>CM038551.1:8275976-9008476 GCA_021527575.1 Ensete glaucum | reverse complement strand
CTTCGGAGTTCTCGCCGGACGCCACCACCAAGAACCGACTCCTGTACGCCTCAACCTGATCGCTCAGCCGGTTCCTCGCCATGACGCGCCAGGTCTTGCTGTCTTCGTCGTAGGAGGCGTGCTCGACGTCGGTGGAGTAGACAGGGTTGATGTTGAAACGCTCGACGTAAGCGTCCAAGTACTTGATGAACTCAGCTTTGGGGAGGTAGGTCGGGGCGTTTCTGGGGATCGGCATGTGCGGCAGCTCGCAGAACCGCTTGGCCAGGTGAAGCTGCAGACGGTCGTAGGTCCGAAGCTTCCACATTGCTGCACTGCAGTCCTCCCTCTCGAGCACCACGTAGGGAATAGAGAGAACACTGAGGCATGCAGCAGTTGCCAAACCGGAAGGCCCGGCGCCGACGATCACTACTTCGGTCTGCATAACCAACAGGTAGAGGAGATGGCAAAGCTTTCGGTGACGAGGTCGATCGATTGCCTCCTTGGTTTATATAGATGGCAAAGCTTTCGGTGACGAGGTCGATCGATTGCCTTCCTTGGTTTATATAGATTTCTTTCGATTCACACTGTATTCTACTTTAAACGTCCGAAAAATAATGTTAGACATACACTCCATCAAGTATCTCTCAAGTATTTTGCTCGACGCATTTGCTCTCGCCATCGCCGCTACAACTCTTATTTATGTTTCGAATTAGACAATTTACTTGACCGATGGCCTAATCGAGCCAATCTTCGACTATGTATTTTGATAACTACGTTAACTACAGAAAGATTGTAGGAAGACAGCCATACTTGGTGCTGAGCATATAACTAAATTCTAAATTTTACTGGTAACATGCATTTGAGAAGGTTTTTTTTTTTTTTTCTTTTCAATCAAAGATAAACGACAAAGATGAGATTTGAGATCAAGATCTTACGATAAATTGTCAGAAACTTTTATCAGCCAAAGTAGCTGATACATTCATTTAAGCATATAGTTAAACGAGAATGTATTTATTAGAGGTGCATCTTAAAAAGCATATCTTGAATGGAAAGAAGTAAAGGAATTGTCGAGTGGCTAAGATAGTTTAGTGTTTGGTTCAACGAACTCAAATAATATAGATCCATTCAAAAAAAATATCACAACTAGTAATAAAAATGTCACCTTTGAGGCTCAGGCATTCGAACAATATTGTCATTCTTCCAATATAAACCTAAAATTTGAGCCTAAGTGAGGAAAAGGAAAAAAAGAAGGATTCGACGTTCCTTTTATAGGTGATGCTTATAATCTGATAGGGAGTAACAAGACATTAGCGTTGACCTATAGACTCAACTGGTAACCTATCGTCCCTGGGTAGAAGCATCCACGCCTCTTCCTTCCCAACGACGGGACAATCTTTGTTGCGCCCCTCCGCCGGCCAATCGCAGTTTCAAGAAAAGTAAGTGAAGGTCGACCAACGAAGAGCATTAACCACTGATGCTTAAAGTCTGTTTCCAACCCCAAAAGCCCTCCCTCGTCAGAAGCTGTCCGTCCGACTCATTGTAGGTGAACATACATCGCCCCCTTCTTAATGTTTAGAGAATGACGTCGCTCCTCCTCCCTCGTCGCATGAGCCCACTTCACTGATCTTAAACCTCGTATTGGAATATATACAGTAACTACTCGGCTCTCGACTTAGCCGTCCAACTCGTTATAGACGACGATTGACCCCTTCTTAATATCTAGATTATGATGTCACTCCTCCATCCTTATCGTAATAGTTTATCCCATTGATCTTAAATTTTATTGGTCACAGATGCTTTACTAATTGATTACGTGAATGATGATACATATGACATGTTGTACAGTCCTTTTACATTATTATTATTGACATATTCTGATATATATTGCATGTTGCATATATATTTATGATGTCATTAATTCTATACAATAAAATTCGGATCATTATGAGATCACAATAACGAAACTAATTTACTTTTAAACACAGACCTAAATAATCATGATCATAAGTTATTTGGGAGAGACATTGAGATAACTGGATAGACCAGTGTACTGTATCTCCGTCCATATGATGGAGGCGATTGATCTTATAACCATTTGTGTATGGACACTAATGATACTACAACGCAAGTGCTCATTGAAGAATGACTTCACTGATTGATCTGCTTATGAAATATTATATAGTTAATGATACCTAACGTAAATCAGCAATTCTGTAGTTTCAGTTATTTATCTGGTCCTTAGATTTAAGACACCAAAGATGTTTTGTTTGAGTACTCCTTTTTTTGACGCCAGACTTATAGGTCTGAAAGTTTTAGATCTGGTATAGTTGGTAATCAAAATTGGTAGTTAATCTCACGAGAAGAATATCTCGTGTGTTATCATCCACTTTTGGTATAAAGAGAAGAATATCTCATGTGTTATAGCCGAGGTTCTTTAGATTGAGAGAGAAGGAGTTCTTTGAGAGAATTTGATTAGAGCAAGACTAAAACAGATTCTGTATATGGCTTGATAGTACTATACCCAATATATGATCTTTAGGATATTATATGGATGAAGGACTATAGATATACGATACTTGAGGACAGAGAGGTCCAATGAATTAGATCTCCTATACCGTCTGAGAACTAAAACGTAGTGGCCTAGTATGTCGATAATCGATGAGTCGAGTGAATTGTTATGAGATAATAATTCACTTATTCAGAAGGTGTTTTGATAGGATTCATGACTAGCTCGGGATTGGGTTTAGAGGATCACACACATATGGTAGATATTTCAATGACTAAAAGATTGGATATGAGTTATCTAATTAGCACTTATTTTTATTGGATGAGACCTAACATTGATGGATCCCTTTCATGAGATCCAAGTAGAGGCTAGTTAAGATTATTGGATAGAAATTTAATAATCCTAGGAGTGAGGGTAATTGGATGGAGATTCAATAATTACTAAGGCAGGATCTACTAAGGTTTTTGGTGGCTCTCTATAAATAGGAGGTAGAGACACAACGGTGATAGGATCCAATACCCCTTCCTATTCTCCTTCCTCCCTTATCTTCTCAATCGACTAGCCTTCCTTGCTGCAAGAGAACTGCGAAGAAGATAGGTGATCTTCTTCCACGAGTGATGCGAGAACGTGCGTAAGAGTTACGAGTTTTCGACTGCGATTGAAAGAGTATTGCTGCAACGAGCCATAATGTGGATATCGTTAGAGAGGAGAAAGTTTAACCATCTTCATCCTCTCTATTTGGTTCTAAAATTTTAGGGATATACGAACTCCCTAGGTAATCAATCTCTCACACATCGCAGTTTTTGATTTTGTGAGTTTTCACACCAATTTTTACACGATGATTTGATATACATAGGAAACTTGTTTTATTTTCTTTCTTTCGCTACACATGTGATGCTCCCATTGGGTTCTCAATGCTTAGATCACCGGTGACATCTCTATATCATAGGCAGGATCAGGAATCATGTAGATAGGTGATATTCTTCTATGAGTGTTGCGAGAATGTGCACAAGAGTTATAAGTTTCGGGTTGTGATTGGAGAAGCATCGTTGCAATGATCCATCATATGGATATAGCTATCGAGGAGGACGTTTGACCTTCTTCATCATCTCCATCTGGATTTAAAATTTCAAGGATATACGATCTATGTAGATAATAAATATCTCATGTATTGTACTTTTTTATTTTATGAGTGTTTCGATCACCAATCTTTACATGATGAAACCTATTTTATTTTTTTTCTTTTATTGCACATGTGATGTTCCCATTGGGTTTCCCAATAAACTCCTATAGGAGGATAGGTAGTAACTGCTCGGCCCTCGGCTTAGTCGGAAGCATGAGCAAAACAACTCATGCGATGGTGCCACCCCCGCGCCCTCGCACGCCTTGAGGAAAACCCTCAAAAGCACTAGAAGTTTGGCACCATCTGGGAAGATGAAATCTGCCGGTGTCCTAGATAAGTAGTCGCTACCGGAGGCAGAGGGAGGCGTAACCTGACCTCTAGGGCATTTATGGAGAGGTAGATCCCTCGCATAATTTATGATAAGGGCGATCCTCGCCCTTACAAATAGAGACAATGATGTTTGGTGGAACCCGAAAGCAAGCACATAGTTCTTCCAATTGTCACACCACAGAATTGCAACCATGGGCCTTTTCCATCTAGATTAAGTCCGATGAGGCTGTGGGAGATTCATAAGGCTTGCTCTCTGCTGATAAAAAGCTTAATTGAACCACCTTACGTGAGGAGGCGATCGATTTCTCTACGCCTCGCCGATGTCGAGAGACTAAGCAAAAGGCGATTATAAGGTTATCATTAGAAGAAGGCAATCACATAGATAAGTCACAATATTATTGGAATAAGAAGATATTTCGATTTATGCTAGAGTATCATAGAACCAAAGCAGTAATGGAACAATAGTGGAAGAACAAGAGCTATAAAGTACTAAATAAAAGTTACTTCTCATCCATTAAATACCAGTTTAGGGTATCATAGAACCAAAGCAGTAATGGAACAATAGTGGAAGAACAAGAGCTATAAAGTACTAAATAAAAGTTACTTCTCATCCATTAAATACCAGTTTAGAGCAATTATGATAAAAATCATATCGTGTACCCAGCACAATCACACAAGAATCTGAAACAACTAAAGAGGACTCTGATCCACAGGCGGATCAAACTCACAACAGAGGACTTTGCAAGAAAAAGAGTAATCTGTCACACATAGAATATGACAAATTGTTAAAATTTGGGTAATCCAAGAAAAAAAATCTAATTTTCTTTTTGTGCTTTTACTTGAAATCGTCCAAAAATAAACATAGCTTATAAAATTTATAAAAAAAGAAATCACAGGATGAGGGTCTGCATTCTACTCGCAAAGCAACTTATACATGGATTTAATGGTCCATCGAAGTCTATTTGACCAGTATTTTAATATATTTTGTGGTAGGTGCTGTTCTACACATTTAAAACATCATGGGTACATCCTGAATTAACAAATTCTTATAGTGACCATTCGTTTCAAAGTTAGAGCAACTATATGAATACTCTATCAATTTAAAATTTATAAGATCTTATTAGAATTACTAAATAGGAAATATATGTATGTTTGATGAATTAGGGGTACATGACGAAAGGTGCGTATGAGGATGGAAGGTCAACGTCCTTTATTCCTTACTCCTCAATTGATACTAAACTTATTTATCACAAGCTATTCATGATATTTTTTTAACTTTATAAGGCATATATATATATATATATATATCTTGAAGACTTATACAATATGTTATTAGCTCAGTATTTAAGACTTAAATCCAATGGATGGAAGTAAGTTTTCATTATTATGGCTACTTATCGGATACATTTAATATGAAATCACATTTCATAACCCCTATCAACGTTTCAGTTGGAAAATGCAGCCGTGGGTGAGTTCCCTTATCGTGGAATGTTCAGAAACTTCATTGGGTTTCACTGCATTCATAAAATTGATATCATACCACTTGGGATGCGATTGCCAGATGAAGAATTCATGTGTGCAAGAATACTGTTCGGATACACGGCGAGGCCAGGAGATGCATTACACTACTACTATGTGTCATGTAAACCCTCTAAAGTGGCGTCCGGAAACATCATATGATTACTATGTTTCCCCATTTTGTTGTATACAAAAGAATGGGAAATATGATATATGAGCTACATATCATTATGATGTGTGATTCCTCTATGGTAACTCTCTTTATTGATCGAATGCAGGTAGCATGGAGGTAAGTAGGAAGATAAATTATAACGCATCAGAACAGAAATGTTAATCAAATAACTAAAATTAAAAAAAAAAGAAAAGCCGAAACTGTTATTTGTGGTATAGGAAAATTAAAATAAAATAAAATACTACAGTAGTTAATCCTTGGGTTCTTCTCTCCCTGCTACATTGCCTCCCTCTCCTCCTCCTCCTCCTTTCCTCCATCTTTGATGGCGTTCTGTAGTGTGTGAACCAAGCGCTCCAAACACCGACTTGCCTGGTCGTCTGCAAGTAGCTTCTTTGGCATCAGCTGCTCCGCAACGTCTGCAGGTGTGATCTGCACCTTCTCCAACAATTCCTTCACCTTCTCGAACAGTGGGTGCTCCTCCACTTCCAAGTAGTTTTTGGCTAATACCTTGAATGCCTCAAAACCACAGTACCCAAGCTCGATATGCATATCCATCCTCCCCCTCCTCACCAACGCTGGGTCTAGTTTCCCCAAATGGTTGGTTGTGAAAACAATGAGCCTCTCGCCCCCGCATGCAGCCCACAGCCCGTCGAGAAGGTTCAATAACCCCGAGAGTGTCACCTTGCTCTGCCCACTGTCTGCCGTCTTCTTCTCCTCGTTGTTGTTGTGGCTGACTCCTTCAGTTTCTCGGGTGCCGGAGAGATGGATGGAGCAGTCGATGTCCTCGATCACGATGATCGACTTACTTCCAGTGTCCACGATCAGACGGCGGAGCTCGGTGTTGTCATCGATGGCGGTGAGCTCGAGGTCGTAGACATTGTACTCGAGGAAGTTGGCCATGCATGCGATCATGGTGGACTTGCCCGAGCCCGGTGGACCGTAGAGAAGGTAGCCGCGCTTCCAGGTCTTGCCGAGCTTGGCATAGTAGTCCCGGCTCTTGCTAAAGGTCTCTAGGTCATTCATGATCTCTTGCTTCTTCTTGGGGTCCATTGCGAGCGTTGCAAAAGTCGCCGGGTGCTTGAACACCACCTGAGCCAACGGTAATGATTTATGATTTTGAGGCAGCAATACTCGCCCTAATCGATTTAGATGTGCTTCAGATGATTCAGAGAAGGTCACCAAACTTCGCTAGATCAGTTGGGATACTATAGTGGTTGTAGTAATAGTGTACCCGTGTCCAGTTCCTGTCGCGGCTCATGGTGTTGGTGTAGAGATTCCGCTCCCGGTTGTTCTGCTCGATCTCCCGGCTCCTCTCCATGATGTACACAAGGTATTGGTTCAACACCACCGATCGAAGTCGGGCACTGAACCTGAGCTTGTACAACTTCTTCTCGTCGTACCCTCGTCGACCCGTTCCGATGTCCTCCCGGCAGTAGTAAGTCCACCTCACCTTGATTGTCTTGGCCTTCTTCTTACCATCGTCGTCAACCTTCGGCGTGAAGACGTCGGTGATATGTTGACCATCGTCCAGTGTGAGCATGAGATGATGGCCGAAGTAACTACCGTAGGCCTTCATCCGACGAGCCTCGTCGGCTGACCTGGTGCTGAGGTAAGTCTGGACGGCAGAGAAGACCTTGCTGTTGCTGTGCCAATCCTTGTCTTCCTGAGAAATGGTGATCTGCATCTCGCGGAACCACCACATCTCGAAGCGGTGGTACAGAAGGTGGAGTATGGCTGGCAACTTGTTCACCATGCCAACGATGCCGAGCATGATGAAGCTGTTTAGCAAAGACATGGCCTGGTTGCCCTGGCCACCGCCGAAGGATCTAAAGCTAAACATGATGGAGGAGGGAGGAGGAGGAAGGATCTAAGGATCTAAGAGGTATAAGAGCCTCTAGACAAAAAAAAAAGAAGAAAAAAGAGGTATAAAAAAAAAATACCTTATGAAGGATCTTGTTTAATGTCATGCACCTGGTCAAAGGTCCATGTTCATGTACCACCTTTTCAAAATGTCCATATTTAATGCAACCCTAGATTCCTTTTCATGGGGTCTTTCCCTACAAGAGAATTATCTTTAGTTTTATTACTTAACATTATCTTAAACATAATTCACTATCGTAGGCTTGGTTGGTAAAAAAATATTTGCAATTTGACATTCAGAATTAATGTATTCTAATTGATATGGCCTAAATGAAATGAAAGCGGATGTGAAGGTGCTTGTTTTGTTCCTGAGAGTCCATACTGTTGATCAATGGTGTCGCTGACTTCTTGCTAACACAAACTTTAGCTTAATTTTGTGCATAATGGATCTCCTTCGAAAGCTATTAAAGTCATATACCATGGCATTCACATGAAGATGCCACCACTTATTTTACCTCACATATAAAAAGCATCACAATGGATTATTTTGGTATGATGCAAATGAAATCTTAAAAAATGAGAAGATTATTCCATATAAAAATTAAGATCATCTATGCACAAGAAAATAAGTAAGATATCCCTATTTATTTTTTACAAAATTTATGTGACAAAAATGAGACTTGAATCTAAAACCTTGCAATGATTTGTCAAAGTCTTTACTTGCAAAACGAGACAGCACATTCTTTTTTTTTTCTTTTTTTTTTTTGTAATGGATAAGTGACGAAAGCAAGAGACATCTCTATTTTTGTTCTTTACACTCGCATAATGGCATTGAACGTAACATAATGCTTTTGTTTGAAAGAAGCATCCATTATAGTATTTCATACTCTAAGCGAAAACATTTATTTTTATTTTTTTATAAACTTTTCTCTTCATGCTCTATTTTAAAGGTATCTCAAGGTCATTCAATATATATTTCTTTAAAAAGTATTCAAAAATAATTCTTATGTCCATTTGATAGATTGACTAATTAATTTATATGATAATTAATAGGTATAACTAATCTAATAGTTTTCATTTGAATGATAAGAGTAAATGCATCATCATCCTAGTCCATATTAGTTTTTATGCCACCCATCTAGTACTTCTCAACTTGGCCTTGTTAGCTTTTGTTGACCATAGAAATCTACTTTACTCTGAAAACATTTGTATCCTTGAGGTAGTGAAGCCAATTCTCATGTATTATTGTTATGGATGGAGCATCCATGGTAACTTTTCATCTACATATATATATATATATATATATATATATATATATATATATATATATATATATATATATATATATATATATATATATATATATATATCTTGTATGACATGTTCAAAGTGAAATGATTCACTTATCTCTTTTAGCTTTGTGTCTTTTAAGTCCTGGAGCTATCTATCATCTGCTATGGAAAAAAAAAAAGAAAAAATGATGATGGTGAAGCATTTTTGTACTCATGTTGTTCTTCTTCATATCGCGCTTTAATTTTGCTTTCCGAGTACCACATGGTTTTTTCATTCAACTCAATATCTCTTCGACTATAGTAATGAGAAAATGATGATCAAAACCATTTATTTGTTCTTTTGCTAAAAAATTTTTATGGTACATGTATGAATGAAACTTGGATACAAGGGAGTTTTGCTACAGTGAGATTGTGGAATTTAAGTGGCTTTAATAGAAGGAATAGAGTGTTGGGAGGGAGAGGAGAATAGAAAGAATCAAAAGAATAAAAAAATATTAGAGATTAGTAAGTAAATAATATATCAAGTTAGGACTCTTCCAGCTAATCTAAATATAATTGTGACTCCTAGAAGTACCTATTAATCCTTACAATCTCTAAATTGATGAGTATTTTTTCACTTTATATCTCCTATGAAAATTCAACCATTATCTTGAAAAATTTACCATAATTATACAAATCAAATCAATTCATAATCCATAACACCTAATTCCAAATGAGTCCACTGATGTATCCTGTGGAGCTAAAACCGAATCAATGATGCTGCTTGATTACATAGGGAAATGTTCATCTCACCATCTGACCATTAGTAGAAATTCTTCCCTCACAATCATTTGCATCCTCAAAATTATAAATGTCACATTTTGTTTCCTATGCCATGAATAAAGCTTGCTGTCATAGGTACTTATTTGCACGTAAAATCTATTTTTAGCTTTCTAAGGTATAAATTATACTACCTTTCAAATGGTACAACCCTTGATACAATCTTCATTTCATCAGGATCATACAACCCCAAATAACTTTTAGGTCATGACATTAAAAATTTAAAAGGCTCAAAGAATTTGATGCATTCATATCTTTGGTGTATTACTCTATCAAATATATTGATATAGGCAATCTTTGCTTTGAAGATAGTACAACCTTAGATGCAATCTTCCTTTTATTGATATAGGCAAAACTCTATATATATATATATATATATATATATATATATATATATATATATATATATATATATATATATATATATATATACTCCTATGAAATTATTAATTTTTTTATTGATCACATTAAATTTATGTCTATGATTGTTATATTGATTAAATTATTATTAATTAATATTTATTCAGATGTCCTTGGGATTAAAATTCATCAAAATGATTATCATTTGATTGTTTATTGAAACTCATTGATATTCTTTAACTAATGAAATTCATGGAAAAAATACATTAATATTATTTAACTAACTAATTTTATGAAGAAGAGTAATAAAGAAATTCTAGGTATATATCAACTGAAATTAGCTAAAGTTGATGAAATTAGAAGCTAATAATCTAAATATTTTTGGTTGGATAGTGATGTGAGGAATATATAATATAGGATAAATATGCTATATTAAAATTTCTATGGGTAGTTAAATTGATTTTGCAAAATTTATAGTTGTATGTATATGTATAGATACTTATATGCATATGCACCATATATCATAGTTACTAGATAATTTCCTTTAATCATTTAATAGAGTAAATAATGACCAAATATCGATTAGTCGTTTTAGATTACTGTCGAAATTTTTTTTCATAAACACTTTATGTAGTATTAAAAGAACCATTGAAGAACGTATATAGTCCAACTTCTCTAGAATACCTTTAAATAGAATTAATTTTTAACACTACATACATATGTGTATATATATCTTTGCGCGCACCTATGTACGTGACAAAATAAGAATGAAGAGTTCCCCCATTTATTTGTTATTAATAATATAAAAAAAGCGATATGTGAACATTCAATTGTCACATCAATATTAGCTTCACACCAAATCGGATGTCCTCATATGACAATCAATGCTCAATGGACTCACAATTAGTATATAATAAATATTGATGTTTATGCTTGATGGTCTTAGTCACTTCTTACGTACAAATAATGTCAGATGTTTCGACTATGGATTATTCGTCCACCAAATACAGATAATTATGATCGTATCTCAATACAGATTAAAACTCCCTGCATCATATTTCTTTTAACTTAAGAATCGAAGTACATTTCCTGAGATATATATATATATTTAAGTTTATACTATTGAATCTTCTAAGTTGGCTATATAGCACCAATTGACTTGGCACACGAGAGAGAGAGAGAGAGAGTGATGTATAAATCAACTAAGGACATTGATTGCTGTCCAATAATAAATTTTCTTTTACATAAAATTGTTGATACAATGAATAAGGATAAGATCGAATATAATAAATAAACGTTTGTCACTTTTAGTAATCTTCGATTGATAGGTAGATAAATATATATATATATATATTAAATTATTTCCAATATCACAGGTACATTGCGCCCGCCAATCGCGTTGATGACACAAAAGAGTGCCTCATGGATGGTGGGTGGTGAGGAGCTCTGGCTTGCTGCTGTCGCTGCTTTTGGGCATTTGTTTGCGTTGGGTGGGGGTGCTCATCAAGCAGTCCCAACCCGCATCTATCTTTTTTTTTTTTTTGCTTTGGAAGATCCATTTTTTCAAGTAACCACAATATGGTTATGGGTGTAATTATTCTTCACGTACCTTTTTCTTCATAATCATTATTATTATTTTTTCATTTTGTCAATATCCAATAGTATTATTTGTCATAAGACTTCAACATTTTATGCACATTAGATCGAGGGTTGCTCACATCCAAGCATAATATCAACTAGAGAACCCTGATAATAGTTATTTTAGATACATTCATAAGCATCTGATATGAGGTATCAGATGCATGAAGAGGACATGCAAGGGTATCGAGATATACTTATTTATAGAAATTGTCGAATGTAGAAGACATAATTAGACATGTTGACTTGAATTATTTTCATAGAGACTATTAGACACATGAGAGAGCACTTTGAACACACCAACTTTAATTGTCTATATAAAAATCATCAAATGCATGAGGGTATTAGGTGTGCCATCTAATTGCCTATATATGAAGTGACAACAAAGAAAGAGACCACCACTCAAAGAGAATTAAAGCATGCTAACTTGAACTATTTATATCTACGCATAAGGATATCAAAGTATGTTGTTGACTTGGAATTTTCTATACAAACAATGTCATGCCCTAATTGTATTCCAAAAACAAATACTAACATCACATTATATCTTTACATGTCATAAGTTCGAAATCTATTCTAACAATAGCGAACCAACTAATTGCATAACAAGTTCACCATTATTTAATCACAATCTGAAAAGATAAAAATGATTAAGAAAATCATCTCAATTTTTTTATAAAAAATAAATTCATAGAAACTAATGGAAAATAAAAAAAGAAAAATAAATTCAACCTTAGTCATGATAAGTCCCCACAAAGAAATGCAGATTTATGTGATGGTATGTACGCACGTATGTATGTATGTAGATCACGCAGGAAGAAATTTCTGGAGCCCAATATATTTATATAATAATAATTTTTCACATCTGTGTGCATAGGTCGAAAAGATATATATATATATATATATATATATATATATATATATATATATATATATATATATATATATATATATATATATATATATATATATATATAATCCTTGCATCAAATCAATGATGCCGTTGTGAATTGATGGAGCAACCAACTGCGTCATCTAATGACGTTGTCCGACGGTGAGTATTGATTAATTAAGCTCCCTCCCCTGTGTCAACCATGACAGATATCTTTCTCAATAGGGCACTGACTGCTTGTGATATAAGAATTGACCTCTTAATTAGATAAAACGAAACATCTAAGTAATTTGAATATGCTCTCACACATTTGTTACTGGAATTTGTGTCGTTGACGGAGAGTCAACGAGGTATCATTCGACCCATGTGTGCAAGATCATCTAAATTGAACCGGAGGACTTGGGGTGACTCGATCGAGATGTGGGGCGTCGCTCAACCATAGCTCTTCGGGTCGGGAAGTTAAAAGGGCTGGATCGAATCTTCGGCCCGGTCCTTGAATAAGACCTTCGTCAGGGTGATTTATGTTCGATATAACCCCTCCGATGGCTAAGTAAACCCTCGAGATGTAGAAATTGGAAACCGAGGTACTAAAAAGGTGAAAAGATTTTTGAGCCACCTCCCTATTGTGAGTTACAATGAGGGTATTTATACCTACGAGGTAGAGGGAGGTCGTACCTAGGTGTTTGAATGAGAGCGGTGCTTTTGACCGACCTACGGGTATGACTCTAGGCGAGCTGCTACCTTCGTCGGTTCCTGGAGCCTTGTTCGACGAGATTGTCGACTATCATTATCGTCGACTTAGTTAATGGTATTGCGTGAGGCATCACCTGTGATTACCGAAGTGATTGCCGACGTGACATGAGAGCCCTAGTGTGTCGATGTGGTTGTTAGGTTGACGTGACCAGATATAATCGATGAGCTGACATAACATGGTCAATACGATAGGCCCAATATTTAATCACAAGCAGAGCATCGACACAAATAATCTTAGATAGTAATTAATTAATTGGGGTTGATAATGATATCATACCCAACCCGTTTCTTTTCTGGACCATTTGGATGGCATGCCTTGGAGAGCATGCCTCCCTCCTTTTAGCTTTCGTTCATCACCCCGGGATGTGATGTGATGTGATGTGATGGTTTCTAGAAGCTACAATTGAGAGAGGCAGGTCCTCCACTTGGGACCGGCACAGGGCACCCAAGTCCTTCCATTTCCACTCTCGAAGAGGAGTGCCTCCGTCAAACAACCTCTCCCATTTGCTGCTGCATGCCCGCCCCCATCGTTTTCACTTGTCACTTTAATCCCCACAACAATGTGAGCTACTAAGACTATATGGATCATGATCCATGATATATAATCCCTCTCTTCTGTATCTAGGATTCGTGGGGCCCATCTTCAGTCTCTTTCCACGTTTATCTATCGAAAGCATTCTACACACACACACAAAAAAAAAAAAGGTTGGGTCCAGTGAGATCATCACTCACCACCACCGGCGGTCGTTCGGGTTGGGCTGTCCACTTCTTCTAGAAGAGCAGTAGTAGTAGGTAATTAATGGTGGGGGTTGGGGAAGGGGGGGATTTGATCGGATTATCTTACGATCGGACGGCTGCGGTCGAATCTATTCAGAAGCCCATCGCGTCCCCTTTGTCGTGCAGACGGCCGTTGGATCCACGTCGGGCGTCTTCCATCCTACGGCCGGTCTATTCAGCCCGCATAAGAACATTTTATGCGTATGTTTTCGTCAGGGTAGGCTACGAGCTCAGTGGGCCAGGAGAACCCGCGGTTTCCATGGCCCACATCCCTAACATTCTGTTATATTAAGCCTTCGTTTGGGCGCCTTCCGGATCGCTGCTCTTTTGGATCCCTCTCTCTTGATAAGAAGAACCCAAGAAGAAGATGTCTGCAGCCCTAACCTTGGCCGGGATGTCCCTCCACGGCCCTGGCCGACACAGGATGGTGGTGACGGAGAAAGGGGCGCCGGCGGCCGCGGGGACGTGGGGGAGGAGTCCGTACGAGGTGCTTAGGGTGCGGGAGACGGCGACGGCGGGAGAGATCAAGGCGGCGTACCGGTCCATGGCCAAGCGGTTCCACCCGGACGTGGCTGCTGACGGGAGAGGGGACCGCTTCGTGGAGATTCACCGGGCGTACGAGGCGCTGTCGGACCCGGCGGCGAGGGCGCGGTACGACCTCTTGATGGGGAGGTGGTGGCGGGGGGCGGAGCGCCTCGGAAGCAGGAGGTGGGAAACGGACCAGTGCTGGTAGCCATAGTGACAGTTTCGCCTATGACCGAAAGACGACAGAGGCCGACCCGGTCGCCACTAGAGGCAAGTGTTTCGCCGACGGCCGACACACGCATCTCCTTCCTTCCCCACTCTTTATTGGAGGAAATTTTTCTTTGCATTTTTTGTGCATAAATAAATATATAGCTTCAGGGTTTTTCTAACGCGTTATTATCTCTATTCTCTCTGTAAATAAGTTAATAATTAGCTTACTATGCTTTCTTATGTAATGTAGGTGTTAACAACTTAACCAGGAATCATTTTTTTCTCATTTGATGCTTGTATTCTCCAATAAAAACTTCACGCTAACAAAAAGATAGCTGATTGAACACAACCAAAGTAGAATGACTGTCACTATAAAACAACCCACATAAGAATTGAACTCGAAGTACACGATCAAACATCTAGAATTACAATTGTTCAATCAAAACATAATAAAGAAGCAGAAGAAACACAGCCATTCAGGAATCATTCCTAATTTACATAACTCTTAATGGGATTTCCAGTCTCCCTCTTCTCACTTAACCTCAACTCGTTTTGTTCTATACACATGCTCAGCCCAAACACTGAGTCGTCACTTGCAGGTCATAAGTACAGAATTTATCACATGCATCAATAAGCGTATGTTAGTTGCTTCGGAGGCAGTGGTCGTCGGAAGCGCTCTTTGGTGGCCCAACATGCTATAGACTTGCTCAAAGATTGGCCTTACATGCATCGTGATCATGGGGTCGGTTGGGTTGATTGCTACGGCAACATCAGTCATCCAGCCAACTTTTCTTGATGTTTCGTTGCTCAAGTCGCATGCAAGTTGCTGCAGAAGTGCCAAGAGGACTCCTTGACTCAAGGGAAGCGGCACCGTAGAGCAAATTGCCCGCAGATCAACCTGCAAAATGATGCTAATTAGTGTAAACAAAGAAAGGGGTAAATAGATGAAATAGCCAACACAGAAAACACATAAAGGTGAAACATGACCGAATTATCGCCGTGGCTACTTCTCATACAGATACCAGTACCTGTGTGCACAGCCAAGACACAATGGAGACATTACTTCTTTGAAGTGCCATTGTGAATGCTTCCTCGTACTTCCGCTCGGATATTAATCTTGAAAGCTCCTTTGTTGGATCTAGAGGTGCCCCGACCTGCCCAACAGAAAAGACATGCTGTGAATGAGCATGAAGTAACATTGAATCGACCATGCCTCCATGGAAACAAAATGATCCAAGTAAGACAGCAGATCAGGAAAATCCATGACAATAAAATAGGTATCTTAAGATGAGGAAATCTGAAAAGCCTGGAATTCATAAATTTACAATCTCAGGAAGGCCAGTTGTAGAGCCATTTGATTGCTGCATAGCAAGAGGGCTCAGTGCCTTTGTGTTTCCTGCAGCAACAAGAGCCAAAAGCTTGCGCTGGCCATCAATTAATTCAGTGGTGAGATTTTGGGTCATTGATGAAGCGGAGTTGATTGCTTCCTGCACATAATAGCAAATAATTTACTGCTAAGCAAATGGTTTTCTTTGTAGTCTGGCAGACATAACAACAAAGCTGAAAATGCTACCATATAATAAGAATAAAGCCAAGTATTGTAAAGTGCTTACCCTCAAAGCAAGTGCTAATGGAGTATTTGCCGCCTCAAGCTGCTGCTGAGCAGAAGCAGTGTGTTCACTCATTCCTTTCTGGAATGCATTTTCCACTTGCTCAAACATCACTTTGCAAGAGTTATCAAATGCTGGAACCACTGATGATTCCAAACAAGATCTCAGGGAATCCTGCACATTTTGAGATAGCAGGATCAAATTTTAAACCATAAATAACTTTGGATTCTGCTAATTTAAAACATTTGCAACAAATGTCTGGAGGGAGGAGAAAAAAAATCAGAACCAAGAAAAATAACAAATAATTCAAATCCCATCAGCATAACATATTTCGTGCTGTCCAACATCGGCATACAAGGACCACATTCTTGTTATTCAGCAATGGTGAAAAATACCCACTTATGAACAACTGTTTGTTCATAATAATGGTTACCAGTCTGTTGCAAATATCAGATGTCAACCAGAACATCGTTTCCTGCTAAGCTTGCATACCTGAAGAACTTGCTTCCCAGTAGTTTGGAACTGCATTTGGATTTGTCTTGCAACTGCAGTTTCAAGTTTAGAACTCATAGACTTCTCCAGCTGGTTCACTGTCTTATCACCAACTCCTCTCTGAGAATGTAAGAAACATGAGATATTGGATAAATGCATCACATTTTAGACAAAATAGTCACCATGTAGCTAAAATATAACCTGAAATGACTCTGTGATAGTTGTAGAAATAACAGGCGTAATTGCACGAGCTACAGTGGACCCTATCGCAGACAGTTCTTTCTTCAGTGCCCTTTCTAAAATGGTTGGCAAGTCCTTGCTCACATAGTTAGTTATTAGATTTGTTATCTGCTGCATACGCTCCTTCTCAAACTTCTCATATTTTGCATTTTCTTCTTGGATACGGGCCCACAAAGCATCTGCATTGGCCTTGATGATCTTCTCCATGCTCCTACTTAACATAGTCTCCACCCTTTTACCTTCTTTTGCTACTGGTGCAGCCACCATCACACTCATCTGCTTTTGCATTTCCTTTTGCATACTCAAAATCTGCAAATAATCCACAAGTTGAGACTGCAAAATTGATTAAAAGAACTGCATATGTGAAATATATGAACAGCAAAAACCTAATCTATAAGTCGGTCTCTTAATGGAATATGGCATATACTTTTGGGTTTAAGAGAATTTGACAATTACAAATCAGTTGAAAGAGAAACTTTGCTGGTGTAATTAGTTCAACATTAGAAGAGTGCATGAGATTTCAGTTAATTGTCTGAGTACACACCTCACCTACAAGATGGAACCATAGGCTTAAAGAAAGCACTGCCTCTAGAATTGACCAATGAGAACTATGTAGTCAAGCACACATTGCCACTGAACTTGTATCATGATTATTAATTTCCGAGCATTTCCAACCACAATCAGCTAAACGTAATATAACAAAGGATCTCTTGAAGTACTATTAACAAGGATGTCAGGGTCATGTCTTCCTAAGCATTTCACATGTTGTGTACTTCAAGGTTCTCTGCTTCGCTCAGATCGATACGAAACAGGTAATACGTAACATTCACTGTACACAGACCACCTCCATTTTGGGTGGACAGTCTGGCCCACTAGAAAAATTTTTAAAATAAGAGAAATCATTTTTTAAAAAAGAAAAAAAATCTTCTCCACACGCAGAATCATTCTCGAGCCACTTCCATCCAACACAGCTGCTGCTCACCACCATCTCCCTGCCACTGTCATTCGCTACAGCCTCTTCTTGCTTCTTCCTCTTCTTCCACCGTTCCTCTTCTTGCTTCCTCTTTCTCTTTCTTCCTCTTCTTCCTACAAAGGCTCCTCTGTTCCTTCCTCCTCCTTTCCCCTCTTTCTTCACCACCTTCTCTTCTTCCTGCTGCTCACCACCATCTCCCTGTCACTGTCATTCGCTACAGCCTCTTCTTGCTTCTTCCTCCTCTTCCACCGTTCCTCTTCTTGCTTCCTCTTTCTCTTTCTTCCTCTTCTTCCTACAAAGCCTCCTCTTGTTTCTTCCTCCTCCTTTCTCCTCTTTCTTCACCACCTTCTCTTCTTCCTTCCTCTTTTCTCCTCTTCCTCCACCATGCCTTCCTCTTCTTCTTCTTCCTCTTCAAGACACAGATATGTAATGGTGTTCCGTTTGATGGTAAATTGGTACCAACAGATACATATAGATCCAGCTAGTGCCCAATACGGGTCCACTACAACCAACGTTCCTTTGTGTACTTAATTCTTCATTATCTAAGCCTACCAATAAAAACATGAGCTGTAGCAGCAGTATGACATATATTGCTTACCTGATTCTCAGTAGAACATTATATTAGTAAATAAAATGTTAAACAAATGAGAAAAACCTGACGTAGGCATATGTTTATACCAGTTTTGGTTTCTTATAGCACTTTAAAAAAGGTGTTGAATTCTTAAACTTGTGATGATCAGTGAAAATAAGACCAATTAAAATGGTTACCTAGCATGTGGCAATCAACCTATGTGTTATAAACACAATGCATGTTGGCAATAGATGCTAACTCATATGAAAAGGACAATACGTTTAAAATGAAATTCGATAAAACCCAATAGTTGTGCACTACCTACAAATGACAAGGACAATAGAATGTAAAATCTCAAGACTTGAGGGGCCAAGCATCATGGTGGTACTAGCTACCATGCACTTGGTACTTTGCCAATATATATATTATGGCTAGTATATTAATCACAGAATCAGGTCACTTTCAAGGGCTGCATTGTAATTCAGATTAAAAATGGAGAGGATTGGTCAGATCAGCTAACCCAATTTGCTGGACGGGCACTTTCACATAAACAATAGCTTAAAATTCAAAAATAAAAATAACTATAACAGAAATCAAATGAGATTACTCCTTCCTCGATTTAATTCCTGACAGCAACATGATTTTGCAGAATTTGCTGGTGAGGATCTAGTGGGTCACAAAGGAGAGGCAAGTCCAGGGAAGGCATCATCAGCATTGATACCCCCAACAAATCCTCAACGAAGAGGATCAAAATGAGGACCCTTATAAAAATTGATCAATCCAAATTAAGTCAATCCCCCAGCCATGAACAGCATTGCTACCCCCAACAAATCCTCAGCAAAGACGATCAAAATGAGGATCCTTATAGGAATCGATCAATCTGAATTAAGCCAATCCAGCACAGTGAACGCCCCTTGACCTTGGATTTCCCAAATTGGCCAATGCTAATCTGGTCAATTCAGGACTGATCTCAACACTTCTAACATAACACAAACAGTAACAGAACGTTAAATAGCAAACAGGCACTCCTAAATTGGCCAAAGACAATCTGTCGATTCAGGACTGATCTTAACAATCTTGACATAACATACAGTATCAGACAGATGAATTTTAATTGATCTATAGCAAACAGTAACAGACAGATTTTAATAAGAAAATATGTTGAAGACAAATGAAATTTTCACCTGGTTCAACATTTCTCGCATAGCAGGCATTTGAGGGAAAGTAGCATCAGCTGAAGGGACATTGGCACTGCTCCCTGGTTCATTCAAAGTTTCGGTAGAATTGAAAGGGCTTGAGGAAGGTGATGAAGGGCTTAACATTTGGCGTTTATTTTCTATCTGTTTCTTCCCTTTGTCAGATGCACGAGATTGAGATGCTGAAGTAACAGCAGATCCTGTCACCTCTTCTGTTGTATTTTTTGTGTCATCTGGAACTTCCTCAACAGGACTTGGTAGATGTTTCTTTGACCCAGGATTAGCAATGTCCTCACCTAGGTGACTTTCTTCCTCAAATGAATTTTCTGCTAAGATAGAACACTCAGTGTCCACCTCAAAGTCAGCCATGGAAGTCTCAGGGGATATCTCCTTGTTCTCATCAGGATAATCTGGAGGCACTTTCTGAGAATCAAGTTCCTGCTGACCTGATCTACCCTCACCCACTACTTTTACTTCCAGATCAGAACCTTCAATGTTGTCACCAGTGGTCATATTTTGAAGCTTAACTTCCTCAATTAGTCTTTGATTGGCTCGGTTGCCTTCTGAAGAAGGTATAGCACCCGATAAAATTTCTGCAGGAGTTATTAAATGAGTTGAGTTGCCACCAATTTTAAACATCATCCGAGGATTAGATAACAAGGAGAGATCACTCTGTCCTGCTTTAGATTCCTCCTTTGGAGTAGTCTCTTTTGTCATAGGAACATCAAATGCACTTGCAACAACAGATTCCACTTTTCTGTCATCGGAATACTCAGAAAATGACCGATCAGTTTCACAGCCACCAAGTGATGGAGCTTCCACAGTTTTCTCAGGGCTCTTCGGAGCAGGTAATGTTCCTGCAAAGTCCATATGTAAGGGAACAGAAGATGGTGCAACCTGCAATGCATCAGCATCTGCTTTCATAAGTGGAGGAGCACTAGGCTGAACTTCAAAACTTGAGGCAGACAATTCGTTAGACCTGGTGGCCTCAGAAGAAACTGAAGCTACAGCATGTGAAGTTGCAGATGCACCATCAAGGCTGCTATCAGTAAGTCCACAAGATGGCTCTGGGACACCTGATCCTTCCGAACTAGGTGTCTCAAAAACACGAGATAAAGGATCCTTTACCAACCCAGCATTAGCGATCGGTGGTGGTAGACATTGAATTAAATCCAATGCATATTGCTGGATAGCCTGTGTCTGTACGCAATAGATTTGAACCACCTGTTCTCCATCAGGAAGAACATCATGTGTCGCAGTAAGACTCAAAATAGGCATTGCAACAGTAAAGTCTGCTATATAGTCCATGCGCGTAGTAGCAGGATATGGACCATAGTCAACATGCACTGCATAAATAGCATTCTTCTTTGCATTTGCAATAACAATAAGGCTTGCTTGAGGCAAAACAACTATTTGATTGAAAAATGCCTCTTCAGTTCGATGCTCCAAAGAACTTTTTAAGTCCAAGGTTTGAGTACAATGCCAAGATTCAGAATCGCTAGGCAATAGCCAACCTTCTTCAGTAGCAGAAGCCCAAATTTTCACTTCTCGACTCATAGGTCCCTGCAAACGAAGATTACATGGTTCAAAATGGCACTAAAGGCAGCACGGCTATATAGAGAAAGGATGTTATTTCTTCATGGGGGGTGGAATATGCATGCAAAAGGCCATCTGCTGTAATAAGTACCACAAGCAAATAAAGGTACATACTGCTGTAATGAGATTGATATGATCAGGGCGGTGAGGTGATGTCATAAATGCCACTGAGTTAACAGGAAGACCATCATGTGGCTTGAACATGGCAAGGGGCACCATTTTACGATCATCCCAGATTCTAACCTATAAGAGAATCAGAAAACCAGATCATGAAACAAACCATAACCAAAAACAACTAAAAATATGCAAGTAATGTACAACTCATACTTCTTGCTGTAGATACCAAAAAGAACCAACCACTCACAAGGTTGACTACACTCTAGACATATGTCTCCCATGAAGAAATAATAAAATTTCACAGCTGAGCAAATAAAAGAAAATGCTAATAAATAAGAATGTCATTTTTTTGTGTTGCTTACATCAGAATAGGAAGGAAATGTACAAAGGATTTGTTGTCCTTTTTACAACTTGTGATCATACAATGAAGCCAATGTGCTGGGTGAAGTATCTGGATCCTGATGTTTTACTGAACCTTTTTCTTTCCTCTACACAGGCATGCAGCACATATAATAGCAAAAACTATTGAAAGAGATATCTTAAGAGTTACTGAGCAAAATATTTGTTAACCTCTACATTGAATCATCAATATGGAAAAACTAAAAATAGTTGGACATCCATATCCCATAGCAACAGAAAGATGAGATACTAAAGCTCCAACAAAACTTACTGACATTGAGCAAAACTAAATTATAAGTGATGACTGCTGCGAAGACTTAGTGTCTAACCGAATATATGTCATCAGTTATAAAATTCTAAAAGATTTGGCACAATTAAATATGAACACGAGAAAGAGGCTCTTCAAAATGACACACTGCAAACTCTAACTGGCTGATTCTCTTCTGAACCAAAGAGATCTACTATCACATTTCTAATCTTTCTTTTTCACATGCATCTCATGCAAGTCCATTGCCTGTTTGGAATTAAAACAATCCGATGCAAATTTGGCCAGGATATATGTAGGTTTATCACCAGTAATACATTTTTCTGTAAAATACTCATGTAATAATAAGCAGTCATGTGACCAACATCAAGAATTTTAACTGCAGACCTTTACATTCACTTCATTAAATTGGAATAATTTTCAATCATTAAACAGTTAAATAGGGATAAGTACAAACCGTTCCATCCTTTGATCCTGACACTAGGCGCGTGACCATCCATTGAGATATAGACAAATCCGTAACTTCTCCATCATGTTTACCAATAATTTGCACTCCATCGATCAGCTTCTCAACATGACATTTAATAGGTTCTTCAGCCAAAAATTCCTTTCCTCTTCCAACTTTGTTAACGTCAATTTTCAGTACCCAATATCCAATTCCAACAAACAAAATTTCCTGGAAAGATTGAACCATAAGCTTCATAAAATATCATCGACAAACCACATTTTAGGTCTATGAGCAGCAGTAAAAGATGCATCCTTATATCAATAAATTAGATGGTAATAGAAATGAAGTTTGCAAGCAATTAGCCCAAGAGCTCATGCATCCTCAAAAAGATTACTTTACTTGTTTGTGAGAGTGCCAACAAATTCGTGGATGACATGACTCCCCCACGCCTACAATCTGAACAGCCATTACTATTTTTCCTGTTATCTGTGGTTTATTTTCTGTATCAGCCCCCTCATCAATCTTCCAGACAAATACCCTTCCATCAATGCTAGCACTGCAATGGACAAAATGAGTAGGATGTCAAAGCAAATTGATTAAGAAAGATAGAAGTGAAATCAAGTAGTAGCAGAAGTACCTGGCTAAAAAGTGCACATCTTCAGCAAAGAAAGCCATGTCAGTGACCCTCTAGAGTATATGCAAGTAACATCAGTCCAGAAAGCCAAAATAATAAAAGAAAACTTGCAATATAAATAGCTTTCAAAGTACAGCAGGAAGAAAGGAACATCTCGACCATTACATAATCGCGAACCGAGTGGAAAGAAAAAATCTGTAGTAGTTTAACCATACATAACAAAAATAACATAGAAATTGTACTTTGACATCAGCAGATTAAAAAGTATATATTCATACATCCTAGATCTGTTTAAATAGGATGAATTGAGATTGAACTTGGTAATAAGTAATTATCTTAAATATGTCAACCGCACTTGTTTCATCAGTGGGTAAATGCCAAAAGGTTTATACAAAAGAAAATTGAGACTGAGATATGACAACTGGAACAAAAACAAACTATTATAGTCATGAATGAGGAATCTGGTGAATCTTAATCTACATGAGCTTAGAGCCGAATATGTTTCTTTCATTTCTGTTACTATAATATGGCCTTCTTCAAATTTTCCACTGACAAAGTAGAATTTGCATATAGAAAAAGATGTAAAACATAGAAGACCCATGAATTAAGGAAGCTACAAAATTATCAGAAACCCATATAGCATTTGTTAAGTTCCACAAGACCAAATCCATGAGACCTCCTGGATCCTATAGTTCTATCAACCCCAACAATTAAGCAGCCACACTAACTCGAAGTTCAACTCTACAAATCAAAGTACACCTCCAAAGGAATCAATAACATTGTCATATGTACTGTAAACTTACTCAAAGTCTCAAACCATGAGCAACAGCAATTTCATAAAGAACTGTTTCTTTCTAAAACGTGTTCAACAACTGGAAAATTTTCAGGAATTCAATTGGAGTTCTTTCAATTGTTAATTGATCAATGATAGAATGTATTTTCCTAAAAAAAACTCAGAAAGAGTCAATCAAGCTGCCATCAAGCACAACAACAGCAACATCCATATTGGTGATGATGCTACACTAAGATGAAGATCAAAGCCCATATATATGTTATTCTTTTGGTTCAAGTTTCAAGGACCAGGGTATGGTATATTGTGACAACTAGATCTATTAGTCACAGGAAAATTATAAAAGAATAACAAAACAAGATTTCCCACTTAATATAATGCAGAAATGAGTTTTACTTAGCAGAGAAAACAAACTTATATGTAAATCTAAAAAATGGTTAACAAATTAAGTTCCATGTATATCAGCAACTTTTTAGTCATTTTGAAATTACAGCTAACCAGTAGTTAAGAGTAGCACTATTATCATCGGTATCAATAAAGTGCTACACAGCCTGATGCTACGTAACATCAAAAAGTTTATAATCAGAGTATTAAACAAATAGTAAACAATAATGCATCCATCTCTTATGGCATGAAAACCTTAAAATCCAAAGGAAGTAACTCCAGTCACATAATTCACAACAATAAGTCCTACAGCCTGAGATTTTATCTTGATATAGTAAAAGACAAGCCAATTCATCAACACTTGTAAGGTCAAACAATTTCATCAATCAAACACAGAAGATCTACAAATATAACTTTCGTTTTCAAAGATCAACCTGAGAATGCCCCTTGAGCAATGATCTCAGAGCTGTGTTGATATTGAGCACCCTGATAGCACCAAGCTTAAGACCATAGCATATGTAGTTCCGGTTGACAGCAATCTGGCGGCCCAATACAAGCCCTGGGTCCGAGATGTACTTGGTGATTGGCGTGACCTCAAGCTGCGGCGGCTGTGTCTCTCCTGGCAGCCTCGAATCCACATCATAGACTGCCCGTTCACCGACACCAAGAAGCCGCCCCCTTGGCAACTTGTTGCTCGCCATCCTCACCGGAGCTGACTGGACCAGAGCTGCAGGCGGGGCCGACGGGATGGGGTGAAGCATGGCAGTGGCGGCAGTGGAAGGAGCCAGGAATTCCGATGGCGTGGATGAAGGGGGCGGCATCGAGACGGCGGATTCGAGTTGAGCGGGAGGATTCAGGAGGGCCATGAGGCGAGCGCCGGGATTGGTGTTGGGGCTAGGACTAGGGTTAGGGCTGGGAGTGGGACTGGGGGGATGGGAAGAGGCGACGGCGGGGGGGTAGATGGCCGGGGGGCGGTGGAGTTGCTCCTGCGGGTAGTGGAGGAAAGGGTGATGGTGGAATGGCGGGGTGGCCGGGGGATAGGAGAAGGCGCCGGGGACGGGCGGCGCGGGGTACGACGTCGGCGGCAGGGGGTAGGGGGAAGGAGGAGAGAAAGGCGACCGGGGGGCGGCGCCGGGGTTAGGTCCGGGGTTGGGAGGCTTGAAGAGAGCCTGTGTATCGTAGTTTCCGGAGGTGTTGGGGCTCCCGGCGGGGGATGCCATCGTCGGCGTCGGAGGACGGCGCTAGGGTTTCAAGGAGGGGGTTCGTCTATCGTGCGCCGATGTGGGCGAGCCCGCGTAGGGTTAAGGGTGGAGATCTCAGCTGGGAGAGTACAGATTGGAGAAGACGAGGGGTCAAAAGAAATCTGTTCATGGTACTCTCTTTTATTCTAAGACGAATTTTAAGAAAACACTTTTTAACTTTTAATTTTTTTTTTTTCCCCTTGAAACATTCTTATTCTAAAAAATGTTCAAACAGTTCTTTTGTGAGTTATTTTACTCATTTAATATTGAAAAGTTAAGTCTAAATTTTTTTTCTTTTTTTTACCTAAAACAATAGGTTTGGATTGTCGGTTCAGTAATGCTTTGCGAGTTTAAATGATTTATATTAATTTAATATTTTTTTGGTTAAGGAAACTTGCTATAGTGTATGGGGATACTGTCATAGTTATTAGTGCTGATACTGATGAAGAAGTAAAACCAAAAAAAAAAAAAAAACTTTTTTTATTATTGATCATCTTTTTCTTATCTTTCGTCTTCTTTCTTCCATACGTGAAATTGTTGCTTTTCTTCGTCTTCTCTTTTGTTCTTTGTATTTTTTTCTTTTTAAATTAAGAACATAAAAAATCTCATGTAAAGATACTGATGCCTTGATTAATGTTCGATCATTTAATAATTATTTAGACAATATAATATATATATATAATTTTCATAAATAGTATAGGATTTAAAGCATCTTCGTTTGTTTGATATTTATTGTTAAATATGTGAGCTTCTCGAGAAACCTTTGCACGTATTAAAGGTTTTCATGTTATATTTCCCTGTAAGCTAAAATCAATAAGCTTGTCAAAAAAAACAATGCATACATCTTTGTTATTATTTATTTTTAATCAAAAATAATATATCACATATTAGTAAAAAATTATTCGATTACCAAAATTTTACCATCAACTCGAATGTCAAATGTAAAAAATCACAGTGATATTTTTTAGAAGAATTAGAAAAGTATGTAAAAAATTAAACAATTCTGAAAAAAAATTAAAATAAAAAATATTCAGATACCATCTAGATTCAATTTAAAGATATCCTAAAGCTTTTAGAGTATTTTGAAATGTTCTACTATGCAATGCACTTCTTTTATATTTTAATCAAAAATGATGCATTGCATATTAGTAAAACCTAATTAGAAGGTCAAATATAAAAAATTGCATGAGTGAATAACTTTTTTGAGGAAATTTAAAAAATTAGAAAATTACACACTGTGTAGTGTCTGAATAAATTATAAAAAATATCAAAAATTATAAAATAAAAAAAAAAGCATTGACATATACCCCTCTAAGTCCAATTCAAAAGTATCTTAAAACTTTTAGGGTATTTGATAAGTCCTACAATGTATTATTTTTAGATTTTCGTTAAAAATAATTCATCGTATATAAGTAAAATGTGTTTTATGATCAACTTTTTACTATATGTGTAGGACATAATTAGAAATTAAAATGTCAAAAAATAATACATGAGTGAAGGTGAAATAGGGATCTACAGTCGATGGTTTTAAAGCACCGATTCAAGTTACTTAGTTTTTTTTTATCCAGATTAATCTTATATGAGCATATGTGGTTTTCCAATGTGAATATTATATTTAAGAAAAAAATATGAAATCTTTGCACGTTGGATCTGCATAATGGCCATCATAATAGCTCAAGAAGAAAACAAGCTCTAAGTAGGCAGCACCATAAGAAAAAAGATAGATCTTTTGTTTTCTTGGTCAATTCATTTCTGCTTTCTTTGTGGCATCAAAACAACTTATGATCATCAAGTTTGCTGGTAAAATATATTTACTTGTGCAGAAATCTTTGGACATGTATCTTTGATGCCAGAAACTTGGGATTCTGAGCATGTCAAGCCGCAAGAAAAAAAAAAAAAGATGGTGGATATATTAATTATTGCGAGACATAAAGGCAAAAGACTTGATATCCCATTTCTACGCTTCTAATCTCTAAAACTATACTTTTTGTTTAACAAAATCGCACAAGGTATAAGTTCTAGACATTAATGTATGATGTCGCTTTTTATTTTATTTTTTGATTAATTTTAATATTTTCTTGCATCCCAAAAATGCCCTCGATAGATTTAGAAAAGAAAGAACTTTTGATCTTTTCATTGGATAATTAATCTATACGGTGAATTGATCTATTGTTACAGTGTTTTTTTTTTTAAAGTAGGATTATGGTATCTTTGGTACATTAACAAACATACTATCACTCTATTAAAAATAACATAATTGACAGAGAAGTCAAATTCTTTTGTATGTTCTCCTTGCTTGATCAATAAAAATATTTAGTTTGAAACTCAATCAAGGTCAGTAAATTATGTAATTTATGAAAAAAAAACACTATAGTTGACATTACAGCAAACGAACTGATACAATGCAAATGCAAATGATGAATGTGTTTTTTGGTGTATCAAAGTAGACAAATTGATGTAATGCAAAGGTCGAGAGTAGTTTTGGCGTATCAAAGTAAGACACCAATAGAAAACAACACTTTTCCAAAAAAATTTCAAATAAGAATTCAAATTTATATGGTACTATACTACTAAGAGGAAGAATAATAAAAGAGAGTTCAAATAAAAGGCTCTAGGAGTATCACTCCTGTGCTAGAACTAATTAACCTATAGGAAGATTCAAAGTCTGTAAAAGACGAGTTTTGATTGCTCACGAGATAAAATTATTATGCTTCCGAAATGACACCTATACAAAGATCAAGGTTCGGTAAGGTTTCTCAATCTGATCCCTTCAATACTCAAATTAGTAATTCAAGATCCCCAAATGTGGGCTTGAACAATTGAAGCAAGGAGAGAGTTCAGTCATTTTTTTATTTAGGATGTGTTTATATATGGAGAGGAAGGATTATTGAGATGTCTTTAAGAAAATAGAGCAAATTATCTTCTTTATAGTAAATAAAAAAAATTATAATTATCTTCCTTGCCATAATAATCCTTACCATAATCAACGAGAAGAAAACTTGTGTTTCTCTATTTTAGATCTTTCTATACATAAGATATGAAGGATGACTTAGATGACACGTGGCAATTGCATGCAAACTATTGATAAATTTTCTATCATTTATTTCTCCCAAAAGTATGCTTAGAGGCTCTTGCAAAAAGATTTAAAGCTTGTTGTTCAGCTTTTTTTTCGTTGTGGGAATGTGAGAGGATCTCACTTTAGGGGTCAAATTTTCTCGATTTATATATCTCGAGATCATTGAATTCGTACTTCAATAATAACGATTTTTTTTTTTGCGATAATCGAGTTTCTCGACTCATACATCTCGGGTACATTTAGCCTTTGCCTCTACCGTGATGGACCGATCAAGTTTCTCGACTCACATGTCGAGGGAGCATTTGACATCATGCCTCTACCCTAGTGGATTTATTTCAGTATTGATCGAATTTTCCAACTCATATGTCTTTAGTGCATTTGTCATTGCGCCTCCATCATGCCTCTACCCTAGCGAAAAAAATTCTAATAACGTCTTGGCTAGTACGACATGGTTTGGACTCCTGTGTAGAGGATTGTCTAAAATATATTCGAGGTGGCTTCTATATAGTTTCAAAGTGGTTTTAAGATGATGTGGCTCCAAGGTGGCTTCTATATAGCTCCAAGATTGAGGTGCCAAGGTCTCGAGATAAAATTATTTTACTCCCGAGATGACACTTGCATAAAAACTATGATCGAGAGAGATATTCTTATATGATCCCTCTAACGCTCAAATTAGTAATCCGATGTCCATAAATATAGGCTCGAGTTTAAGAAGAAGAATTTTTCTATTTTTTTTATTTTTATATCTTGAAAGAGAAAAAAGAAGTTTGTGATATTAAAGAAAAGAATGAAGTTTAAAATTATATTGAAGAGAAGAAAGTTTATGATTGTATTCTTTGCCATAATGAATATTTGGGTTATTATTATAAAAGAAGTGAATGAAGTTTGGAATTGTATCGAAGAGAAAGTTTACGATTGTATTCTTTGCCATAATGAATATTTGGGCTATTAAAATACTTCGAAAGAAATTACACAGCTTGCATGATCCGATTCAATGATCTCATCCTGAGCAGAACTGATGCAGACTTGAAAACGATCTTAGAAATGAACAACAAAGAAAGAAAGAAAAAAAAAAACAATTCCACCAAAACTAAAAAGAACTAACTTCACGTAAAAAAAATGAAGTAAATAATTGTCATATTCATGGATCCCTATCAAAAGATATGATCCAAAATAATTTTGTTCATATTCTTCTGCGTTACCCGCGGCGCTACCGGGCTATTGATCGAAGGGATCACTGGGACCCATGTTTTAGGCACCGCGACCCACGTGTTCATTATCCAATTCACGTAATTACCTGGTTTATGATTGGAGAAACCGGTGGTTCTAGAGGGGGGTCCCACCGATCTAGGTAGGATTCGGATTGAACGCGTGGGGACAGTGCTGTTTTTGCCACTACAGCCGTCACCGTATCAAAGTTTGGGAGTCCCTTCATCTGCCCCGTGTGTATATACATATGTGTATATATTAGAGACTCCTCATCCTCCGAGAGAGAGAACCTTTCTCTTTCGTGTTGCCTCTCTGTTGCCTTTTTGACAAAGATTGGCGAAGGAGGGAAGAGATCGATCATTATGTGCTGCCCGAGCCGGCGGTGCTGCCTCTGCTTCATGCTCCTGCTGGTTATCCTCCTCGTGGGGCTCGTCTTCGGCTTCGACGTCTTCTCCCACGCCTTCCACAAGATCAGCGACGCCGTGCATGACGAAGACACGCCTCAGGGAGGCGGCGGCGACGGCGACCCCCCTGCTTTCTGAAGAACGGATTCTTCTCATCTCTCGGTTTATTTATTAGATCCTCTGCATTGTGTTAATTTTTTTTTTTTTTTACACTTGGATCAGTGATATGTAGATTTAATAATTCGGTTCTCTATTCGTACAGAAAAGATAGATTCATTTTGATACATTTGCATTATTCTCTGGATGAGGATTTGCGATCGAATTCGTGACATTTATTTATACATGTACAGTAATGAGCTTTGTGTGTAGCATACAGATCTCTTTCATAAAGATTGCCGTTACCTGATGGATGATAGCTCGCGTATAATAATGATATTTCACAAAGGTTAGGCTCTTCCATAGCCTTTTCTTTATTCTTTCACCATTGTTCATCGAGCAACTCAACTCGAGTGCGGCCACCCAATCCACACTGTTGTCGGGAAGCATGTGGTTGATGATCGATTAAACCATTGGTTATACCTCACGACTACGACATTAATTAAGCTCAGTGATGCAGGAATCTTAGACCATGCTAATAGAGAAGAGAAGGTGCAGAGGATGAGCCAAACCAAGTGGAAGTCAAATTGTTCCATCCAGTGCCGTCCAACAACACTATCAGATACCTGCCAATTTCCAAAGTGTCATCAATCAAATTATTTCAGGCAAAGAATTTTGATTGGAACTCATGAACAAACAGTCCTAGAATCTTTTGAATTCATTGTATCTAATATGTATGTAATGACTACCTTGGGATGTCATGGACAAGCAATGCACCAGAATCACCTTATATAAGATATGGTAATTGATGTGAAAGATCCTTGTCCGGTCTATGAAGCTTTGCGTCAAATGCATGTCATTTCTGGTTGATGAGGCACATCATCAATTCACATATAGCAAGCAAAAGAACAATCAAATTTACCAACATTTCTTTATTGGTAAAAGCAATGATCATAATTAAGAGTCCGTACCATTTTGCTGACTGGTTTCACCTAGTGAAATAGTATCTTCCTGTCAAGCAACTAAATTTTCTGCAAATTTGTTAGGTCACATCAAAGAAACCCACATAAATTAATTTACAGAATGATCATGCAAATGAGAAACTTCTCTTTAACTAAACAGTACTTAAAAGGGTTGAGCTAACCCATTTGATTTCATTAGAGCACAAAATAACAAATCCATCTAACAGAGAGTACCGCATTTAACTCGCGTTGAGAAACTAACGATCAAAGAAATCTAACAAAGAGTCAAGTACTTCATATCATGGCTTTGAGGTTTTGCATTTCTTTTAATGGTAAAAAGTAACACAGTAACTAGATCTGCATATATAAAATACCAGAGAACCATTGGCATCGAAGCCAAACTCTTAGAAAAGGAAAAGTGAGAAGGAAGTGACCAAGACAGTCAAGACTGTTGGAGCAACATGGGCAAGTATCAAGAACTAAGAAACCCTGTGATGCTTGGATCCGATCAAATAAGTCAAACGAAGGAATTGATCATACTACTTTTTTTTTCTTTTCTCGAAAGAAATCGGTCTTGTGTTTGATTAATTAAAAGCATGCATTTAAAGAAAGAACGTTCATTCGATTTCCCATGAAATAAATCCAGAGATGATGAGACCTAACAGAGTGACCAGACCAAACTACCAAATCTGAGCATATACAGTGATTTTTGCACAAAGGAATCACAAAGACGTATCAAATTTGAGATACATATCCAAAGTCATTCGTAGTTGCAAGGAAGACACTCAATAATCAAAGAGGAATGCGGCAAAAAGGAGTGCATCAAATCGCGTCGAACAAAACTACAAACGAATATTGAAGTCCGAAAATCCCAAAATAACTTAACAACAAAAACCGTCCAAATTTGCAGATGGCCAGCGGTAGGTATTCAAGCAGGAAATGCGCATTACAGATTGATGCACAAGTTCTAAGACCATGATCCCGGATCAAATTGATTAATCTTGTCCTACAGATCCTATCAACGAAACACTAGCAGAGATGCATCCTTGAAGGAATCCAGAATCAAGAAAGATGGAGTCATTGTTTCCGGTGGTACAACTCACCGAAAGAACTGACTCAGGAGACGACTCTCGCGTACCGAGCAGAAAACTACCTGTATCCCCGATGATGTTTGTACTTGAAAGGGGAATCGTATGACATCGTGATCGGAGATCTCACACTCCGCGATCTTTCCACGCAACGAAACCCAGATGCGAAAACCAGGCAATCAAACAAGATATCAATGCGATCGCTCCAACTTCGAAGATAGATCGCGAGGAAGAAAGATCGATCGCTTGAGGGTGATTCGGTTTCAGGATTGCTTCGAGACGGAGTGTGATGAAAAGGTTGCGAGGTTTGTCCGCAGTTTCCCAACGAGGGCGGTTTGCGATCCTCTCCAAACCACACAGGCCGAGCTCTCTCTCTCTCTCTCTCTCTCTCTCTCTCCCCAACTGTCTCATCCTCAACCTTCCACTCTCCTACCCTCACATCTCAGCCATCCGCTACTGCGAGCCCCATCGATGGTCTATCTAATGGCCGTTCAATGACACGTCATTTGACACGTGGATGGTTGAGATATGGAAAGGGAGAAATGGAAGGCTGAGATTAGATTAGAGGATCAATGGAGAGGATCCCGACTCCTAACGGTACCAATGAGCCCTCCCAATCTCTTTCTCATCCGACGTGGTTCTTTACACGGGAGAGATCATCTTACCGTGGACCCCGCAGATAAGTCAGGGAGAGGGCCTACCTCGTTATTTCCTTCGGGCGAGTCAGAATCGGATCCGTTGGTTTGGGTTCAGTACCGGTGCGTCCCTCATCTCTAAGGGTTTTAATGAGGATTTCGCAAAGCCCACATGGTTAAGGCGGCGGAGAGATGCTGCGATCTGTACCTCCGCTCCTCCTCCGATCCCGGCGGTTCTCCTCATCGACTGCCGTCGGTGGAAGCAGCAGTAGCTCGGAGAAGATTGTCGCCGCCGTGCTCTTCGAGCGGCTTCCAGTTGTGATCCCCAAGATCGAGCCCATCGTCTACGCCTTCCAAGAATTCTCGTAAGCTCTAATCCTCCATCGCCCTGGTCGGGTTCGATTCGCTCCGTTTCTGTTCGAAATATTTGATTTTTAACGAGAATGAGATTGGGGTTACTGTTTAGTTGGTCATGTATACTTGTCTTTTCGCCCACTTTAGGCTAATGTGAATGGCAATAGACGGAGTTTATTGGATGATTGTGGAACATATTTTGCAGGTTTCGATGGAGACAGCAGTATCGTCGGAAGTACCCTGATGAGGTCTTGGGAAAGGCGGATGCAAGGTAAGGTTCATTTCTTTGTTTGTTTTGTCTGTCCTCTGTACTTTGTGGATCTGATTTTATGATTGAGAAGTTAAAATGATTTGGTTTTTCTCAAAGTGGCTTTCTGAATTAAAATTTATGAAATGTTTATGGGTGACCAAACAAGCTGATAGTTATGTTTTTCACCTTAGCTTATGAATTGATTATGTGGCATGTTACCTATCTACATTGTACAAGGAAGCCTCAGAAGACAAATGGATACATATCAATGCTTTACAAACTCTAGGATTAGGTCCAGGTGGATAATTACAGAAAGAACTGTTTATTATACTCTGCAAAGGAAAGTTGAATGTGATTAGCACTGGTAAATATTAGTAACTAGATGTTCCTCGTGGTGTTACTTTGATAGGAGGCAATGCTATTTATATTTATGTTTTTGTGATGAATACTGAATTTTATTTGCAATTGATTGTTAAGAAACACAGTTCTATGTTCTTTTTGAATATTTGGTACAATGCTAAGACCTGTAAACTCACTGGCACTGCAGAACATTATGTTTTTTAGTGTAATTTTCCTATTTAATTTAAAATATATACTTTGAAATGTGTCCACATTGATGCTTATTGTTTTAATAGGGGGAAAGGTGAATATAAAACTGATTATGTACCTGCTCCAAGGATCACAGAAGCTGACAAGACTAACGATAAAAGGTAAATCTGGGTTTGATTTTCAAGCTGCATTTGCTTGACGTTATATTTTTATTAAAAAAAATCCAGTTTTTGTTGGCATCTTATGATCAATATAGGTGGAAGTACTACTGCATGAGAACTGTGAATCTGCCTGACGTTCTTGTTAAGGATGGTGAATATGAAGCAATGACGTCAAACACCTAGCCCCATATAGCTGGATCTTATTTATGTTGCGTTTGCTTTTGCATACTTTGTTTCTACCTATGTGGCCTATGACCAGTGTAATATACAAATGGAACCAACATGAGGTGCAGTATAGTTGATAATCCACTCAACTATGTTGATTAACCATGAGAGACTGCAATTTTTTCTTTTTTGTGAAGATCCTATTGGTATTCTTTGAGGGTGGAGCTTAGTAAAATGGTAAGGTTGTTCCTTTGCAACCTGAGAGACTAGGTTCGAATTACAAAAACAACCTCTCTTTATATTTAGAGGTAAGATTGTGGATGTTGGCCCTTCCCGGACCCTGCACTGGCTAGAACCTTGTGCATTGTTACACCCTTTATTGTATTGGAACTCTTTGCTTTTATTTCTTATTAAGTGATCATAGATTCCTCTGTCATGGCCAGTCATGTACACTGGTTATACAATCTGAGTTCTTATTCAAGCTTAATACACTTGATCGCCCCATTTCAACATTTTGTTATTCTTTGATATCTTTTTGAGGTACTCCATTGCAAACTCATGTTAGAAGACTGTCAAACAAAATTTCACATTGTTCAATGTTACAGAAGTTACGTTAATAGTCTCCTTCCATTTCAACATTTTCTATTCTTTGATATATTTTTGCGATATTCCATTGCAAATCCATGTTAGAAGACTGTCAGACAAAATTTGACATTGTTCAATGTCAAAGAAGTTTTACTAATAGTCTCCTTCCCTTTTATATGTACCATGATACATTATCCTTTAATGTGAAACTTGCTTCTCTTTGGCTGTCAATTTTTTTTTTCTGTGTGCTTAAATGGAAGATAACATAAACTGGAACACAACAGCAAAGCATCAAGTTCCAAAAAAATTGCTGTCAATTACATTCATCTTTTGATGAAGACATAATATTTTTTGATTTATCTCAAAAAATCCCAAACTTGCCAACTTCACTTTAATCATTCCGATTTTTAAGATACTTTGTTGTTAACACCTCAACTTTTTATAAGAATACCGACCATTACTCGAGCTGTGTTCAAGAGATTACTTTCAATTGAAAAGGCATCCGGAGAGATACTCTAAAGGCACCTACTTCAATTAACTGTGTTCCTGTTTTACAATTAACATTCTGTTAAAAGTTATAAGAAAATACCTTTTGAGATATGCTTATGAAATTGTAAGGAACCATGCTGCTGGGTATTGTATCTTTGATAAGTTGCTAACTTTGAACCCAATACTTCTGTGGTTGCAAATCTAGTACTGGAAAAGAAAATAGCTGAGTAAGTTCCTCTCTTTGACATGGACTACAATTTGAAACTTAAAATTATGGCCTGGATGCTGGTTATTGTAACTGCAAGACCATGCTATCTTTTTTCTAATATTTTCTTTTATTATCTAATCTTGTAAAATTATTTCTATGGTTAAAGTTTACTTTCTCGAAAATGCATGGTTTTCCAATTTTAACATGGTTTTTCCTGGCAGGTGTTTATGCTGTGCTATATTTTTTACATAAGCTTTTGTGTCTTTGCTGTGAAGATTTTGCTATCATGCTGTTTTCTTATGCAGTTTTTATCATGGTAATAAAAGTTCCCAAACTAATTCCAACAGTTAGGCTGTGCAAAATTGCATTCTGATGCTAATGTTCGGTCATACCTCTAACTTTAACAGCTTTCTCAATGAACTATCTTTTTAAGGTTTGTTCTGTAGTTATTATTCATTATATTGAACATGCCTAGCTTGGCAATTTTAACATAATATTCACTGGCTAATTTTGTGCCATTCTATATTTCACACAAACATTTTCATCTGTTCCTTGCTGGATTTTGCTAGCATGTCAGTTTCTGATGCAGATTTTACTGTGATGACTGGTGTATCTCAAGCTGGTTTTGCTTTGTGTGCATTAACTGCATATCCTTGCTATAATAGCAAGGATTTCGTTTTCCGTGATTAAGAGTCAGGATGGTAGGGCTCCATGCCAATCAGCACAAGCCGAAGGTTATGAAGTGGGTGTCCTGTTACACACTTGGCATGGCATGGCATGGGCTTCCATGGTGGTAGAATTTGTAACAGCTACTGTGCTTCGTGATGGCTAGTACAAGCCACACTTTGTTGTTGCAAGTAAAAAAAAAAATACACAAAATATTTTCCTATATAGATTTTCTTGAATTCATGGTTGAAACATAACTTGCAAGTTCTTTACAGAATTCTGTTTTGATATTTGAGAGGTTTTTTCTGCTTGACAAACCCAACTTTGTTACAGCTCATTAATATTTTATTCACTTTGCCATCATAAACTAAATAACATAGTGGGTTTCTGTTTGATTCTTTTAGGTCACTGCAAAGGGCACTTGATAGAAGACTTTATCTTCTCCTGTATGGCAGCACATATGGAACTCCTGATAAGGAACCTGTTTGGCATTTTCCAGAAAAGGTTTATGAAAATGAAGAAACTTTGCGTCTGGTACTACCTTTTTTCACTTAAATTGATACAAAATGTAACTTCTTATTTGCATTTTCTTTTAGAACTGTGTTGTTCTCAGAGTTCTATTTCATGATAGCCTATTGAAATTGTAGAACTGCAGTGTGCAGAATCAGCACTGAAATCTGTAATTGGAGGGCTCAATAATACATATTTTGTGGGCAATGCTCCAATGGCACAAATGGTTGTGGAACCAAAAGAAGAGTTGCCACCTTTTAAGGTAGGTGTTTATATTTCCAGCTTTTTTCATGTGTTGACTATTATGGAGATATTTGTCTTATCCTTGTTGAAGGTTAATCCTTAGCGTCCCTTTAATTATTCTTTCTCAAAATGAAAAGATTGCTTATTTTTATTTCTTATACTTGCAGTTTATTAATCCTTCCGAATGATAATTCTTTTATCAATCTTGTCTATAACTGACTTAGAAATTTATGTTTCCCTGTACATCTCAATCCAGTTCACAATTTCAGAACTGTTTTCTCTTTGCTGCTTTTCTGACAATTAGTCTTTTTTCAGAGGTTCTTTTTCAAATCGCAAGTAATTGGTACTAGCAAACTTCAGATTGGAGAGTGCAAAGATTTTGTCTGGGTGACCAAGGATGAGGTGATGGAGTACTTTCCAGAGCAAGCTTCCTTTTTTAACAAGATGATTATCAGCTAAGATTGCCTTGGATAATCAACACTAGACAAGCATGTTTTTGATCAGTTGGCTTGGATTCTACAATAGATGATTAAGCTTTCAGATAGCCTGTATTTTTTCTGGCATCTACAACAGATGTATGCTCTTGGACTGAGAGTTGGTGAAAGAATTTATGTCAAAGGGATCCTTAAAATGCAATCAACTTCTTCTCTTTTGTTTGAGGTTCAAGCTTCTGCTTCCTCTTGTGGATAAACTGCCATTATTGGCCTAAGGATAAACTCTACCACATTGATGTGATGGTTGTCTTCTTGTCAGTGTTGCAGTTGTACACTAATTATGTTTTAAGAATAAAAACTCTATTTGGAGACACATGGTTATTTCCTTTATTTTTTTAAGCTTGGTAACTGAGAAAGGTGTTGGAAATCAAGTGATAAGGTTTTTTATCTGAATCAACAATGAATTTTACTAGGTCGATGATAATTACATTCACTAGATACTCTTCTAAGTTACCAATATTTATCAGGCTTCGTATGCTTCCTGTGTTACTTTTTTATCAAAGAAAAGAATGAACACCAACTTCATGTGGTTTATGAAAAACTTTTGACCATCCTCTATAAACATTCTAATCGAGATGTTTCTTTCATGGGATTCTAGCACTCTACAAGCTCCTGATAGAGTAAATAATGGGTCGACCTAACTCATCCGGGTCTGTGCCAGGTTGACGGCCACATCGACGTATGGGGGGAATCACGTCTGTTCAAGCGGCCAAGCCGGCAACAACGTCAGCATCCGAGGTGGAGGTGTCCGGACGCCGCGTCACCCGAATTCCCCTCCACGCGCCATTAATACTGCATGACGCGCCACATCCTTATCTCATACCACTACACCAACAGGCTAGTCGTACGACTCGGTCATGCCCGAGGTAAAAGCAGGGGTAAGGCCGAATGTACGGGTGACCTACTCTCTGATAAAGTATAAAATCCCCTTTCGGCAACGCCAGGAGGGGACTCGCTCTCTCTCTCTCTCTCTCTCTCTCTCTCTCACTATCCTCCTTGAAAGGGGAGACAACTTACCTCCTTTTTGGAGGAAAACAACTAACTTGGGCATATGAGAGGTCACGTCGGGCAACCCCCCACCCCCAACGAGACCTTTGTGCAGGACCCACGACTTAGGCATCGAGCGGGATAATTGGATAGACAATTGAACCGACGCTAGGGCGTTGACTACCGAGAGGCGGTTCCAACCAGAGTCGGAGACCCTAATCTAGACCGACATGAGCGAATTTGGGTAGTCGGCTGGAACAGGTCGAGCCGACACCTCAGCTAGACCCCAAAAGGTTTCACAACAGCTCCACTGATAAGAAAGGGTGTGTCTTTTCTACTCCATGCTCATCGTTTCTTCGGTGTTGTCTTGCAAGTAATACGAAAGAAATCACAGTTCTTTGGCTGATCCTTTGACCTATCGAGGAAGCTCCAAAGAACACAACAAGAGGTTTCAGATAAAGAGAAATCTCCAGCTAAGTTCTTGTCGTCTGCATCCATGTCCTTCTGACAAAACGTCAAACACGGTTCACTTTCTCGAATGAAGAAGCAGCTTAAAGTTGCTCTTCCTTGCAGCGAAGTGAAGATGAAGAGAAACACTCTCTTGCTGCTTCTAACCTGGCTCATCACAGTCGCAGCCTTTCTGTTTATGTACTCAAGTGCACCAATGGAGGCCACAGCTAACAACGTTCATCCACAAGGTAAATTTCCTGGCATTTTTTATCATGCTGCCTATGCATCGATAGCACTCTCCTTCATTGATGAGTGGAGTATGCTTATTTTACATTACTGTCAAATCCATTCTGCTCTGCTTTTGCATGAGACCTCGTTCTAACAAGATGCTTTTACGTTTCTGATCACTAAAAGTGCGGGCGTTGCTGGTTCATTTGGAGACCATTGATCCATTGCGGCAAAGTCTGCTGCGACGATGGTTGCTACTGAACTGAACAGTCTCATGTATCACTGAAATGGGAAGCAAGCAAGCAAGCAAGTTTTTTGTTCTGTAATTTCTTTGCTTTCAGTTGTGCTGCAACCTCAGAACAATTAACACTGCAGCGTGCTTCAACGATAGAGATGTTTTGTGCATCAATCTTTATCCTGTAAGACAAATCCAGAAGCCGAAGGCATAAAAATCCAGAGGAACAGGACACCAATCAAAAACAAGTTATCACATCCTGATAGGGCCAATAATGGCTGACTCACTAACACCATAACACGATACCCCCCTTTCCGCCATGTCACTCGGCCACATCACAACGTTTTCAGGTCAGATGCATGACGGACACCGACCTAGCCTCGGCAAGGACAACTAGAAGTCTCGACGCGCCGATCAACCTATAGTACAGCTCACGACGGGCAGCTGACGGTGTGGCAGAACAGATGCGGGGCCATCAGAGGACCTAGGAACTTCGAAAAATTCTATCGTCGGCGCTATCAGGTACTGTAGCAACGACAATGGCTGCGTACGAAAATCACTTCTTCCGCATGTATAAATACCCCTAGACCACCACCGATATGAGGGATTGACAACTTAGAAAACTCATTCCCACTTACTCAATCCAACCCCTGACTTGATCATCGGAGGGACTCGACCAAGCACCAAAACTCGATCAGGGTCTTTTTACAGGCGAGATGAGCCGACCTACCTCTAAGGGAGCTGGCCGGAAGACGAGACCGACCTGCCTTCAGAGGAGCCGACCCGAGGTCCGAACCGAACTGCCATACCGCCAATCAACAAAGGCAAGCTTGTGCATATGAATAACCTCCTCGAGCTAACTTATCAGTCCATGTTGCAGAAAGATCCCAACATTTTAGCGCTATAAGGAGGGCCGTGTCGCAAGAGCCTTCATCCAACCTGTTCTCGGCGGTCTTCGTCGAGGCATTCCTCGATTTATCCGATCAGGTCCAGGCCTTAACTGGGATGATGCAGGCCATCATCCTACAGCTGGCACAAATGTTGGCTCCTCCTCAACTGGAGCCCCAGCAGTCGTATGCTACTTTAGATGGCTCCCGAGAGCATGCTGTCACGAGCTTAGCTGATTTTGCCTAAGTCGTGCGACACCCATGCGTGTCCGTCCACAAAGGTCAGCCCTTCCCGATATGTCCTAGAGTCCCTTAGACTTACAAAAGAGAAAACGAGCTAGAAGAAGCAATTCCCACGGGATCCACAAGCAATTGCTCAAGCAAATACTTTATAAAGTCAGATACAAAATATACCAATGGACATTAAAAACTCAGAAATATTGCACATAAAGAAAAATGGTCCATTACAGACCGAAGTCCCCACAAGTGCTTACAAAATACACTCATATTTACAAGCCAAAATTGGCCACAAAGCAAACTAAAATAGGGCTGCTAAGCCTACTGTAAGCCCGTTACTTGCTGTACAAGGTATGTATACAAACTGAAGGACACGAACAAACATGAGCATTTCATCAGACACCTTATTTATATTGTTGTCTGTGACAATGCGACGATGATTCGGCATGGTCCAGTAACACAGGACCTCACATAAGAAATTTGATCAAAAGCCCCCTCCCTTATCCCGGAGAAGTCGACCACACCCCACCTCGGGGTGGAGCACACCCTGAGAGAGCCCGACACACTATCATCAGACTCAACTGATTCACTTCAAGCGCAACTCCGACATGTGAACAAGCGGCAGGACGAAGTGCAGAAAGAGGTCACAAAGTCGAAGGAGGAGGCCGATGAAAGCTCAAAGCGAGGTTCACCCTTTGCTCCCAATATACAAGACAAGCCAATACCAGCCAATTTCAAGCTCCCTGTCCTGGAGTCGTATGACAACGGCTCGAATCCATCTAAACATGTGTCTGCCTTTCGAGCTCAGATAGCCTTATGTGATTCATCTGACACACTCATGTGTTGGGTTTTTCCCACCACTTTAAGGGGACAAGCTAGGATCTGGTACAACCGGCTCAAACCAGCCTCAATTTTCTTATTTGACCAGCTCACAAGAGAGTTGGAACAAAATTTTCTAGCAAGTACCTGACCAAAACCCACCATCGCTTCATTCCTTGGCGTTGCCCAAGGGAAGGAAGAACCACTCACTTAGTTCATTAGCCGGTTTACAACCGAGATCCGAGTGGTCCCCGACGCTCATCCTTCCTTGGTCATCCAAGCATTCATGATGGGGATATGACCTTCCAAGCTATTCTGGTCACTGGTGGAAAAACCTTCGACCACAGTCCCGAGATGATGCAGAGAGCCAATCATTACATTGCGGCTGAGACCCTAATTATCAAAAAACGAGAGGAGCAGAAGCGCCCTCAAATAGAATAGTCTCGGGGGTCCACCTCAGGACCCTCAAGGAGGAGGATAGAGGAGTCAGACCTTAGCCGACTAAGACCACTGACGACCCCCCTCAACTCAACGTGAACTGAGATATTCCTCCAGATACGAGGAAGGGGACTCCTAGCTCCCCCAAATCCGATCAAAACATGCCCCAAAGACAGAGATAGGAAACAATATTATCGTTTCCATCGAGAATACAACCATAACACTGAAGAATGTAAAGACCTCAGAAACCAGATTGAGGACTTAATTTGCCAAGGACATCTCGACCATTATGTCCGAGATCGAAGAGGCAACCCTGACAGGTGTCCTGAAAGGGATCAACGACCACGCCCAACTGATCGAAAAGTAGATGATGTCATAGTGGGTGGACCAGTCATTGGAGGCGATAGCTCCTCGACATGTAAGGCCTACGCTAGGGCCATAATCGAGAAGAGGTCGAGATGCAACCTCGATTCTGAGATTAGTTTTCATCCCGAGGCAGAAGAATATGCAAATCATGACGACACCCTGGTCATCACCATTCGCATCGCTAACACCCGGGTCAAGCGGATAATGATAGACATAGAGAGTTCTGCATACATTTTATATTTTAAAGCCTTCTATAAGTTGGGTTTAATTGATTGAAAGTTAACCCTACTGACATCTGCATTGACATGATTCACAAGAGACTCTATCTCCCCTCTCGAGATGACAACTCTTCCAATGATGATCAGTGAGGAACCATGTGCCAAGATGTTGATGGTTGTTTTTATAGTGGTCGACCTCCCATCGACATACAACACTATAATTGGCTGACCAATGCTCAGCAAGTTGAGGGCTGTGGTGTCGACATTCCACCGTTCCATGAAATTCCTGACTAGTGTTGGGGTCGATGAAGCCTGCAGCGACCCATGGGAGTCTCGTCAATGTTACCTAACAACCACCACACTCCTAAAGAAGCCCAGGATACCAACCCTAGTGACCGATTCGAGGGAACCCAACAAGCTTACTCTTAACCCCGAGCTAATTGAGGGGGTGAAGGAGGTTGTCATCAATCCGAAATAACCCGATAAGACTTTTAAGGATCGGCTTAGCACTCTTGGGTAAGCAACAAGTTCAAATGGTAGAGTTTCTCGGGAAAAATTCTAACCTATTTGTGTGGAACCCGGAAGAGATGCCCGACATTAATCCTGAAGAGGCCCAACATAACCTCAACGTAGTTCCTAGTGCCCGTCCAGTTGAACAAAAGCTGAAGAGATTCACCCCGGATCGTTAAAGGGCTATCAAGGATGAGGTGACATGACTACTAGAAGCAGATTTCATTACGGAAGTCATATATCCGACTTAGTTGTTGAATGTTGTACTGGTTAAAAAGCCTAATGTAAATTGGTGGATGTGTGTTGACTACACTGATCTCAACCAGGCCTGCCCGAAAAGACTGTTATCCCCTACCTAGCATTGATCAACTAGTTGACGCCATGTTGAGTCATGAGATGCTCTCTTTCATGGACGTCTACTCGTGATACAATGAGATCCGAATGACACCTCGAGATTGGGAGAGCACAACCTTCATTACCCACATCGACACCTACTACTTCAAAGTAATGCCATTCGGGCTAAAGAACACCGGAGCCACTTATTAAAGGATGGTGAACCGCCTGTTTAAAGACCAGATCGACAGAACTATGAAAGTTTATGTCAACAATATGATTGTAAAAAGCAGAACCACAGACAATCACTTGTATGATTTGATGAAAGCATTTCGAACCATGAGACGGGTTGGAATGTGACTCAACCCTAGCAAGTGTGTTTTTGGGGTCACCTCGAGAAAATTTCTCGGCTTCATGATCCACCAATGAGGGATTGATGCTAACTCGAAAAAGGTAGAGGTGATCCTCCAAATGAAGTCCCCTGAGACAGTGAAGGAAGTACAACAACTTACCAGGAGATTGGCAGCTTTGAGCCGGTTTATTTCTCGGGCTGGTGATAAGACTTGTCTTTTTTCTCGAACCTTGAAAAAGGCCAAAGATTTTCGCTAGATTACACAACGTGAAGAAGCCTTTCAAGAATTAAAGACACATCTCGCTCAGCTACCCCAACTTGTTATGGTTTCTCCCGAGGAACCCATCGGGTTGTACATGGTTGCGTCGGTAATGTCCGTCAGCTCGGTCTTAGTTATGCTAGGCAAGGAAGGGAAAAGGCTTGTATACTTCTCCAGTCACATTCTCAACAACCTCGAAGAGCAGTATCCAATGATCAAGAAGCTGGTCCTAGTGCTAGTAATGGCGGCAAGAAAGCTAAGGCCATACTTTCAAGGGCACCCAATCAAGGTAATAACTGACTAGCCACTTCATCATATTCTATCTAAATTTGATGTTGCAGGCCAAAACTCGAAGTGGTCGGTCGAATTGGGGGAGTTCGACCTTGAATATGTACCCAGAACTACTGTCAAAGCGCAAGCAATGGCTGACTTCATTGTGGAATTTACCCCCATGCCCAACTCATCCGACCCGATCTCTGCTTGGAAAATTATACATGGACAAGTCGGCAAACACCAAGAGAGGGGGTGTCGGCCTCATTCTAGAGAGCCCGACCAACCAAATCTATGAACAGGCACTTCGCCTTGATTTCAAAGCCACTAATAATAAAGCAGAGTACGAGGCGTTACTCCTCGGACTAAGGTTAGCAGCAGAGCTTCAGGTGCAGGAAATCAAGACCTACACTGACTCCTAATTGGTAGCTGGGCAGCTCCGAGGAGAGTTCGAGTCTCGGGATGATACCATGGTGAAGTACCTGGCTGAGGCACATCAATTGATTAATGCCTTTCACCATTTCACCATCATCAAGGTTCCCTAGGCAGAGAACTCCCTCGCAGAGTCATTAGCAAAACTTGCTTCAGATCAAGGTAACAATAAGCAAACCACTCGACTGACGAGGCTCACTCGACCTTCCATCAGCACATCTGAGGTGGCAGTGGTTGAAGCCGAGCGAAGTTGGGTTGACAAACTCCTTTGATTCAAGATAGACAACATCCTCCCCAAGGGTGCAGTCAAGGCACGTCGGGTGAAGCAGTTAGAATCATAGTATTGCGTGATCAATGGGCAACTTTACAGAAGAGGATTTAGCTGACTCTTGCTTTGATGCCTATGCCCAAGTGAAGCACAAATAACCCTGGCCGAGGTACATGAAGGGGTATGCGAAGAGCACATCGGTGCCCGCACTCTAGCTCACAAGATCCTTAGGCAAGGCTACTATTAGCTGATGATGCACAAGGATGCTCAAACATATGTACAAAAATGTGAACAGTGCCAACACCATGCCCACATGCAGCTCCAACCGGCAATGCCCTTGTCGACTTCTGATGTGGCGTGGGCATTTGCCCAATGGGGAATGGACATGTTTGGCCCATTCCCCCTAGCCTTGGGGCAACGAAAGTTCCTCATAGTAGGAGTTGACTACTTCACCAAATGGGTCAAGGCCGAACCATTGGCGTCGTTCACAAAAAAATAGGTCGAGAACTTTGTCTGGAAGAACATCATCACCAGATTTGGTATTACCCAGAGTCATTATCACGGACAATCGAATGCAATTGAATAACACAAAGTTTAAAGAATTTTGCAAAGGCTTCAACATTCAGCTCAAGTTTAGTTTAGTCACTCACCCTCAGGCCAATGGATTCACCCAGGTAACTAATCGAATCCTCCTCGAGGGCCTAAAGAAAAAAGTTATCAACACTCGGAAATGTGGGTTGACGAGCTCCCCAGCATCCTATGAGCTTCGAGAACAACTCCAAAGACCCCAACAGTGGAGTCACCCTTCAGCCTCACCTTTAGAACCGAGATCCCAACCTTCAGGACCGAGCATTATGATAAAGACACCTCGGAAGCATAATTTTATGAAAACCTTGACTTGTTAGAAGAAAGGCGGGTCGAGGCACATCTCCGACAACTCATATACAAGAAGGTCATTGCAAGACTCTATAACAACAAAGTATGCCCTCAGCAAGTAACCTCTGGCAACCTTATCCTATGCAAAGATGAGGTAAGTGATCTGACCTGAACTTGGGGTAAACTAGCATCGACATGGGAAGGTCTGTATCGAGTCATAAAAGTTGTCCGGGAAGGCACTTGCATTCTCACAAACCTAAATGACAAACAACTACCAAGAACCTGACATATATCCAATTTATGAAAGTTCCACGTATAAGTCAGGAACAAGTAAATGTTGTTTTTCATTAACCAAAATATGCGGTTACAAAAGATGTTGATCACAAAATCAGGAAAGTTTGACCGAGACCCGAGACTGAGGTCGGGGTCGCATGCATAAGACCCATTCCAACTTACAAAAGAAAGGGGGTGGGGGGTGGGGGGAGACATTCCCCGAATTACAAAATGTGGCATGAAGACTCCTGGTCACTCCTCAGAAGGGATGGAGTCATCAAATTCTTGACGAGTTTCCATGGGCACCGAGCTGTCCTCTGGCTTTTCAGTGAAAGGACCGCTATCCACCTCTAGGTTGGGATACTGAGCTTGAAAATGAGTCGAGGCGACCCGGTACCCATAATCGTATGATAGTTGCTCCGTCCGATGCAGTCCCCACTCGAACTTGACCAACCGCTTGTAGTCAGTGATGCTTTTACTCGAGAGCTTGGTTTTGAGGGTTTCATTCTCCCTCATCATCTTAAGCAGGTCATCGTCCACCTTACGACGATCTGTCTTCTGCTCCTTGATCTGGCGTTGGCTATCCACCTAGCCTGCATGAACCTTGTTTAGATCCTTGTTGGCCTAGTCCAACTATCGGGCCAATTCCTCCAACTCAAACCTCATCTTGGCATTGTCCTCCTGAAGCTCAGCCACTTGCTATAGAGCAACGACCAACTGCTCGGGTTCCCCTTTTGTTTTTAGCTTATCAATCTCTACTTCTAGGAGGGAAGCTCTGTTGCCTATGATGGTCACTAAATGGCTCGCATCATAGACCCTATCCAAGAGGGAAATCTAATAATGGTGCCCCTGCAAAACGAAAAAGGGGGTTAAAGAATATACATACAAAAGACCGAAGATAGTAAACCCTGAGACATGACTGACCAACATTATTTGATTGGCTGCTTATGCCATAAGGACCTCAGAGAGCAAGGTGTAGAGATCCTTTGCCAAGGTCAGGTGCAAAACCCCCCGTCCAAACTCCAAGGCCACCCGAGAGTCATCCCATACTTTTGCCGAGTACGCGAGGTTAGGCTATCGGGCTCGCATTGCGGCGTCCGGATCCTTGTTTGAAGAACATAGTAGCCTTCATCGTCCTTGTAGACCCTTGTGTTGCACAAGTCCTTCATCAACTTTGGTAGGTGATAGGTGGGGGATGATTCCTCCTCACTCAGTGCCACTGGCTCCTTCCCCCGAGTGGCTCCCCGTGAACTCCCTTCGCCATGATGGGACTTGTGCTTCCTCAACCGCTATCTTAACCCACTTCCCAGGTAGGGCAATAGCCATCTATTCTGGAGTCGAACTTCCGACAGCCCTCTTGGGTGTGGTCTCCACACAAATTTCTTCCATGGGGAGTTCTTGGCTCAAGCGGTTGAAGAGTCTTTTCACTCGGAATCTTAGGCTACCTACACAGGAAATTTAGATCCATGACACATGCATTCCGACCAACAGCTTAAGGTCACAAGAACCATAACATGAATGAAACATCAAAAATTAGATGTACCCCGAGAAGCGGTACTGAACCCCACCTCGACCAACCACAGCTCGGTCATGTCCCGGATTGCCCGAGAAAGGGGAAGAATTCCCTTGAGCCTATTGATCATGATAGACTCCTTGGACAATGGGGGGGGGGGATCGGCAATTGAGAAAACTCATTCTCACTTCCTTTGCATGTATAAATACCCCTAAACCACCATTGATGGGGGGGATCCGTAATTGAGAAAACTCATTCCCACTTACTCAATCCAACCCATGACTTGATCATCAGAGGGACTCGATCGAGCACCAACAACTCGATCAGGGTCTTTTTGCAGGTGGGATGAGTTGACCTGGCTCCAAGGGAGTTGGCCATAAGATGAGACTGACTTGCCTTCAGAGGAGCCGACCCGAGGGCCGGACCGAACTGCTATAATGCCAATGCACAGAGGCGAGCTTGCACACATGGATAACCTCCCCGGGTTGACTCATCAGTCCATGTTGCGGAACTACCCTAACATCGGAAGATAACTGTATGCACAAATAAGACCACCAACAAGGAATGGTTGAATCTCCGCCTTGTAACTATCTTCTTGATGTCAAAGCCGCCATTGGATGTGACGAGAGTCGTGAATCGCCCACTTGTGCTGGCAGTTCTCCGGCCGATGACACTCCATAGAGCTTCCACTAACCCACTACCAACTTGTTGATCACCGTGTTCATTCTGAGGCAGAGCCCGTTGGAGGTGAACATAGCCACCGGAACCTAGAAGTAGATCGTCGGACAGATCCACCGGGTGTGGAATGCGAGGAGGTGAGGTTCGAGGATAATGTGGCTGAGGCTGATGTTGGACGGGGTAGTATAAGGGGCGCCAACCGATGGAGTCGGTGAGGTAGTCGTCGAAGTCGGGAAGAGTCCAGAGAATGAAGGTCCTCCACCGTCTCCGACGGTAGGGCGGCGTTGGTGGTGAGTGGTCAATGGAAGAACGCACCGAAAAAACTGAGATGGTAGTAAAGGAGGTCAAGTCTGCGACGGTGGCGACACATGCCATTAATAGAAGGTGCCCATTTGTCTATTTTTATTAAACTCCGGCACTTGGGCCTGTAGCCCAAAAGGCCCATCAACTACACTACAAGATTGCCCACTGCAAGCCGATCCACCCATAACGGGTCAAAGTCAACCTTTTCCGAACTGATCTCCCCACCGGGTCAAACGAATCAGATCGGAACCAACGAGTCCCAAGTGTGGGCCAAGTCGAAGAATGCAGACGGTCAATCGCTACCTCAACCTCCGGTACGTGTTTTCATTTTTCTTTTCTACTTGGAATAAAATAGTTCCGAATTAGAAGTCCACGTTACGAACCATCTTGGAAGGGATTGCAACCATTAACGTTAATTAACACTCGGTCTTTCTTTTGTGAAGTCAACTGACTGAGTTCTCAAGTGGAGAATTCAGACTTCTTCACGCGGAGTCATTATTCAATAACACCTCCGTATTGTGGTAGCTGTATGTGTTGAAGAAGCTCTTGCTCTGCATGTTCCTGCTTAGGACCAACGAGGTCTGGAAGCTAAACGACGACTTTTGAATTGTCTTCACTTAAGGAATATGCATTGACTTGGTTATGGTAGTGCCGCATTGGTCTTTTTCTGTCGACGAACAACAGTGACGACGGCGTGTATATAAATAGGCGTCTTCTCTTCTTCGCCATAGTCATCGAATTCTTCTCATTTGGATCACACACATACACATCAGTCTCTTCTCCGTCATCGAGAGAGACAGAAGCATGAAGGTATGCCTAGTATGTTGTTTGGTTTTGCTTGATTCTTTTTTGCAAATGAGATAGAATATATTCCAGACAAACCAAAGCCTTGTCGTTGCAGCAAAAGATAGTGATCAAAGTGCAGATAAACTGCAACAAATGCCGCTCCAAAGCAATGCGGCTTGTTGCTTCAGCAGGTATATATATGATGCTGAAACTAATCAGATGAGCATATGGTACGACTCCTCGATTACGGATGACTGAATCCAAGTTTTTCTGCGATCCTATGACAGAAGGGGTTGACTCAGTTGCAGTGGAAGGGGAGTACAAGGACCAGTTCGTGCTGGTCGGAGATGGCGTCGATCCCGCTGACTTGACGAGCACACTGAGGAAGAAAGTAGGGCATGCGTATATAGTCAAAGTAGAGGAAGTGAAAGCGAAGACTGGGCCAGAAAAGCCACCACCGGTGGCGAAGGCAGTGGAGGCTGGGTTGCCATGTTATTCCAATTGCGCTCCATGTCCGCCGGTGGTGTTCTATGAATACGGCGGCAGCACCCCCCCCAGTCCATATTCTTGTCCCATCATGTAGTCCTGTCTTGCTGTTTTATTCGTGTGGTATGTACGTTTAATTAATCTCTTCATATCAAAAATTCATTGGAATTGAGTTTAATTATCAATAAACTCTCCCCAGTATTTCTAAGATCATATGAATCTATCAATCCCTAATATTTCTATCGTCCCCTTGTCGTCTTTGGTGGAGAGGGTTATGGGCGAGGGCGTACAATCCTCGACCAATGGGGGGTCGTCGATGTGCGGGTTCTCGACGACGACGGAGCTTGTCAGCTAAAGAGTGAGGGCCAATGAGGGTTGTCAGTGACTGAGTTCTTGACAAAGATGGTCATTAGCTGAGTATACATGAAGGCAAAGAGGCAAAATAATTTTTTTAGGAGAAAAAAAAAAGACCTTTACAATAATTTTTGAAAATGAAGAGAAATAAATACACATTGGAAGTGAGTTTATCTAACCCATCTTAATTCTTCGACACGGTTGGTAAATATAATATACATAATGATTCTACTAATTTTTGTATTCTTAAGTCATCTTGGAGGCTTTTAAAATGACATGTTTTAGGTTGATCTTACTTACAATCAAGAGTACCACAATCTATTTACGGGCGTAAGTAGCATCATAGACTTCATCAGACTCAATTTAATCTTTTAGTATAGAATAATATAAACATGACATTTTGATTAAAAATTATTATTTCTATATTTACGTGATTTTAGGAGTTTTTAAATCAAATTGAGATGAATTCACACTCAGACCCTATCTAATAATTCTTAAAGGATAAGTACACCCTTGTCATCATCTTAGATATGTCTGTAGTTAAAAATTCTCAATTAGAATTAGTAAAAGTGGGACTTTTATTTCTTCTCATCGTAAACCGTCCTTTTGATGAAACCCAGCTTTTTTCGTTCGCTTACCTCTGTGCACGTTAGGATTTCGAGCGGTGGATCCCAACGGTCGATCTTTTCAAACCCTCGAGCCCGCGGCGTCGTTCTCGATCCGGTGGACCCTGCTTATTCTCATGGCGGTCCCAGCGATACCCATTTGGGCGTGACGTGTGTCACCAACCTGCTTAGTGATTGGAGGCAGTAGTTGGGGGCCGCTGGGCCCCTCTCCTAACCGCAGCGAACAGCCGGTTAACGGGTTGGAAACGACATTTATTATACTTGGGAAAAGAAACACGTACATTACTGATCTCGGATCACGTGACATCGAAGTCATCCGCACACGTGGCAGATTCAGGTTGCATGGTTTTCAAAAACTGAAGCCCCCGTGGGACAACACATCGAAATTTCTCGGCCTTCCATATGTCCAAACCGCTGTTCGCTGATCTAGCGGCGAGAGCAGATGCGAATCGAGCTCAACTACTACCAGATCCTCCAACACTGCGAAGCCACCACTTAAAGAAACCCACCGTTGAGTTTTCAAATGAGTCTCCCCCGCACATAAAACACGAGAACTCTGCTCTCCTCCTTCCTCTTCTCCCTACTCTCTCACCCCTTTCCTCTCTGCGGTCGCGCTTGCAAACAGCGAGCTTCAGATCTCCATTCCCACCTCGCAGCAGGAGGCGGAGGATGTCGCTGTTAGGAAAGATCATAGGACTGCGAGGAGGACTGGGGCTGAAGGAGCTCAGAGCTGATCAGAGCATCACCGACGAGCTGGCTATTAGGAAGGCAGAAGAAGCTGGTATGCATTACTGGCCTCTCTTTCCACATCTTGCACATATATAAAGCTGTGATCGCACAACCTGAGACTTTTCTGCTCACATTGCTCTGCTGATGCTTTGCTGCACTGGGAATCAGTGCGGAAGCAAATAAGATCTCAGAGAGCAGAAACTACATGGAAAATGGATCTATCAATATCATAAGTAATGGTGCTCACTGGATCAAGACCTAAACAGCTGCTTGTGGCAACTTTAGCATCTTTGGTGATAAAAATATACTTATCACGAAAAGCAAGGATTCGTGTCAAGAGAGCGGTGTTTAGTTATTGGTCTGCCGTTGCTTCGTAAAAATCACCTGAAGAATGGTTGTGTTTTCACATATATATATATTGTTTATGTGTGTGTAGATCTGTCTTCTATTGCTTGAAAAAATAAAATATTATCCTTCAAATGGTCCTCCAATATTTAATTTATTTATTTTTGCATGGGCCCGCGTGCAAGGAATGCAAGTAATTTTCTGGCACAATGCAACTGTAAAAAGTACAGAATTAATGTTCATAGACTTAACCCAGTTGTTAGATCCAAAGCTCAGGTTGTTGTGGAGACCATCAGGAGGAGTTAATACAAATGCTCAGAAAAAAATAACAATGGTAGTGAGTACTTTATCGATTCTTCATTTATTGTTTTCATGCAAAAGAAACAGAGGTAGTGCCAAATGGCCCCCCCAAAATTTATTTGGTTCACATGTTATTACTGAACCAAGAAACCTACTTGCCTACAATAAAAGAAAATAGATATCATTATATTATTTTTTCAACACAGATTTAGACTATACAGTCATAAGCATACAATTCTGATTAGAGACCACATGTATCGTCAACAAAAGTCATGTTGAAATGTTTACCTGTAGTCGCTACAATTAAACTTAATTTCTTTCTCTTTTGTATTTCTCAATGTTTTATTTAATTCGATTACTGAATTAGATTTTCCAATCCTACCTGATAAAAAATATATATATTTTTTAATAATTATGAATGTGATAAATTTTTTTTATGAATAAATAATGAAGACAGAATATGATCCTCGTACTTTTACTTAAGATATAAATGTCAAGGATGACGTAATAAAGCGTTTGACTTTGAACCAAAACTAAATCTCTGTAATGTCAATTTAGCAGCTATCGATGTCAGATTCGTAGAATAGACATACCTAAAACTATTGATTGCACTGATCCAACGGTCACAACAAGATCTCGGAGTGGCATCAAAGGAACTGTGCCGCTTCCCGTGCCGGGAAGACACGACTCGGGAAACATTGTCCTCTTCTTCTTCGACCTTTCTCTTATCCTCCGTCATCTTTGTACTTGAATGCTTATTTCCTTTTTGAATGAAAAATTAGCTTCAAGAAGGTATCAAGCAGCGAAATGGATGCGGCAAATGGATCAGCGAGCGTCGGAAACCCTGCCGGAAGAGCCCGCGGAGGAGGAATTCTGCCTCGCTCTGCGGAATGGCCTGATCCTCTGCAATGTCCTCAACCGAGTCAATCCCGGCGCTGTCCCAAAGGTTCGCCCAAATTTTTTCTCTTCACAAACCGCTTACTTTTGGCTGCGATGCTCTTGTTCTCGATTCCGATTCCAGCCACGATCTGGTTGTGGATTGCTTAAGTACTAGTTTTGATGTGCATAATGGTGTCAAGTTGTGAATAATGGGGAAGAAAGTATAATTTTTTATCTAGTAAACTATATTCTATGGTTTTGTTAATTTGATATTCGTTAAATGATATTCGAAATGCCTGACTCCTAAAGGGATGCCTGTTTGGTTTGGTAAAAGGTTGTAGAGAATCCTGTTATTACTATCCAGTCGACTGATGCAGCAGCTCAATCTGCGATTCAATATTTTGAGAACATGCGGAACTTTCTTGTTGCCGTTGGGGACATGCAGCTGCTGACATTTGAAGCATCAGATTTAGAAAAGGTACATTTACTTGATAATTATGTTATCGATTAATAATCTCGCCACTTCATTTGAAACTCTGTTTTTTAATATTGAAGAATCAAGATGTACATATTCGAACAGAAAAATGCATTTGTATCTAATCGGCATTTATGGACAGGGTGGCTCATCAAACAAGGTTGTTGATTGTATCCTTTGTCTCAAAGGATATCATGAGTGGAAACTAGCTGGTGGAGTTGGTGTCTGGAGGTATGGTGGGATTGTCAAGATCACAACTTTAAGCCACAGGTTGCAATCCTCTTTTCTTGGTGGTGGAAGTCCAGATGAGCCAGGAGATTTTTATAGCTTGCAGAACAACCAACAATTTTCTGAATTTCTACATCTGATTGCTGAAGCCACCCTAGAAGAGTCCAAAACTTCTAATGCCCTTAATATCCTCTTTGACCAATTCGGCATCCAACTTTTAAAAGCTTTCCTTGCAGACTGTGGTGATGCTGAAGACTTTCCCATGGTAGAAATGGTAGGTAAGGTAGTGAGTGTTTTATGTGACATGACTGCTAGATTTCTTATCTCCAGCTAAAATTCTTTGATATAATAATAGAAACACAAATTTGTTGAATATGCTTGACTGTGTTCTCAGACTACTAGTCTAATATTTAACACAACTTCTAGAGCAACTCAAGATGGCATGATGATAGACACTATAAATTAGACTTGGTCATGTTTGTTTTATCAGATTCTTAAATCTGTATGCTTCTCACCTACCTGGTGCTTTCCATAGCAGGAATTTGCGACTTCTATAGCTACATTTTTTATTCTATTGCAGGAAGATATTGTGCATATCTCACATAGAACATAAAAATTGAGATGCTTGATGGTTTTGATTACATTTATTGATAACTATGCCAATATTTGCTTGTTTGTTGCTAGAATTAGTTCTTTCAGTGTGCGCATAAGACAATGTTCTATGTTCTTCATCAATTTTTGATGAGATAGTATAGTTCTCTGGCAATTGATCTTTTACTATGCTATACATGAGAAATGAATGTTATGTTTCATGATAATTTCTTGAAACCATTCTCAGTCTAGAAAAGGAATTAAAATTTACAAGTATCATGATTGGGGCACATGTACAAAACCTAACAAATTAGGACTAGCATGCCAAATGGGCTCTCATTTCCTATGACTGTGTAAAAATTTTGAATTGTGTTATCTATAGACAACCTTGTGCAATATAACTATAGTGGCACATGTGGCCTACATGCTGGCAGGTATATAGTTATCTCAATATCATTGAAATTTTGTTTACTTATGTATTTTTTTACATTTTACCTCTAGATTGAAAGTGCATGAATATATGGACCTGATTATGGGACACAATAACAACACTTTTTCTGCCTGTATATGGATTACCCATCTCATATAGCTGCTTGATGGTTGGAGGCAGTGATGGATGATGGTGTCCATGCAGGACCTTTTATTGTGCCATTATTGCATCCTATTCAAAGACAGATAGGAGAAACAAGTAAGCCATGAATGAGTACGAAGCATATTTTTGTAGAAAACACTGCCCAGAACCACTTTCCCCATTACCCTCATGAATTCTAAAATTTTTCCTTACTCCTCAATGTACTCTATCAATTCAATGTTGCAGCATACACATGGAAATCTATGAAAGACATTTTATTGACATTCTTAGATAACGGCATCATTGATGTAATAGAGCATAATTAGTTGGCTAAGTGATGATGCCATGATTATTGCTTGATAAATAAATTTGCATAGGATTATTTGTCTGTATTGCAACAGAGATTGTTCTATCTGAAACTATCTTTTCTTGCTAATCACTTGTTTTATCCCTCAATTCTATGACCACAAAAAAAGGTTTATGTTAGCAATTTTTTTCATGTCTTTAAGCACTTTAAACACTCCGATTCACTTCTTCGTTTTAAATTCTGTAGTTTATTGATTTGGTGCTCGATCAGGCTGTTAAAGAATTCCATATGTGTCTTGCATCTCAAAAAGATCAGGTAAAATCAGAATGATGACAGATTTGCTTTACATATTTTAGAGATCGTTGACATTGGATACCAGTTTACCCTACACCATATTTCTGTATGCTTGATCTTGATCTTTGTGATTATCCTCAACAGCTCAGCTTGCTTTTGAAGAAGGAAATGAAGGGTCAAAATAAAACTGTGACAAAGGCACATTTGACAGAAGCTGTTTCAAAATTTCTTAAAAAAAATACTTGTGATTCATCTTTTTCATCAATGGAAAACAGAGAGGTCAAATTTGATAATCAACAAAAACAACTAGAGGTAAGATTGCATATCTTTTATCAGTTTGATCGATATGTAAACCATATATGCTTGTGCGCAAGTCCTGTAAATTTTTCTTGTAGTTCTGTAATATCTTCAAAGCATGTTTTGAAGATGTGCAAATGATTTATAAACAAATGAAATAATAGCTACAGTTTTTCTAATGAGAATAGAAAAAGAAATTGAAGCAAAAATAAACTGTAAAAAAAAGAAAAAATAGCCACACCAGTAGATGCAAAAACTTTGATAAACAATTTTGTTTAACAATTTATTTGTACTTCATTTTGCTTCAAAACTTACATATGTTCATGCCTTAAGGTATAAAATATTGATATTAGTCATTGAATGTGCATTTCACGTAATCTAATTTGGGATTGTGTTCTAACCCATGACAACAATATAGAGGGGAAAAGATCATTTAAAAGCATTTACTACTATTCCATAAAGTTTTTGTTATTTTAGCAGGGAGAATATAACAATATAAATAAGCTTTTTAATTAAAGAAACACTGTTAGATTCTTTGATGCAAGGTTTGCCTTACTAGTTTGAACCGACGTGTTGGTCAGTGGGCAGCATGGTACATGCTACCTCGTATAGGTGTGCCAAGTGTTAGCACAGTAGGGCATACCAATGACACAAAAAAGCCAAAAATTACTCTAAAATTACCTAAAAATAGAAAAAACTTAGATTAGGGTTTTTAAATTAGAATAAATATAAATTTAGTATAATTTCAGTAAAAATATTCTAAATTAGGAAAGAATGGTGGCATATATCTTTTTCGAGCTTTGAGGAGCTGCTTTGTTGCATGTTTTGGACTGTCCTTCGTTTGAAATTGAATAATCTAGAAAGAAATTGTTTGAATTATTAGATTTTATTGTTAAACTTTAAGATTCAATTGAATGAAGTAATAAATGGATCGGTCGATGGATATACACATTCCTATACCAAAAAGAATGAAGGGACTCCATGAACAATGGATTGAGATACTCGATTCTACGTATCTATATATCAAAATGATATGTTTGATAGACTCAATCATAAAATTGATCCCATGACATAGTATAATAATATATTATATGTCATCGGTACATTAATGCGGTGACGGTCGTAGTTTGATTGTCATGAACCACATGTTTGAGGCAGCTCCTAAGGTAAATACCATTATGGCATGTATTGATGCGGAGGTTGGAAAATGCTAGAACTTCTACTTTCAAAATGATATGTTTGATAGACTCAATCCTAAAATTGATCCCATGACATAGTATAATAATATATTGTATCTCATCGGTACATTAATGCGGTGATGGTCGTAGTTTGATTGTCATGAACCACATGTTTGAGGCAGCTCCTAAGGTAAATACCATTATGGCATGTATTGATGCGGAGGTTGGAAAATGCTAGAACTTCTACTTTCATTTTTAATCTGCTCCTTCATATTATAAGATTAATCCTTGTACTACTACTGAGAGAAGAATGACTAATTATCACCATACTACTGTTTGTTGTAAGATTCTCCATAACAAGGTTTGACTTACCGATCCGTGTCAGTGTATCGACATATTGTCAGTACGGTACAACATCGGTACCGGGCGGGCCAATATATTAAAATATAATATAATATTAATATATTAAATATATTAAAAAAAGAAAAGAAAAGCGGCGACGTCGCCTCGATCTTTTCTCCCCGTACGGGGTGACGTTCCGTCTCCTTGCGCGGGAGAACATGCGGGCGAGGGCACTCGCCTGGCGACGGCATGCGAGCAACCCGTGAGCGAGGTCAGCCGACGAGCAATTTTTGGTGGTACCACCCGGTAGCGGACGGTCCGCGTACCGACAACTTAGCGGACCGATATGTACCATCAGTACTAGGCGGTACAGGTCGAAATTGCAAACCTTGCTCCATAATACGATGGGCTTCGCTTTGTGTCTACGTTGTGTGGGTTATGTCACATTTATTCAAAATCATGCACTGCCTTCCCTTTCTGCTTTTGTATATAAACTTGACCAGTACCTTGTCGAGCTTTATCATCTGAATGTTGAGAGACATACATAAAATACTGCTCATAAATCAACAAAAATCATTGCAATACATAATCAAAGTGTTCTTCCTCTAACTTAGGTGTTAATCTCCTAAATTAGCATTCCAAGCTTGATCCAATCTATAAATCACAACTTTTTTGAGTTAAGAGATTGCAAATGTGAGGATGATATAAAGATGTGATTAAGAAAGTAGATTAAGAGAATAAAAGAGTTTGAGAGAGTGAAAAGGGAGTCAATGAGCGGGTAGAAAGGGTTTAAAAACCCCCTTAGATCTAGTTCAAATGGTCAAATGGATTGTTCAAATTCAACACATCCCAACCTTTCATCGATAATAGATGAAAGGTGATTAAGAGAATAGAAGAGTTTGAGAGAGTGAAAGGGGAGCCAATGAGTGGGTAGAAAGGGTTTAAAAACCCGCTTAGATCTAGTTCAAATAGTCAAATGGATCGTTTAAATTCAATGCATCCCAACCTTTCATTGATAATGGTCGAAACCCGATCGTTTCACACAGTACAGACCTCGTACACCCGTTACAGAGTCCCTTGTATGGACTACTCGGTACTGTGCGGTCCACGTGTCGGTCCCCTACGGATCAGTACATACAGCCCGATATAGGACGGTCTGGCGAACCTTGCTTTAATGATTCACTAGGCCAATCCATAATTCATGAGTAGTTTTACATTTTTCATTTTTCCTTCACAAGTATTTGTAGTAGAGCTTATAATTCATGAGTAGTTTTACATTTTTTGAATTTGTGCTGAACTTGCAGATTGCTACCATTTACTATGCAATCCTGATATCTTTCTTTCATAATGTAATTTTATATGTAACTTAGCACTCTGATTGGTGGACAAGTAGTAACTAACCTTCAACTTTGAATTTTTAGACATTGAAAATGTCCTTTCATGAAATTAAAAATGAAGTTGAATGCAGCCGGAAGAAATGGATAAAGGACTTCGAAAAGCTTGGTAAGTAAGTCTTGATAATTTTCTTTATTAATTAAGATGAGATTCTTTAATTAGCTTATTTTCTGGGCTCTATGTTATCACCTCAGAATGCCAAGTACAAGGCCTCAAACTAAACAGTTCTTCATATTTGAAGTTGCTTGAAGAAAATCGTCTACTTTATAATCAAGTGCAAGATCTTAAAGGTAATAATTTGATGCTTTAAGATACTAGTGTCTCTTTTATCATAATGATTACAATCTTTATGGCTTCACAGGTAATATTAGGGTATACTGCCGAGTGAGGCCATTCCTAACAAAGCAATCTGACAGAAGATCAACCGTTGAGCATATTGGAGAAAATGGAAATATTGTAATTGTGGATCAGAATAAGCAGGGGAAAGATGCAAGGAAGATATTTGCTTTCAACAAAGTCTTTGGAGAAAACACCACCCAGTGTATGCTAACTTCCAAATGAAACTTCTTGTTTTGTGGAATAGGATAAGGATTCAGTTCACTAAGCATGTCTTTTAAATTTTTGGACTTCATTTGTTTTGCTTAGGAATAGAAGAACTTTCTGTCATATGTCTCACCATTCCAAACATGAAAAGAAGAAAAGGAAAGAAAAATTCTTACTCTTTGCTCATTACAAGAGAAGCTTTTAATATTCATACGTAGTGCTTGCACAAATTTCAATGACAATGACACTTTTAACTTGTTACACTCTTAATTGAATTGTTCTTAGTTTTAGTCATTCTCAGCATGAACTTGACAGCTAAAAACAAAGTAAAAAATCATATTTTGTTTTCTAATGCTCAACTTAATTTATTATCTCTTCATGGTTACTGTTGATAATATTTTTTCTTTTTATTTGCATATATCTAACTGTTTGACTTAATGTAACTGAATTTTTATGACAGCCGAAATCTTTTCTGACACTCAGCCATTGATAAGATCCGTTTTGGATGGTTACAATGTTTGTATTTTTGCCTATGGACAAACTGGATCTGGGAAGACATACACAATGGTAAAATTAAATTGCTTCTTTTATATGCACATGCAAATTGATATTTTAGTAAACACTATTAAGTAGCATGCTTATAAACAAACATATACATGTTCTGTGCTCCTATGCCTTTGAAGGTTCGATTAGTTCATTTCTATATAAAGTTTGTTTGTGCATTCTGTTTGGTTTGTTTTGAAGTTATGCTGTGTGAACGTAAACAAGTTGTCAACAGTTATGAATTTTACATTAAGACAATTCTATTCTTGCCTATTAGTAGATTTTACCGGATGTTGTTTTGCCAGAAACACTGAGGAATGTGAATATTCTTTTTCTTTTCCCTCTGTGAATTTATTGAGTTGTTAAGTTGGAAAGCCTTGATATTGATAGTTAAAGTTCTCAAATCATCATGTACTCTATGATCCTATTCTCTAGGTATACAGAAAATCTAGAAAGTCCTTTCCCAAAAAGGAAAACTTTGCTGATAACTACAGCATCTGTTTTTAAAATCTTTGCAGTAAATTTATCTTTTCTAAGCCTGAAAATTTTGGGTAATGCTGACATATGTACTACTGTAAGCATATGCATAATCTTGAAAACTACACTTCCATTGTTGCCATCTTTTACTTCTCAGAGTGGTCCAGACATAACAGCAGAAGAAACATGGGGTGTGAACTATCGAGCACTAAATGACTTATTTGAGATATCACAATCAAGACAAGGTATCATCTCATATGAGGTGAGCGTTCAGATGATTGAAATATACAATGAACAAGTGAGAGATCTCTTGGTGGCTGATGGTTCTAATAGAAGATATCCTTTCATCCTATTGTGTTATCAGGATCACATTTAGTAGTAATATATTATCTTTCTTTCTCATTAGACAGTTATACGCTCTTTTGTTATATATATGAAAACCTGTTACGAGAAGCAGTAAGCATTTTGTTATTAATTTGAAGTTGATGCTTGATGGACCATAACTTTTAACACATTAGATATACGGAACTATTCTCAATTAAATGGCCTCAACATTCCAGATGCAAGTTTGGTTGCAGTTAAATGTACTAAAGATGTACTTGAATTGATGAAAGTTGGTCAGGGAAATCGTGTGGTGGGAGCTACTGTATTAAATGAACGCAGCAGCCGTTCTCACAGGTAACTCAAAATTAAATTGCTTTTCTTAAGTCCTTTGGGGAACTAAAAGAGTAATGAAAGGGTCATTATTTTGAATTTTGATTATGTGGTGCAGTCAAAGAATCATCATAACTGATACACTACAGAAACATAACTGATTTTAATCATACGGAACTCCCAGGACCAAATCCCTGCTCTTGCTGTTGCTTAGTTTATATTAAGCAGATCACATATGCAATTGTTATGCATTTGCATGAGGTCTTTTTTAGGAGTAGCTACTAAAATCATGATTTTCAGTCATTAAAATGGTAATTCTGCAGCAGTAAGTCTTTTTTTGAGCTAAGTTGGAACTGCAATAAAAATAAAAAAATATTGTTGCGTGTACTGACATCTAGTTAAGTCCAAAGTCCAAGCTGCATGCATAAATTTTGTTATCACCGTCTTTGTCTACTTTGTAAAAGTCAGTGGATCTACTGACTATATCCATAAGACAGGATTGACTAACAAGTTTGTTTTACCCTTAGACTAACTAATTATGGATCAACGATAACCTCTTAGGTGCAAAATTTTTATCTAAAAATTGATCTAAACCCATTAGCATTGATCAGAAAATTTAATCTAAACCATGTAATAGAAACCTAAGGAAAGTTGATAATGTACCGTATCATCTTATTAACTAGACCAAATAACACTTGTAATTAGCCCTATCAAAGTATTGCATGTTTTGGCCAATTGTCGGCATGTAATGGCTCTTGATAGTTCACATGACACCAGCTTCTGGTTTCAGCCAATTGCTGGCATGCAATGGCTCTTGATAGATGAAACACCAGCTTCAGGATTGCTGCTACCACATTGGCAGGTACAATCACAAGTCACCTGTGATGTATTGTGCTGGAATGTAGTTAGTGCTGAAAATGAAACTGGTAACTTGGTCACATGTGACTTGTAATATTTTACTTGTTTGTTAATTAGTAGAATGCATCTTCTATTAATTTTAAGTTTACTCTTGTGTCATGGATGCTCATTTGTTGTATTGGATTTTCTATTTTCTCTAGTGTTTTGACAATTCATGTCCAAGGAAAGGAATTAGCTTCTGGTTCAAAGCTAAAAGGTTGTCTTCACCTGGTTGATCTTGCTGGAAGTGAAAGGGTTGATAAGTCTGAAGCTACTGGAGAGAGATTAAAGGAAGCTCAACACATAAACAGATCACTGTCAGCACTTGGAGATGTTATCTCAGCACTAGCGCAGAGAAGTTCCCACATTCCATACAGAAATAGCAAACTTACACAAGTCCTACAGGATTCTTTAGGTACTTCAAACTTGTAGAATTCCATATTATTTTCTTTTGCATCTTTTACTTCATTTTACTATTTTGAGTTATATAAAAAGTGGTTATAGGTAACCAGAAATTTTTTCTTAAACACATGGATATAACTAGTTAACTAACAAGGTCTATCAATAGTTAACTAGTTCACAAGGTTTCTGTGATTTTAATTATAGTGAGCTGGTAAAATATTCTCTTCCCAGAGATGCATCAAGTTATGATGTTTTATTGTCCTTTCTTTAGTATGCATGGTATAGTTGCACTAAGGATTTTATATTGTAAATTAATATTAAACTTCATATCCTTATACTAAACAAACTTAGGAGGAGCATCACTCTTACAAGTAATTTAACTTCAAGTTGGCTAGGTTCCTGCATATGCCAGGTGGTAGAAAAACTACATTTAAAAAAGAAAGATAATTTTAAGATAAGGAAAGCATAAGAATGTTGTTAGAATTACTCAGAAATTGATTCATTTTTGTTGAATTGCCATGCAGGTGGGCAAGCCAAGACCTTGATGTTTGTTCATTTAAACCCTGAGGCTAATGCATTTGGAGAAACAATTAGCACACTCAAGTTTGCTGAGCGTGTTGCCACGGTAGAGCTTGGAGCAGCTCAGGTTAACAAGGAAGCTGGTCAAGTTATAGAACTCAAAGAAGAGGTTTTGCCCTTTTTTTTGCCCACTTTGAAGTTAACCATATTTGTAGTAATGGAAATGTTGATCAGTGTTTTATTTTGTCTAGATCTGTAGATTAAGAACAGCGCTTGAAAGTAAGGAGTCTGAAGTAAAGCAATTGAAAATTTTAACTCATCAGATTGCCTTTGAGGAGCAAAAGACAGGAATTAGATCACCATCCGAGCTGAGCATCAAGAAACCTGAACTTAGCCAACAAACAATGGGCAAATCAAGAAAACATGAGGTAAATGACAAAATCCTTTGACAACATTGTTTAAGAATAAATGCTCTTAAATGGACAGTGCTACCTAATTTAGGAATTGGTTGTCCTGTTTTTTATGCATTAAAAATAAATACTATTTATAAGACAACATTATTTCAATCCACTAGAAAATTTCCAATAGAGATTTGCGAGATGCTTTTTTATTACTAGCCTGCACGAAGATAAAAGCAGATCTCATGCAAGCTGACAAGGGCCTTTATGTAATGCATAGGCTTGTCTTGCTCAAGTTATTTTGACTAAAAAATTCATTTAAAGAACTTTTAGCGCTAAAAATGCAAGAATTCATGCTTAAGCTTGTCGTAAGTTGTAATCCTAAAGAGATTTTTGCTAACATAAGGATCTTGATGATAACTACGGTGTAATAGAAAAACTTCCCCTAGTATTTCTTAAGTAGTCTTTAGTGGTCAATTGCATAAAAGAGAAATTTCCAACCATGAATATCCGTATTGACATTAGAAAAGCTAAAAACATATATAATGATGATTTTTCGTACACTTACCAGTCATTCTTTGTAGAAGTGAAATACATTTCTCATACTTCATCATGCTTTATTTTTTCTAATTTTAAAGCATGATCTCTAAATTAAAAGAAAATATCATAAGTTTGAGGGTTCAAGTGTGAAGTTTGAACATCATGTCATCCTTGAGATGTCGGTGCTGATAAGGATTAGTTTTATATGGACTCGATTAGTTTTGTCAACTTTCTTTCCTAGATCATTGCTAGCATTAGATGAACATATGGGTATGTCTAGACTTAATAAAATGCATGATATTTGATCCCAGATTTGCTTACACCTGGGTATCAAAGATGCTCTAAAATACGGTTTACTTTATTACCAGTTCTCTTTATCAAAAAGCAATTTTCAATCTTGGAGTTAAACCAGAGAAGAGAACGTTTACTTGGATCTTGGTACTACTGACTGAATGTTATATCCGATACATGTGAATTTTTCTGGTTGTTATGCAACTTGAAGCTAGTCCTTAGATTTCATGCTGATCTTTTGCTCAGTTAAGGTATGTTAGTATCCTTCTAGAGCCTAAGAGGCATGTTTGCTGATGCAAGCAATTTAAACTGTCTAGTACAACCAAGAAGAAACTCCAAGTTCCTCTCAGGATAGTAAGTATCTGCGATAAAGTCAAGTACAGGGTTGAAAGACTGAATGTTATATCCGATACATGTCCATCAGAAAAGTACAACACTAATTGTTTTCTGGTTGTTATGCAACTTGAAGCTAGTCCTTAGATTTCATGCTGATCTTTGCTCAATTAAGGTATGTTAGTATCCTTCCAGAGCCTAAAAGGCATGTTTGCTGATGCAAGCAACTTAAACCGTCTGGTACTACCAAGAAGAAACTCCAAGTTCCTCTCAGGATAGGAAGTATCTTCTATAAAGTCAAGTAGAGGACTGAAAGATTCCGTTAGGTGCCTTCCAATGAGCTACCTTAAATGCTAAGATGAATCAGCCACAACAAGATGGCCTACAGCGAATAGCATATTACCCCAGAAGTTCAAAAGGAAGAAAACCTGAGAACCATGTGGGTTCCAAATTATAAGCTGCTTAAATTGGTTAATGTATCAGTCAGTCAGTCACTTGAGTATTTAATCCTGACAACAAAAAAAAAAGAATATATATATATATATATATATATTCTAGAAAAAAAACAAGGATCTGATATCGTCTTGCTAGAAGGAAGTAGGTATAGTTGCTAATATGGTTTTACATTGTGCAGTCCAGAAGTTGCTCATCTGTAAAGCGCAGAAACCCCCTTCGATCTTCTATGTTTTCGGATAAAGAAATTGATCCAAGATCACCTTTCACTGGTGGAGAGAGCTGCCATTCCAGAAATCTGAGGTCCCCATCACCGCCCATAAGAAGATCATTATCTACAGACCGTGCTGCGGTCATGAGGAGAAAGACCAGGATCGAAACTCTTGATGAGAGAACTCCATTGAAATTGCAGTTTCCGGAGAGAGCATCTATTGACAGATCCAATGCCAGTTTATCATCAGTGCTTACAACTGAGAGTTTAAGCAGATGCTGGGATCCACAAGAGATTGGCAATTTAAGAAGAGTCAACCCTGAGCAAGGAGACAGGAAGAAGTTCAAGCCAGCAGTTTATGCGAGACATGGTGAAAACCAAAAGATTAATGCTGAGAATAAGCCCAAGGCAAAAAATGAAGAGTTGGTTGGATTTCAGACATCTGATACCAACAGCAGAGCGAATGAACCGGCAAAGAAGAGGAGTGAATCTTCTGAAACAGAAAATAATGAGTACACCCTTTTCGAGTGCGTAAACGATCGCAGCCACAAGCTGAAGAAGTTTCAGTATAATGCAAGGACATCAGCACATGTCAAACCCAGGTAACTTCGTAACTGGATCTTTGTTCTGTCATATAGTCATCGGTACGCTGTGTTCTCTATTTCTCCTTAAATTTGACTTGCTGAAAGGGAATGCTTATTTATTCAGAGCCCCGGCTCAGGCAGAGGAGCCATTGTCAAATGGGAAGCACCTAAACAGACCTCCGAATTCTGCAGCTCAGAACATAAAGGAACGCACTAATGCCATGGCTTCTGACATCAGAAGTAGTAAAGCTTTGCCTCATGCAAAATTCATTTTGTAATGAAATTTCACCTCTTTCCCTGTTATTTTTTCCGATACGAATATGTTTATTTATATGCTTCATCATTAGTGTATGTACATTATTTCAAGTAATAAAAGAAATAGGATTGCATTTACTGCTACTTAGCCAAATTTGCGTAAACTAGAGACTTGTGAACTCATGGTTTACACAGTCTAGGAGAATTAGCCAAACCACAAATTAATTTAGGGAATGCACCAACATGGTTGGCAAATGCTTTGTCATATATGCTGCTGTGATATTACCATGTTCATCTCTAAAAAGATTAAAAATTAAATAACGATAGTAATTACAGCAAAGCTTCTGTTTTAGAATGAACAATTTCTACCATGATTAGTATTTGGTAATGGTACTGTAGATTCCATAAAACACTGACATATAAGACCAACCACAATCTTACTAGGGTGTTCACTTCTCTCTGTAAACAAGGAAAGAAGGGTTTTTAAAATACAAGCGAGAGAAAAAGAAGGAAACAAACATCTAATCTCGAAGACACATTCATTAGCAAGATTCCAATGTCTCAATCCATCTCAACACGCCTTCTTCTTCAATCATTGTTTGGTAGCTATTAGCCAAAGGAGGATTACAGAAGGCTGGAAGTTAGACATGGCTCTCAATGAAAGCACTCAAGAAGCAGAAAAGTAGCACTCAAGATGCAGAAAGTAGTACTCAGATTCAGCATACTATGCATTTGGCCAAAGGGAAACTGACATGGATGGCAGGCTGGCAAAGCGTGCCGCTGATGGTGAGAGTGACCATTCTTAGGTCACAAGTTCTCCATCATCACTGCTAAACCAATGGATATATACTGCGAGTTCTTCCATACCTCGTTTTCTCTATTATTCCATTTTGCCGCCTTGTTTCTTTCTGCTTGTACTTTCTTGTGTTCGTTTCTTTTTCACCTCCTTTTTCTTCGCTTTTATACATGTTGCATTTTGTTGCAAAGGAAATAATGTCAATTTACATAGCTTTATGATGGATCAGATCACCTTGGCTCATCCGGTCTTCAGCAACTTGTTCCACACCACGACCATATGTTCTTTAGAACTGCCATCAATCTAATGATACAGAAAATATGTATACTCCAGCAACTGTGGATGTGAGGTATAGATACCATCTGTTCTAACAAGTATGTAGAAAGCTTGATGAAGTCCATGAAAAGTCATGGAGACTTGCTTGATCTATCAAACAGTGATTTCTTATTGCTTGTTGAGGTCTTCTGTCTCTACCAAGTGGGGGAGGGTGTATTGATGATAGCATCAGGACATGTGATTCTTTCTCTTGCTGGAAAGAGTTTTTATTCTTTTTTATCAGATGCACTGTATCGGTCATCAGGGCAATGTTTTAACCAAATCCACCCCCAATCATTGCATCGACTTCAATAACAACACAAAACTTATCTCTGTCCCTCAGGTCTCAGCACATCCTTCACCTGTCCATGGCGTTTCATGATGTGACATGTATATGAAATAGCAGCAATCCCACAAATGTAAGTAAAATACATGTACAGTTATGATGATTTGCATTTCTGATAAGTCATTCCAAAAAACTGTTACCAGTGAGTGAGTGCAGTCTTTGTTCAGCTGGAGTAATCCGACATTGCAAACGAGCAATTGGAAGAGCCTACCAAGTCCACATTCCGGACGGGAGAAGCGGCGGCGGCTGCAGATACCGCCGCCGACTCTTTGGGCTCTTCGTTCGCCGGCCGTCTGATCTCCTCCAACAGTGCAGCCACGTCCTTCATGGTCGGCCGGTCTTCGGCCCGCGCACCGACGCACAACGAAGCGATTGCAAGCGCCTGCTGTATCTCTTGTGTCTGGTGGTCCGGCCGGCCTCGTAACCTGGCGTCGAGCAGCTCCACCGGGTCGCGCTTGCTCTGCAAGTGCTCTCGCGCCCACTGCACCAAATGCATTCCCCCGGGCAGCGACGGGTCCAGTGGATGCCGCCCTGTTAGGACTTCAAGCAACACGACGCCGTAGCTGTAGACATCGCTCTTCTCTGTTATCCGTTGCGTCGAAGCATACTCTGATCAGATACAATCCCTCCAATTAGTCCAATCACAACCTATTCTGAACTGAACTCATTTTGTTTATTATTCTTTCGAGGGAGAAAAGATGAGCTAGATTGATACCTGGAGCAATGTATCCATAGGAACCGGCAACACGAGGACAGGCTTTGGACTCCAACTTCTGTGCAGTATCACCACCGGTTAGTACTGTGGCCAGGCCGAAGTCCCCCAAGTACGGTTCAAAGCTCGGCCCCAGCAGCACGTTCATGGCCTTGACGTCTCCATGCAAGATTGCCGGCACGCAGTCATGGTGCAGATAGGCTATGGCGTGAGCCAGCCCGATCATGATCTCGTACCTCGTCTCCCACTCCACCTGCGCCTTCCCGCTTCGGTGAAGGTACCCGCTCAGACTCCCGTTCGGTAGATAGTTGTAGAACAGCAGCTTGGTGCTCCGGTTGGCGCCCCATCCCAGCAGGCGCACGATGTTCCGGTGCCTTATCGAGCTCAGGGCGGCGATCTCGTTGCGGAACGCCCCTGACTCGTCCGACGACCACATCTTCTTCACGGCCAGCGTGTCGCCGCTCGGAGTCCCGACCTTGTAGACCACGCCGGAGCTCCCGGTCCCTATTACGTTCGCCGATGTCAGTCCCCGGACTACGTCGTCGACCGAGAAGTCGAACTTTTGGTAGAGGGTGATCTCCCACGTGTCGTCCGCGTGTCGGCTAGGGGCGGCACGAGACCGAACCAGCACGTAGACGGCCGTCAGCAGCAGTAATGCGCTGACGCTGATCAGGACCGACATGGCGAGCTTCAGAGCGGAGATTGCTGCTCTGCTCGATGGTTCTTGTCTTGCAGGGCCGTTGGCTATGAACAGCCCGTGGTTGCCTTCGAGATCGGAGAGCGGGAGCTTCCTGAAGAAGGGAGTATCGGGCAGCTCGCCCGAGAAGGCGTTGAAGGACACGTTCAGCGTGACGAGGTTCTGCAGCGCGGCGAGCACGTCGAGGCTGCCCGAGAGCTCGTTGTGGGAGATGTCGAGGCATCCAAGCTTCTCGAGGGCGGAGAGTTGGGCCGGGATATCGCCGGAGAGATGATTACAGCTGAGATTAAGCGAGATCTCCAGCGCCGGAAGTTGGCCTAGCTCGCCAGGAATCCTGCCGGAGAAAGAGTTATCACCGACGTCTAGTAGCTGTAGCTTGCTGCATGATCCAAGTTCTGCTGGGATCCCACCAGTGAGCTGATTTCTTGCCGCGATGAGCTTGGTCAGCTCCGGCAGTGAAACGATTGCAGCGCTTAACGGTCCGCTGAGCCTGTTGTCGGAGACATCGATGAATTGTAGGCTCTTTGGCAGTGACTCCGGCAAGACTCCGGTCAAAGCATTGGAGTGGAGATCGAGGAATTCGAGGGACTCGCATCCCGATATCGCCGTCGGGATCGGACCTATAAGCAGGTTGTTGCTCATGTCAAGAAAATTTAGGCTCTTCAGATTGCCAATTTCCGCTGGCATGGTTCCCGCGAGCCGGTTACCATTCAGCCGGAGCCGGAAGAGATTTGTGCAATTGCCGATATCTGGTGGTACAAATCCCGACAGTTCATTCCACAGGAGGAGCAGTTTGGTGAGGTTCTGCAATCCGAAGAGCTCCTTGGGAATCGGCCCGGTGAGATTGTTGTAAGAGAGATCGACGGACTGCAAATTCCGGCACTGAGCTAAACTGGCCGGAATGCTCCCCGTCAGCCTGTTCTGCCAAGCATAGAACAGAGTGAGGTTCTCCAGCTTTGTGAAGTCGATTTGAATCTCGCCGGAGAGCTCGTTGTTGTCGACCTCGAGATCGGTCAGCGCAGCACAGCTCGACATCTCCTGCGGAATCAGGCCTGACAACTGATTAGTACTCAACTGAAGCTGTTGGAGATTGGTCAGGTTCCCGATGCTCCGGGGAATGCTTCCGGTCAGAAGATTCATCGACAGGTCCGCGAGCACGAGCTGTTTGCATCGGCCGAGCTCTGGCGGGATAGACCCGACCAGGCTGTTCTGCCACAAGAGCATACTCTGAAGGTTTTGAAGCTTGCCAAGCTTCGAAGGAATCGGGCCTGACAGAGAGTTCTGATACAGATACAAGCTGGTTAGCTCGGTGCAGTTGCCAATCTCTTCCGGGATCGTACCTGAGATCATTGAAGTGTAGATGGCAATGGTTTGCAGCCTCTGGAGCAATCCAATTGTTGAGGGAAGCTTCCCCGAAATGCCGGTTTCGGCGAGGCCCAACATGACCAAGTTGCTGCAGTTTCCAATCTCCGGGGGCAACGAGCCTTTGAGATTCTGGTTACCGCCAGACCGGAAAACCTCGAGCTTCTGCAGTTTCCCGATGCTCGCCGGGATGTCGGAGCTCAGGAAGTTGTCGTAGAGAGTCAAGTATGTGAGGCTGGAGAGGTTTCCGATATCAGCAGGAATGGCGCCTTGGAGAGAATTGGAGTTCAAAACGAGCGACTCGAGTTTGCTGAGCTTGCAAACTTCCGCAGGGATCTCGCCCGTGATTTGGTTCCTGCTGAGGTCGACGATGGCGAGCTCGCGGTAGTCGCCGAACTCTCTGGGGATTGGACCAGTGATGTTGGTAGCAGACAGAACAAGTGTCTTCAGGGACTCGAGAGGTTGAAGATTGGAAGGCAATGCGCCTTGCAGATCGACCGACGTGATGCTCAGGCTGATGACTTGTAGGTTGGAGTTGCAGGCAACTCCAAACCACTTGCATGGATCGGGGTCCGAGGGCTTCCACGAGCTGAGCGCGTCTGTGGAGCTGTTGAGGCTGTGTTTCCATGACAGCAGAGCTAGACCTTGGTCATCGATGGACAAGCAGCAGGAGAAGAAGAAGGGGGAGCTTGCGGTGAGCAAGAGAATTAGGGAGGTGAGGATGGTGGTGGGGCTCCTGTAGATGGCACGTACGTTTGAAGGCAACTCCATGTCGGGATTGGGGAGGGGAGGGGAGGGAGGAGGGGGAGATGGTCAGTGGGTGTTGGGATTGCAGAGGGGGAGACCCCATGTTTTGTTTATAGTAGAAAAGCAGGAGATCTGGATCCAAAGAACATGTTAGGCTTTTCTATTTTTCTGTGTCATTGCTATTGTTCTGATTGAGGGATGGACGGAGATGGGTGTGGGGGTGTGGGGGGGGGTCTCATGGTTTTGTTTATGGGATGAGGTTTTGGAGTTATATGCTGAGGAGTTGTAGATGGCAGGGTGGGGATAATGTGGAAGGCAGGATGGTTGGGGTTACTGTCACCGATCAACTTGAGGTTATATTTTTCCTAGATTTCTTGTCCATTTAATGACACTGTTGGCAACCTCTACTTTTTCTTTTTAGCTTAAAACTCATAACAGTGACATTTCCTCTCTGTTCTCAAGCAAACATCATTGTATTCTTTGCTTTATCTTCTTGAAAGATGGCTGGTATTTCGATCTCCCCAGAACACATTGTTCTTTCCATTATTATCCTTGTAATGAATTAGAGCATTTCTTAAAGAAAGAAAAAAAACAAAAACCCCCCCTTCAATACACTGCTTGAAATCTAGAACTCTTGTGGTTCATAATTGCTTATGGGAAATGGTAAGGTCCTTCAACCATCAGCTGGTATGGAGTAAGAAAAGAAGAAGAAAAGTTTTATCAAGTTAATTGTCAGCTAGACCTACACCTACATAGGAGGGTGCTGTGTGTGTTCCTGTGGTGTGAATTCACAGAGCAAAAGACATCTACTGAGCTGGCTCTCAGTTTGAAGATGGACTCTAATAAGAAGAGCAAGTGAAGGAATCTATCTCCCAATGTGCATGCTAGTGAAGGAGGAGAAGGTTACTGCTGATCCCAAAAAAAAAAAAAATTAGCAGCCATGGTCATTTTGTGGGGGGCAGCAGTTGCTGGAAAGTAACAAAGTGGAAGCCAAGAACATGAACATGTCTTTTGAGTGGAAGGGGGCTCTATTTTTTTTTAATCTTTGCCTATCCATGTCATTACCAAATGGCATTGTTAAAGAGCACAATGGTGGGGTTTGATGTCAATTAGCCCAAATAATCAACCCTGGATAAAGTTTCTGTCTGAAGTTTGTAACTTCAGATCTGAACTAGATTTGTGGTTTAGCCATTTTATGGAAAACTTTTGTATCAATTATCAAAAAAATATGCATTCTTATTGGACAAGATGGTCATCATTATGCTTTGTGTACACTCTGCATTATAGATGCTTATTGCCAATCAAATTCTACAAGCTACAATGGTGAGAAGGACAAGCTCAAATGGGGTCAGACATTGACAGATCACTACATAATGTTCACAAGCTACAATATTGAGAGAAGGACAAGCTCAATTAGGTTTAACATTCACAGATCCACCACCCAGATTGTGAAGATTAGGTTGCAGTACTTTCATTTATAGCCACCTAGCTGTGCAACCTGGAACTGATATGTGGATCATAGATTGTGAGATCATAACATGACTGAAGATTAGAGCACAAGTGATTTCTTATGCTGAACAGAGACATGTTTGGGAACACATTAGGTTGCATATTGTTTCTGGAATCAAGATGGAAGCATCATGGGAACAAAGAGGAAATCCATAGAGGGAGAATGACTGAAGACACAAAGCAGATCAGATCATGGGGGATGAGAAGCTCATGTGGTGATGAAACATGGTTGGCTTTATTAAGCAGAGATTGTCCCTTGGCCAAGGTGTAATGCATGTTCTTCGCATCTTGTTTTCCTAGATTTCTCTTCGCTTTCTGACACGGGCTGGCTGCTTAGAACCTCCTTTTACAGTAGCAGTAGCAGTAGCAAAGTTGGAAAGAGAATAAATAGCCACTGACATGAACAGGGATTCTAATGATTATTATATATTTCAATTTCCTTAGAAATACAATTTCGACTTCTTACTTCTGGATAGACCAAAAGGAAAAAGGAAAAAAAAAAAAGAAAAGGAAACTCTGAACTATTTTTTTGGTCACCAAATAGGATATAGAACTTCTACAATAAGCAGTCTTATAGGCCTTTCCATGATGCTTCAGATAAAAATAAGGAGTCCTAAGACCCAATGCTGTTTTCATTTTAAACCACCATGACTCAGATGCTTATACTATATTTCATCCTCTCTTGACAAAAAAATATACTGTAAAGGATGAGAGTACTTTCTGTTTTCCACTGTCTGTAATATGGTATAGACCAAAAGAAAAGAAGGATAGAGGAAAGAACTAACTTGGCCTTGAAGAACAAAGTGGTTAAAGGGCAAAAGTTCCAAGTCTTCATGGATTAATTTAGGAGTAAGATCACATCAGAGCACATGCATATAGGAAGCTTGCTTAGTGTTGTAGATTAAGCATTGTTTAGCTGTTCTTCACATGACACACACTTATCAAAGGTCTGGATCATAATGGTGTACCTTAAAACTCTACTGTTGTATGATGCTTCTGTCAGGAGATGATGTGCAGCTCCCTAAGAAGAGAAAACTTTACAGGAATTTGTCATCTGATAACTTATTTCTGCTTCAAGTTTGCATCAGATTGGATCAGTTTAGAGGATATATTCCTCTGTTGATTCTACTAAAATTAGATTGTTATGTTCATATTTTTCTTAGAGACTGATCTGAGTTGTCACAGTTTATTGTTTATAATGTCCCATTTACTGCTATGAATTGATCATAATGCATGATCATCAAGGCTGAGCTTCCACTGCAATCAAATGTTCTTTAAGCACCCCCCTGAATTAAACAAAACCACTTGCATTTCGCACCTACTTGTGCTTTTTCTAATGGCATTTCACATCTAGTAGTGCACCTCATCTTTTTTTTTTTTCTTAATTGCAGTCAATCTAAACATGGTCAAGATAGTCGAATATGATGACGCAGTTCAATTCTTTTAACGTTTAGATGCTGTGTATGTGATGGAATATGTCGCCACTCAATTATTTCAATCTTCTTTTTTCTTTTAGTCGCATCGTCAATATGGCTTTACCCAATTCATAGATTTAGGAAAACTTCAGAATTTTTATGTTCTTCCCCCACCCCCCCACCCCTCAAAAAAAAAATCAGTAAACAGTGTGAAATAAGCACAGGTCTACCTAATCATCACTGGAGTTGCAGCTTTTGGCCTTCTTTCCGAGCACTACTCTCTGTTCTTCCATATGAACTCTGCTGAAAGCCAGCAGAATTGTCCAGCACTTTGGATCCAATTAGGGACACATATAAATCCGTGTCTCCTCTTTTTTAAGCTCGATATTATAATTCATTAATGTACAAATCTGCCTTTTTCTTGGTGGTGCAGCACTAGAATAGCATGAGGTTGCCGGGTTGAAACTCCATGGACGTCAATTCATTGTCTCCCATGCAGCATGCAGAAGTGGAATTGAATCATCTTCCCCGATTTCAGGATTCTGTTGTCTTAACACCCACCTCACCAGCTTTCTTTTGTGTTGTTAGGGATTAAATATGGAGAGTGGATGGAAGAATGGGGTACAAAGACTTGCTAATCCTATACATTAATCAATCAAGGTCTGGAAAATCCAACCATATGATAACGAGATAAGCTGATTCCATCGCTCAGCTCAGCTCCACACTGGCGCTTGGTGCTCTCCAAAGGCATTTTAATGGCTGAGCTGATCATAAAGGTCCTACTACTAGATCAAAGGACAGATATGAAAGCTCGATCCTGCCGGCCATTCAAGAACAACAAATAGAGAGCCACCACATAGTTGGATAGTTTGGCTTGATCATTTAGCTTGTGTGCTTCCTTCCGCAACTGTGATCGGTAGTGAACATCTATCTCATGAACACCTCTCTCTTCTTTGGATGAATAGGTTACGGTAGTAGTAGCACTTGTGCTTCAAAGTAGATACCTACAGGTGTAGTTGTTTATAGACTGTCTTGTGTTGTTTGCTTTCCAGTTTGCAGAAATAAGTTCACCAGACCACTACAGCCTCAAAAACCAAACCAAAAAAAAAAAAAACAAATTGGGGATTGATGCATTGCATTGCTGGTGACGCCCCCAATCCATCAGAAAACTATAAATCGTACAACGTCCTACTTTTCATAATTCTTTTAATAAAATATGATTTAAATATGTACAAATAGCTTACTATCCAACTTTATGCATTTAAGACAACTAAATCAATTGTCTCAAAAAGAATTTATAAACATATTCGATAAATTTAATTGTATTCTTAAGATTCAGAATATCGAAACCCACATAACAATATTATTAGAGCCAATTTATACTTCAACAATAACTTACTCAATTTTTTTTAAAAAAAATAGAGGTGTGAGCAAACATAACTTAATAAGCACTAATAACTCGTATACTATCAAAACTAATATGCAAAATACATATTTTATCAAAATTTTAAAATTATTTTTCAAACAATAATTTTCTTCTATATAATATAAATGGTTCTTGTTACTTATAAATTTTATAATGCAAATTTCATAGACTTTGTAAATCAAAACCGATCTTCATATATTGCATAAATCATGGTGGATAAATTTTCAAATAAATTTTAGAATGACATTTTTTATTTTTTTCAAAAATAATATGTACATATCTAAAGATGTGGATAAGAATTACAGTAACAATGGCTATGACCATATTATATCCTATGATAAGGTTCGAAATTATATTTAAGAGATATAAATACCACATTTATCCCTATTTCAAGGGTTAAAGGAAACTAGTTTTTGAATAATCATCAATGCTTAGCACCCACCAGAAGGATACAGATTAATAATCTACTAAATAGACAACTCAGGTATTACAGAACATCGTAATAAAGCACATATCAAATATCAACCATTTAAATAATTCTCTACAAAACATTTCAAGTCCAGTCAGAATCATATAGCACTTTCAAAATTGATTTTACAAAAGACTTTGTAACATTTTTAAACCACAAAATATTTTGCAAGCACCAGATGGCAGAGTTAAAATCACATAGCATAAAAGTCATCTTGAGTTGAAGAAAAAAAATAGAAGAGAGAAGAGAGAAGAAAGAAGAGAGAGAAAGAGGGAAGGGAATTAATTTTCTTCTCATACTCTTGTTTGAATTTTCTCTTCCTTGTTTCCGTATTTTCATTTATTTATAATGAATTCCTTAATGTTTCCCTCAAGTAATTGAGAGTTTTACCACATTAAATCTTGGTGTCATTATTTCAGTTGTTTTTTTTTACCTTTGTCTTTATTGCTTCAAGCTAAATACATCTAGTTTTAATTTTTTTAATTTAACAATCATCTAATAAATTATTATTTATCTTTGGTGATTGGGGTACGAGGGCTCGCAAAGAATTCACTATTGGTATTGATATATAGGATGACATGGAAAATATATCATATCTTTACTAATATGTACAATTGTTCACTTATATCATTATTGAGCATATTTATTTTCAAGCATGCAAACATTTCATCAAATCTAATATTTATAATATATATAGTAAATATATTTTTAAATATGGACCTAAAATAATAAAAAATAAAATTAATTGTGAATTCACTATTAAGATATTATTTGTGTGTGGTGAAAGGTTAAAATACAATAGCATTAAGTTGGATATTGTGTTGGAGTCTATCAAGGTCCTCCTTTTGCATTAGTCTCAAGTTGACTTTACCGACATCATTCTTGCCCAATTTGATTTCGTCGAAATGGGTTGAAAGGATTCAACTTATACTCTTGAGAGAAAGATTTATATCTTTTTAGAATATACTTAGAAGTCATTTTATAATGAGGTCCTACTACCATTACTTTCATAATCGATGCTACTTATAGAGGTGGTGTGCGTCTCCTATATTTAACTACCATCATGATGCATTGAACGTTAGATGTGATAACATCTAGTCTATTAGCTTATGACTAAGGTGTTGAACATATAGTGCCAAGATATTAGCCATATGGCACATAGAATATTGGTTATACGATGTTAAGACATCCTTTATATTTTTATCCTATAATGATTTAAGGTACCTACGGTGGGGCACAGTGAGATAGAGTCAGTCGAGAAGTGATCTATTTCAACTTGTTGATATTAAAGCAAATCATGAATTGTTGATAGTTGATCGTTTTGACTATATTTGTCACAAAGATACGTCTTAGACAAAATCGATTATGCATGTTATTGAAATCTACTTTAGGATAATTGTGTCATGGAACCTTATCAGATAGTAATTTATCATTAATTACTTAAATCATCATATATTTCTTTTGATACTGAAAAGAAGAGAGTTTTCTAAAGAAACTTAACATGATTTTTTTTTTTTGAATTTAGAGAAGTACTATTGAGAAACAGAAGATAATGCCTTTAATAATTTATATTCTTAATTTGAGAACAAAAGACTCAAGACTGAAGCATATGGAACCTTAATTTGTAAGACACTTTCTTGTTTATTTGATTAAACAAAGAATCCCATAACTAAAGCACTCATCCGTTAACTGCTAAACTTGTCCACTGTATTTTTTTCTTTCTTTTTGACAATAAATCATAGATTGGTACCAGACTAAATAATTTGTAGTTTATTGTAAAATCGAGACATTCATTTTACGACCGAAATTTTTTCCTTCTGTATTAGACACCCGAAGAATAAGCAAGTTGGTTTTCAAGATCCATTCTATCATGAAAGGATTGATGGCCATCAACTTCTCGTTCACCAATGAAAGAGAAAAATAAGTGTTGCATTAAATGTTTGTGACAACAAACTTCATATTTTTTTAGTTTTCCAAATTCCGACCTTGAAATTTTTAAGGGTGTATTAAAGCACAGTATTTAGCTTGATAATTACATGGTCCTCTAAAACACTCAAATAAATCCTCAAACATTGTGCTTCATTTATCACTTATATATAAAGTTTTGGATTTTTTTTTTTTTAAAGTAAACAATCAAGAGGGGATTTGACCCCGAGATGTTATCAGTAGTTAAATCTTTTACAATGTAAGCTAATTGATATTATAAAAAATATATTGGATGAGATTTTGAATCCTTAACACTTATAAATGGATTTTGTATGTCATCATCAGAGTACTATTTTAAATATAAAATTATTGAATGAGGTATATAGTGTATTCCATCCATACCAGTGTTTAGGTTTTAAGGTTGCGAACACATCCATCAGAGTAATAAGTTTGAGGATCTCTCAAAGTATTGATTCTTTTGACAAGCTATTCCAAAATGCAGTAAACAACGTATTAGGCCAAATAGATAAGTAAGAACAAACCTCTTCACTTTAGGCTAAATTAGGGAGCATGCACAACGGCATCTGTCATGAGAATCCAATTATGATGACTGATCCAGCAACTTGCATGATCCATCAGCACAACAATTAAATCAATAAAAAAAAACAAGATCGTAATTAATTCAGCAAGTGATTCATAGCAAGAACTTGCAAGAAAAAGAATCAAAAGCACCGGTAGCAAGAGATAGCTATGCGCCAAGAATGGTCATGCATCAAATTCTAGAATGAAACAAGGCTTTCGACGATGACAAAAGCAAAGTAATCACCGCAACCATGAAAGACCACTTCATGCTGCAAGCCCTTGCTCGCCAGATCGTAGTAAACTAATCTTCGGCAGTCGCTTATCAGAATCTTGCCCTGGTTGATGAGAAGAGGAAGAGGAGGACGTATTACTCTCTCCAACTGGCTTACTCCCGTCGGCAATGCACACAGACGGAGATGAAACTTGTGGATCCACACTCGGTGGGCACCCGACTCTTGCAACATCCAAATATCCATCCAGTCTACCATGCAGAACCAATGAGTAGCGAAATGAATTGTGCCTTCCATCTCTATCAATGAGGTGTTACCGCTCTCATGTTGGTCTTCAATATCTGGAAAAGGAACTTGTGTGAAAATTTCATTTTGTAGATCAAGAGAGAGAATAGCGTCTTTCGCGAGGTTCTGTTGTCCGAGCCAATACATAATTCCGGATGCACTTGGTCTTCCCCTATTTAACAAAGTAAGCATACCAAGAGCGCTGCTCACTTCCACCTTCCTCCATGTACTTGCGCCGATAGTGAGTGCTTCCATCACCAACGGGGTCGATCGGGTGCAGAACGTATGGATAACTTTGTACTGTCTTGAAACTGGATGATATCCTAAGCAAAAGTCCGAGAGAATTATGTTTATGCTGGTAAAGTTATGCGGTAAGGAGAAGCTTTTGCGAGTGGTGGGGTTGTACAGGCAAACGTCGAAGTCCGTGTCGATGTGGTAGAGGCAAAATAATCCATGGCATGGAAGTGATACGCCCAGCGGTGGGCGGTTGTGCCAGGCGACGACATGCTTTGCAACCCACGGTGCATCGACTGCATCCAGGCGTGACAAGAGAGAACTATCGTTGGCAAAGTGATTGTGAAACGTGAGGACGGAAATAACTTCAGGGAGGAGTTGCTGTTGTTGTAGATGCAGTCGGACGAAGAAGAGGTCCGTCGTTATGGAATACCACCATTTGCATACACACCGGAGTCTCCAGAGGGCCCTGGCAGGGATCCATGCTAGTATCTCCATGAAGAGGTCCAGTGGAAGCTCCGCCATCTCCGTGTTCTTCGCAGCAGACGCTTCAGACATGGCCTTCAAAATTCACAACATCCAGAGACAAAGTAGTCCTAAAAATTTCAACAAATATGAAAATTTTGAACCTTGGATGATGTATGTATCATCATAGCACATTTCAAACATACAGAATTACCATACTCATAATTATCCATTATCTTTCTTTTATTACATTAGCAGACGTCGAACACTTGATAGTATATTCATTCTATCAACATAGATGAAGAGACTTAAATCCATTGGGACGAGTCTTTATTACACTGAGTGACGTGAATGGAGTGGCATCATTCATACGCAATAAGGGACTACGTAACTCATGAGTAATGGCTGCGGTAACCATCATACCTTCCTCTTGTATCATTCCTTCATAATTTTTATTTAGTATATGCACTTTCAAGTATACAAGAATTTTTCACCATAACTAATATATATATATATATATATATATCTATATAAAACAAAAATCCTTTTAAATACATGCCTCGTAATATCATCCTCAGTCTCAACTGAGGATTAAACTAAAAGTGTTAAAATTCATTAAAAATAAAATCTCTACCGAGTCCATTAGACCTTAATTAAGACCAGCTGGAGTTTGAGCTGAGCTGGCCTGACATCAAGTTGAACTTGGCTGCACCGATCATTGGTTGCACCCAACTCAAAATAGACTAGTTTGGGTTTCACCCCATGGCGATGCCTTTGGATCGTTGCTTGGGTCATGCAAGCCATGTCGAGTCGTGGGGTTGCTGAGTTATCTATCACATCGGGCCACAAGCATGACCCCACCACAACTCAACGCTAAAACTCGAGTTGGATTCGACCGTGATTGGTGCTTGGTGGTTCGGACCCACCACGCCAGATTTGGTGAGCATCACGCCCGAGCTCACGTCCGATCCAATCGACCTTTACGAGCATAAGATCGGATCCCCCCCTTCCCTTTTAATTTCTTTAATCATGATTTAAATATACATTTTCAAAATTAAAAATATAAATAATTTTTTTATGCTAAATAATTTAATATATTACATAAAGACATGAACATCATTAAATATCATTTATATATATTTTTTACTTCATAATATAAAATTTCAAAACAATTATTTAAAATTAGTGATGCTAAAAGATATAAACTTCAAGTTTTTGTCAAAAAATTAAGTGAAGAAGACATCAAGCAATAATTTTACTATTAAGTAAAATAGCAGAGAACTTACAATCTCTTGAAGGTGATCACATTTCTTAGTCTTCCATTAGATGAAAGGGATGGGTGTCTTCCCAGAATTATATAGGAGATGAGGAGGATCTCAACTGACGTAGGAAAGTGCATTCCATATTGTTTTTATTTAAATACAGATTAAATTAGCTATTTTTTTACTAAGTTATTTATAAGTAGGAAATAAATGCTAAAAGAATAGGTGCATTCTATGAAAAATTCGCTAATGATGATGAGGTGCATATCATATATGGTTTTTCAAATTAATAGGAAAATTATGATGATTAAATTTTTATGTCTTTTCCTTTGAAATTTCGACACCAAATTTGATTGACGTTCATTATAACATCGTATTCTATTTTGCATGTGGTTTCATTCTCTCAATTAATTGAGGGTTTCACCATGTTAAATCTTATTGTCATTATGCCAGTTATCTTTTTTTCTTCTTATAATTTCAGGCTAGATACATCTAGTTTTGATTTTTTTTTCATATATAAGTCATCAAGTAAATTATTATTTATCTTTATTGATTGGAGTACGAGGGCTTGTCATATTGGTATTAATACATATGATAACATGATAATCATTAAAAAAAACATCATATCGATACTGCTTGTCTATCCTTGAAAGGAAAACAATTATTCACTTATATCATTATTTAGCATATTTATTTTCAAGGATGCAAATATTTCATCAAATCCAATATTGATAATATGTATGATAAAGATATTTTAAATATGGACCTAAAATACTAAAAATAAAATAAATTATCAATTCGTTATTAAGATATTATTTGTGTGTGGCAAAAGGTTGAGATACAATAACGTTAACTTAGTTTTTGTTTTTGATTATCCAAGTTGGATATTGAGTCAGAGCCGATTAAGATACTCCTTTTGTACTAGTCTAAAGTTGACTTTAGTTAGAACTATTCTTGTCCCACTTAGATTATGTCAAACGGTGCAAAATTATATCGAGGATATTCTTAATAATACCCTTTTTGATGCATAAGTCAAAATAGGTTCAAATAAACTTGTAATCATGGAAGAAAGAGGTATATCTTTTTAGAATATATTTAGGGGAGCATTTTTATAATGAGCTCCTACCATCATTACTCCCGTGATTGATTGACGCTAGTTATGGGGAAGATAGCATGTCTCTCCCAAATTTAACTATGATCATGATGTGATAACATTCGATCTATTTAGCATAGGGCTAAGGCATTGATCATGTTGTACTAAGATATTGTCCATATGACATCGACGGTATTGGCTATATAATATTGAGATATCTTCTATGTTCTTATCCGATAATCATTTGAAGCACCCATCATGAGGCATAGTAAGAAAGAATCAAGAAATGAAATTCATCATTTCGACTACATTTGTTGTAGAAATGCACCTTAAGCATAATTGATTGTGCATGTCATTCAAATATACTATATTAATATATTATTAATTGTTTAAACTATCATATATTTCTTTTGGTTGTAGGTTGATCATGAACTGAAAAAGAAGATTTTTTTTAAAGAAACCTAACAAGAATTCTTTTGAACTTGGGGAAATACTATTAAGAAACAAAATATAATGCTTTCAATGGTTTTATATTCTTACTTTGAGAACAAAAGTCTCAAAACTGAAGCATATGGGACCTTAATTTATAAGACACTGGTCTTGTTTATTTGGTTAAAAACCCGATAACTAAAGCACTCATTTATTAACTGCTAAACTTATCTACTGGATTTTTTTTTTTGCCTTTTCGACAACAAATCATAGATAGGTACCATAGTAAAAATTTGTAGTTATTATAAAATTGAGACATTCATTGTACGCCTGAAATATTTTTCTTTTTTTTATTAGACACCCGAAAAATAATCAAGTTGGTTTTCAAGAACCATAATATCATGAAAGGATTGATGACAATCAACATCTCGTTCAGCAACGAGAGAAAAAAAACAGAAATGTTGCATTAAATGTCTGTGACAAAAAAATTCATCTTTCTTTAGCTTTCCAAGTTCCAACCTTGGAATTTTCAAGGGTGTATTAAAGCACAGTGTTTAGCTTGATAATTATATTATCCTCTTAAACACCCAAACAAATCATGCAACATTGTGCTTCATTTATCGTTTATATTTAAAGTTTTGAATTCTTTTTTTTTTTAAAGTAGACAATCAAGAGGGGATCTGATCCCAAGATGTTATCAGTAGTTAAATCTTTTACAATGTAAAAGCTAACTGATCATCTAAAAAATATACTGGATGAGATTTTGAAACCTTAATACTTATAAATGGGTTTAATATATCATCATCTAATTAATTTTCTAAATATAAAAATTATTGAATGACCGTTTCAATCCTGAAGCGTGGGTATAGTATATTCCATCGATATCAATGTTTAGATTTTAAGGTTGAAGTCGTAAGTTTGAGGATCTCTCAAAAGTATTGATTCCTTTGACAAGCTATTCCAAAATGCGGTAAACAATATGTTACGTTAAGAACAAACCTCTTAACTTTAGACCAATATAGGAAGTCACGAGAATCCAATAATGATGAGTGATCCAGAAATTTGCATGCTCCATCTGCTTAACAAGTAAATCAATAAAACAAACAACATCATAACTAATTTAGCAGGTGATTCATAGCAAGAACTTGCAAGTAAAAGAATCAAAAGGACCCATAGCAAGAGGTAGCTATGCCCTAAAAATGGTCGTGCGTCAAATTCTAAAACGAAACAAGGTTTTCAACGATAGCAAAAGCAATGAAATCATCATAAGCACGAAAGACTTCTTCGTGCTGCAAGCCCTGGCTCACCAGATCGTAGTAAACTAATCTTCGATAGTCGTATATCAGAATCATGCCCTGGCTAATGAGAAGAGGCATAGGAGGATTTAATACTCTCTCCGTCGAGCCTACTCCTGTCGGCAGAGCACAGAGACGAAGATGAAACCTATGGATCCACACTCGATGGGCACACGACTCTTGCAACATCCAAATATCTATCTGTTAGGGTTGCCCCGCAACGTAGGACGACAAATCACCCTGATGAGGTCTTCCATGTGCGCAAGGTCACTTTCGTGGTCCGGTGATGTGATGGCTCTGTCCCGATCTCTGGTCGTCTTTCTCGTCAGATGGTGATGTGTCCTCCTACAAAAAGACCCTGACCAAGCTGTTTGTGCTTGGTCGAGCCCCTCCGACAATCAAGTCAGGGGTCGATCTGATCGAATGAAGAGGTATGATTTTTTTCTGGCCCCCCCGACCAACGGTGGTCAGGGGACATTTATACCTGTGTAGGCGAGTTTGTCATACCTGGGCCACGTCGTCGCTATAGTGCATGATAAGTCGCCAATTGCCCATTGTTAGGGGTGCTGTTCACTAGTTGGTATGTTGCGTCCATCTTGCCGTGTCGCCAGCCGCTTGCTGTCAGGGGTCAGGGACACTGTTCATCGATCGACTTGTTGCATCTGTGCTGCTATGCTGCCAGTCGCCTGCTATCAAGGGTTAGGGGAACTGTTCTTTGGTCGGCTTGACACGTTTGCCCTGTCATGCCGCCTGTCGCTCGTTGTCAGGGGTCAGGTGCACTATTTGTCGGACAACCTATTATGTCCGCCCTGTTGTGCCGCTAGCCGCCTGTTGTCAGGGGTCAGGGGCACTTAGCTAGCCACGGGACTTCCAGTTGATCCTCCAAGGTCAGGTCGGGCATACGTCGTGGCTGAATCGTGATGTGGTTAGGGTGGGGACGCGGTGTTCTTTGCCTCATTCTAGACTGACCATTATTGGCCCCATCACCATCCATTCTACATTGGCGAACCAATGGATATACAAATGAATGGTGCCTTCCATCTATACCAATGAGTGGTTACTTCTCTCATCATGTGGGTGTTTAATATCCGGAAAAGGAATTTTTGAGAGCCTTTCATTATCTAGATCAAGAGAGAGAATAGCATCTCCAAGGGCGTCATTTTTTGCAAGCCAATACATAGTTCTAGTTGCACTTGGCCTTCCCCTACTTAACAAAGTAAGCATAGGAAGAGCGCTGGTCACTTCCACCTTCCTCCATCTACTTCCGCCAACAGTGAGTGCTTCTATCACCAACACAGTCGATTGGGTCTCAAACATATGGATAACTTTGTATTGTCCTGAAACTGAATGATATCCTAGGCAAAAGTCTGGGAAAATAACTCTTATGTTGTGTTGGGGTTGCCCCGCAACATAGGATGACAAATCACCCTGATGAGGTCTCCCGTGTGAGCAAGGTCGCTTCCATGGTCCAGTGATGTGGCGACTCTGTCCTGATCTCTAGTCGGCTTTCTCGTCAGATGGCGATGTGTCCTCCTACAAAAAGACCCTGACTGAGCTATTTGTGCTTAGCTGAGTCCCTCGGACGATCAAGTCAGGGGTCGATTTGATTGAATGAAGAGGTATGATTTTTTTCCAACCCCTTTGACCAGCGATGGTTAGGGGACATTTATACCTACGCAGGCAAGATTGTTGTACGTGGGCCACATCATTGCTACAGTGCCTGACAAGTTGTCAACCGCCCGTTGTCAGGGGCATTATTCGCTGGTTGGCCTGTTGCGTCTACCCTGCCATGTCATCAACTGCTTGTTGTCAGGGGTCATGGACACTATATGCTGGTCGAACTGTTGCATCTGCCCTACCGTGCCGCCTGCTATTTGGGGTCATGGGCACTTAGCTAGCCATGGGACTTCCAGTTGATCCTCCGAGGTCGGGTCAGCCGCACGACGCACGCCCGACATGGTTGAACCGTGACGTGGCCAGGGTGGGGATGCGATGTTCTTTGCCTCATTCTGGATTGACTATTATTGGCCCCATCATTCTTTCCCCCCTACAGAAATCCTTTTTATAATTTCTTTATGGGACGCACTTGTAAATGATTGTAGCAGGGCTTGGACTACGACGAAAAGGATTACCACGAAGCTTTAGATCTTTTGGAGCATGTTGCGAGGGAGTTGGTCGACTTGGACGCTATAGGCTCATAGTAACTAGTGGCAGCCAAGGTGTATCGATAGGACATGTTCTGGTTGATGGTGGCCGAGGGATGCATCTAAAGCACGATTGGACTGATGGTGGCAGAGAGATGCGTCTCGGGCACGATTGGATGGATGGTGGCCGAGAGATGTAGCTCAGGCATGACTGGGCTGATGGTGGCCGAGAAATGCAGCTTGAGCATGACTGGGTTGATGGTCACCGAGAGATGTGTCTCAGACATGATTGGACTGATGGTGGCCGAGAAATGCAGCTAGGGCACGACTGGACTGATGGTGGCCGAGAGTGCAGCTCGGGCACGACTAGGCTAATGGTGGTCGAGAGATATGTCTCAGGCATGATTGGATTGATGATGGCCGAGAAATGCAGCTTGGGCGTGACTGGGCTGATGGTGGCTAAGAGATGCGTCTTGGGCATGATAGATAATATATAAATCATGCATTCATGTGAAAGATAAATATTATTTCATAATTACTAATATTTACATGTGAATAATTAAATAAATATCCAAGAAACAATAATTGGATTTAACACATATAATTAATAATTCATATGAGAAAACTATAAAGAAATAATAATTTATAATTTTTTAAATTAAATTAATTAATTTTATTTAATTGGAGAAGCCCATAAGTCCAATTAAATAAATTGATCAAAATAAAATATAATCAATGAATAATCAAAATATAATCATGATTAACTTTTATTAGATTATATATTGATCAATTTTATAATTGAGAAAATAAACCATAATTTCTCAATTTTACAATGGTAGAACTGTAATTTTAAAAGAATATAAAATAATTACAGAATTTTTTTAAAAGGGTAAAAATGTTATAGGATTAATAAAACATGGAAAGGGTAAAATTGTAAATAATCCTATTCAGCCGAAAGATAAAACTGTAATTTCGGTGAATGACAAAACTGTAATTTAAGCCTAATGGTAAAACTATAATTTTTCACTTAATGGCAAAACTGTAAGTTTTAATTCAATGGTAAAACTATAATTTTAAAAAAAAAACCCTAATTTTTCCCGCCCGCAGCAGAAAGCGATTGCGTCGACGGTCTACATGCCATCGGTCGTTGGATGCGTACCGGCATGCGGGATGTCGCGTGCAAGGTTGCCGCCAGCGACCTCATCGACACCTCCTCCGCATGCGACCACTTACGCGCCTCATCGCACGCCACTTACGCCGACCGACCGCCGTCAGGATCGCCGCCTCGCCTTGGCGCACATGCCATCGAGATTGCCAGCAGATTCGACAAAAAACGCAGCAAGATTGCTACGTCTTTTCCATAATGCATAACAACCATCAAGAATCGTTTACAAGCAAATGATTAAAATTAACATATAGAAAAACAGATCAATAAGATATTCAGATTAATGCATAATAAATAAAAATAATAGATCTAATATTTTTGATCTCAAAACCTAGGCTCTGATACCAATTGTTAGCATAAAAATTATAATTATGAAAATTATTGTGCGAAAAAAACTATTATATTAGGATTTGAAATCAAATAGTACGAGATCTATTTACGATGCGTACCTTTAGATGTCATCTGATTGAGATCTAATTAGATCTTCAAGAGCACCGCCTGTCGGATCTGAATAACACCGAATATCAATCTGCAATGAGAACTAAAATAGATCTAGACTCATTCTCCTCTCTTCCTATCTTTTCACAGGACCATTGTAATTGATGATTTTAAGGAGATTGACAAAATAACCGTAATCTCTCTAACTCTATTCCCTATTATCGTTCTATGTCTTTCCGTACATTAGGTCTATAGTAGGTCCTATCTATTTATAGGTGAGAGCAGAAGGTCTAGGGTAATTTATTAGGAGATTTCTTTCCATCAATGGCATCCCCTAAAATATCCCAATATAATATAAATTTTATTTAATATTAGCTAATATCTTTTATCAAAATCTAAATAATCCATAATATATCTTATTCAATTAATAAAGAGCCACATAATCTTACAAGTCGATGATGTCTGCTTTCGCCTTTAGATTCCCTCAATTGACATCTGTTCGTCTCCTTTCACTTATCTCAAACGTTCGCCTTAATTAATTTTATTGTCCAGGACTGAACAATAAGTATTTATTAAAAAATTATAAAAAGTGTTTATTCTGATTTATTTATACTTTTGATGTCTTATAAAAGATTTCATAAATTGCATATATATTTGTTATGCCACGAACTTAGCATACATAAACAATGTTCTGTGTTAGTAGTCAATGTGGATACATACACATTGTGTCGTTACTCCAAAAGTAAATTGATAGTCAACCTAGATTTTGAAAGAAATAAGAATGATCTATGGAATAAATTCGTTATGGAAAATAGAATATGATATTAAAAAGAAGGTCAATCAAATTTGGGGATCAAATTTCAAAAGAAGTGACATAAAAATTGTAATCATCATAGTTTTCTCATGAATTTGAAAAACCATAAATGATATGCACCTCATCATCATTATTTACCATCTAATTTTTCATAGAATACATCTAATCATTTAACATTTATTTCATGCTTATAAATACCTTAGGAAAAAGTAACTAATTTAATTTTTCTTTAAATAAAAATAATATGGAATGCACTTCCCAACGTCAGTTGTGATCCTCCTCATTTCCTATATAATTCTTGGCACACACCCCTCTCATTCATCTAATGTGAGAGGAATTTGACTATAATTCACAATCGTTAATAGGAGGCTAAGCAATACTATCGCTGTCAAGAGATTGTAAGTTCTAAAATTATTGCTTGATGTATTCGATGCTATGTCACAAAATTTTGATCTTCATCAATTTTATTACATCAATAAAAATGTTATATATATATATATAATATTTTAGCATCATTAATTTTAAATAATTGTTTTGAAATTTTATATCATGAAGTAAAAATATATAGATGATATCTAATGATGTCCATGTCTTTATGCAATATATTAATATATTTAGCATTAATGGAAATTATTTATATTTTTAAATTTGAAAATATATTTTTCAAATTATGATTAAAGATAGAAATAAAAGGGAAGAGGGGGATGATGGTTGGGTTCTATCCGAGTAGGCCCTAAGTAATGTTTGTGAATAATTCAAGGTTGATTGGATTGAACGTGGGCTCAGCTCATATTCAAGCTAGTCTTAACGTCTAGCAAACTCAATTATAGGATCGAATTTAGGAGATTTTATTTTTAATAAAATTTAACACTTGTTAGAGATTAAGCAATTTTTTTTTTTAATCATCAGTTGAGATTAAAGTTGAAACTACGAGGTATATATTTAAAAAGATTTTTGTTGTATATATGTATTAGTTATGGTGCAATTCTTGTATGCATAAAAGTGCATATATTAAACAAAAAATATGACTAATGATTCAACAGGATGGTATGTGTAGGGAGTAGACGGTTACCGCATCCATTACTCAGAGAACGAACGTATTCCCTTCTTTCATATGAATGACGCCACTCCATTCACCTGTAATTAAGTACTCATCCCATGGATTAAAGTCTTACATCTCTGTTGATAGAACGAAAATATTATTAAGTGTTCGACCCATAATAATTCTGTGTACCCAATGTAAATTGTACTCATTCCATGGATTAATTGTACCCAATGTAAATAAAGAATGATAATGGATAATTATGTGTACGATAATTCTGTATCTTTGAAATGTGGTATAATGATACATGCATCATATTTAGAGTTCCTTCCCCACATCATCACCCGAGTGTGAAGGTTCAAATTTTTTATGTTTGTTGGAATTTTTAGGACTAGAGGGAGAAAGAGAAGATATTTCGTCTCTGGATTTTTCTGAATTTTAAGGCCATGTCTGATGCGCATCCTGCGAAGAAGACGGAGATGACGGAGCTTCCATCGGACCTCTTCATGGAGATACTATCATGGATCCCTGCCAGGGTTCTCTTGAAACTCCGGTGTGTATGCAAATGCTGGTATTCCATAACAACGAACCCCGTCTTCATCCGACTGCATCTGCAACAACAGCAACTCCTCCCTGAAGTTACTTCCGTCCTCACATTTCACCGAGACTTCACCAACGATAGATCTCTCTTGTCGCGCCTGGATGTAGTCGATACATCGTGGGTTGCAAATCATGTCGCCGTTTGGCATAGCCCCTCGCTGCTGGTCGTGTCATCTCCTTGCCATGGATTATTTTGCCTCTACCACACCTACACGGAATTCGACGTTTGCCTGTACAACCCCGCCACCCGCAAAAGATTCTCCTTACCACAAAATTATACCAACGTAAAGGTTATTTGCCCAGAGTTTTGCCTAGGATATCATCCAGTTTCAAGACAGTACAAAGTTATTCATACGTTCCACACCCGATCGACCTCGTTAGTGATGGAAGCACTCACTGTTGGCGGAAGTACATGGAGGAAGGTGGAAGTGAGCGGCGCTCTTGCTATGCTTACTTTGTTAAGTAGGGGAAGGCCAAGTGCAACTGGAACTGTGTATTGGCTTGCACAAAATAAGGTTCTTGGAGATGCTATTCTGTCTCTTGATCTAGACAATGAAAGGCTCTCAGAAAATCCTTTTCCATATATTGAACACCCAGATGATGAGAGAGGTAATAACTCATTGGTAGAGATGGGAGGCACCATTCATTTGGCTATCCATTGGTTCGCCAAGGTAGACTGGATGGATATTTGGATGTTGCAAGAGTCGGGTGCCCACCCAGTGTGGATCCATAAGTTTCATCTCCGTCTGTGTGCATTGGCGATGGGAAAGCACCTGGTGGAGAGAGTAATACGTCCTCCAATGCCTATTCTCATCAACCAGGGTAAGATTCTGATATGCGACTGTCGAAGATTAGTTTACTATGATATGGTGAATCAGGGCTTGCAGCATAAAGTGGTATTTCGTACTTGGGATGATTTCGTTGCTTTTGCCATCGTTGAAAGCCTTGTTTCGTTTTAGTAACTCTCTCTTGCTACACGTCCTTTTGATTCTTTTACTTGCAAGTTCTTGCTATGAATCACTTGCTGAATTAGTTATTATGTTGTTTTTTTATTGATTTAATTGTTAAGCAGATGGATCATGCAAATTTCTGGATCACTCATCATAATTGGATTCTCATGTATTGGTCTAAAGTTAAGAGGTTTGTTCTTAACGTAACATATTGTTTAACGCATTTTGGAATAGGTTGTCAAAGGAATCAAATACTTTTGAGAGATCCTCAAACTTATGACTTCAATCTTAAAATCTAAACATTGGTATCGATGGAATATACTATACCCACTCTTCAGGATTGAAACGGTCATTCAATAATTTTACATTTAAAAAATTAATTAGATGATGATATATTAAACCCATTTATAAGTATTAAGGTTTCGAAATCTCATCCAATATATTTTTTAGATGATCAGTTAGCTTACATTGTAAAAGATTTAACTAGTGATAACATCTTGGGATCAAATCCCCTCTTGATTGTTTACTTTAAAAAAAAAAAAGAATTCCAAACTTTAAATATAAACGATAAATGAAGCACAATGTTGGATGATTTGTTTGGGTGTTTAAGAGGATAATATAATTATCAAGCTAAACACTGTGCTTTAATACACCCTTGAAAGAACTTGGAAAACCAAAGAAAGATGACTTTTTGTTGTCACACACATTTAATGCAACATTTCTTTTTTTTCTCTCATTGGTGAACCAGATGTTGACGGTCATCAATCCTTTCATGATAGAATGGTTCTTGAAAACCAATCTGATTATTTTTCGGGTGTCTAATAAAAAAAAAAAGATTTCAGGCGTACGATGAATGTCTCATTTTTATAATAACTACAAATTTTTTACTATGGTACCTATGATTTGTTGTCGAAAAGAAAAAAAAAAACCAGTAGAGAAGTTTAGCGGTTAATAGATGAGTGCTTTATTTATAGGGTTCTTTGTTTAACCAATTAAACACGAAAGTGTCTTACAAATTAAGGTTCCATATGCTTCAGTTTTGAGACTTTTCTTCTTAAAATAAGAATATAAAACCATTGAAAGCATTATCTTTTGTTTCTAAATAGTAGTTACCTAACTTGAAAAAAATTTCAGTTAGGTTTCTGAACAAAAAAAATCTCAAAAAAATCTCCTTTTTCAATCATGCTACAATCAAAAGAATTATATGATAGTCTAAGCAATTAATAATATTATTATATATTTCATGTACGGAGGTCGAAGTGTCGCCTTGGTCTGATTCTGCACGAGTATACATAGGCACTTGAGGATTCTTCGTTGGCATCCTAGGGATGTGCAAACTCCTCAGGATATCGGTTGGTAGGTCGGGAACCTGGGTGATCATCTTATGCTGGGGACGACTTCCAAACCTTAGTGGAGCTACATCCGTTCGGGATCTATTGTAATGTTTCAAGAGGAGTAGCTTATCTTTCATTAGGGGATCTCGTTCGGTCATCCACTAAGAATGGAGCTTCCCTCTTATACAAGTGTGTCCATCCATTCCTTAACTGATTCTTCGGTCATCGATACCTGCATCAGGGGGGTGTCACCCCGACGCGACTCCTCCGATGGTCAAGTTAGTGATAAATCATCCTATGTTGTCTATCTTTTTTCTTTTTTTACCGAGAGGCCCCCGACACAGTTACCTGGACACCTTTTATACTATAGAGAGGCATAAATCATACATAAAGGGTTAATGTGCATGGGTGGTAGGTATGTGTTGTATGTTGGTTGGTGACTGAATCTCCAGTCTATCTATCCAGTCCCACTGTGGTGTTGGTTGCCTTTATTGTACTAGTTATAGGTGCCCTTATAAGTCAATCACGTGAGTATAGTATTTTCTCATATTATATTTCTAAATATATATATTGTGATGCCCCTAAATCTATGTAATAAGAATCGGATCATGATGAGATGATGATAATGAGATCGATTCACCTTTAAACATAGATCTTAAATCATCCTGGTCATAAGTTACTCAGAGGGACATCGAGATTACTGGATAAACCAGTGTGGAATACTCATTCATATGATAAAGGCGATTGGTCTCATAGCCGCTTGTGTGGGGACACTAGAGATACAGAGCAAGTGCTCATTGGAGAATGAGTTCACTAATTGATCCCTTATGAAAAGTTGGATGAATAATGATACCTAATGTCAGAAAGCAGTTCCGTAGTCCAAGTTGTGTATTTGGTCCTTAGACTTGGGACACCAAGGATGCGTTGTATAAAGTACTCATTTCTTTGACGTTGGACTTATAGGTTTGGAAAGGTCCAGATCTGGTACAACTAGTTATCGGGATTGGTAGCTAACCATACGATGAAAATTGAGTATCAATAAAAGATCATCCACTCTTAGTATCACGATAGGAATATCTCGTGTATGCTCGCTCAAATAAAATCCTTGGCCAGGGTCGTTCAAATTGAGAGAGAAAGAGTTCTTCGGGAGAATATGATCAGAATGATACTTAGGAGGATTCCGTATGTGGCCTGACAGTATCTATGCCCAATATACAGTCTTTGAAATATTAGTTAGATGAGGGACTACACAGTAACTCCAGACAGATAGGTCTAATGGATTTGATCATCTCGTATCATCTAAGGACTATGGCGTAGTGGTCTAGTACATCCCTAATCATTTAGTCGAGTGAATTATTATTAAGATAATAATTTATTATATCAGAATGAGTTCCAATGGAAGCGACTCACGACCAGCTTGGTATTGGGTCTAGAGGGTCACACACATATGGTAGATATTACGACAAATAGAGGTGCAGATATGAAATATTCACAGAGTTCCTGGTATAGATCCTATGGATGAGATGGAATAAGATTAGGCAATTGAATAGAGATCCAATTTCTAATATGAATAGAATCCATTCATGAATATACTCATTCACCTATATAAATAGGAAGCACTCCTTTGTTCATAGGCTAGAGAAAAAGAAGAGCTAGAAGAAAGAGCTAGAGAAGCCTCCTATATCTCCTCAGAGTTTTTCATCACCTCCTTAGCTTGAGAGTGTAGAGAGGTTAATCACACAGCTAAAGAGCCTCGTTGTCGCATCTACCGTGTGGTTTACCACTATAGAGGAGTACACGAGTGCTCCTTCATCTTCTCTGTTAGAACTGAAAATTTTCAGGGATATACGATCTCCCTATGTATCACATCTATCATGATTTGTGCAGTTTTCAGGTTTTAAGGATTTTTCATACACCAATTATCGCACAATGGCCAAATACTCAACTTTAAGAATGTAGACTTTGTTTTTCGCTGTGCATGAGATGTTGATCAAAGATTTTTTGATATATTATATATCTATAGTAGGCACGATCCTTTCCTAAGCTATTGTCTAAATCGAAACAGGTCCTCCTACTGTGTAGGGGACGTACATAAGATGACCTTACAAGGGAGGCAAGTGGTGAAGCCTGGTCCTGGCCCCTCGAACGATGGTTCGGGATACTGCTCCTTCCTAAGACCTTAATCTAAGCCGAATTAGCGGTGTCTACGTGACTTTTTAAAAGGTGACACAAAAGCATACATCGGATAAGCCAAAATGTATCCTATGCCAAAGTACATTTCAATGATATGCACAGTCGATTCTACTCAAAGTGCATTTCTATGACAAATACAGTCGAAACGATCAATTTTATTTGATTTGCTTCAATGTTAGTAAGTTAAATGGATCACTTATTGACTCTATCTTACTATGTCTCATGATGGGTGCTTCAAATAATTATCGGATAAAAACATAGAAGATATCTCAATATCATATGGCCAATACCCTCAGGGCCATATGGACAACATCTTAGTACCAGACCAATGCCTTAGCCCTAAGATGAATAGATTGAATGTTATCACATCTAGGGATTCAATACAACATGGTCATAGTTTGATTTGGGAGAGGCATGCTACCTTCTCCATAACTAGCATGGGGAAATAATAGTAGGAGCTCATTATAAAAGTGCCCCCCTAAGAATATGTTGATAGAATTCATCGATGATAGGTCGATCATTATCAATCTGAGCTTCTGGAAGGTGTTTTAGTACAAAATGTCTATTAAGTTATTGACATCAACTGTAACCCTCTTTAACAGCACGTTAGCGACACGAACTGAGATTACTAGTGTGTCATCATGATTGGGGTACTCTACTTCTTCTGCCTTGAAGGAGATCTGAGGCTCGTTGGTTTCGTGGGGGCATTTCTCCATGATAGCCCATACGTAGGCCTTCCGTCCTGACATGCTGCCCCCTTTGGACGCTAGGCCCCCAATGATGATGTCGATCTGCTTCTCGATGGGCCTCTATGATTGGGGGGACAGGTCTCGGGGCCTAAGGATGTAGTGCTTGAGGTAACCATGGTGAATAAGCTTCTTTATTTGATTGCGGAGGTTATGACAATCCTCTGTATTGTGGTCGTAGTCTCGATGGAATCGGTAGTACTTCGCTCAGTTTCATAGCTCTCTAGGACCCTTCAAGAGATTGGGCATCCTCATTAGCCCTTCTCTTTGATCTAAAGGAAGATCTTCATCCTAGTTGAGTTTAGGGGAGATGAAGGGAGTTTTGGTAAGATGGCTTTAGTTAATTAGGCTACCTCCTCATGGTATCTAAGGGTTGTCCTTGGGGCTTCCCGATGTGGGGTCTTTTGTGGTCATCATACTTGCCCACCACTAGTGCTTCAGTGGTGGTGTACTAGTTGGCCTACTAGAGCATCTCCAGGATAGTCATCAAAAGTCACTTGATCAAGGACTAAAAAAATTTAGATGGGTGCAAGCCCTTAAAAATACTTGCATAATCAGAAAAGGATAAGTGTCAGGTACTGGCTTAATTTCTATGACAAAACAAGAGAAGAAGTGGGAGAGTGGTTCCTCATCCTTCTAGCTTAGTCCAAGGAGAGCTATTGTTGATCGCTTCAGCTTGGCACTAGCTAAGAAGTTGGACTTAAACTCTCTTACTAGTTGGCTAAAAGATGAAACTAAGTTAGTCTTCAATCGGCGATACGACATCTGAGCAGGACCTCGAAGGGTGGTAGGGAAAACTCGGCACATCAATGTGTCATATGTGCTATACAATGCCATCTACGCCCAAAAAGCGACAACGTGCTCCATCGGGTTTGTGCTCTAATCATAAGCTTCTAATTTGGGGAGTTTGAAACTTGCAGGGATGTGTTTATCCTGTATTTCATGTGTGAGAGGAGATTCCCCGAGTGGGTTCGTCCCGCACTCCTCCTTCGATTTGCGGACCTCCTTCTACACCTCATCCAACCGTCAGGTGATGTGGCCCAGTTGGGTTCGAAGTCAATCCATGGAGTTTGATGAGAGGGTGTCGGGCTTGGAGCAGCTCGGGTAGTTCAGATGAACTTCCAAGTCACCTTGCTCTAGCCATTACTAGAAGGCCATTGATGGCTCCCCGCTTGGTTGACGTCCTCCTTAGGCAAGCCATTCGGAAGGTGGAAGGCTCGGAGGGGAGTGTGGTGGGAGCATCTAGGGTTCTAGAGGTGCTTGAAGCTCGTCTGGCACTAGTGGCGGAGATTGTGGTGTAGGAGTTGGTAGGGCAAGCTGAGGGATGATGCATGCTTGAGAGATGAGAGGAATGATAGTCTGAATCATCCCTATCAAGCTGCAGAAACTCGTAGAAGGCCTCCGGGGAGATGATCGGCTACCTTGCTCCCCCTCCAAGGGAGAGAAGAGAGTCCTAGGTCATTGAACAATCTTCAGTACCTAGCTAGAGTTTGAGAAGAGGTGTTCCCGTCAGTAGAGGATGGATCGAAAAACAGTCTCCCAATTCTGGGAGAGGGGTTGGGTATATAAGTCCCTTCACTTGAATGTTCGCTCAGGTTTTTGAGTGGCTCTTGATGCTCTTGTGATATGGGCCCTCCTTTTAGTGCCAAAAGAATATTGGTTATCTTTTTGTTGAGGCTGAGGTGTCACCTCAGCTTAGTTCAGCCTGTGTGCGCTGGAGCATCTACACAGCCTTGGCAGTGGAATCTGAGCTGGGCATATGTTTCTAGAGGTGTCTCCCAAAAAATATTGGTTTCCTTTTTGCCGAGGTTGAGGTGTTGCCTCGGCTTGATTTAGCCCGTGTGTGATGGAGCATCTACGTGGTCTCGGCAGTGGAATCTGAGCTGGGCATACGTTCCAAGAGGTGTCCCCTTGTGCGATCCGAAGTCCATTGATTCGTTTAACACCTGGCCCGACTCCTGCATCCTGCGCGAGGCCTTAGTCGGGCAATGGGGGGCGCCTTGACTCGGCTCCTCTGATGATCAAGTTAGTGATGTGGAGTATTGTGGTGTATGTGGTGCAAATGAAAGTCTAAGAGAAGTCCCCATTACTATTTACCTAGATGCCATTTGCAATACTGACAAGGAGGATAATTCGTACGAGGTTATTTAGTGTGTGTAGGCACTAGTGCAGTGTTGTATGTAGTCATGCTCCTCGGGTGAGGGGTGGACCAACGATCTGTCTGTAATGTCGACCACTGTGCCTATTGCCTCATCATACTTCTTGAGCGGTAGGTCGAAGCAATGTCCCTTCCTGAGACTGTGGTCTAAGGTGAGTCAGATGTATCCATTCGACATTGGGGAGGGGACATGGTAGTCCTTGTTAGATTGGCCAAAGTATGCCCTATCAAGTCCCATGATTATGCTACAATCAAAAGAAATATATGATAGTTTAAGCAACTAATAATATATTAATATATGATAAGGTTTGATTGAACCATGCCAAAATACATTTCAATGACATGCACGATCGATTCTACTCAAAGCGCATTTGTATAACAAATGAAATTGAAATGATCGATTTCTGATTTGCTTCAATATTAGTAAATTAAATAGATCATTTCTTAACTCTATCAGACTATGTCTCATGGTGGGTGTCATATGGACACCATCTTAGTATCACATGATCAATACCTTAATCCTAAGTTGAATAGACCAAATGTTATCACATCTCAAATTCAATATAACATGATCATAGTTAAATTTGGGAGAGGTATGCTATCTTCTCCATAACTAGCATCGACCATGAGAGTTATGATAGTAGGAGCTCATTATAGAAGTGCTACCCTAAGAATATTTTAAAAAAATATACCCCTTTCATTCATGACAAGCTTAATCCTTTGAACCCATTTTGACTTGGGCATGAGAGAGGCATCATCAAGAATATCATTGATATAGTTTTACATGTTTCAACATAATAGAAGTGACGCAAGACTCAATAACAAACTTGGATGATCAAAAACTAGTTATTGTATCTCAATTTTTGAAGACACAAATAATATCTTAAGAATAAATTCATAATTTATTTTATTTTTTAGTATTTTAGGTCCATATTTAAAATATCTTTATTATATGGATTTGATGAAATATTTGCATCCTTGAAAATAAATATGCTAAATAATGATATAAGAGAATATTATTTTCCTTTTGAAGGACAGACAAGCAGTATGAATATGATGTTTTTTTTTAATGATTATCATGTTATTATATGTATTTAGTACCATTATGACAGCCATCGTGCTCTGATCAATAAAGATAAATAATAATTTATTACATGATTTTTATATATAAAAAATCAAATCTAGATGTATCTAGCCTGAAATTATAAAGACAAAAAAAATATAACTGAAATAATGACATTAATATTTAACATGGTGAAACCCTCAATTACTTGAGAGAATGAAGCCACATGGAAAATAGAATATGATATTAAAAAGAAGATCAATCAAATTTGGGAATCAAATTTCAAAAGAAGAGACATAAAAAAATGTAATCATCATAGTTTTCTGATGAATTTGAAAAACCATAAATGATATGTACCTCATCATCATTATTTACCATCTAATTTTTAATAGAATACAGCTAATCATTTAGCATTTATTTCATGCTTATAAAAACCTTAGTAAAAAATTAATTTAATTTTTATTTAAATAAAATAATATGAAATGCACTTTCCAACATCAGTTGAGATCTCTCCTCATCGCCTATTTAATTCTTGGCACACAACCCTCTCATTCATCAATGTGAGAGGAACTTGACTATACTTGAGGATCGTCAAAGGAAGACTAGCAACATGATCACTTTTAAGAGATTGTAATTTCTAAAATTATTGCTTGATGTATTCGTTGCTTAATATTTCACAAAATTTTGTTCTTCATCAATTTTATATCATCACTAAAATATATATATATATATATAATATTAGCATCATTAATTTTAAATAATTGTTTTGAAATTTTATATTATGAAGTAAAAATTTATAAATGATATTTAATGATGTTCATGTCTTTATGTAATATATTGAATTATATAGCATCAAAGGAAATTGTTTATATTTTTAAATTTGAAAATATATATTAAAATTTATGATTAAAGATAGAAATAAAAGAGAAGGGGAGATGATGGTTGGGTTCGATCCGAGTAGGCCTAGGTTATGTTTGTCTAAAATTCAAGGTCAATTGGATTGAAAGTGGGCACAACTCAAATTGAAGCTAGTCTTAACATCTAGCAGACTTCTAATCGAATTTAAGAGATTTTATTTTAAATGAAATTTAACACTTGTTATAGATTAAGCATTTTTTCAGTTTAATCACCAGTTGAGATTAAAGTTGAAATTATGAGGTATGTATTTAAAAAGATTTTTGTTTTATATATATATATATATATATGTATTAGTTATGGTGCAATTTTTGTATGCGTGAAAGTGCATATATTAAACAAAAAATATGAGTAATGATTGAAGAGGAAGGTATGTATAAGGAGCAGACGGTGACCGCATCCATTACTCAGAGACCGAACGTATTCACTTCTTTCATATGAATGACGCCACTCCTCCATTTACCTCACTCGGTGTAATTAAGTACTCATCCCATTGGTTAAAGTCTTACATCTATGTTGATAGAATGAAAATATTATTAAGTGTTCGACCCATGCTAATGTAAATAAAGAATGATAATGGATAGCTGTGTATGATAATTTTGTATCTTTGAAATGTGCTATAATGATACACACAATATATTTGGAGTTCTTCCCCACATCACCCAAGTTTGAAGGTTCAAACTTTTATGTTTGTTGAAATTTTTAGGACTAGAGGGAGAAAGAAAAGATATTTCGTCTCCGGATTTTGTGAATTTTAAGGTCAGATGTGCCTCCTGCGAAGAATACGAAGCTTCCATCGGACCTCTTCATGGAAGATACTATCATGGATCCCTGCTAGGGTTCTCTTGAAACTCCGGTGTGTATGCAAATGCTGGTATTCCATAACAACGGACCCCATCTTCGTCCGACTACATCTGCAACAACAGCAACTCCTCCCTGAAGTTGCTTCTGTCCTCACAGTTCACCGAGACATTACCAACGATAGATCTCTCTTATCGCGCCTGGATGTAGTCGATGCATCGTGGGTTGCAAAGCATGTCACCGTTTGGCACAGCCCCCAACTGCTGGTCGTGTCACCTCCTTGCCATGGATTATTTTGCCTCTACCACACCTATATGGAATTCAATGTTCATCTGTACAACCCCGTCACCCACAAAAGCTTCTCCTTATCGCAAAATTTTACCAACGTGATGGGCCAATAATAGTCAGTCCAGAATGAGTCAAAGAACACCACATCCCCACCCCGGCCACATCATGGTTCAGCCACATCGGGCGTGTATCGCGTGCCTGACCCGACCTCAGAGGATCAATTGGAAGTCCCGTGGCTAGCTAAGTGCCCCTAAGCCCTAACAACAGGCAGCTGGTGGCACGACAGGACAGACGCAATAGGTCGACTGGCAAATAGTGCCCCTGACCCATGACAACGGGCGACAAGCGACATGGCAGAATAGACATGCCAGGCCGATCGACGAACAATGCCCCTGACCTCTGACAGCAGGCGACTGGTGGCACGACAAGGCAGATGCAACAGGTGATCGGTGAACAGTGTCCTTGACCCCTGATAGTAGGCGATTAGCGGCACAGCAGGGCAAACACAATAAGCCAACCAGTAAATAGCACCCCTGACAATGGGCGGTTGGTGACTTATCAGGCATTATAGCAACAATGTGGCCCACGTACGACAAACTCACCTGTGCAGGTATAAATGTCCCCTGGCCACCGCTGGTCAGGGTGGTAAAAAAAAACCATACCTCTTCATTTGATCAGACTGACCCCTAATTTGATCGTCGGAGGGACTCGACCGAGCACAAACAGCTTGGTCAGGGTCTTTTTATAGGAAGACACATCGCCATCTGACGAGAAAGCTGACTGCCATGTCACCGGACCAGGGAAGCGACCTTGTGCACATGGGAGACTTCATTAGGGTGATTCGTCATCCTACGTTGCCGGGCGACCCCAACATTTGGTGCTAAAAGGAGGGCCCATGTCGCAAGATCGCCTTCCCAATCTCTTCCCCAATCGGGTGACCGAGGAAGCAGTCCTACCTACCATAACCGTCGTAACCATGCCTTAGGTCACAACCGCACCCTCGGGGGCCCCCCATCCAGGGCTTACAGATGGGGGACAATTCACACTGACTCCTGACAAATATTGGAGGTTGCTTATTGATCCCAGGCTCACTCCTCCAGGTCACATCATATCCCAAACGGTTACCACAGAGGCTTTCCTCGGGCTAGCCCATCAAGTACAGGCCTTGAGGAGGATGATACAGGCTATCATCCCCCATATTCCTCAACTCGCCAAGACGATGGCTCCCCCTCAGTCAGAGCCCCAGCGGCCCCTGACCAACCAAGGGGGGTCTCAGTAACACTCAGCGCTAGCCCAACCTGGCCCAATGGAACAGAACCCTCCCGAGACCCAGTCTGAGACCCCTTCAATCGTCCTGGAAAAATCGACCCCCTCTACCTCGGGATAGTGCAAATTCCTTATATTGTGGTCGACTACTTCACCAAGTGATTTGAAACCAAACCATTGGCCTCAATCACAAAGAAGCAAGTCAAAATTTCATTTAAAAGAATATCATCACCAGGTTCAGTATACCCAAAGTCATAATCACAGACAATTGGACACAATTCAACAACCAAAAGTTCAAAGATTTCTACCAAGGCTTCAACATTCAGCTCAAGTTCAGCTCGATCGCACATCCCCAAGCCAACTGTCACGGACAACAATGTAAACAAGGTGTTCGATGAAATGCTTATGCTTATCCGTGTCCTTCGGTTTATGTACATATCTTGTACAGCAAGAAGCGGGCTTGCAGTAGGCTTAGCAGCCCTAGTTTGATTTACTTTATGGCCAAGTTTGACTTGTAAATACAAGTGTGTTTTGTAAGCACTTGTGGGGACTTCAGTCTGTAATCGACTATTATCATTTGTGTGCAACCTCTCTGAGTTTGTAATGTCCATGGGTGTAATTTGTATCTGGCTTTATAAAGTATTTGCTTGAGCAGTTGCTTGTGGATCCCGTGGGAATTGCTTCTTCTGGCCCGCTTTCTCTTTTGTAAGTCTAAGGGACTCTAGGAGATATCAGGAAGGGCTAACCTCTCTGGACGGACACGCATGGGTGCTGCATGGCTTAGGCAAAATCAGCTAAGCCTATGATACAATAGGCTCACTGAGGTTACCAACCGAGTCATCCTTGAAGGTTTGAAGAAAAGAGTCATTGGCGTGCAAGGAACTTGGGCCCATGAGCTCCCTAGCATCCTGTGGGCTTCAAGAACAACCCCGAAAACATCAACGGTTGAATCTCCATTTAGCCTCGCCTTCGAGACAAAGGCAGTCTTACCGTCTGAGATGGTCTTCCTGACACTCAGGGCCAAGCGTTATGAAAAAGATACCTCAAATGCACAACTACGCGAGAACTTAGACCTGTTGGAGGAAAGGTGTGCCGAGGCACACCTCCAGGAAATCACATACAAGAAAGCCATTGCAAGGCTCTACAACAGCAAAGTACGCCCTCGGTAAGTGACCACGGGCGACCTCGTCCTACGCAAAGCCAAGGTAAGTGATCCAACTCAAACTCGGGGTAAACTGGCACCCACTTGGGAGGGTCTGTGCCGAGTCATCAAAATGGTTCGAGAAGGTACTTACATCCTCGTGAACCTAGAGAGCAAACAGTTGCCAAGAACCTGGCACATATCTAATCTATGAAAGTTCACATAGGTTAGGAACTAAAAGATTATTTTGCATTAAATGAAATGTCCAGTTACAAAAGTTATCGATTGCAAAGTGTCTATCCAGGTTAAGCCCCGAGACCGGGGTCAAGGTAACATGCAGAACACTCATGTCGATCTACCTAAATACTAAAAATAACAAAACTGCTGATCATTCCTCGGGGGGGATGGAGTCATCAAATTCTTGATGAATCTCCATCAGCACCGAGCTATCTTCGGGCTGCTTGGTGAACGGATCATTGTCGACCTCCAGGTTAGGATATCGGGCCTGGAAACGGGCCAAGGCAACCCGATACCCATATTCATATGAAACATGCCCCATCTGTCGCAACCCCCACCCAAACCCAACCGACTGCTTGTAGTTGGCGATGCTTTTGCATGGCAGCTCGGCCTTGAGGAACTTATTTTTCGTCATCAGCTTCAACAGTTCATCATTCGCCTTGCGATGATCAGCTCTCTATTCTTTCAATTGACGTTGGCTCTCGCCAAGCCCTCCCGAAGCTCGTTTAGCTCCTTGTTGGCTTGCTCCAACCGACTAGTCAACGCATCCACTCCTGACCTCAGCTTGGCATTATCCACTTGTAGCTCGTTCACTCGCCGCCGAGCTAAGGTTAGCTGCTTAGGGTCCCTTTCCATCTTCAGCTTCTCAAGCTCCGCCTCGAATAGAGATGCCCGGTTCCCCATATGGGTCACCAGACGACCCGAATCATGTACCCTATCTAGAAGAACCATCTAGTAATGGTGCCCCTGCAAAAATATAAAAGGTAGTCAACATAAGAAAAAGAGAAGGCAAGGACATTAAGTCCCAAGACATGACTTACCAACACGATCTGCTTCACCGCTCGGGCTATGAGGACCTCCAAAGGAAAGGTATAAAGGTTCTTGGCCAAGGTCAGGTGCAACACCCCCTGACCGAACTCCAAGGCTACTTCAGGGGGTGTTCAGCCACCAAGCTCGCATCACGGCACTCGAGTCCTTTGGGGCCCAATCGGCCATCTAAAGGATGTAATAGCCCTCGTCATCTTCACAGACCTACATGCCACATAGGTCCTTCATCAATTTGGTCCGCGGTAGGTGGGAGATGAGTTCTCCACTGAAACCTCCGGTTCTCTTTCCCGAGTTGCCCGTTGGGAGCTCCCCCCGCCGTGACGAGACTTGTGCTTTCTCACTGCTATTTTGACCCGCTTACCGGGTCGACCAGCAGCAGCCTGGTCAGGAACAAGACTCCCGATGGGCCTTTTTGCCGAATTCTCCATGTGGATTACTTCCACCTCCGGCTATGTGCTCTTGGGTCCTCCGGCGGAAGCGCTCTTCCAGCTCGGCATCCTGGGCTTCTTGCGTAGAACATTCAAATCCATAGCACATGCATCCCGACCAATAAGTTAGGATCTTGATGATAGTCACACATGCAACAAGCATTAGAGTGCAGGTGTACCCCGAGAAGCAAGACTGAGCCCGGCCTCAACCAACCACTTCTTGATCATATCTCATATTACCCGAGAAAGGGGAAGAATTCCCCTCAACCTATTGATCATGATAGACTCCTCCTTGGATAATAAGAAGAGGAGGAAGGGGGGACGACATTGCTAATCAGATGAATTGACCAGTCGACTCTGAAACCCCAACTTGAACCATTGACGAAGAAGTACCGAGCCTTCCAACCTTTGTTGTTGGTCGATGCACCACTGACCTTAAAACCACTGAGTCACAAATAGTAACCCACCCCACCCCCACCCCCTTGACTCTTACAGAGATAAGCAAGTAAAGAATAGGGTTTGGGTAGGAACGATGCCGACACCCCGACACTCACCTAGGAACGCAATGAGATAACGCTACGATTTGGGTGCCATCTGACTCGGAGAAATCCTCCACCACCTAAGGCACTCCACTATAGTGGGATGCAAAGGGAAGCACAAACTAGCCTCCAATGCATCCACCTAGATACTTATCTCGGAGGGCCCGGGTTAGTAGGGCCATTGCTCGAGCAAATGAGCCCGAAGCACATACCCCTCGAGGATGCTATAGCACTCCCGGATGGACTTAAGAGCTTCCTCATTTATGACCGAGGCAATGTCATGACAACACTTCATAACCTCAAGATCCCTTCATGACCAAGCATGTGTCGGGGAAGGTATCCCTGAATATGACGACCCCAAGATGCTAGTTTCGGGACCCTCGGACCGCGTTCCCTCTGAACTGGCAGAGGGAATGACCCTGACAGTAGACGAACCCGAGGAGGACATCCGACCTAACCAAAGGCGATGAGGGGGTGGAAGAAGGGGAACTACGAAAGTTTGAGACAAAAAGTAAAGGGAGTTCAGAAGAGCAAGGTCTATGGCCATGGGAGACGGGGTTATAAAGCCTCCGAACGGCGGTTCGCATGCTCGAGGTACAAAGAGAACACTGCCTAGAGAACCCACCATATCAATAAATATGGGTCCACGTCAGCCCTAAACGGTTATTGTTGTCTGCCACTGAAATCATGGGCACAACATGCGACAACCCGAAGCATGAGTCCGTGCACACGCAACCCGCAGAGGCTGAAATTGATGTGTGCTGGGCACGTGTAGCATACTGACGTGTGTTCTCGATGCACACCCTCGATCACCATCAGTCTAGTCATGCTCGAGCTGCATTTCTCAGCCACCATCGGTCCAATCATGCTAAAGATGCATCTCTCGGCCACTATTAGTCTAGTTGTGCCTGAGTTGCATTTCTCGACGACTATCAGTCAAATCGTGCCCGAGATGCATCTCTCGGCCACCATCAATCCAATCATGCCCGAGATGCATCTCTCGGCGACCACTAGTCTAGTCATGCCCGAGCTGCATCTGTCGGCGACCACTAGTCCAGTCATGCCCGAGCTGCATCTCTCAGCCACCATCCATCCAATCATGCCCGAGACACATCTCTCGACCACCATCAGTCCAATCATGCCCGAGACACTTCTCTCGACCACCATCAGCCCAGTCGTGCCCGAGCTACATTTCTTGACCACCATCAATCTTATGGTTATTATTCTATCACATGTATACATCATTATGTAGGACTATTAAATAAATAATAATAATAGTTAATTAAACCTTTTAATTAACTAATATTTTAAAAATTTAGGATATATGAGATATTTTTTGATTTGTGAAGGGTATTTTTAGAATTTAGATAAAAGGACAAAACTTGGTATTTTATAAATTTAGAGGGGTAGAATCATCTTTTTTTTTCAAAAACCCCTAATTACTCCTTGCGACCGCCACCTTCATGTAGTCGGTCGTCGCCTTCATGCAACCAACCCACCGCCTCGTGTGGAGGCAACCGCTAGTGAGGTGGTGCCTCTACCGCAAGCAACACTATCTGTACATGGTGCTGCCTTATTGTGTCTTGTTTCAGCATAAATAAGTTCAAATGAACTTGATGAATATTATTTGTAGTTCATCTCCTTAAGCTATACCTGATCGGTAGCTGTCAAAGTAGCATGGGATGGTAGGCTTATAGGATATGAAATGTAATTAAAGTCTTGTTATTCATAGGATAATCTAATTTATATTTTATATTACTACATTGGTTTTGTAGTCACCAAAGTGGCCTAGATCAATACTTTATAAAATTACATTAAGAAACAAATCCCCAATGATATTAAAGAAATAATATTTAAAATTACATATATAATTAAGAGATTTAGATAATCCCAAAGGATAAAATAATTATGAGATGGGGTAGGATGATAATATTTTGGATATCTTTGCAGTTTAGAATTGTATACCTAAAGGTAGCAAAACTATTCCACTGGTATCAATCCTCCATAAATGATCTTAAATGAATACTAGATATGTCAATATTTTTACCCAAAGGTTAAATATTGATGATATCAATACTTCATCATATTTTGATAAAACTCAAAGCATTAATGTTATTTTATATTCTACAGTGGTAATCCTGTCTATATATTCTCATGCTTCTAGTGTCCCTGTACTCTTTGGATCAAATTATCCAGAATGGTTAGAGCATGTGAAATTTATATTGGGCGTATTAGACCGTGACTTAGCATTGCTTGTTGAAAAGTCCGCAGAATTAATTGACAAAAGTAATGTGAAACAAGTCAATAAATAAAGGCTTGGGAAAGATCTGATAGGCTCAGTTTAATGTTCATAAGGATGACAATTGCAAATAATATAAAGACTTCATTACCGGTTGCATCTAGCGCATGTGAATATTTAAAGGTTATTGAAGACAGATTTAGATTTGCTGATGAGTCATTGGTTGACACATTAATGAAAGAACTGACTACAGCTCAGTATGATGGTACTTGAGAAATTCAGGATCACATCCTCAATATGACTGACAAAGCTGCAAAACTTAAGGTGTTGGGAATGAATATTGAAGAATCTTTCAATGTACAATTCATTCTTAATTCTCTTCCTTCTTAGTTTGGCCTATTTAAGATTCACTATAATACAAATAAGGATAAGTGGGACTTGAATGAGTTAACTAGTATGTGTATTTAGGAAGAATTAAGATTAAGGTAGGAAAGTTCATATAATGTACTGACAATTACTCAAGAAGTTAGTAACAAGAAATGAAAATTGAAGCATCATCTATCGAAGAAATTTACCAGGCTTAAAAGTGTTAGACAGACTATTGAAAAGAAAGCTATTACAGTAAAGTGCTTCTTTCGTGGTAAGAAAGGACATGTAAAGAAGGACTGCATTAAACGTAGGACTTGGTTCGAAAAAAAAATATAAACTCAACCTTTGTATATTTTGAATCAAATATTGCAGAAGTTACTTATAATACATGGTGGATTGATTCTGGCGCTTCAACTCATGTTACTAATAATATAGAGGGTTTCCTTTCAATCTGAAAACTAAAAGAACATGAAAGATTCATAATTATGGTAAATCGTCTCAAAGCAAAAGTGGTATCAATAGGGACTTATCGCTTACACCTAGAGACGGGTCATCTGATGGATTTGAAAGACACATATTTTATTCCTATAATTTCTAAAAATTTAATTTCTCTATCTAGAATTAATGAGTTAGGATATTATGTTTCTTTTACTAATGGTAAACTCAGCATATTTTATGGTTCAATAAAAGTTGGTTCTGAAAATCTAAGTGATGGTTTGTACAGAATTAATTTGAATCTTGAGTTTGCAAATACATTATTGACCCTGCAATCAAGTATTGGAATGAAATGTAATTTCAATAATGAAAGATCTTCAATATTATGACATAGACTTTGGGGAATATCTCTAAGGAAAGAATTGAAAGGTTAGTGAAGGATAATATTTTGAAAAATTTAGACTTCGCTGATTTTGATGTTTGCATAGATTGCATTAAAGGAAAGCAAACTAAACATATAAAAAAAATATCATAAGAAATAAAGAACTTCTTGAAATTATTCATACTGATATCTGCGGACCACTCCATATTCCCTGTTTTAGTGGAGAAAGATATTTCATCACAGTTATAGATGACCTATCTATATATAGTTATGTTTATCTAATACATGAAAATTCTCAAGCCGTTGACATTCTAAAAGTGTATATAAATGAGGTCGAAAGACAATTAGATAGAAAAGTTAAAATTATCAGATCTGATAGGGGTGGTGAATTTTATGGTAGATATGATAAATCTGGTCAGAATATTGGTCTTTTTGCTAGATTCCTAGAACAGCGGGGTATTTGTACTCAGTATGCATTACCATGTGTGCCACAGCAGAACGGTATTGTTAAAAATTAAAATCGTACTCTTATGGATGTGGTTAGGAGCATGATGAGTTATTCCTATGTACTGGAGTCAATGTGGGGTGATGCTCTTAGGATAGCTATGTATATCCTAAACAGGGTTCCTAGTAAGTCGATTTCATTAACTCCACTTGAGTTATGGACTAGTAGAAAACCATGTTTGAGACATTTACATATTTGGGGGTGTCCTGCAGAGATAAGAGTATTCAATCAACATAAAAAGAAATTGGATCTAAGAATAATTTTTAGATATTTTATTGGTTACCCAGAAAAATCCAAGGGATACAAATTTTATTGCCCTAATCATAATATGAGGATAGTAGAATATGGTAATACAAAATTTCTAGAAAATGGTGAAATCAGTGGGAGTCAAAAGTCTCAAAGGATTAATTTTGATATTAAGGAGATTCAGGCTTCTTCTCCTATATTATCCCTTATTCAAGAAATTATTATTCCTCAGATCAATAAGAGAATTAATGAGGGTGAATAATAAAATAACATTGATGAATTCTCACATGATATTTATATTGTCGCTGATAGTCTTGTAGAATAATCACAATTGGCATATTTGAGAAGATCTTAAAGAAAAAGAAAATATATCATTTATGATGATTATGTGGTATCTCTGCAAGAATCAGATTTTGATATAGGAATGAAATGAAACCCCTTATCATTTTCACAAGCCATAGAAAGTAATGATTTTGAAAAATGGTATGATGTAATAAAAGATGAGTTAAAATCAATGGACCAAAATGGTGTCTAGGAACTCATTGAATTGCCTAATAATTGTAAAAGAGTATGTTGTAAATGAGTCTTTAAGACTAAACGTGACTCGGTTGGCAATATCGGATGATATAAAGCCAAAATTATGGCCAAAGGTTTTTCTCAAAAAGAATGCATTGATTAACATGAGATCTTTTCTTCAATTTCTCGAAAGGACTCATTAAGGATCATCATGGCATTAGTAACTCATTATGATCTTGAGTTACATCAGATGGATGTGAAAATAACATTTATGAATGAGGATCTAGATGAGAAAATTTATATGGAACAACCTGAAGTATTCATAGAAAAGGGAAAGAAAAGTTGGGCTTGCAAACTTAAGAAATCCATTTATGATCTTAAACAAGCTTTAAAACAATGGTATATAAAGTTTCATGATACCATTACTTCAGATTTAAGGAAAATACTGTTGATCAGTGTATATATATATGAAGATTAGTAGGAGTAAGTTTATTATATTGATCTTATATGTAGATGATATATTGCTTACCAGTAGTGATCTTGGTTTGTTGCACGAAACCAAGATATTTCTCAATAAGAACTTTAAGATGGTTGATATGAATGAGGCATCCTATGTTATTGGCACTGAGATATTCAGGGACAGATCTCAAGGTTTGTTAGGATTGTCTCAGAAAGATTATATTAATCATATCTTGGAAAGGTTTAATATGCAGCTTTGTAAAGCCAATGATACACCTATTACTAGAGGTGAAAAATTCAACCAAAACAAGTGCTCGAAAAATGACTTAGAAAGGGATCAAATAAAGAATATTCCTTATAGGTGCGTAATTGGAAGTCTATTATATGCTTAAACCTGTACAAGGCCAGATATCAGTTTTGTAGCAGCAATGCTGGGTAGATACCAGAGTAACTCAGGAGTAAAATATTGGAAAGCTGTAAAGAAAGTAATGAGATATGGACAAAAGATTATATGCTCACATATAGGAAATCAGATCAGCTTGAAGTAATGAGATATTCAGATGCTGATTTTGTAAATTACCTCGATAGCAGGAAATCCACTTCAGGATTTGTGTTGATGCTAGCTGGTGGGGCAATTTCTTGGAAAAGTAAAATAATCACTTATTGCATCATCTACGATGGAAGCTAAATTTGTGGCATGCTTTGAGGCCGTAAATGAAGTTTTATGGCTGTGAAATTTTATCTCAGGACTTGGTGTAGTCGACTCAATTGTCAAGCCGCTGAAGATATTTTGTGATAATACTGTAGCAGTTTTCTTCTCTAAGAATGACAAGTACTCTAGTGGTTCCAAGCACATTAAGATAAAGTAATTGGTGGTTAGAGAAAGAGTTCAAAAACAACAAGTGTTAGTTGAAAATTTAAGCACCACTATGATGATTGCTGATCCATTTACTAAAGCATTGCAGTGCAAAACATTTAAAGAACATATTCTTAGAATGAGGCTTGTGAGCAAACCATAAAGGATATGGTGATACATGTTTAAGTGGATGCTATTATTGACATTTATTTTGCATAATTAAAGTTATTTGTTTCTGTTATCTTGTTTGTGTTTATGATTATGCATATTATGGTTAAATACAAGAAACATGATTATCTTGATAAGATAAATTACAAGGGTCATTATAGACTATATAATGAAATACTAACAGTATTGTAGTACATAGAGGGAAGTGTGGCATTGATAACATACAACCGCTATAACTCACATTGATAGTTGGACTGAATATAGTATTATTATGCTTATTAGACTTATTGGCTTATTTTTAAAAATATGGCCATGTATAAAATGATTTTCAAAACTTTTTAGAATCTAATTATATAAAATTATTTTAAAATAAACTTTATTTTATTTATTTTGATTTTGGATATCTTTTATATCTTATCAATTAATGAGCTAAGTAGCAGAATGTGAGATTATGTGGCCCTTTATTAATTGAATAAGATATATTATCGATTATTTAAATTCTGATAAAAGATATTAGCTAATATTAAATAAAGTCCATATTATATTGGGATATTTTAGGGGATGTCCTTGATGGAAGGAACTCTCTTAATAACTTATCCTAGACCATGTGCTCTCACTTATAAATAGACATGACCTACTATAGATCTAATGCACGAAAAAGTATAGAATAGTAATAAGAAATAGAGTTAGAGAGATTATGGTTATTCTCTCGATCTCCTCAAAACCATCAATTACAATGGTCCTGTAAAAGGATAGGAAGAGAGAAGAAGGGGTCTAGATCTATTCTAGTTTTCCTTGAAGATTGATATTCGACGTTATTCAGATCCGACAGACGATGCTCTTGAAGATCTAATTAGATCTCAATCAGATGGCATCTAAAGGTACATATTGTAAACATATCTCGTATTATTTGATTTCAAATCTTGGCATAATAGTTTTTTCGTATAATAGTTTGTATAATTATAGTTTTTATGTCAATAAGACTTACAATATTTCTCGGGTGGACAGGTTTGGTGGGATCAGAGTCACTAGGGATCATGACAAATGATAGTTTTTTTTATCTCCTTTGCAATGTAAGTATGCTGCTTGAGATGACTCAACAAACTTGTTTTCTTCTCATATTATTGTTTTAGTTTTCTCTTCCTCTCTTTTTCTAGTGAGAGAGGCGTTGTGTTTCCTTTTACAGGTTATTAGTTATGAATAAAAAAACATATTCAAAATACTTTTAAATCTAAGCCTAATGTCACCACCTCGTACTTTTACTTGAGGAGCTAATTAGTTTATCTGTTTGATGAATATATTTAATCTAAAGTTACTAATAATATGCTCATCATATCTTTACAAGTTAATTTTAATCTTATTTACTTTGGACGTTAGACTAATAAAGAGTATATAATTATAATATATATAGTATTTTTAATTATAAATTAAAAATATTAAAATAATAAATTATGATTCCAAATTAGTTATTGAGTTAGAACCGAATAAGATCCTCCTTTTGTACTAATCCTAAGTTGACTTTTATCAATACAGTTTTTGACCCACTTCGATTATCTCGAACCATGCAAAGTTATATTAGGGACATTCTTAATAATGCTCCTCTGATGTCCAAGTTAGAATTGGTTCAAAGGATTCAACTAATACTCTTGGGAGAAACAGGTAAATCTTTTTAGAATATACTTGGGGGAGTATTTTCATAATGAGCTCCTACTATTATTACTATCTTGGTCGATGTTAGATATGGAGAATGTGGCATGCCTCTCCTAACTACGATCATAGTGTATTAAATTCAAGATGTGATAACGTCTATTCAACTTAGGGCTAAGGTATTGACCATGTAGTATTAAGATGTTGGCTATGTAATACCAAGAGAATTGACAAAATAATGTTGAGGTGTCTTTTATGTTCTTATCACATGATCATTTGAGGAGCTTATGGGGGCATAGTGAGATCTAGTTGAGAAGTTATCCATTTTAACTAGCAGACACTAAAGCAAATTAAATGAGGTTAATCGTGTAGATTGCATTTGTCCTACAGATGCTTCTTGAGCAAAATTGATTATGCACGTCTATATTTTGGGATAATTTGAACATATGTCATCAAACCTTATTGGATATTAATATGTTATTAATTGTTTAAAATATTATATATATATATATATATATATATATATATTATTGTAGTATGATCATGAAACTGAAAAAGGAGTTTTTGTAGAAACCTAACAAGATTTTTTTTTAATTTATGAAAATATGATTGAGAAATAGAAGATAATATTTTATTGGTTTTATATTCTTACTTTGACACTAAAAGATTCAAAACTGAAAAATGAACTTAAATTGGACAAAACCTCTTGCTACGAATGCAAGAAGCCGACTGTTTCGAAGATAAAGAGCACAATCAAGAAGAAGTGGATAATCTCGTGCCTATGGCCATCAACAATGAGGTAAATAATTCCTCTAATATTTCATTTACTTTTGATAAATTATCAAATATTTTTCATGAGCTTTATGATAAATTTAGAATAATTAGCAAATCATATAACTACTTAAGAAAGAGCATGCATCATTAGTTAGTGAACTTGAAGAAATGCATGATACATCATCATCATACAATTCTTGCTCTAAATGTGAGTCATTAGAAGTAGTTAAAAAGAAAAATATCATATTAAAATAAACGTTAGAAAAACCTAAAATAAGGAATAAATCTCTAAATAAGGGTAATGATCATAAGAAAGAAGGTATAGGCTTTATGGACAATTGTCAATAAAAGTCAACTATCTTCGTTAAAAGATCCACTTTAAATTCTTACCAAAAAATAGATATAATTTTTATGATAGATGTAGACACTTATAAGTGTTAATTTAGAAGATATAGTCCATATAAATTAATTTAGGTTCCTAAAGGAACCATAAATATATTGGGTCCAACACATAGGTGGGCTTGGACTAGTAAAACTTGCTTTGATAAAAAAAAAAGGAAAAGGTAAAGTTAGAAAACCCTAACCTAAGTGGAGGCTGTGGCTGTGCACGCGAGTTGAAGTCGATGGTGGTAGAAACATAGAGGAGCACAATGAGGAGAAAGAGAAGGAAAAGAATAAAGAGAGAGTTTTGGCAAGATAGAACAATAAAACTTCATCAGATTTGCTCTAAATTTTATACGGAGAATCCTTGCAGTATGCTCTAAAATCCTAACGGTACTGATCTATAATCTATCCTCTCTATTATGGTTTTCTATAATACCCACTTAGTGAGTTTTTGTATTTACCTATTGTGAGATCCATATACTTTGATAATGCTATGTCATTGGTAAACCAAGATATATATTCTTGATGTTGTGGTGATACTCTAGTTGTTCTAGAGAAGCTTTATTGTAAGTCTATTATCAATATTAGTGATAGTGGAAGTTAAGTGGACTACGGTCCCGTAGTTTTTCTCGCATTGGATTTTTCATGTTAAAATTTAGTATCTCACTTTGTGGATGATTTATTACCTTACTCTAGTTAATATTTATCTTTAGTAACAAGTTAGTATGTTTGGTGAGAATCCTATTTGGATGCATAAAGAGGGAAAGATATTATTTCACATTTTATAGCTTTTTCCTAATAAGTGATATCAGAGGATAAGTTATTTGGTGCAAATTTTCTTGTGTGATTGAAATGGAAGAGTCAGATGATATGATTAAATTGAACTCATCAAACTATTCCCTTGGAGGCGTATGATAGAAGATTTACTTTATTGTAAAGATCTTTATAAGCCCATTAAAGTTAAAGCAAAACCTTCTACTTTGGATGATGAAGAATGAGAAGTACAATATAGAAAAGTCATTGCCTATATTAGAACATGGATTGATATAAATCTGCATGAACATATTTCTGATGAAACCAGAGCTGATGTTGTTTGGCAAATGTTAGAAAAATCTCTTTACAAAGAAGATAGTGGGAACCATAATTTCTCTCCTCAGAAGGCTTGTCAATTTAAAGTATACAGATAGTAGTAATATTATTGAGCATATAAGCCTATTTCAGAGTCTTGCAAACAAGTTGGTTACTATGAAAATGAATATAGGTGATGAGATGCAATGACTGCTACTCCTCAGCTCTTTACCAGAAAGTTGGGAAACATATTGTCACGGACTTTGCTGAATTTGCTTAAGTCGTGCGGCACCCTAGCGGCACTCCTGAAGACTTAGCTGAAATTGCCTAAGTCGTGAAGCAACCTTGCCCACTGCTCCGGACTTAACTGGGATTGCCTAAGTCATGAAATGCCCAAAGTGTTATCTGTCTGCAAAGAGTCAGCCCTCTTACAATCTCTTAAGGTCCCGTAGGACCTGCAAAGAAGAAGTTGATTAGCTTAGAAGCGAGCGACAGACACGTCCCGGCGTCTCACAAAGTGGAAAGCTATACAAACAATTTGTCGGACACTTTGGAGGGTTGTAGGAATGGTCGCAAGTCCACAAATGATGATTCCCGAGGTATCAGATGCAAGACAAGTTTAATTGTTGATGGACGCCTATGCCCGACATATACCCGGAACCCCATCCAGCTCGGTGCCACCCGGGGGGTTCCAAGGTGCTGAAATGACTAACATTTTGCACTGCTCAGAAAGGTTACCACAACACATGAAAAAGACCTAAAAACAGGGCTGTTTTGGCTTCATGCAGTGAGTGATCGTTCTGCAGCCTTCTACACTACTTTTGCTCATATTTCTTAGGTAAAAACACATAAACTCAAGGCAAAACAAGCTGTCAGACATATGTATAAGCAAGAGAAAGCGACGAACGGTTCAAGGAGCGAAGGCGTTACCGTTGAGCGACGATCGTTCGTGACATTCTCCCCCACTTAAACTATCGACGCCCTCGTCGACACTTGTTGGTAGACTTTGACGCAAGCTTCTTCATGTCATAGGGCGTCTTCTGGCTTCCAACTGGCTTCTGTTTGAGGAAGCTTTTGCTACTTTACCAAGTGCTCTATTTGTTGTGCTCCATTAGGTAGCTTTATCTTGTGATCCGCTAGAATAGTTTCAACTCGCTTCTCGTAAGAGGCTCTGGTGGGGGGTAGTCGAGTTGGAATATTTCGAGAATCATCTCGCAGATCTGAGTGGTAGGCTTTCAAGTTGCTCGCATAGAAGACGTTGTGAATTCTGAACTATGCTGGTAGTTGCAACTTGTATGAAACATTGTCTACTTTGCTGATGATTGGGAAAGACCCTTCATACTTGCGTACCAATCCTTTGTGCACTTTGTGTCTAAAGAATTAGAGTGGTGCTGGTTGGAGCTTCACCAACACCATGTCACCAACTTTAAATTCTTGTGGTCGCCTTCCCAAGTCTACCAACTTCTTCATCTTCTTGGCCGCCTTCTCCAAGTAAGCCCGCACAATATCTGCATTGCGATGCCATTCCTTTGCGAAGTGATAGGCTGATGGGCTACTCCCTATATAACCAATAACCAGGGTGTGAGGAGTTGATGGTTGTTGTCCCGTAATAATCTTAAATGGGCTCTTATTGGACGCAGAGCTCCGCTGTAAGTTATAGGAGAATTGGGCTATGTCCAACAGCTTCACCCAATCTCGTTGGTTGGCACTCACGTAGTGCCAGAGATATTGCTCCAAGAGCGAGTTAATTCTTTCTATTTGGCCATCCGTTTGAGGGTGGAGGCTTGTGGAGAAGTATAATTTAGACTCCAACAACTTGAACAACTCGGTCCAGAATCATCCCAAGAACCGAGAATCTCAATCACTAATGATGTTGTGTGGGACTCCCCAATACTTAACCACATTCTTCATCATCAAATTAGCTGCCTCCTCTGCTGAGCAATGTAGGGGTGCAATAATGAATGTTGCATACTTCAAAAATCGATCAACTACCATAAGTATCGATCCAAGTTCCCCTACTGCGAGCAAGCTTGATATGGAGTCCAAGGAAATGCTCTCCCATGGCCTTTATGGGACGGGTAGCGGCTCCAAAAGTCCTACTGGCTTCTGCTGCTCTATCTTGTCCTATTGACAAGTAAGACATGTTCGAATATATTCCTCCACATTTGTCCCCATCTTCGGCCAATAGAAGGCCCTCTCCACGAGAGCCATTGTTCGGTGGATACCCGAATGTCCAGCCCAAAGGGAATCGTGACACTCTTTCAAGAGTTCACGCCTCATGTTATCCACTCGCGGGATATAAACTCTATTCCCCTTGATATAAATGAGTCCCTCCTAGACCCAAAATCATTGTGCCTTGTCCTCTTTGATGAGTTGAATCAGAGTTACTGCCTGAGGATCTCAATACAATCTATCCCTGATCCTAGAAAGAAAGTTGGAGTGCAATTGACTTGCTTGGCCTTCGCTCTCCAACTATATAGCATTCACTAGCTCTACTTTCTGACTCAATGCATCAGCCACGACATTTGCTTTTCCGGCTTGTACTCCATCACTATGTTGAACTCAGCCAAGAAGTCCTGCCATCGTGCTTGCTTTGGGGAGAGTTTCTTTTGAGTTTGGAAGTAACTCAATATGACATTGTTTGTCTTTAGCATAAATGGTGCTCCCAGAAGGTAGTGTCACCACACTCGTAGACAGTGGACCACCGCTGTCATCTCCTTCTCATGCACAGGATATCGTCGCTCAGTCTCATTAAGCTTGCGACTCTCGTAGGCCACTGGATGACCCTCTTGCATAAGAATTCCTCTAATAACAAAGTCAAAAGCATCTGTATGGACTTCAAAAGAATTTCCATAATCCGGTAATCTGAGTACATGTTCCTCTAATACAACGGTCTTCAGGTCTTAAAATGCTGCCTCACATTTGTCCGACCATCTCCAAGACTGCTCCTTAAGCAACTCCGTCAACGGAGCTGCGCGCTTCGAATATCCAACTATGAAGCGCCAATAATAATTAACAAACCCAAGGAAGGATCTCAACTATGGTACCTTCTTTGGTGTTCACTAGTCTGCCACAGCTTGCACCTTAGCCTTATCCATTCGAATAGACCCATTCCTAATTCGATGCCCCAAGCATAAAATCTTCGTTTGGCCGAAGTAGTACTTTTACCTCTTCACGAACAAGGTGTTCTCCCTGAGAACTTTAAAAATTGTTCGGAGGTGTCTAACATGCTCCTCAAGTGTTTGGCTATAGACGATGATATTGTCTAAGTAGACAATCACAAACTTGTCCAGATACTCCTTGAACAGCTGGTTCATGAGAGTGCAAAATGTGGCCGAAGTATTGGTTAAGCTGAAAGACATCACCAAGAACTCGAATGCTCCATACCTGGTCACACAGGTAGTCTTCACCTCATCACTTTTTGCAATGCGCCTACCAATACCCTGACCAAAGGTCGAGTTTGGAGAAGTACTTTGCCTTGCCCAATTGATTGAACAAGTCCGCAATGAGCGGGATAGGGTACTTGTTCTTTACTGTCATCTTGTTGAGGGCCCGATAATCAATGCATAATCAGAGGCTCCCATCTTGTTTCTTCTGAAAGAGGACTGGAGCTCCGAAAAGTGCTTTGGAACTACGGATGAGACCACCGCTTAGCAGTTCATCTAACTGCTTCCTCAGTTCTACCAACTATGGAGGGGCCTAGAAACGGTCGCAAGTCCACAAACGATGGTTCCCAAGGTATCGAACGCAAGACAAGTTCAATTGTTGATGAACGCCTATGCCCGATATATACCCGAAACCCCATCCAGCCCGATGCCACTCGGGGGGTTCCAAGGTGTTGAAATGGCTGACATTTCACACCGCTCAGAAAGGTTGCCACAACACATGAAAAAGACCCAAAAATAGGGCTGTTTTGGCTCCATGTAGCGAGCGATCGTTCTGCAGTCTTCTACACTACTTTCGCTCATATTTTTTGGGTAAAAATACATAAACTCAAGGTAAAACAAGCTGCCAAACATATGTACAAGCAAGAAAAAGTGACAAACAGTTTAAGGAGCGAAGGCGTTGCGGTTGAGCGACGACCGTTTGTGATAATATGTGGTGATAATTTCTAACTCCACGCCAGCGGGGACTCTAACTGTAGATATGGTTAAAGACAGTTTGCTAAATGAAGATGCTAGAAGGAAAGAACAAGGAGAATCTTCTTCTGGTGCACTTGCTATTGAAAAACTAAAAAGACGTGGAAGAAGCCATAGCAGGAATCCACATGGTTATAGAGGAAGATCCAAGTCCAGAAGAGTTATTAAGTGTTTTCACTATAACAGGCCAGGTCATATGAAGAAAGAATGTAGGTTCCGGAAGAGAGAACAAAATGAAAGAAAGAAAAATAAAAAAAGAGACTAATACAATTGCTACTGAAGGTGATATTGTTACTATTTATGATGATGGATGTGTCAGTTTTGTAGCTCAGGATAATAATTGGATAATTGACTCTAATGCTTCTTTTCATGTTACTTCTCATGGCGATTTCTTCAGATCTTATACTGCTAGTGATTTTGGCAATTTTGAAATGGGAAACAGTGATACATCTAAGATTGTAGGTATTGGAGATATTTGCTTGGAGACCAATATTGGGAGTAAATTGATACTCAAAGATGTAAGATATGTTCTAGATATATGTCTAAACTTGATATTTACAGGGAAACTTGATGATGAGGGGTTTATGTATTATTTTGGTGAAAGTAAATAGAAGCTCATTAAAGGTTCTCTGGTTGTGGCAAGAGGAAAGAAGCAGAACTCCTTTTATATTATAGAGGCTAAGCTACACAAAGGAGAGATTAATACAATCCAAAAGGATAAAAGTATAGATCTTTGACATAAAAGGCTTAGTCATATCAGCGAGAAGGGACTTCAAACTCTTGCTAGAAAATAATTCTTACTAAAGCTGTAAGGTACATCTCTTAAATCTTGTGATCATTGCTTAGTTGGAAAAACACATAGAGTTTCCTTTTATACTTATCCATCATCTAGAAGATTAAATGTCATTGGTTTGATTTACACTAATGTCTGTACTATATAAACTAGAACTCTTAGAGGTGCTCTTTATTTTGTTACTTTTATTGATGACCATTCTATAAAAGTTTAGGTTTTGCTTTGAAATCTAAAGATCAGGTACTCGATGTCTTCAAAGAGTTTCATATTAGTGTTGAAAGAGAAATAGAAAGAAAACTGAAGTGTATTTGAGTAGATAATGGTGGTGAGTAGAGGGGTCCATTTGAAAATTATTGCAGGTTTCATGGTATTAGGCTTGAGAAGACAATTCTTAAAACTTCCCAGCAAAATAGTGTGGCAGAAAGGATGAACAAAACTATTAAAGAAAGGATTAGGTGCATGCTTTCTCATGCCAAGCTGCCTAAGTCTTTTTGGGGGGAGGCTATAAAAACTATAATTGATCTGATAAATATTTCTCCATCAGTTCTTTTGAATGGTGATGTTCTAAAGAGAGTATGGAAAAGGAAAGATATATCTTATGATCACTTGAGAGTCTTTGGGTATAAAGCATTTGTTCATATTCTTAAAGATGAGAGATCTAAGCTTGATAATAAGGCAAAAACATGTATTTTCTTAGGATATGGTCATGAAGAGTTTGGGTACAGATTATGGGATCCAGTGAATAAAAAGATTATCAGAAGCAGAGATGTCGTATTTCTTGAAGATCAATTATTTGAAGATGGTGATAATATTGAGAAGCAAAATACTTCTATTTATACTCATTAGAGTTTGAGCCCAATTCCTCCACCTACAGTTCATGATGATCAAGAAGAGATGGACAAGAAGATGGTGGCGAGAATGTTAGTGATAATACTCCTATAGTTGATGACGCTGATCCAACTGAACAAGCACCTCCACCACTAGAGGAGATTCCACTGAGAAGATCTACAAGAGAGCGAAGACCATCTACAAGATATCCTCCACATGAGTATGTTATGTTGACGGATGGTGGAGAACTAGAAACTTACCAAGAAGCTATTTTATATGAGCATAAAAATGAGTGGGTTAAAGCTATGCAAGAAGAAATAAAATCCTTGCTTGAGAACCACACCTATGATTTAGTAAAGTTGCCTATGGGAAAGAAAGCTCTCAAGAATAAATGGGTTTATAAATTGAAGACTGAAAATAATAGCTCACAATAAAGATATAAGGCATGGTTAGTTGTGAAATGATTTAGTCAGAAAAAATGTATTGATTTTGAAGAAATATTTTCTCCTATGGTGAAAATGTCCTATATCCGAGTTGTTCTTGGTTTAGCTGCTTGCTTAAATTTAGAAGTTGAGCAACTTGATATGAAAACTACATTTTTACATAGTGACTTAGAAGAAGAAATTTATATGGAGCAGCCATAAGGTTTCAAAGTCAAAGGAAAAGAAAATCTAGTGTATAAGCTTAAGAAAAACTTATATGGACTTAAACAAGCACCTAGACAGTAGTACAATAAGTTTGATTCCTTTATGATAAGCTAAGGGTATAATAAAATCACATCTAATCATTATTTATTTACAAAGAAATTTTTAGATGATAATTACATTATTCACCTATTATATATTGATGATATGTTGATTGTTGGCCATATTGCTGATAAAATTGAGAAGCTTAAGAGGCAACTAAGTAAGTCTTTTACTATGAAAGATTTAGGATCGGTAAGACAAATTTTTGGCATGAAGATTCTTTATGATAGAAAGAATGGAAAGATTTTGTTATCTTAGGAGACCTATATTGAAAAGGTTCTTGAAAGATTCAACATGAATAAAGCCAAACCAATTTATTCTCTACTTGCAGGTTATTTCAAGCTGAGTTCAAAACAATATTCTACAAGTGAGAAAGAAAAAGAAAAAATGTTCAAAGTGCTTTACTCATCAGCAGTAGGCAGTTTGATGTATGCTATGGTTTGTACTAGGTCAAATATAGCTTATCAGTTAGAGTTATCAACCGATTTCTCTCTAATCTTGGTAAGGAACATTGGGCAGCAATAAAATGGATCTTAAGATATTTAAAAGGTACTACCATGTTGTGTTTATATTTTAGCATTGGTAAACCTGTGCTAGAGGGTTACACAGATGTAGACATGGTTGGTGATACTGATTCTAGGAAATGTACTTCAGAGTTCTTGATAACTTTTATAGGGGGAGCAATCTCTTGGAATATATAACACTTAATGAAGCCTGTATGAAAGTTTTATAGATGAAAAATTTTCTATATGAACTGGGTTTGAAACAAGAAGGATACATTATTTACTGTGATAGTCAAAGTGTCATCCACCTCTCCAAGAATTCAACATACTATTCTAGATCCAAGCATATTGATGTAAGATATCACTGGATTTGTGATGTGCTTGAGATGAAAGAATTATACTTAGAAAAGGAACATACCGATGAGAATGGTTCAGATATGTTGATAAAGTATTTACCTAAAGAGAAACTTGAAGCATGTAGATGGAGAGCGGGCTTAGAACAGCCCACCATATGAACTGGAGGGGAAGAATTGTTGGGTCCAGCATATAGGTGGGCTTGGACTAGTCAAACTTACTTTGATAAAAAAAAAGGAAAAGGTAAAGTTAGAAAACCCTAACCTAAGTGGAGGCTATGGTTGTATGCATAAGTTGAAGTCGACGGTGGCAAAAACAAAGAGAAGCACAGTGGAGAGAAAGAGAAGGAAAAGAAGAGAGAGAGAGAGAGAGTTTTGGCAAGATTAAACAATAAAACTTCATCAGATTTGCTCCAAATTTTGTATGGAGAATCTTTACAGTAATACCACTTAGGAGTTTTAGTGTTTACCTATTGTGAGATCCATATACTTTGATGATGCTATGTTATTGGTAAACCAAGATATATGTTCTTGATGTTGTGGTGATCCTCTCGTTGTTCTAGAAAAGCTTTATTGTAAACCTATTATCAATAGTGGTAATAGTGAAAGTTAAGTGGACTACGGTCCATGGTTTTTCCCGCATTGGATTTTTCATGTTAAAATTTAGTGTCTCATTTTTTAGATGATTTATTACCTTACTCACTCTGGTTAATATTTGTCTTTGGTAACAAGTTGGTAAGTTTGGTGAGAATCTTATTTTGATACACAAAGAGGGAAAGATATTATTCTGCATTCTATAGTTTTTTCCCAACAAAACAACCTCATGTCATTAGAAAAAATGGAAAAAGACCTTTCATGAGGGACCAAAACTCAAATTAGTACCTAAACCAAAACTCCCCATCTTACAGAGTTGTCTCAATATAGATGTTCAAGGCATATAACTTGAGATCTAACACTCTTTCAAGCTCACTAGCCTAAGTAATAACAAGAAAAATTATTAAAAATAAAATTATTATTAATGAATCTATGGATGATTCATTGTTATAATTAATCTTGATTACTCTCAATGGTGTATGACTTTTACGTAGCTAGAGTATGCTAAAATTAGAACAAATAAAGTTTAGATATTTATAATAGAAAATTAGATACATTCAAATATATGAAAGAGAGATTTTAATGATGATTATGCTTGTATATTTGTATTGGCTTATAATGGTTAAACGAGTGTAGGTTGTCTTAAGATAAAATTGAATGGAATGATTAAATTATGAATTTGAACTTAAGAAATTATATATATGAAATCATGCTTTATTTTCTAATGTGATTGAAAAATAAAAAAATTAAATGAGAAGAAATTTTTTTGGTAATATATTAGACTCATTTAATAAAGAAAAATCGTTAGATTGAAAATAAACCAAAATATTTCATTTGAAAATATTTTACTCATTTAAAAATTTTATATTGTAATGACCTTAATGACATTATGTTAATGTTAGTATTGAATAAGTGACTTGAAATATGATTGAATAGTTGTTGTTGAATCTTAGAATTTGAGAATCAAATAAAATAAAAAGTGGGAGAGAAAATCATGCTTTATTGCAATGAGAATGAAATGAGTATGGTAACTCATTTCAATAAGTCTAAAGAGTTAGACTCACTTAAGAAAGAAAAATAATTAAAATTAAAATAAAGCGAAGCTCTTGTTTGAAAATATTTTTATTGCAATGATGTTAATGAAACTGAATTTTTTACTTTAAATGACATTGCACAAAGTATTCTTGAAATAAAATTGAAACAATTAAAAAGAAGAAAGTATTTTTCTTGAAAATTATTCAATCTCTATTTTATTGAGTTTTCAATAAGAGATTGATGAATCTATTTATGATATTTTTAAAATCTCGATTTTGATGATTTGATGATTTAAATTGAAGAAGTTATTATCCAAATCATGATCTTGATATCTTGAAAATTATAACATGATATCTTCATATAAATCAAGATAGTTTACTATGATTCTTATGTTTTAGTAAAGCAAATTATCCAAATGAATCATTATTTATCTTTTCGATCTTTTAAAATTATAAAATAAGATTTTTTCATTATGAACCATGATCTTGATAATTTGAAATTTCCTACATAAGATTATCTTTTATCTTTTCTCCCTTGCAACTTGTAAAGAAAAGTTTTCATTCTATTCATGATTTTAATTTTTCGATACTTATAACTTGAAAATTTTCATGAATTAAGATTATGCTTACAAAATTGATCTCATAAAATTTCTTTTTATCATCTAAGAGGATATTTGTTAAATTGAATCATACATTTGGTATTCATGATTTGATATCCTTCATATCATGATTTATTCTTGACTTATATTCATAAATAATACACCTTATAATCAAATTAATATACTTCAAAATTGTGATAAGTTGTAAATTAAATAAGATTTATTTTATTGTAAACATTCCCTTGGTTTTTTGACTTGACTTATGAGAATCATGTTTAAATCTCTATGATTTTTTAATAATTATAATTGAGATTTTTATCAAGATCATTCTTCTATTTTATAAAAATGATTTATCTAGATGAATTGGGTGTCTTTTTTATTCCCCCAAGACTTATTTTTATTATTTATAAAGAAAAAGAGGGTGAAGATAATTCTATTTTTTTGAATTTCTTGAACTATACAAATTGAGCTTCTTATCAAAATTTACATGAGACGATATTCAAAATGCATGATTTGCTATAGTTTGGATTTCTTGATTTGCTATTGTGTTTGAAATTTTACATAAGATGAATACATAAGTAGATTTTGAATTTCTTGAATTTTTGAGCTCATCTTCAAAATAATCTTTTTAGAATTTATATTTATAAGATTAAGATTAAAAGCCTTTCATTGTGATGTGATCATTATTTTCACACCCCCACATCATTTCTTCTTCTATTTTATTCACAAAGGGGTAGAAAAATTTTTGATAAGAAAATTTTACCATTCATCTTATTTTGCTAAGGGGGAGCAATAAAATAAAATTTTCATATATTGAATGTTTAGATATGTAATCAATACTTCCCATTTTATTGATAACGAATAGGGAGAAACTTGAAATATTATGAATATTTGTCTTGAAATTATTTGTTTAATATTTCACCTTTTTGTTGATGACAAAGGGTGAAATATGGTATATTGATAACAAATGTAGAATACTAATGAAAAATTGTAAAATGAGCATTATCCTTTTTGTTGATAATAAAGGGGGAGAAATGATTGATGACTTAAGAGGAAGAATTTGAAAATGATATATGAATTTGAAATGAATGACATATATTGAAAATCTTTGATATATTGATGGTTTATGACTAAAGGTAAAAATTTTGTGAAATTGATGTGATGTTACATCTTTGATGCACTGATAAAAAATGATTGAAATGTTATATCATGATGTTATATTATTTCTAAAATTAATATTATATCTTTTATGTATTGATGGAAATTATTTTGAAAAGTTATATCATGATACTTGAATTCAAGAGTGGTTGATTCTCTTGAATTTAAGCTTACTCTATTTGAAATATGGCATGGACAAAGGAGGAGTTAAGATTAACTCCTATTATTAATTGGTTATCATCATAAAAAAGGGAAAGATTATTAAACTCAAATGAGACAAACTGAGTCCATGTTTGGGTTTGGATTGAGCTCATTTGGTTGACCTAGGAATGGACTAATATGAGGTATGAGTCGGGTATACAAAAATAAGGAGAAATGGCTTTTATAGGATTTTTGACGGTAGTACCACCCAGGTCAACGATAGTACCACCCAGGTTAGTGATAGTACCACCTAAGTCAGTGATTGTATCACCGCTATCCTGTTTTCATGGTACTTTCGATGGTAGTATCACCGGCTCCCATGGTAGTACCACCCGCACATAGAATTTATGAAAATATTTAAATTTTGACTCTATTTTTTGAAGCTAATTGGAGTCTATAAATACTTCAAGTCTTCTTGCATTGAGCATAACACGTAGGGCTATAAATTCTATAAAAAATAATGTGCTAAGATTGTGCAAAAAAAAAAAAAAAGGGGGATAAGGGAGTGAGAAAAAGAGTTGTAATATTTATAAAGTCTCCCTTGTGAGTTGTAAAAGTGAAAGTTTGTAAGGTTCCTCTCCTGAGCTTATGAAAAGGAGAGTGGAAAGTGTAAATGTTTGGTCTTCACCCAAAAATGATCGGTAGTAGATACCAGTGGACCTCGACGAAGAGGACTTGGGGAGTGGACATAAGCCAAGTTATAACCATATCACTATAAATCTATGAGCTTTCTACTATTATCTTATTTACTACTTTCAATTGTTCTTATTTAATTTGAAGAAAGGCACATGTATCATCTTTCATCTTTTCTTTAAATCGTTTGCTTATCCGTTTTTAATGAAATTCAAGAAATATTTTTAATTTTCTTCTTTATTTCAAGCAAGTTTTTTAAATCGAATATTTTTATACTTGCATTAATTCACCCTTTGTGCTTCATCTATCATTTATGTATGAAGTTTTAAATTCTTTTTTCTTTTAAGTAAACAATCTAGAGGGGATTTGATTCGTTATCAGTAGACAAATCTTTTAGAATGTAAGTTAATTGATATTATAAAATATATATTGGATGAAAGTTTGAATCCTTAGTATAATTTTAAATATAAAATGATTGAATGAGGCATAGTATATATCCCATTCCATCCAATGTTTAGGTTTTAAGGTTGCGAACACAATCCACTGAAGTCACAAGTTTGAGGATCTCTCGAAGTATTGAATCCTTTGACAAGCTATTCCAAAATGCAGTAAACAACGTATTAGGCCAAACAGAGAAGTAGGAACAAACCTCTTCACTTTAGGGCAAATTAGGGAGCATGCACAACGGCATCTGTCATGAGAATCCAATTATGATGACTGATCCAGCAACTTGCATGATCTATCAACTTAACAATTAAATCGATAAAAAAAAACAATATCATAATTAATTCAGCAAGTGATTCATAGCAAGAACTCGCAAGAAAAAGAATCAAAAGCACCCGTAGCAAGAGATAGCTATGCGCCAAGAATGGTCATGCATCAAATTCTAGAATGAAACAAGGCTTTCGACGATGACAAAAGCAAAGTAATCACCGCAACCATGAAAGACCACTTCATGCTGCAAGCCCTTGCTCGCCAGATCGTAGTAAACTAATCTTCGGCAGTCGCTTATCAGAATCTTGCCCTGGTTGATGAGAAGAGGAAGAGGAGGACGTATTACTCTCTCCGACTGGCTTACTCCCGTCGGCAATGCACACAGACGGAGATGAAACTTGTGGATCCACACTCGGTGGGCACCCGACTCTTGCAACATCCAAATATTCATCCAGTCTACCATGGAGAACCAATGGATAGCGAAATGAATTGTGCCTTCCATCTCTATCAATGAGGTGTTACCGCTCTCATGTTGGTCTTCAATATCTGGAAAAGGAACTTGTGTGAAAACTTCATTTTGTAGATCAAGAGAGATAATAGCATCTTCCGCTAGATTCTTTTGTCCAAGCCAGTACATAATTCCGGATGCACTTGGTCTTCCCCTATTTAACAGAGTAAGCATACCAAGAGCGCTGCTCACTTCCACCTTCCTCCATGTACTTCCCCCAACAGTGAGTGCTTCCATCACCAACGAGGTCGATCGGGTGCCGAACGTATGGATAACTTTGTACTGTCTTGAAACTGGATGATATCCTAAGCAAAAGTCCGAGAGAATTATGTTTCCCCTGGTAAAGTTATGCGGTAAGGAGAAGCTTTTGCGGGTGGTCGGGTTGTACAGGCAAACGTCCAAGTCCATGTTGATGTGGTAGAGGCAAAATAATCCATGGCAAGGAAGTGATACGCTCAGAGGTGGGCGACTGTGCCAGGCGGCGACATGCTTTGCAACCCACGGTGCATCGACTACATCCAGGCGCGACAAGAGAGAACTATCACTGGTAAAGTGTCGATGAAACGTGAAGACAGAAGCAACTTCAGGGAGGAGTTGCTGTTGTTGCAGATGCAGTCGGACAAAGAAGAGGTCCGTTGTTATGGAATACCAGCATTTGCATACACACCGGAGTCTCAAGAGGGCCTTGGCAGGGATCCATGCTAGTATCTTCATGAAGAGGTCCAATGGAAGCTCCGTGTTCTTCGCAGCAGACGCTTCAGACATGGCCTTCAAAATTCACAACATCCAGAGACAAAGTAGTCCTAAAAATTTCAACAAATATGAAAAATTTGAACCTTGGATGATGTATGTATCATCATAGCACATTTCAAACATACAGAATTACCATACTCATAATTATCCATTATCTTTCTTTTATTACATTAGCAGACGTCGAACACTTGATAGTATATTCATTCTATCAACATAGATGAAGAGACTTAAATCCATTGGGACGAGTCTTTATTACACTGAGTGACGTGAATGGAGTGGCATCATTCATACGCAATAAGGGACTACGTAACTCATGAGTAATGGCTGCGGTAACCATCATACCTTCCTCTTGTATCATTCCTTCATAATTTTTATTTAGTATATGCACTTTCAAGTATACAAGAATTTTTCACCATAACTAATATATATATATATATATATCTATATAAAACAAAAATCCTTTTAAATACATGCCTCGTAATATCATCCTCAGTCTCAACTGAGGATTAAACTAAAAGTGTTAAAATTCATTAAAAATAAAATCTCTACCGAGTCCATTAGACCTTAATTAAGACCAGCTGGAGTTTGAGCTGAGCTGGCCTGACATCAAGTTGAACTTGGCTGCACCGATCATTGGTTGCACCCAACTCAAAATAGACTAGTTTGGGTTTCACCCCATGGCGATGCCTTTGGATCGTTGCTTGGGTCATGCAAGCCATGTCGAGTCGTGGGGTTGCTGAGTTATCTATCACATCGGGCCACAAGCATGACCCCACCACAACTCAACGCTAAAACTCGAGTTGGATTCGACCGTGATTGGTGCTTGGTGGTTCGGACCCACCACGCCAGATTTGGTGAGCATCACGTCCGATCCAATCGACCTTTACGAGCATAAGATCGGATCCCCCCCTTCCCTTTTATTTTTGTCTTTAATCATGATTTAAATATATTTTTTATGCTAAATAATATAAACAATTTTTTTATGCTAAATAATTTAATATATTACATAAAGACATGAACATCATTAAATATCATTTATATATTTTTTTTACTTCATAATATAAAATTTCAAAACAATTATTTAAAATTAGTGATGCTAAAAGATATAAACTTCAAGTTTTTGTCAAAAAATTAAGTGAAGAAGACATCAAGCAATAATTTTACTATTAAGTAAAATAGCAGAGAACTTACAATCTCTTGAAGGTGATCACATTTCTTAGTCTTCCATTAGATGAAAGGGATGGGTGTCTGCCCAGAATTATATAGGAGATGAGGAGGATCTCAACTGACGTAGGAAAGTGCATTTCATATTGTTTTTATTTAAATACAAATTAAATTAGTTATTTTTTTACTAATATATTTATAAGTAGGAAATAAATGCTAAAATATTAAGTGTATTCTATGAAAAATTCGCTAATGATGATGTGGTGCATATCATATATGGTTTTTCAAATTAATAGGAAAACTATGATGATTACGTTTTTATGTCTTTTCCTTTGAAATTTTGTTTCCAAATTTGATTGACCTTCATTTTAACATCGTTTTCTATTTTCCATGTGATTTCATTCTCTCAAGTAATTGAGGGTTTCACCTATGTTAAATCTTAGGGTCATTATTTCAGTTATCTTTTTTTTTCTTTATAATTTCAGGCTAGATACATCTAGTTTTGATTTTTTTTCATATATAAAAGTCATCAAAAAATTATTATTTATCTTTATTGATTGGAGAACGAGAGGTTGTCATATTGGTATTAATACATATGATAACATGATAATCATTAAAAAAAACATCATATCGATACTGCTTGTCTATCCTTGAAAGGAAAACAATTATTCACTTATATTATGGATGCAAATATTTTATCAAATCCAATATTTATAATATGTATGATAAAGATATTTTAAATATGGTCCTAAACTACTAAAAAAATAAAATAAATTATCAATTCGTTATTAAGATATTATTTGTGTACCATGAAAAGTTGTTATTAAGCTAGTTTTTTATTATCTAAGTTGGATATTGAGTCAGAGCTGATTAAGATCCTCATTTTGCATTAGTCCCAATTTGACTTTAGTTTATATCATTCTTATCCCACTTTGATTATGTCAAATCATCCAAAACTATATCGAGGATATTCTTGATAATGCTTCTTTGATGCCCAAGTCAAAATGGGTTCAGAGGATTCAACTTATACTCATGGAAGAAAGAGGTATATCTTTTTAGAATATTCTTGGGAGAGTACTTTTATAATAACCTCCCACTATCATTACTCCCATGGTAGACTCTAGTTATGTAGAAGGTAGCATGCCTCTCCTAAATTTAATTATGATCACGTTGTATTGAATTCGAGATGTGATAACATTCAATCTATTCATCTTCGGGTTAAGGTATTGACCATATGGTACTAAGATGTTGTCCATATGGCACCGAGGGTATTAGGCATATAATATTAAGATATCTTTTATGTTCTTGTCTCATAATCATTTGAAGCACCCATCATATGATGTAGTAAGATATAGTCAAAGAAATGATCCATTTAACTTACCAACATTGAAGCAAATCAAATAAAATTGATCAATTGCATTTGTTAAAGAGATGCACTTTGAGTAAAATCGACTGTGCATATCATTGAAATGTACTTTGGCATGGTTCAATCAAGCCTTTTTAGATATTAATATATTTGATAGGATATATTTTGGCCCATCCAATATATACTTCTGTATCACCTTCCAAAAAGCCATGTAGACATCACCAATTCGGCTTGGATTAAGGTCTCGAGAAGGAGTAATATCATAGACTACCATTAGAGGGGCCAGGATAAGGCCTCACCACCTACCTTTGTAAGGTTATCTTATATACATCCCCTATATAGTAAGAAGACCTGTTTCGAATCAAACAACATCCCAGTAAAGGATCGCGCCTACTATAGATACATAATATGTCAAAAAAATCTTTGATCGACATCTCATGCGTAGCGAAAAACAAAAACAAAACCTAAATTCCTAAAGTTAAGTATTTGACTATTGTGTGATGATTAGTGTGCAAAAAATATGCAAAACCCGAAAACTGCTTAAATTATGAGAGATGTGATACCTAGGGAGATCGTATATCCCTGAAAATTTTTAGATCCGAAGAAGAAGACTAAGGTGCACACACGTACTCCTCTATAGTAGTAATCCACATGATAGACATGACAACAAGGCTCATCAATTGCGGGATCAACCTCTCTACACTCTAAGGCCAAGGAGGAGGAGAAAAACTCTGAGGAGAAATAGGAGGCTTCTTTAGCTCTCTCTTCTGGCTCTTCTTTTTCTCTGGCCTATGAATAAAGGAGTGCCTCCTATTTATAGAGATGAATGAGCATATTCCTGAACGGATTATGTTCATATTAGGAATTGGATCTCTATCTAATAATCTAATCCTATTGGATCTCATCCATAGGATCTAATCCAGGAACTCCATGAATATCTCATATCTGCACCTCTACTCGTCGTAACAACTACCATATGTATGTGACCCTCTAGGCCTGATACCGAGCTAGCCGTGAGTCCATCCCATCAGAACTCTTTCTAATATAGTGAATTATTACCCCCATAATAATTCACTCGACTCATCGACTATGGACGTACTAGACTACTACGCCATAATATCTAGATGGTATAGGGGGATCAAATCCATCGGACTTATATATCTATAGTTACTATGTAGTTAATCATCCAACTAATCTCTCAGAGACTGTATATTGGGCATGGATATTATCAGGCCACATACGAAATTCCCCTGAGTCTCGCTTTGATCAAATTTTCCAGGATAACTCTTTCTCTCTTAATCTGAACAACCCTGGCCAGGGATTTTATCTAAGCGAGCATACTCTAGATATTCCTCCCGTGATACTAAGAGTGGATAATCTTTTGTTGATACTTAATTGTTATCGTATGATTGGCTACCAATCCCGATAACTGGTTATACCATATTTGGACCTTTTCAAATATGTAAGTTTGACGTTAAAGAAAGGAGTACTCATATAAGACATCATTGGTGTCCCAAGTCTAAGGACTAGATACACAACTTGGACTACGAAATTGCTATCTAACATTAGGTATCATTATTCATCCAACTTTCCGTAACCGGATCAATTAGTGAACTCATTCTCTAATGAGCACCTGCACTATATCTCTAGTATCCCCACACAAGCGACTATTGAGACCAGTCGCCTTTATGATATGAATGAGTATATAGCACATTGGTTTATCTGATAATCTCGATGTCCCTCTCAAGCAACATATGGCTAGGATGATTTAGGATCTGTGTTTAAAGGTAAATCAGTCTCAGTCTCATTATCATGATCTCATTATGATCTGATTCATATTGCATAAATCCAAGGGTATTATATATATATATATATATATATATGCCTCTCTAGGTAGTATAAAAGGTGTTTAAGCAACTACTTTGGGGGCCTCTCAAGAAAAAAAAAAAAAGATAGACAACATAGGATGATTCATCACTAACTTAACCATAGGAGGAGTCTCGTCGGGGCAGCACCACCCCCCCGATGCAAATATCGACGATCGAAGAACCAGCCAAGGAATGGATGAACATACTTATAAAAGAGGAAAGCTCAATTCTCAGTGGATGACCAAACGAGGTCCCCCAACAAAAGATAAGCGACTCCTCCCAAAATATTATAGTAGACGCCGAATAGATGCAGCTCTACCAAGGTTTAGAAGTCGAACCAACATGAGGCGACTAGCTAGATTCCCGACATACTGACTGACATTCTGAGAAGTTTGTACATCCCTCAGATGCCAATGAAGAATCCTCAAGTGCCCATGTGTACTCATGCAGAATCAGGTCGAGGCCACACTTCGACCCCGGTACATGAAATGTATAATAATATTATTAATTGCTTACATTATCATATAATTGTTTTGATTGTAGCATGATCATGGGATTGAAAAAGGAGATTTTTTTTTTCAGAAACCTAACATAAATTTTTTTCAACTTAGGTAACTAGTATTAAGAAACAAAAGATAATGCTTTCAATGGTTTTATATTCTTACTTTGAGAAGAAAAGTCTCAAAACTGAAGCATATGGAACCTTAATTTGTAACACTTTCGTGTTTAATTGGTTAAACAAAGCATCCGATAACTAAAGCACTGATCTATTAACTGCTAAACTTCTCTACTGGATTTTTTGTTTTCTTTTCGTCACCAAATCATAGATCGGTACCATAGTAAAAAATTTGTAGTTATTAACAAATTGAGACATTCATTGTACGCCTGAAATCTTTTTTCTTTATTAGACACCCGAAAAATAATCAAGTTGGTTTTCAAGAACCATTCTATCATGAAAGGATTGATGACCATCAACATCTCGTTCACCAATGAGAGAAAAAAAAGAAATATTGCATTAAATGTCTGTGACAACAAAATTCATCTTTCTTTAGTTTTCCTAGTTCTTTCAAGGGTGTATTAAAGCACAGTGTTTAGCTTGATAATTATATTATCCTCTTAAACACCCAAACAAATCCTCCAACATTGTGTTTCATTTATCATTTATATATAAAGTTTCGAATTCTTGGTTTTTTTTTAAGTAAACAATCAAGAGGGGATTTGAACCCAAATTGTTCTCGGCAGTTACATCATTTACAATGTAAGCTAATTGATCATCTAAAAAACATATTGGATGAGATTTTGAAACCTTAATACTTATAAATGGGTTTAATATATCATAATCTGATTAATTTTTTAAATATAAAATTATTGAATGACCGTTTAAATCCTGAAGAGTGGGTGTAGTATATTCCAATGGTACCAATGTTTAGATTGTAAGGTTGTGAACACATCCATTGAAGTCATAAGTTTGAGGATCTCTCAAAAGTATTGATTCCTTTGACAAGCTATTCCAAAATGAGGTAAAACAATATATTAGGTTAATCACAAACCTCTTAACTTTAGACCAAAATAGGAAGCATGCACAACCACATCTGTCATGAGAATCCAATTATGATGAGTGATCCAGAAATCTGCATGCTCCGTCTGCTTAACGATTAAATCAATAAAACAAACAACATTATAACTAATTCAGCAGGTGATTCATAGCAAGAACCTGCAAGTAAAAGAATCAAAAGGACACGGAGCAAGAGATAGCTATACCCTAAGAATGGTCATGCGTCAAACTCTAAAACGAAACAAGGCTTTCAACGATGGCAAAAGCAATGAAATCATCCCAAGTACGAAATACCACTTCATGCTGCAAGCCCTGGCTCACCAGATCGTAGTAAACTAGGCTTCGATAGTCGCGTATCAGAATCTTGCCCTGGTTGATGAGAATAGGCATTGGAGGATGTAATACTCTCTCCACCTGTTGTACTCCCGTCGGCAACGCACACAGACGGAGATGAAACCTATGGATCCACACTCGGTGGGCGCCCGTCTCTTGCAACATCCAAATACCCATCCAGTCTACCTTGTCGAACCAATGGATAGCCAAATGAATGGTGCCTTCCATCTCTGCCAATGAGTTATGACCTCTCTCATCATGTGGGTGTTTAATATCTGGAAAGGGAATTTCTGAGAGCCTTTCATTGTCTAGATCAAGAGACAGAATAGCATCTCCAAGAACCTTATTTTGTGCAAGCCAATACACAGTTCCAGTTGCACTTGGCCTTCCCCTACTTAACAAAGTAAGCATAGCAAGAGCGCCGCTCGCTTCGACCTTCCTCCATGTACTCCCGCCAACTGTGAGTGCTTCCATCGCCAACGAGGTCGATCGGGTGTAGAACGTATGGATAACTTTGTACTGTCTTGAAACTGGATGATATCCTAGGCAAAAGTCTGGGCAAATAACATTTACGCTAGTAAAATTTTGCGGTAAGGAGAAGCCTTTGCAGGTGGCGGGGTTGTACAGGCAAACGTCGAATTCCATGTAGAGGTGGTAGAGGCAAATCAATCCATGGCAAGGAGAAGATATGGCCAACAGTGGGTGGTTGTCCCAGACGGCGACATGCTTTGCAACCCACGATGCATCGACTACATCCAGGCGCGACAAGAGAAATCTATCGTTGATAAAGTGTCGGTGAAATGTGAGGACGGAAGTAACTTCAGGGAGGAGTTGTTGTTGTTGCAGATGCAGTCGGACGAAGAAGAGGTCCGTTGTTATGGAATACCAACATTTGCATACACACCGGAGTTTCAAGAGAACCCTGGCAGGGATCCACGATAGTATCTTCATGAAGAGGTCCGATGGCAACTGCGTCATCTCCGTGTTCTTGGCCGTAGGCGCTTCAGACATGGCCTCAAAATTCAGAAAGTCCACAGACAAAATATCTTTTCTTTCTCCCTGTAGTCCTAAAACTTGGGTGATCTGGGGAAGGAACTCCAAATATGTTGTGTATCATTGTAGCACATTTCAAAGATACAAAATTATCATACACATAATTATCCATTATCGTTCTTTTATTACATTAGCATGGGTTGAATACTAAATAATATTTTCATTCTATCAACATAGATGTAAGACTTTAATTAATGGGATTAATACTTAATTACACCGAGTGAGGTGAATGGAGTGGCGTCATTCGTCATGGATGCGGTAGCCGTCTGCTCCCTATACATACCTTCCTCTTGAATCATTACTCATATTTTTTGTTTAATATATGCACTTCCACGCATACAAGAATTGCACCATAACCAATACATATATATAACACAAATCTTTTTAAATACATACCTCATAATTTCAACTTTAACCTCAAATGATGATTAAACTAAAAAATTGATTAATCTCTAACAAGTGTTAAATTTCATTAAAAATAAAATATCTTAAATTTGATTCGATACTTAGTCTGCTAGACGTTAAGACTAGCTTGAATTTGAGCTGAGCAACGTTCAATCCAATCGACTTTGAATTGTTACTAAGTATAACCTAGGGCTTACTTGGATCAAACCCAACCATCATACCCCTTCCCTTTTATTTCTATCTTTAATCATAATTTAAATATATATTTTAAAATATAAACAATTTCCTTTGATGCTAAATACTATAATATATTATATAAAGGCATGAATATCATTAAATATCATTTATAAACTTTTACTTCATAATATAAAATTTCAAAACAATTATTTAAAATTAATGATGCTAATATAAATTATATATATAACATTTTTATTGATGATATAAAATTAATGAAGATCAAAATTTTGTTAAATATTAAGCAAAGAATACATGAAGCAATAATTTTAGAACTTACAATCTCTTGAAAGTGATGATATACTTGACGATCCTCAAGTATAGTCAAATTCCTCTCACATTAGATGAATGAGAAGGGTGTGTGCCAAGAATTATATAGGAGATGAGGAGGATCTAACTGGTGTTGGAAAGTGCATTTCATATTATTTTTATTTAAATAAAAAATAAATTAGTTATTTTTTTACTAAGGTATTTTACTTGAAATAAATGCTAAATGATTATATTATTCTATAAAAAATTAGATGGTAAATAATGATGATGAGGTACATATCATTTATGGTTTGTCAAATTCATCAGAAAACTGTGATTATTACATTTTTTATGTCTCTTCTTTTGAAATTTGATTCCCAAATTTGATTGACCTTCTTTTTAATATCATATTTTATTTTCCATGTGGCTTCATTCTCTCAAGTAATTGAGGGTTTTACCATGTTAAATCTTAGTGTCATTATTTCAGTTATCTTTTTTTTTGTCTTTATAATTTCAGGCTAAGATACATCTAGTTTTGATTTTTTTTATATAAAAATTAACTAATAAATTATTATTTATACATATAATGACATGATAATATAAAAAAAAACATCATATCGATACTGCTTGTCTATCCTTCAGAGGAAAATAATTATTCACTTATATCATTATTTAGCATATTTATTTTCAAGGATGCAAATATTTCATTAAATCTATATAATAAAGATATTTTAAATATGGACCTAAATACTAAATAATAAAATAAATTATGACTTCATTATTAAGATATTATTTGTGTCGTGAAAGTTGAGATACAATAACGTTAAGCTAGTTTTTTATTATCCAAGTTGGATATTAAGTCTTGGGCTACTTCGATTATGTCGAATTATGTAAAACTATATCAAATATATTCTTGATAGTGTCTCTCTGATGCCCAAGTCAAAATGGGTTCAGAGGATTAATCTTATACTCATAAAAGAAAGAGATATATCTTTTTATAATATTCTTAGGGTTGTACTTTTATAATAAGCTCCTACTATCATAACTCTCATGGTCTACGCTAGTTAGGGAGAAGATAGTATGCATCTCCCAAATTTAACTAGGATCATGTTGTATTGAATCCGAGATGTGACAACATTTGATCTATTCAGCTTAGGATTAAGGTATTGATCATACGGTACTAAGATGTTGTCCATATGGCACCCACCATGGGACATAGTAAGATAGAATCAAGAAATGATCTATTTACCTTACCAACATTGAAGCAAATCAAATGAATTTGATCGTTTTGACTGCATTTGTCATACAGATGCGCTTTGAGTAGAATCGATTGTCCATGTCATTGAAATCTACTTTGGCATGGTTCAATTGAACCTTATCATATATTAATATATTATTAATTGCTTAAACTATCATATATTTCTTTTGATTGTAGCATGATCATGGGACTCGATAGGGCATACTTTTGCCAATCCAATAAGGACTGCCATGTCCCCTCCACATCGTCGAATCGACACATCTGACTTAGCCCGAACCATAATCTTGGGAAGGGATATTGCGTCGGCCCATTACTCAAGAATCATGATGAGGCAACGGGTGCAGCGATCAACATCAGTGAAGAGATTGCTAGTCCACCCCTCACCGAGGAGCACAATTGCATACGATACTGCACCAACAGCTATAGGCATTAAACAACCTCGTATGAATTCTCCTCCCTACAGGTATTATCGAAGACATCCAAATGAACAGTAGCGGGGACTTCTCCTAGACTTTCATTCACACCACATATGCCATAATACTCTACATCGCTGACTTGTTCATCAAAGGGGTCGAGTCTAGGCACCCCTCATCACCCGACTAAGGCTTTCGTGTAGGAAGTGGGAGTCAGGCCAGGAGCTAGACGAATCGACGGACTTCGGATCATGCAAGGAGACACCTCTCGGAACATACGCCTAACTCAGATTCCACTGCCAAGGCTACGTAGATGCTCCAATGCATGTGAGCTGAACCAAGCCAAGTGACACCTCAGCCTCGGCAAGAAGGAGGCCAACATTCTTTTGGGAGACACCTCTCAGAACATACACCCAGCTCGGGTTCCACTGCTAAGGCTATATAGATGCTCCAGCGCATGCGGGCTAAACCAAGCCGAGACGACACCACAAACTCGGTAAAAAGGTAACAAACATTCTTTTGGTGTTAAAAAGAGGGCCTATGTCGCAAGAGCATTAAGAGCCACTCGGAAACCTAAGCAAACATCTAAGTGAAGGGACACACGTTCCTAACCCCTCTCCTAGCCTTAGGAGACCATTGCTCGATCCATCCTCTACGGACAAGAACACCTCTTCTCAAACTCTAGTTAGGTACTAAAGATTGTTCAACAACCTAGGACTCTCCCCCCTTGGAGGGGGAGCAGGGCGATCAGTCGTCTCCCTAAAGGCCTTCTACGGGCTTATGTAATAAGTCCAGGCATTGATAGGGATGATTCAGACTATCGTTCATCTCATCTCTAAAGCATTCTTCATCCCTCAGCTTGCCCTACCAACTCATACACCACAAGCTTCGCCAGCAGTCAAACTCGCTTCAAGCACCTTCGGAACCCCAGATGCTCCCACCACATTCTCCTGTGAGCCTTTCACCTCCTAAATAGCTCACCCGAGGAGGATGTCAACCAAGCAGGGAGCCATTAGTGACCTTCCAACCATGACTAGAGCAGGGTGACTTGGAAGCTCATCTAAATTGCTCGAGCCACTTCGAGCTTGATACCCTCTTGTTGAACTCTGTGAACTTGCTCTAAACCCAACTGCGCCACATTACCTGACGACTGGATTAGGTGTAGAACGAGGTCGGTGAGTCAAAGGAGGAGCATGGGATGAGCCCACTTAGGGGATCTCCTTTCATGCTGGAAATACAGGATAAACCCATCCCCCCAAGTTTCAAACTCCCCATGTTAGAAGCTTACTATGGGAGCACAAATCCAATAGAGCATGTTATTGCCTTCTGGGCGCAGATAGCATTGTACAACACATCCAACGCATTGATGTGCCGAGCTTTCTGTATCACCCTTCGAGGCTCCGCTAGGATGTCATGTAGCCGACTGAAGCCTCACTCGATTTCGTCATTTAACTAGCTAGTAAGAGAGTTTGATTCCAAATTCTTAGCTAATTTCATGCTTAAGCCATTAGCAGCAGCTCTCCTTATACTGAGCTAGAAGGATAAGGAACCACTCTCCCACTTTGTCTCTCGTTTTGTTGTAGAAATCAGGACAATACCTGACGCTTATCCTTTTATGATTATATAAGGATTTTTAATAGGCCGACACCCATCTAGGTTTTTCTGGTCCCTGATCGAGTGACCTTCGATGATTATCCCAAAGTTGCTCGAGTGGGCCAACCAGTACACCGCCGCCAAAGCACTGGTGGTAAGCAAATGCAAGGACCATAAAAGGCCCCATGCCGAGAAGTCCCAAGGATAGCTCTTGGAGACCATGAGGTGTCAGCCTGATCAACTGGAGCCATCCTATCTAAGACTCCCTCCGCCTCCCCTGAACTCAAGACGAAGCTCTTCCTCTAAATCAAAGAGAAGGGGCTACTGAGGATGCCCAATCTCTTGAAGGGTCCTAGAGAGCAGTGAAACCAAGAGAAGTACTATATATTCCATCGAGATTATAGCCACAACATAGAGGATTGCCACAACCTCTGCAATTAGATAGAGGAGCTTATTCATCATGGATACCTCGGGCACTACATCCAGAGGCCTCGAGACCCGTTCCCCGATAGCAAAGGCTCGTCGAGAAACAAATTGACATCATCACTGGGGGCCTAACATCCGGAAGGGGTAGCGCATTAGCATGGAAGACCTACGCGCGAGCCGTCATGGAGACATGTTCCTGCAAAACCAGCGAGCATCAAATCTCCTTTGAAGCGGCTTGGATTAACAATGACTAATCTATCGCCGATGAATTCTACCCTGACTGGGTTCATGGGAGACTCTATTTCCCCCCTCGGGATAATGGTCCTACATGTCACCGTTGGTCAAGAGCCCCGATCCAAGACCATGATGGTGATCTTTATGGTGGTAGGGTTCTTGAATGCCTACAACATCATCCTCAAGCGGTCGACCCTCAACAGGCTAAGAGCAGTTATCTCCACCTACCATCGCTCTATAAAATTTTCCACTAGGGCTGTAGTTGGAGAAACCAGCACGACCCATGGGGGAGTCAAGGTGTTGCTACTTTACCATGGTTACATTGCTAAAGAAACCAAAGGTTGATCCTCCAACTCGCACCAAGGTTGTAGTGCCATCTCTATCCCTGGATCAACCTCTTGTAGACCCCTGAGAGGTTTCTAAGTAGGTTCCTAGGCCAAAGCCCAATGAGCAAATACTGGAGCTTCCCCTCAATCAGAGCCAACCCGATTGAGTTTTCAAGGTCAATTCCAAGCTTTCCAAAAAGGATTGGGTGTAACTCATCAACTTTCTAATCGAGAATGCTGACATCTTTATATGGTCATCTAAAGATATGTCGGGCATCGACTGCAGCATCGTCGAACATTGTCTCAACATCCTAGCTGGAGCAAAGCCCATAAAAATAGAGGTCCCATAGATTTGTCCTAGATCGGTAGAAGGCAATTAGTGATGAAATAAGTCACCTCATGGAGGTCGGGTTCATAACTAAAGCCAAGTACCCCCGTTGTCTCTCTAATGTTGTACTAGTCAAAAAGTCTAATGGAAGTTGGAGGATGTGTGTTGACTATATCGATCTCAACTGGGCATGCCCGAAGATTGCTCACACCACCCCCGAGAATTGATTAGTTAGTTGACCATACGTCGGGACATGAGTTCCTCACATTCATAGATGCATTTTCGGGCTACAACCAAATATGGATGACCCTCGAAGATCATGAAGACACTACATTCATTACAAATAGAGCAATAAGAGAAACTCTTCGATCTGTTAAACCACAAAAAATTTTCCTAAACTCTTTTGCTCGGTACAGTATCTACCCTTCTTTTCCAGCGATTGGCATTTCCTCTCCTCACGTTATTCCTCTGCTACTAATAAGACGCAAGTATGGGCAGAAGCCTTAGAAGGAGCCAAGATTTGAGTTCAAGACACACAATGAGGTTGACCACTTGGAGGATGGCTATCAATGGTGCAAGTACGGCAGAAGGCCGTCAATAATAGCCCCTTCCCCAGGAGCTATTACCGCTGCACCAGTGCAACGTGCAACGTAAAGAAGCGGGTGGAGCGATTATCAGACGATCCTGCCATGGTGGTGATGATGTACGAAGGGCAACACACCCACCCCAGCCCCATCATGCCATGCGACGCTCACCATGCACCACCCTACCCACTTCCGCTCCTCCCGACAAAGCCGTCTATGCCTCCCCCGCTTGGATTTGGCATGTCTTCGCCGGTGAACACAAAGGAGTTCCAACTTCCCCTACCCAGGAGCTACCTCGAGTCTCCTCTGCTTGATTTTGCCTGATCAACTACTCCACAGAACCTCCTGGTGACCTCCGATCTCATCGTCTCTATCGAGGGCCACAATCAATCTGCCGAGACCGCGATCAAGGACTACAGGCTGCTGTAGGACTTGATACCCTCAAAGATAAGAAAGGAATTCCCTACGATTGCTAGCATCTGGAGCCAGAAGAAATCTGTCACCAGCCTAACTCTTCTGCTTTTGTTGCTATCTATCAGCCCTTAGCGGTGTCGTCGTTCTGCAGCAGTCGCCCAGCTCTCTCGCTCAACCTTGCTAGTACCTGCTGCATCCATCACTGGTTGTGTTCCATGGGCCACCTACTATCCGTCGTCTTCAGTGCAGATCTACTAGATTCCCTTACCTTGCTGTGGACTTCTCCATCGACGTAGTCGCAATCGCTGCTCCTCTATCGCTGGTTCGCAACCATCAAAATAGAGCAACTGGTGCTCTGTTTATTCGATTGTTGAAACTACAAAAAGGGTTGTTGCCTCTTCCGTCGGCTCCCTCCATGTTTGGCTACGTGCAATAGCTACAACCACTATTTGAGTACCGGCGACTGTAGTTGCTATGTCTGCCTGATCTCCTCTTCTTCGTTCCGGACCTCTTACTCTTGCACCTACCACCGAGGGTCCAGAGCCGAGAACTCGTTGCACTTGTTGAAGGGTTGGGAGTTGACCACTGTCAACGTCAAGCCTCATCATCCCGACTGCAGCTTCGCTCTTTGATGCGAACACCTAAGCTGAGTCTCCAAGCCGCCCACCTCTCTGTCATCGGCACCCTCCTCCACCTCTTTGTTTTCTATATTGATAAAGTACTTTTTTACCCCTGCTCCTACGATAACCTCGTGTTGTCGGGTGCCAGCATCTATTTCTCTCCATTGCTGGTTCACTACTGTCGACAAAGAAGGGCACCGCTGCCTCCCTATCGAGGCAGTGCTTGCTGAGTCTTCCAAATCCACTGCCACCCACAACTACCCTAGCTGAACCACAACGGTCTCCAGATCCACGCAGAGTGTTTTCCTCACATGTAGAAGCCGTTGCTACCGTCCTCTGCTTTTACTGTCTCTCTCTCCCGACAGCAAGCCAGCAAGATTCCCATCTACAGCTTCACCTTTGCCTGCTGGACTACCACTGGATCTACCGTTCAGCCACTTACTCCCTCTCCCAAATCTACTAGGTGTTCTCTAAACTGTTTCGTTCTGTTCAGTTCTGTTAGCTGCCTCCCTGATTTGTACTGCTACATAGATATGCAATTCTACAGCTATCAATCCTTCTCTCTCCCTCTTATGGAGGCATTTAACCTCTCTCGGTGATCAGAAGTCATTTCTGCTATTTTGCTTCAAGGAATGGTTCTGGCAACGTAGACTTGTGCACCCGGCCTTCCAGATCCAAGAATCGAAAACTATAGCTTCTCACCAGCTTGATGAACCAAAATCACCATCTGCAACTGACGACGGTAACCTTGTGATTTGCAATTTCTCTTTACCAATCTCATCACTTTGCTTTCCTTGCTACCTATTTTTTGGTTGCCAGTTATGTTTCTATGTTCGTTTTCTACTCTGTGCTTTGTTTTCATTTCTTAACCGATGTCTTTGGTGATTTCCTAATGTCTTCCTCGTCTACCTCTGATGTTCCTACTCTTTTTCCTGCTAACAATTCCTCTCTATCTTTTAGACTTATTTCCATTAATATTGCATCTCTAATCCCTTTTAAGTTATCCAAAAGTGGTAACTATGCTTCTTGGCGTGCTCAGTTCTCCAACTTTTTATTTGATTATGATTTATTGGGTTATATTGATGGTTCTCTTAGTTGTCCACTAGCCATGATTCATGTCTCTTGAGACCCTAGCCTAGTACCCAATTTTGCCTACAAGTTGTGGCTACGGCAATATCGACTAATTCTCTAGGCAATTCAGGCCTCTATTGCTGGATCCGTCGCTCCACTTGTGACCTCCTATGCTATTGCTGTGGAAGCTTGGAACAAGTTACAGACTACCTTAGCGAAATGCTCTTGGACTTACATGCTTGGGCTACTCTCTAGCCTTATGAATCTAAAACAAGAGGGAAGTAGTGTTGCTGATTACTTACAAAATATCAAAATGATTATCGATGACCTGGCTTTGATAGGTCATCTACTTACTGATGAAGAAATACTAGTCCACACGTTCAATGGACTAAGTCCAGAGTATAAAAAACTTACTGTAACACTTTGAACACGCGACTCTCCTGTTCTCTTTGAAGAACTTTATGACAAGCTGATGGGCTACGAAGCTTACCTGAAGTGTGACACCAAGCTGTCGGGACCTTTGCCAGGACCTCCCATCACAGCTCAGTTCACCCAAACATTCAAAAAGCCCAACCGCAAATACCACAAAAATGCTTCAAAAGGTGTAGTCAATTTTCCTCCCACTACTATGAGTTTTTATCCATCACTTCCTCCTCCATATCCTTCGTCTGTCAACCCTCATCCAAATGCTTCTTTTTCACCATGCCGCCCCCCGCCTATGTCTCTGCAACCAGTCATCTGCCAATTGTGTGACAAAATCAGTCACACTGCTAAAGTTTTTCGATCTCGACCTCGTCTTCCAGCACCATCCACTTGGCCTCAAGCAAATATCCTGACTGCTTCTTCTGAAAGTCTGTCCAACTAGATTATGGATTCTAGTGCTTCCCACCATATCACTTCTGACCTCCAGAATTTATCTCTCCATAATGGCTATGGCGGCCATGAAGACGACATCATTGGTGATGGTAAACAGATCCCTATTACTCATATTGGTTCTTAGACATTACATTCCAACACCACTTCTTTCACACTTGATAATGTTTTGCGTACACCTCACATCAAGAGAAATCTTATTTCTATCTCTCAATTTTATCAATAAAATCATAGTTCTATTGAATTCTTTCATGATTATTTTCTTGTCAAGGACTTGAGAATGGGGGCATCCCTAGTTCTTGGCCTGGATAAAGACAACATCTACGAATGGTCGTCTACCCTGTTTCTCACCCAGCCTATTGCAAACACTTCCACTGCTACTCCAGTCAATATATGGCATCATTGTCTTGGTCATCCCTCACACTCTATTCAACAAAAAATGCTTTCTTGTTATTCTATTCCTGTTTTTAAATCCAGTAATATTCTTACTCACTGCAATGCCTATTTTAGTAATAAGAGTCATCAACTGCCTTTTAGTACATCCTCTCTTTCTTGCTCTAAATAGTTTGAGGTTATTTATACTGATGTTTGGGGTCATGTGTAAGTTGTTTCCTTTGATAAGTTTAGATTCTATGTTGTCTTTATAGACTATTTTATGAAGTATACATGGTTCTATCCTCTTCATCAAAAATTTAATGTTGCTATTGTCTTTTCTAACTTTAAGAACTTAGTTGAGAACTATCTTCAGACTACTATTAAAACCATCTACTCTGATGGCAGAGGTGAATATCAAGCTCTTGCACCTTATCTATCCGTTTGTGGTATTTAACATCTTAAGTCACATCCATATACTACTTAGCTGGTTGGTTCTGCCGAACGTAAACATCATCATATTATTGAAACTGGTCTAACACTGCTTCATCAGGCTTCTATGCCTTTTACTTTTTGGTCTATAGCTTTTCAAACTACGGTGTACCTTATTAATCGCCTTCCCACTCCTATTCTTCAATATCAATCACCATTTGAAAAGCTATTTCAAAAGTGCCCTAACCTACAAACATTAAAAGTCTTTGGCTATCCATGTTTTCTATGGTTACGTTCCTATAATTCTCATAAATTGCAGCCTTGATCTCGTCCTTATATTTTTATTGGATATTCTCTTGAATATAATACTTTTTAGTGTTATGACCCTCAATCTACTAAGGTCTTTGTCGCCAGACATATCACTTTTATGGAGTTTGTCTTTCATTTTCAAGATCAAGGCCAATATGTCATCCCATTGAGTTCCTCTAACACATTTTCCTCCTCCCCCGTGCCTCTGCTAGATCCACACTCTCTTATTATTTCGATTCCGCATATTCCTTCTTCATCTTCTCCTCTGGCTTCTTCTTCTCCAGAACCACAACCTTTGTCCTCACCTTGTCCTGGTACCTCTGTCGTCCCTACATCTGACTCAACTAGTGATCACCTTCAGCCCTTACCCTCTAATATTACTATCATCTCTCGACATCCAATGCAAACCCACACTAGAAGTAGTGTCTTTAAACCCCGTCAAGTTCTTAACTTGCATATCAGCACCAATCCTTCCCTGGACTATACTGAACCGTCATCTTTTACTCAAGCCCAAAAATTCTCACATTAGCGTAAATCCATGTGTGATGAGTATGATGTTCTTCTTCATAATCGTACATGGATCCTCACCCCCTCTCACCATATGCAAAACATTATAGGATGCAAGTGAGTCTATCGCATTAAGCGGAACCCCGATGGCTCGATTGCTCACTATAAAGCTCGACTTGTGGCTAAAGGTTTTTATCAACGTCCTGGTATTGACTACACTAAGACATTTAGACATGTCGTCAAACCTACTACTATTCGACTTATCCTGAGTTTGGTAGTATACAAAGATTGGTGCTTATGCCAACTAGATATTAACAATGCCTTTTTGCAATGGACTCTTGCTGAAGATGTTTTCATGAAACAGCCTCTAGGCTTTATACCCACGGCATGTTTGTAAACTACAAAAAGCCATTTATGGACTTCGTTATGCTTTACGGGCCTAGTATACTGAACTTGGACTCTACTCGTCTTCAGTTGGCTTCATTAACTCTAAAGTTGATGTCTTTCTATTTCTATGCCACTAACATGGGTTTACTATCTATCTTCTAGTCTATGTGGATGATATTATTGTTATCGATGATAACTCTATGGTGGTTCAAGCGTTTATTCAGCAATTGGCTAACCGATTCTCTCTTAAAGACCTTGGTCGCTTGAATTATTTTCTCGGTGTCGAGGCTATGTCTACGTTTTCTGGTCTCTTTCTATCACAGAGAAAGTATATTCTTGATTTGCTATTGTAGACGACTATGCAGAATACAAAAGAAGTTGCCACTCCTTTATTCTCTAGTGAATCACTGAAGTTATGTGATTGTAGTCCTACTACAGACCCTACTTAGTATCGATAAGTAGTTGGCTCCTTACAATATCTCGCTCTTACTCGTCCAGATATTTCCTTTGCAGTTAATAAATTATCTCAGTTTATACATCAGTCGTCTACTTTACATTGGATTGTTGTTAAACGTATTTTGCGTTATCTTAAGGGGACTATTAATCATAGTATTTTTCTTTACAAACATTCTCCCTCTCAGCTTCATGCCTTTATTGATGCTGATTGGGCCGGCAATGTTGATGATAAAACCTCCACATCGGGCTACAATATTTTTCTTGGTGCTAATCCGATCAGTTGGAGTTCTAAGAAACATAAGATAGTTGCCAGGTCTACTACTGAAGCTGAATATCGAGCTATAGCCACTGTTACTACTGCTACTGAACTTATTTGGATCTCCAACTTGCTTAAAGAGCTTCACGTTTACTCTACTTCTACGCCTGTTATTTATTGTGATAACATCGGTGCTACTTACCTTTGTGTAAATCTGGTTTTTTATTCTCATATGAAGCACGTGGCTATCGACTTTCATTTTGTGCATGATAAAGTTGTCCACTAGCAGTTCTGTGTCTCTCATGTTCATACGGCTGATCAACTTGCTGACTCCCTCACGAAGTCTTTAGCCTGCAAGCTCTTTTCCTTACATCGGTCCAAGATCGGCATCCTTGACATAAGTTCGATCTTGCGGGGGCATTTTAGCTGACCAAGTCTGCTAACCAATTCTGTAACTAAACGAGACAATCTCGTTCATCAGTTGAGGGAAATCTTCCCTCAACCTTGTATAAATAGATGATGTATCTACCAATAATAAACATCTTCCATTCTTCCATTTTATTTCTAACACTAATTACATGAGTGATGGTACTTGTGACTAGTAATCTCTTTACGTATTATTATTAGTATTTTTTTACATTATATATTTCTAGATGTATATTATGATGACCCTAGATCTGTGCAATAGGAATCGGATTATGATGAGATCATAATAATGAGACCAATTCATCTTTAAACATGGATCCTAAATCATCCTAGTCATAAGTTACTCAAGAGGGATATTAAGATAACTGGATAAACCAGTGTGATGTATACTCATTCATATAATAGAGGCAATTGGTCTCATAGTCGCTGGTGTGGGGACACTAGAGGTATCGTGTAGGTGCTCATTGGAAAATGAGTTCACTGATTGACCCGCTTATAGAATGCTAGATAGATAATGATACTTAATGTTAGACAGCAATTCCGTAGTCCCAGTTGTGTACCTGGTCCTTAGACTTGAGATATCAAGGATGCCTTATATGAGTACTCCTTTCTTTGACGTAAACTTACAGGTTTGGAAAGGTCCAGATATGGTACAGTCAGTTATCGGGATTGATAACCAACTATACAAAAGCAATTGAATGATAATCCACTCTCGGTATCATAAGAGGAATATCCTGTGTGTGCTCACTCAGACAAAAATAATGGCTAGGGTTATTCATATTGAGAGAGAAGTACAATGGCCAAATACTTAACTTTCAAAATCTGGGTTTTATTTCTATTTTTCGCTATGCATGATATACTGATCAAAGATTTCCCGACACATGCTCAGGTGGTTGGTTGAACTTAGCAAGTTTGACATCCAATACGTCCCCAGGATGGCGATCAAAGTGTAAGCCCTATCAGACTTCGTCTCCGAGCTAACCTTGAAGCTAGTCGATGCTTAAGATACCAAATAACTGCCCTAGACCTTGTTCATGGATGGATCGACAAATGCAGAAAGAGATGACGAGACCACGACCAGATGGACAATCACATGAGCATGTGTTATGCCTTGAGTTTGAGGCCACCAACAACAAAGTGAAGTACAAGGCCCTATTGTGTGGCCTACGTCTGGCTATGGAGCTAGGCATAAAGGAGCTTGAAGCCTATAGTAACTCTCGACTAGTTGTCGGGCACATTCAGTGTGACTACAAAGCTTATGACCTAACAATGGTAAAGGGCCTTGCCACAGTGCGATGACTAACATATGGTTTCTAATGTTTCATCATAAGCAAGATCCCATGGGAAGAAAATACCCGGGCAAACTTGCTAGCCAAGAAAGCAGGCGTCGATAAAATAGCCGCCCAATCCATTCCAAACATAGACATCATTGTCATCGAGATCGTCCCGAGCTGGATCGATAACATACTATAGTACAAAGCGAAGGGGACCCCATCGAGTGACGTGACCATAGCTCGACTCCTGAAGCATGTTTAAGCATGCTCTTGTGAGATGAATGGGCACCTCTACTGAAGACCGTTCAACATGCCCTCCTTCAATGCACAAGGAGAACAAGAAGGCAACCATCTTATTGTGACCAAGACCATGGCACCTCGAAGTGTGTGATGTATATATCCTTGGTGAGGGGGGGCTCAGGATGCCTCCGTAGAACACCTGAGCATTGGCCCCATCTGACCATACTTGATTGTGGAGTATCAGTGAAGCCCAACAAGCCTTCAGTGGGCTATCCCCGACCAACTCCGGGAGGTCGGCCATCTCTCGAGCCATATATGGCTAGTCGGCTGCATAGGCCTTGACCTGATAAAGTTCTCTCATGGACCAGGGGCGATTGACCCACTTTTCCTTCACATGATTGCTCCCTTCTCCTCGGGGGACTCGGGCACGAGTCTTGACTTTGAGGTGGGAATAGGAGAAGCTTCCTTGGCCAGGCCAGCAAAGTCACCAACCTTCTTCAGCCTTAGAGGAGGCTCGACCTTAGTGGTTGTGGGCTTCTCGGTCGTAGTCTCGGCGGTTGGGTGGGGTGCCACAAGAAGCCTGGGTGACAATTGCCTTCTTCATCTCGAAGAGATTCATGCATGTGAAATATGCCAAATCATCAGAGATAGCAGATGAAAAACAAATGATGAAAGAAATAGGAGAAGCGTACCCTCAGGGGTCAGGCTAAGTCCAACCGCTTCTAGCTAGGCTTTACTAGTCAACTTGATCGTCATCGAGGAGGAAAGGATCCCCATCAATCACACAACCTGCTCTACCTCGACCTTTGACAGAAGAGGAGGGGAGTTGTCGAGATGTCGACCGAACCACTTCAAGTTGAAGGCCCAACCTCTGAAGGCGCTAATAAATATGAACCAAGCTTTCTACCTGTTCTTGTTGGAGGGCATCCCACACACCCAAAACCTACTCTAAGCGATCAAATAGTAGCCTTCATGCCCCTTGTCAAGATGAAAGTAAGCCAAAAATAGGGTAAGGGTCGGCTTGATTTGTGTTGCCTTACATTCCCTAATAAAAGTGATCATGTAGCTCCACGAGTTCAGCGCAACTTGAGAAGGAGAGATCCTCTAACGTCGAAGACATGAGATCACTAAAGGTTGTAAGGGAAATCTCACCCCCTCCTCTAAGACATCAATGGACAAGCTAAAGCCATTCGGGAAGGGATTAAATCGGCACTGCCTAGCCTCCGATGTGTATAGGTCAATGTCGTCAGGAATATGGTATATAGCACTAGTCTTGGTCAGGTAATGGTCGAACCCTCATCATGCTCCCTAAGCATGGCCTTTACGGCCTTTGAAGACCTCTCATCCATGGAGGATGATGATTTAAAGGGGGAACAATCCTTAAAATTCCTCTCGTCACTAAAAGATGAAGAAAACATCGCAACAACTACACGAGAAAAATAAAGGGAAAGAACAGGGAAGCAAAGACTCAACTTTTAACTTGGGAGAGCACTGGCAGAAGACTGCAATGGCAATGATCAAGAAGACGTAAACACCATGGGAGCTCATAGCGAGAGCAACAACACTCTCTCCCTTAAAGCCCAGGGTTTATAAAGGGGCTGAGACAACACGATCTCCAGCACGATGCCCAAGAAAACCCTTCGACTAATCGATGCAGAGACAGGTATATCCCTGTATTCCAAATGCGGATGGAGAGGACGAAAGAAGTCAAGTATATTCCTCTCTAGTAGTATCCACAATATGGATCTCTGCAGCGAATCTCCTCCAATCTGATCTTGCAACTCTTGTAGAGGGAGGGAGGAGAATAGGAGGGGGAAGCCAAGGCTATAACTTATCAACCATGAGTCTACCCTCCTATTTATAGAGAGCCACTAAAACCCTAGGAGTCCTACCTTAGTGGGTATTGGATCTCCATCATAACCCGCTAACCTTGCATTATTGGATCTCTATCCAATAATCTCCTTAGGCCTCTAATTAGGTCTTAAGCAAGGAGCCCATCAGCATAGGATCTCATCTAATAAGAATAAGGGCTAATTGGATCTCCATCCAATCCTCTATTCGCTGAAGCATCCACCATATGTGTGTGACCCTCTAGGCCTGATACTGAGCTAGCCGTGAGTCGCTCCCATCAAAACTCCTAATATAGTGAATTACTATCTCCACAATAATTCACTCAATTTATCGACTATGGTCATACTAGGCCATTACGCCATAATCCCTAGACGGTACAGGGGGATCAAATCCATCAGACCTATCTGTCCATAATTATTGTGTATTTATAATCCCTCATCTAACTAATATCCCAGAGGTCGTATATTGGACATGGTATTGTGAGGTCATATACAGAATCAGTTTGTCTTGCTCTATTCAGATTCTACCAGAGAACTCTTTCTCTCTCAATCCGAATGACCCTAGCTAGGAATTTATCTAAGTAATCACATACAGGATATTCCTCTCGTGATACTAAGAGTAGATAATCCTTTATTGATACTCAATTATCTTCGTACGGTTGGCTACCAATCTCGATAACTAGTTATACCAGATCTGAAACTTTCCAAATATATAAGTTATTGGGAAACCTATAGTAGGTGCATCACATACATTGCGAAAATCAAAACAAAATCTGATTTGCCACACAGATCAAATCATCGTGTAAAATATTGGGGTCACGAGAAAAATATAAAAACCAAAAAACACGATGTGTGAGAGATTGATTTTACCTAGGGAGATCGTATATCCCTGTATTCCAGATCCGGATGGAGAAGATGAAGGAGGTCAAGTGTCCTCTCTAGCGGTATCCACATGATGGATCTATACAGCGAAACTCATCCAATCTGATCTTACAACTCTTGCTTAGAGGGAGGAGAATAGGATGTTGTGGCTAAAGTTACAACCTATCAACCAAGAGTCTCCCCTCCTATTTATAGAGAGCCACCAAAAAACCCTAGGGCTCCTGCCTTAGTGGGTATTAGATGTTCATCCAATTACCCACTAACATTACATTATTGGATCTCTATCCAATAATTTTCATAGGCCTCTGATTGGGCCTTAATCAAGGAGCCCATCAGTATAGGGTCTCATCTAATGAGAATAGAGACTAATTGGATCTTCATCCAATCCTCTATTCGCTCAAGCATCCACTATATGTGTGTGATCCTCTAGGCCCGATACCGAGCTGGTCGTGAGTTACTCCCATCAAAACTCCTTCTGATATAGTGAATTATTATTTCCATAATAATTCACTCAACTTATCGACTATGAACGTACTAGGCCACTACGCTATAGTCCCCATACGGTACAGGGGGATCGAATCCATCGGACATGTCTATCCACAGTTACCATGTATCTATAATCCCTCATCCAACTAATATCCCAGAGACCGTATATTGGATATGGTACTGTCAGGTCGCATATGGAATCAGTTTGTCTTACTCTAATCAGATTCTACCAGAGAACTCCTTTTCTCTCAATCTAAAAGACCCTGGCCAGGGATTTGTCTAAGCAAGCACATATGGGATATTCCTCTCATGATACCAAGAGTGGATGACCCTCTATTGACACTCAATTGCCTTCGTAAGGTTGGCTACCAATCCCGATAACTAGTTGTACCAAATCTGGAGCTTTCCAAACCTGTAAGTCTGGCGTCAAAGAAAGAAGTACTCATACAAGGCATCCTTGGTGTCTCAAGTCCAAGGACCAGATACACAACTAGGAATATGGAATCACTGTCTGACATTAGGTATCATTAACCATATAGCATTCTATAAGCAGATCAATCAATGAACTCATTCTCCAATGAGCACCTGTACTATATCCTTAGTGTCTCCACACAAATGGCTATGAGACTAGCTGCCTCCATCATATGGACGGGTATATAGTACACTGGTCTATTCGATTATCTCGATGTCCCTCTTGAGTAACCTATGACCGGGAGGATCTGTATTTAAAGGTGAATCGATCTCATTATCGTAATCTCATCATGATCCGATTCTTATTGCATAGAACCAAGGATATCACAATATATATGCTCCATATAATATAATGTGAGAATATGCTAATATTAATCATAAATAAAAAGATTACGTAGTGTGTCACACATGTCATCACTCGCGTGATTGGCTTGCAGGGCACCTGTAACTAGCATAAGTCTGACATCAAAGAAAGGAGTACTCAAATAAGGCATCTTTGGTATCTCAAATCTAAGGACCAAATACACAACTAAGACTGTGAAATTGTTGTCTGACATTAGGTATCATTAACCATACAACATTCTATAAGCGGATCAATCAGTGAACTTATTCTCTAATGAGCACTTGTACTATATCCTTAGTGTCTCCACATAAGTGGTTATGAGACTAGCCACATCCATTATATGGACGAGTATATAATACATCGGTCTGTCCATTTATCTCGATATCCCTCTGGAGTAACTTATGATCAGGATTATGTAAGATCTGTGTTTAAAGGTGAATCGATCTCATTATCGTGATCTCATCATGATCCGATTCTCATTGCATAAAACCAAGGACATCACAATATATATCTACAACAGATAATATAATATGAGAATATGCTAATAATAATAATTAGTAAAAAGATCACATAATGTGTTATACATGTCATCACTCATGTGATTGGCTTGCAGGACACTTGTAACTAGTAATCTCCCACTTGACCTAAAGCCAATCACCTATATGTCTGATCCCCTTCAAACCCTTGTGATGCTTAAATATAATCTGAGCTAGTGGCTTCGTTAATGGATTTATAATGTTATCTTCCAATGGAACTCTTTCCATTGCTATATATTTATGGGCTATGATCTCTCTAATTAAGTGAAACCGCCTTAGAATAATTCTGATGAGACCTGGGTTCCCTTGCTAGAGTAATCACCCTGTCACTATTGTTGTATATGGGAATCGACTCTACGCTGCTTGGAACGATTCCCAAATCCCTTATGAACTCCTTCATCCACACCCCTTCTTTTGCTGCTTCAACTGTAGCAATGTATTCTACCTCTATGGTTGAGTCAGCAATAGTATCTTGCTTGGAACTCTTCCAACTTACTACTTCTCCATTCATGGTGAAAATATACCCTGAGTTTGACTTGCTATTATCAATATCAAACTGAAAACTCGGGTCTGTATAGCCCTCAACTTGGAGGCTACTTTTTCCATATACCAATAAAAGATCCTTAGTCCTATAGTACTTAAAGATACACTTTACTACCTTCTAGTGTTTCAAACCTGGATCCACCTGATACCTGCTCATAACACTCAGAGCATGCGTTATATCAGCCCTGGTACATCGCATAACATACATAATAGACCCTATCACTAAGGCATAGGGTATCCTATCCATGTCTGTCTTTCTTAAGGAGTTTTTGAGAATATACTCATAGAAAGTGATATTCCATGTCTCATCAATATGAGACCTCTCTTAGAATTCTCTATGCCAAACCTTTTGACAATGGAATTTATGTACCTAGACTGGGATAAGTCAAACATCCTCTTAGATCTATCTTTATAAATCCAGATTCCCAAAATATAAGATACTTCCCCTAAGTCTTACATGGAGAAATTTTTGGATAGCCAAGTCTTTACTATGGAGAGCATTCGTACATTATTCTCAATGATTAGGATGTCATCCATATATAATACCAAGAAGGTGATAACACTCTCACTTACCTTCCTATATATACAAGACTTATCTTCGTTTATAATGAAGTCATAAGATCTGATTATCTCATCAAATCTTATGCTTTAACTTCTGGAAGCTTACTTTAGTCCCTAAATAAACTTGAGCAACCTGCACACTTTATCTGGACTCTATCTGGATACGAATCTCTTTGGTTGTATCATGTATACCTCCTCCTCGATGTTGCTATTGAGGAATATCATTTTAACATCCATCTGCCAGATCTAATAGTCATAGTATGCTGCAATGGCCAAAAGAATTCTAATGGACTTAAACATGGCTATAGTGAAAAGGTTTCGTCATAGTCAACTCCTTGTCTTTGACGATATCCTTTAGCTACTAGCCTTGCCTTTATAGGTTTTCACATTTCTATCTACTCTGATCTTCTTTTTGAAGATCCACTTGCACTCGATGGGTACTATACCCTTAGGTGCATCTACAAGGTTCGAAATCTTGTTAGAGTACATAGAATTCATTTCAGAATTCATAGCTTCTTGCCACTTCCTAGAGTCTATACTCATAATAACCTCCTCGTAGGTCTAAAGATCAATATCTTGAGAGTCCTCTCCACTTATATATCCCACATATCTTTCAGGAGGGTGAGATACTTTGTTAGACCTGTGCAAAGTTAGAACTTGTATGTCTGGTACCTGAACAGACTCGAACTCTAGAATGGTGCTTGAGCTAGGTTCTCCAATCTTACTCAACTCTATCTCACTCCCATTGTTTCCACCAAGAATGTGTTCCTTCTCAATGAACAAGTCTCATTAGGGTATCCCATGAACATGTATTGTTCCGTCCTTGATTCTAACTTATCAGGGTTGTATCTTCTAACATGGGCAGAACAGACTCAAATCTTAACCACCTTAAGATCGGGCTTCTTTCCTTTTCATATCTCATATAGTGTAGACACTACCGATTTTGATAGTACTATGTTCAAAAGGTAACCTATGGTCTCTAGGGCGTACCCCCAGAATGAGATAGGTAGGTCAACGAAACTCATCATAGACCACACCATGTCTAACAGTATGTGATTCCTCCTTTTTAATACACTATTGAGCTTAGGTGTATAAGGAGGTATCCACTGGGGCAGAATCTCATTGTTCTTGAGGAAATGGGTGAACTCTATATTTAAGTACTCTCCTCCTCGATTTGATCGAAGAGTCTCAATATTCTTTCTAATTTGGTTCTTGACTTCATTCTTATATTCGTTGAATTTCTTAAAGGTCTCGGACTTCAAATCGAAGGTTGCAAGAAATTCGACGTAAAGATCGTTGACGGCCGAATCCTCAATTACAACCGACGATGCCCGCGGGTGAAGCTACTCCTCCAAGACCAAGAAGTGGTAGCCAATTTCTTCCTCCTACCCATCGATGATTATGAAGCCATGCTTGGGATTGAATGGCTCATAATGCTAGGTGATATCTCTTGAAATTTTTCTAAATTAATTATGAAATTCTATTACAAAGGAAGATAGGTCACATTGTAAGGCAAGCGCGAGAGTCATATCTCTGTTATTTCAACACAACAGATAGAGAAAGTTTTACACAAAGTGCATGGGAGATTTTTTATGCATATCTAGCAACCATCTAAGGGGGAGAATATACAAATTTCAGATCCTAAGCTTGCCCTCCTGCTGGAGGAATTCACGGGCATTTTCACGGAGTCGCGCGGGCTACCCCCTAACCGGCAGCATGACCACCGTATTCCTATTTTGCCAGGCAAACCTCTACCAAATTTGCGTCTGTATTGCTACTCTCACTTGCAGAAGGATGAGATCGAAAATATCATTAAAGAGATGCTTGACACTGGGGTAATTCGACCGAGTTGCAGCCTTTATTCTTCACCAATGTTGCTAGTGCACAAGAAGGACGGTACATGACGAATGTGCATTGATTATCGGGCCTTGAACGCTACCATGGTTAAGGATAAATATCATATACCCATCGTAGATGAGCTCTTGGATGAATTAAAAGGAGCCTGTGTCTTCACTAAACTAGATCTTCATTCCGGTTATCACCAGATTCAGGTATGCACTGAAAATATTCTAAAAACTATATTCCGCACGCATAACGGCCACTACGAGTTTTTGGTAATGCCTTTCGGACTTACGAATGCTCTTACTTTCCAAAGTCTGATGAATGACATCGTCTGGAGTTTTCTACGCAAGTTCGTATTAGTGTTCTTTGATGATATCCTTATTTATAGCCCTACGCTTGATATACATTTTTAGCACTTACGAACTATTCTAACAATTATCTGGGAGAATACTCTTCATGTGAAACAGTCAAAGTGCAGTTTCTTACAACGTAAAGTGGAGTATCTTGGGCACATTATATCAAAGGATGGAGTGACGGTAGACCCGATGAAGATCGAGGTAATGCAAGGATGGCCGAAACCTACAAACGTAAAATCGCTACGTGGCTTCCTTTCAATGACTCAAGGCCGCCATGATGATGACATCGGTCCTAGCATTGCCTGATTTCATCCGCACCTTCGTGATCAAGGCCGACGCGTCTGGAGTTGGGATTGGAGCTGTTCTAATACAAGATGGCCGACCTCTCACCTACACCAGCAAGGCTTTGTCTCCCTTACACTTGAAAATGTTGATATATGATAAAGAAATGTTTACCGTTGTACACGCCATCACAAAGTGGAGACCCTATCGGATTGGCCGATGCTTCCAGATTAAGACTAACCACAGAAGTCTTAAGTATTTCTTGGAGTAGAAAATATCTTCCTTAGAGTAGCAATGTTGGGTAACTAAACTTCTTAGCTTTGATTATGAAATTACTTATCAAAAAGGAAAAGAGAATGTTATTGCAGATGCTCTAGCTCGGCTCCCGGGGCAAGCCAAAATTTTAGCCATCTCCCTTCCCACCATTGATTTCCTTGAACATATTAGGGAGGAGTGGAAGAATGATCCGGAAATCCAAAGCATCATAGAAAAAGTGGAGAAGGATCTGGATTCCGTAGGGCACTATACGTGGGACTCGAAGGACTTACGCTATAAAGGCTGAATTGTTGTTGTTCCTTCTTCCCCTCACATTCAAGTTATTTTGCATGAAATGCACTCTTCACCTTCGATAGGGTACTCTGAATTTCTGAGGACTTATAAAAGGGTGAAGCAAAACTTCTTCTGGAAGGGCATAAAAAAAATAATTTATGACTATGTATCCAAATGTGATGTCTGTTAGTGGCATAAAGGTAAAACAATGGCAAGTCCTGGTAAACTACAGCCGCTACCTATACCAAATTCGACTTGGACGGACATCTCCATGGATTTCGTCAAAGGACTGCCACTATCTTTGTGGTGGTAGATCGCCTAACTAAGTATGCTCATTTTTGTGCTGTGAGACATCCCTATACTGCTGCCACTATTGCCCAGATTTTTGTGAAAAATATTGTGAAATTACATAGGATGCCAAGGTCGATAGTAAGTGACCGTGACAGGGTGTTTACAAGTAAATTTTGGACCGAGCTCTTCCATCTACAGGGCACCCAATTGAAGATGAGCACAGCCTATCATCTACAAACAGATGGGCAAACAGAAGTGGTGAACAGATGCCTCGAGACTTACTTACGATGCTTCACCAGTGACCAACCCAAAGAGTAGACAAGATGGCTTCCCTGGGCAGAATGGTGGTACAACATAACTTTTCATTCGTCGACTAAATGTACCTCTTATGAGGCACTGGATAAACTGCTACAGCTGCTGAAGGACAACTAACTATCGCTCAAGCCTGCATGAAGCAACAAGCAAACAATCACCGGAGTGAGCGAGAATTTTTAGTAGGAGATTAGGTTTATCTCCGCCTACAACCATACAAGCAGCTATCCATCAACACCAGAGCATCGATGAAACTATCTCCACGATTTTATGAACCGTATCAGATTTTGGAACGCATTGGTGTCGTGGCATACCGACTTAAACTTTTATATGATGCCAAAATTCATCCTGTCTTCCACGTATCCCTACTAAAGTCAAAATTGGGTGAACATGAACTGGCTCAGACTCAGCTGCCGAGCACTACAATTGAGGGTGAAATCCAAGCCCAACCTGAAGCTATACTTAATCGAAGAATTATGATGCACTGACGAAGCCCCTCCACCGAAGTACTTATGAAGTGGAATAACTTACCATCTAAAGATATAACATGAGAGTCACACGAAGAGCTGAAAACCCGGTTCCCAAAGTTATGGATCCTCAACCTTGAGGATAAGGCTGATTCTGAGAGGGTGGACTTGATAGGACTCCAGCAGGGTTGAGTCCTAATCATTTCAATATAAGTTAATAAAAACTCTACTAGATTGTAATAAGGTCTCTCCTATCTTATAAAGGAGTATGGCCAGGGTTTTGATTAGCCCTTAGGGCTTAGTAGTCGTAGCCCCCCTTACTGGGCAAGTCGGCCAGCGTTTCCCCATGGTTAGGTCCGCTATAGAGCCAACCTAGCCGCCCCTTGTTCCTATTAAGGCAGGATGGCTATAGAAGGGGTAAAAGAGTAATTCTACTTAGATTTAGGCTAGGACTTTGATCCATATTTAAGATGTAGCTGCCCCCCTCTTTTAATCAAGTAATTGTCAATTCTATTTCAGCCTTGTTTCGAATCTAGGAGGGAGGAACCCCTACAATGTTCCAAGGGTTGATCCCCCTCAAGGATCAAAATCTATAGGGTTCCTTCTTGGGGTCTTATCACCTTTGTCAAGTCTTTCTTGACAACATTTGTCTTACTTGGTCTTTCTTTGCCCTTGCCCTTCTTAAGGATCTTACTGGCCTTCCTTTTCTTTTTGGTCTCACCAATATAGAGAACTGGTTTCTCCTTCTTGATGACACTCTTAGCTTCCCTCAACATATTGAGGAGCTCAGGGAGAGTCACCTCAAACTTGTTCATGTTAAAATTCATGATGAAGTAAGAAAAGGAATCTGGTATGGACTGAAGTATAAGACCAACATACAGGTTATCTACTAGGACTATTCCTAAACCTGTGAGTTTCTCGACCCACTCTATCATCTTTAGGACATGGTTCTCAACCGATGTCCCTTCTGTCATCCTTGCTTGGAAGAGTCTCTTAGATATCTCATATCTTTGAGTTATTCTATGTTTCTTAAATAGCTAACGGAGATGAAGAAAGATATAATCTGCATTCATGCTCTCATATTGCCTCTGTAATTCAGGAGTCATGGAGGCCAGCATATAACATTTTACCAATATGGAATCATCTATATACTTCACATAGTGAGCGATCTCATCCTTGCTTGCCCCTTTTTTCGGTGTAGGCATAATTGTATCGTAGGCAAGAACTCGACAACGTAGATATATAAGCCTCGAGGGACTCGACCAACTCAACCTATGTCATGATTCAATTTCTTCCTATAACGATAAAGGCCACGTGGGTCAATCTTATTACCTCACGCTTACCAACTTACTATTATCATAGAAAGGGTTTTTGTTTCGTATCAATCTCCTAATATGTCATGTCACACATATACATATTTAATAGGTATCTACATCGCATACATATATATATATATATATATATATATATAGTAGGTGTACAACACATCACATATGCAAGCCATACCGGATGATCATGAGCCATCACCTAATATGATTAGGCCCGAACCAATGGGCCTAATCACTCACAATAGGATCTATATGTCGCATCACCATGTATCATGATCTCCCACCATGGTATTGTGGGTCCCATTATCACCTTTACGCTCTCACCACACCTCTTCATGTAATTACAAATAATTACAAGCACGCAGGCCCAACAATAAATGAGAAAAACAGAGGCTCACGGGCCCCGATAATAATAATAATTAGAATTACACATATCACAACACATGGCTCATGATCATCCATCACCAATCATACATCACACGATATATAGGATTACTAGATATATAATAATTAATTAAACTATTTAATTAATTTTTTTAGAAATCAGGACATGCTTAAATTTTTTTGAATTATCAAGGGTATTTTTAAAATTCTAGATAAGAGGACAGTCCTTGAGATTTTCATAATTATTGAGGGCTTTTTTGAAATTTTGTGCATAGGACAAATCTCATAATTTCTCAAATTCAGAGGGATAGGATCATCCTTTTCTTAAAAGGATGCCTTAGCCCTCTTCCTCACCCTCATCGTTCCGCCACCACCCCACGTGGCGGCGGTTGCTCGTCCGCCGTGGCCACGCCGCTGTGGTAGCCCTTATGGCCGGTTGACCCTTGTGGATCGCGCGAGTGTCGCAGAGGCGCCTTGTAGAGGGCCTTGGCCACAACTAACCGCCCCCTTCTGCAAGTGGCCAGGCCGTGGTCGGCCACCCCTATAGGGGGCCCAACCGTGGCCAACCACTCTTGCAAAGGGCCTGGCCATGGTCGGCCACCCTCTTTCTTCGATGTCTTCACTACAAAAATATAGCAATAATGCGTAGAATAGTTCTACGCGATGCAATCTCATCACACGTAGTTTAAAACCAATCTTTCACATGAAAACTTTGGCTCTTATACCAAAATTAAGAAACCTCAGCGGGAGCATCACATACGTAACTGAAATCAAAACAAAACGGGTTTCCCACATAGATCAAATTGTCATGCAAAGATTGGGTCATGAGACAAGCGCAAAAAAAAATATCATATCATGTAAGAGATTATTTTACTTAGGGAGATTGTATATCCCTATATTCCATATCCGGATAGAGAGAATGAAGTAAGTTAAGTGTCTTCCTCTCTAGTGGTATCCACACGATGGATCTCTGCAGCGAATCTCCTTCAATATGATCTTGTAACTCTTGTAGAGGGAAGGAGGAGAATAAGAGGGGGAGGCCAAGACTGCAACCTATCAACCATGAGTCTACCTTCCTATTTATAGAGAGCCACCAAAACCCTAGGGGTCTTGCCTTAGCGGGTATTGGATCTCCATCCAATAACCCACTAATCTTGCATTATTAGATCTCTATCCAATAATCTCCTTAGGCCTCTAATTGGACCTTAAGTAAGGAGCCCATCAACATAGGGTCTCATCTAATGAGAATAAGGGCTAATAAGATCTCCATTTAATCCTTTATTCGCTGAAGTATTTATAATATGTGTGTGAGCCTCTAGGCCCGATACCGAGCTGGCCGTGAGTCGCTTCCATCAGAACTCCTTCTGATATAGTGATTTAGTATCTTCATACTAATTCACTCGATTCATCGACTATAGACGTACTATGTCACTATGTCATAGCCACCAGATGGTACATGGGGATCAAATCCATCAAACCTGTCTATCCATAGTTATCGTGTATCTATAATCTCTCATCCAACTAATATCCCAGAGGCCGTATATTGGACATGGAATCGTCAGGTTACGTATGGAATCAGTTTGTCTTGCTCTGATCGGATTCTACTAGAGAACTCTTTCTCTCTTAATCAGAATGACCCTGGTTAGGGATTTATTTGAGCAAGCATATACGAGATATTCGTCTCATGATATCGAGAGTAGATGATCCTTTATTGACACTTAATTGCCTTCGTAAGGTTAGCTACCAATCCCGATAACCAGTGGTATCAGATCTAGAACTTTCTAAATTTGTAAGTCTGGCATCAAAGAAAGGAGTACTCAAACAATGCATCATTGGTATCTCAAGTCTAAGGACTAGATACATAACTAGGACTATGGAATTACTGTCTGACATTAGTATCATTAACCATATAATATTTCATAAGTGGATCAATCAGTAAACTCATTCTCTAATGAGCACCTGTATTATATTCTTACTGTCTCCACACAAGTGGCTATGAGACCAACTGCCTCCATCATATAAATAGGTATATAGTATACTGATATATCTGATTATCTTGTTATCCCTCTTGAGTAACTTATGACCGGGATTGTTTATGATCTGTGTTTAAAGGTGAATCGATCTCATTATCGTGATCTCATCACGATCCGATTCCTATTGCACAAAACCAAGGACATCATAATATATATATGTAATAAATAATATAATATAAGAATATACCAGTAATAATAATAAGTAAAGAAATTGTATAGTGTGTCACACGTGCTATCACTCACGTGATTGGCTTGTAGGGCACCTGTAACTAGTAATTTCCTACTTGACCTAAAGCTAATCACCTATATGTCTGATCCCCATCAGACCCCTGTGACGCTTAAATACAATTTGAGCTAGCGACTTCATTAATGGGTCTGTAATGTTATCTTCGGATAGAACTCTTTTCATTGCTATATCTTTATGGGCTATGATCTCTCTAATTAAGTGGAACCACCTTAGAACAATTCTGATGAGACCTGGGTTCCTTTGCTAGAGCTATCATCCTATCGCTGTCATGTGTATGAGAATCGACTCCTTGCTACTTGGAACAATTCCTAAATCCATGATGAACTCCTTCATCCACACCCCTTCTTTTGCTGCTTTTGCTGTAACAATATGTTCCGCCTCTATAGTCGAGTCAGCAGTAGTATCTTAGTTGGAATTCTTCCATCTTACTGCTCCTTCATTCAGGGTAAAAACATACCTTAAGTTTGTCATACTATCATCAATGTCAGACTGAAAACTCTAGTCCGTGTAGCCCTTAACCTAGAGGTTACCTTCTCCATATACTAGTAAATCATCCTTAGTCCTTCTTAAGTACTTAAGGATACACTTTACTGCCTTCCAATGTTTCAAACCTGGATCCACCTGATACTTGCTCGTGACACTCAAAGCATGTTTTATATCAGGCCTGGTATATAGCATAGCATACATGATAGATCCTATCACTGAGGCATAGGGTATCCTATCTATGTCTGCCTTTTCTTCAGGAGTCTTTGGGGACATACTCTTAGAAAGTGATATTCCATATATCATATGAGACCTCTCTTGGAATTCTCAATACCAAACCTTTTGATAATTGAGTCTATATACCTAGATTGGGATAAGCCAAGCATCCTCGTAGATCTATCTCTATAAATCTGAATTTCCAAAATATAGGATACTTCCCCTAAGTCTTTCATAGAGAAGTTTCTGGATAGCCAAGTTTTTACTATGGAGAGCATTCCTATGTCATCCACATACAATACCAAGAAGGTGATAGCAATCTCACTTACCTTCATGTACACAAAAGGCTTATCTTCATTCTTAACAAAGTTATAAGGTCTGATCATCTCATCAAATCTTATGTTCCAACTTCGGGAAGTTTGCTTTAGTCTATAAATGGACTTGAGTAACCTGTACACTTTATCTGAACTCTCTCTAGATATGAATGCCTCTAGCTATATCATATACACCTCCTCCTCGAGGTTGCCATTGAGGAATACCGTTTTGACATCCATCTGCCAGATCTCATAGTCATAGTGTGCTGTAATGACCAAAAGAATTCTAACGGACTTAAACATGACTACAGGTGAAAAGGTTTCATCATAGTACTCTTTGTCTTTGATGATATCCTTTAGCTACTAGTCTTGCCTTATAGGTGTCCATATTTTCATCTACTCCGATATTTTTTTTGAAGATCCACTTGTACTCGATGGGTATTATACCCATGTATCCACAAGATTCCAAACCTTATTATAGTATATGGAATCTATTTCAGAATTCATGGCTTCTTGCTACTTCCTGGAGTCTATACTCATAATAGTCTCCTCGTAAGTCTGAGGATCAAAATCTTAAGAGTCCTCTCTATTGATATATCTAACATATCTTTTAAGATTGTGAGATACTCTACTAGACTCACGCAAAGTTAGAACTTGTGTGTTAGGTACCTGAACAGACTCAAACTCTAGAATGGTGCTTAAGCTAGGTTCTCCAATCTCGCTCAACTCCATCTTACTCCCACTATTTCCACCAAAAATGTGTTCCTTCTCAAGAAACATAACTCTCTTGGTAGTAAAGACCTTTTGGTCCTTGGGATGGTAGAAGTAATACCCCAAAGTCTCCTTAGGGTATCTCATGAATATGAACTGTTCCATCCTTGATTATAACTTATCAGGGTTGTATCTTCTAATGTGGGCAAGATAGTCCCAAATCATAACTACTTTAAGATCGGACTTCTTTCCTTTCCATGTCTCATATGGTGTAGACACTGCCGACTTTAATGGAACTCTGTTCAGAGGGTAAGCTATGGTCTCTAGGGCGAACCCCCAAAATGAGATGGGTAGGTAACTGAAACTCATCATGAACCGCACCATGTCTACTAATATATGATTCCTCCTTTCTAAAAACCATTGAGCTGAGGTGTATAATGAGGTATCCACCGGGATAGAATCTCATTTCATTGAGGAAATGGTGAACTCTATACTCAAGTACTCTCCTCCTTGATCTGATCGAAGAATCTTAATATTCTTTCCAATCTAGTTCTCGATTTTATTTTTATATTCCCTGAATTTCTCAAAGGTCTTGGACTTGTACTTCATCAAGTACACGTGTCCATACCTAGAGAAATCATCAATGAAAATAATGAAGTATGAGTAACCACCTATAGCCAGAGTCGACATGGGACCACATACATCACTATGTACAAGTTTCAATAACTCAATGGCTCTCTCTCCAGTTCCACTAAAATGAGAGTTGGTCATCTTCCCACGAAGGCAAGGTTCACAAGTTGTATATGACTAATAGTCCAATGAATCTAAGTATCTATCTTTTAACAACTTTTGAATCCTTCCCTCATATATATGTCCTAGCCTACAATACCATAGATATGCATTATTCACCTTATCTCTTTTCCTCTTAGATATATTTATATTCATAATATGTGGAGAAATGTTTAACACATATAAGCCATTTATAAGAGTTCCTCTAGTGATGATCTCATTATCCATAATTATTGAACAACTATTATTCTCAAAAATTATTTTATATCCATTAATTGCCAAACAAGAGATGAAAATAATGTTTTTGATAATGGAAGGGACAAAATAGCATGTATCTAATGCAATAATTCTTCTACTAGATAGATGTAGGATGACCTCCCTAACAGCAATTGTAGCAACTTTTGCTTCATTGCCCATCTTGAGGTCCATCTCGCCTCTAGCCAATCTCCTAGGCCTTGCCAGAACCTGTAATAAATTATAGATATGATAAGTACCCCCGATATCCTATATGGGCAATACATATGATAGGTCTTGCCAACTTTTAGTTCTACCAGTTGGTGCCGACTTTTAGTTCAGCCAATCATGCTAACTTTTAGTTCGGGCAGTCATGTTGACTTTCAGCTCAACCAGTTCATGCTGACTTTTAGCTTAGCTAGTGGGACTCTTGCCAGAGCCCTATAAATAAGGCTATAAACGTTTTTATGAAATCAATCAAGGAATGAAGTATTAGTTTTAGCCAAAAGGTAAAATCTTAGGAGGCAGATCCCCTCGAAGTGATTTAGGAGGCACGATCCCCTCGAAGAGATTAATTATCCCCTTTTCTCCTCTTCCTCCATGATAGAACCCCAGGGTTCTATCAATTAGTATCAGAGCAATGTTCCTCGGCACCTTCGCTGCTACCATTCATCCACACCATCGTCATCATCGTCATCGTCATCATCACCACTGCATCTGCCACCTTACTGTAATCATCTTTGCCGTAGCCAAAAAAGAAAAAGGAAAAGAGAGAGAGAGAATAAGAAGAAGAAGAAGAAGAAGGGCCATAGCCGCACCCCTTCTTCCTCCCCTGCTCCTGTCGCCGGCCACCATCTCCTTTTCTCCTCTAGCGTCGCCTCAGCCACTGCCTCCCTTGCTCTAAGCCACAACCACCGCTAGGCGCTCCTCATGTTGATGCCACTGCATCCTCCCTCACCAGCCCTCGGCGCCCCCAGCAGTTGCCAGTAGCCCACCTCCCCTACGACAGCCCTCACTAGACTCCGCTGCACCGTTCTTCTTCCCCGTCGTGCGACTCTGCCATTGTCACCATCTCCAGCCCTTTACCACCTGTTGCCCATCCACCATCGCTGCCACACAGTCGCTACCACCCCTCCTCTGCAGCAACAATTCCTAGCCACTGCCATCCCCTCTTCTACCATCGTCTAGCCCTCGGCAGCGTACTACCCTTGCTGCTACTGCCTTCCTCTCCTCCCCCTATCGATATCCAACCTCTTCTAGCCGACCTTCACTGTTGCCTTGCTCTCCCCCTCAATCGTTGCTACTAGCCACTCTTCTCCACCAACAGTGACATCAGTCGTAGCCCTTGTCGCCCGCCAACCACTTGTCGGATCCAACGTCCTATCCCCTGCTCTAACAATCGCAACCACAACCAAAGTCCTCGTGCAACTGCATTCGCTACCCTTCCTCCACCCTCGCTGCCACCAGTCACTGTCATCTCCTCAATCGCAGCTACAACTACATCTTCCTCCTCCCTGCCACTACCGCCGACCATACCTCAGTAGCACACAGCCAGCATCGATGTTGTTGCCTCCCCTACCACATTTTTAGCCTTCTGTCCCCTATTTCATGCAGCCCTCTCCCTCGGTCGTATTATCATCCTACCCAAAGGAGGACTACTGCCGGCCACCTATGTTCCTTCTTTCCTCATATGTCGCCAGCTAACCTTCGGTAGCGCACTACCCTTGCCACCACTACCACCCGTCGATCATTGCTATCCTTTACCTGCTTGCTGCCGTAGCGCACCCATGCCTTTGCCATCTCTCTTTCTCCCCTTTCTTCCCTATCGTCGCCTCCTTGCTGCTGCTGTCACTGCATCCCCTGCGTCCCTTGCTCTTAGCTGTGCCTTCCCTCCCTTGCATCTCCACCACTGCAGCTGCCAACTACCGGATCCAGCACTACCCAACCTCTTCCCCGCAACTGCAACCATCGTCGGCCATAATCGCTGCCCTTCTCCAATCTCCTCCTTTGCTAGCAGCGTCGCCATTGCTGCCAGCACTCACCGCTACCACAACTGTTTCCAACCGTGCCCTTGCCGATGCACCTCCCTACCACCACTGCTGCAACTCCTTACTACCACTGCTGCCCCCACCATCTCTAACCAGCTTTTCAATATATTAGTGATTCTTACACTGACAATCTCGTTGCAACCAAGTCCTACCACATCTACGATGCAAATTCATGCCACTGACTCGACAGTAGAAAAAAGAGCTGAATATCATTAATCTACAATCATATACGATGACTACAGATAATGCACTTGATGCAAGGTTTAAAGCCTTCAAGGCTCGCATGGAAGATAGATTTCAAGAGCTCCTCCACGAAAGTAGAAGAAGCCGATCAGAGTCCCAACAAAACTCAACATGGTGAAAGTTCAAAAGGAAGTTGATCTGAAAAGTATGATCAAGGGTAGGACACAGGATACACACGCATGAGGGTGAAATTTCCCAGATAAGAAGATGGAGACTCGATTAGCTGGATTTCACATGTTAAAAAGTTTTTTCATTTTCACAGGACTCCGAAGAAATCCATAATGGAGATAGCTTTCACACAACTCGAAGGTGATACGATCCAGTGGTATGATTTATACAAGACCTATCACAGAGTCCCTTCATAGGGACAGTTCAAGAAAGAGCTCTTGTGTCACTTTGGACCGTCGGAGTACAAGAACATTAATGGACAACTCATCAAAATTCGTCAGAGTTCCATAGTACATGAGTACCAAAGCAGATGTAAGCACTTATTGAACCAAACCCGAGATTGGTCCGAGATACAATTGGTGAGAAAATTTATTGAGGGACTTAATCTTGAGATTCGGTGCAAAGTTAAAGCTCGTTATCCCCGCACCATGATAGCAGCCGTATCATTCGCCGATGTACATGAAGGAAAAATTATTATGGACACTTGTCAAAATAGAAGCTTCAATAGACAAGACTTCAAGATGGTCAATATAGACAATTGCAAACAAGAGCAACTTCTGACGATTGAGATAATTAAGGAGGAAATAAGAACTGACAATTTGGAGCTCAAATATGAAGGCCGTGACAAACTTCTAACGATTGAACCACCAAAGGAGGAACAAAAAATTGATAATGTAGAGTCCGATCACGAAAGCTGTGCCAAATTTGAAAATAAGATTGCTAATGGGTAAATCCTAATTTATAATAAACGGTGCTCAAAGGTAAAATAACTACTTCTCGATTTCTTTTTGATGCCTTAGGAAGACTTCAAAGTGACAATCCTCAAAAGAAGATATAGTATGACCACTAGCCATTAAATGAAAAGGATTTTCCAGAAGACTACAATGGCAACTACATGAGAAGACCAAACCATTATTTATACCAAGTGGAGATCATACTTGATTGATCAAAAAGTCATGATGCGTAGCAAATATTGAAGTGATCCCGAAATCCCATAGTACTCAGCCTTGAGGGTAAGGCTGATTTGAAGTGGACGGGTATGATATAACCCTAGCTAAGTCGGGTCCCTTTATTCAGGTTGAGTCATATTAGTCAAAGTTAGTTATAGGTCAGGTAAACCCTATCAAGTCAATTATAAGTACCTAGAGTTGGTTTTTACCTTTAGTTGAAATAAAGTCAGTTATTATTTTTAGTTAAGAGTTTGTCAAGTTAGTTAAGGGTCAAAGATTAGTGGTACTTTTGGTAAAGCCCTATAAATAAGGTTGTAAACTCTTTTATGAAATCAATTAAGGAATGAATTATTAGTTTTAGCTAAAATTTAAAACTCTAGAAGGCAGATCATTTTAAAAAATATATTGGATGAGCTTTTAAAACCTTAATACTTATAAATGGGTTAAATATATCATCATATGATTATTTTTAAAATATAAAATTATTGAATGACCGTTTAAATCATGAAGAGTGGGTATAGTATATTCCATCGATACCAATGTTTAGATTTTAGGGTTGAAGTCATAAGCTTGAGGATCTCTCAAAATTATTGATTCCTTTGACAACCTATTCCAAAATGCGTTAAACAATATGTTACTTTAAGAACAAACCTCTTAACTTTAGACCAATACATGAGAAACCAATTATGATGAGTGATCCAGAAATTTGCTTGATCCATCTGCTTAACAATTAAATCAATAAAAAACAACATAATAACTAATTCAGCAAGTGATTCATAGCAAGAACTTGCAAGTAAAAGGATCAAAAGGACGTGTAGCAAGAGATAGCTATGCCCTAAGAATGGTCATGCGTAAAATTCTAAAACGAAACAAGGCTTTCAACGATGGCAAAAGCAACGAAATCATCCCAAGTACGAAATACCACTTTATGCTGCAAGCCCTGATTCACCATATCATAGTAAACTAATCTTCGACAGTCGCATATCAGAATCTTACCCTGGTTGATGAGAATAGGCATTGGAGGACGTAACTCTCTCTCCACCGGGTGTACTCCCGTCGGCAATGCACACAGACGGAGATGAAACCTATGGATCCACACTCGGTGGGCGCCCGACTCTTGCAACATCCAAAGACCCATCCAGTCTACCTTGGCGAACCAATGGATAGCCAAATGAATGGTGCCTTCCATCTCTACCAATGAGTTATTACCTCTCTCATCATGTGGGTGTTCAATATCTGGAAAAGGAATTACTGAGAGCCTTTCATTGTCTATATCAAGAGACAGAATAGCATCTCCAAGAACCTTATTTTGTGCAAGCCAATACACAGTTCCAGTTGCACTTGGCCTTCCCCTACTTAACAAAGTAAGCGTAGCAAGAGCGCCGCACACTTCCACCTTCCTCCATGTACTTCCGCCAACAGTGAGTGCTTCCATCACCAACGAGGTCGATCGGGTGCGGAACGTATGGATAACTTTGTATTGTCTTGAAACTGGATGATATCCTAGGCAAAAGTCTTGGCAAATCAACTTTACGTTGGTAAAATTTTGTGGTAAGGAGAAGCTTTTGCGGGTGGCTGGGTTGTACAGGCAAACGTCGAGTTCCATGTAGGTGTGGTAGAGGCAAAATAATCCATGGCAAGGAGGTGACACGACCGGCAGCGAGGGGCTATGCCAAACGGCGACATGATTTGCAACCCACGATGTATCGACTACATCCAGGCGCGACAAGAGAGATCTATCGTTGGTGAAGTCTCGGTGAAATGTGAGGACGGAAGTAACTTCAGGGAGGAGTTGCTGTTGTTGCAGATGCAGTCGGATGAAGACGGGGTTCGTTGTTATGGAATACCAGCATTTGCATACACACCGGAGTTTCAAGAGAACCCTGGCAGGGATCCATGATAGTATCTCCATGAAGAGGTCCGATGGAAGCTCCGTCATCTCCGTCTTCTTCGTAGGATGCGCATCAGACATGGCCTTGAAATTCAGAAAATTCGGAGACGAAATATCTTTTCTTTCTCCTTCTAGCCCTAAAAATTCCAACAAGCATAAAAATTTGAACCTTCAAACTTGGGTGATGCAGGGAAGGAACTCCAAATATGTTGTGTTTATCATTATAGAAACATTCCAAAGATAGAGAATTATCACACACATAATTATCCATTATCATTCTTTATTTACGTTAGCATGGGTCGAACACTTAATAATACTTTCATTCTATCAACATAGATGTAAGACTTTAATCCATGGGATGAGTACTTAATTACAGGTGAATGAAGTGGCTTCATTCATATGAAAGAAGGGAATACGTTCGTTCTCTGAGTAATGGATGCGGGAACGCTCTGCTCCTTATACGTACCTTCCTCTTAAATCATTACTCATATTTTTTGTTTAATATATTCACTTTCACGCATATAAGAATTGCACCATAACTATATATATATATATATATATATATATATATATATATATATCAAAAATCTTTTTAAATAAATACCTCATAATTTCAACTTTAATCTCAACTAATGATTAAACTGAAAAAATGCTTAGTCTCTAATAAGTGTTAAATTTCATTAAAAAATCTCTTAAATTCGATTCCATACTGCTAGATGTTAAGACTAACTTCAATTTGAGCTGAACTCACTTTCAATCCAATTGATCTTGAATTTTATAAAAACATAACTTAGGCCTACTCGGATCGAACCCAACCATCATCCCCACTTTCCTTTTATTTCTAACTTTAATCATAATTTTAAATATATATTTTAATTTTTAAAATATAAACAATTTCCTTTGATGCTAAATAATTTAATATATTACATAAAGACATGAACATCATTAAATATCATTTATCAATTTTTTACTTCATAATATAAATTTTCAAAATAATTATTTAAAATTAATGATTCTAATATATATATATATATATATATATATATATATATATATATGTACATATATATATACACACATATACATATATACATATATATAACATTTTTATTGATGATATAAAATTGATGAAGATCAAAATTTTGTGAAATATTAAGCAAAGAATACATCAAGTAATAATTTTAGAACTTACAATCTCTTGAAAGTGATCACGTTGCTAGTCTTCCATTGACGATCCTCAAGTATAGTCAAATTCCTCTCATATTAGATGAATGAGAGGGGTGTGTGCCAAGAATTATATAGGAGATGAGAAGGATCTCAACTGATTTTGGAAAGTGCATTCCATATTATTTTTATTTAAATAAAAATTAAATTAGTTATTTTTTACTAAGGTATTTATAAATATGAAATAAATGCTAAATGATTAGATGTATTCTATGAAAAATTAGACGGTAAATAATGATGATGAGGTACATATCAATTATGGTTTTTCAAATTCATCAGAAAACTATGATGATTACAATTTTTTATGTCTCTTCTTTTGAAATTTGATTCCCAAATTTGATTGACCTTCTTTTTAATATCATATTCTATTTTCCATGTGGCTTCATTCTCTCAAGTAATTGAGGGTTTTACCATGTTAAATATTAGTGTCATTATCTTTTTTTTCTGTCTTTATAATTCCAGGCTAGATACATCTAGTTTTGATTTTTTATATATAAAAATCATCTAATAAATTATTATTTATCTTTATTGATTGGAGCACGTGCGCTTGTCATAATGGTATTAATACATATAATAACATGATAATTATAAAAAACACATCATATCGATACTACTTGTCTATCCTTCACAGGAAAATAATTATTCACTTATATCATTATTTAGCATATTTGTTTAAGGATGCAAATATTTCATCAAATCCATATAATAAAGATATTTTAAATATGGACCTAAAATACAAAAGAAGTAAAATAAATTATGAATTTATTATTTAGATATTATTTGTGTGTCGTGAAAAGTTGAGATACAACATTAAGCTAGTTTTTTATTATCCAAGTTGGATATTGAGCCTTGCCCCACTTCGATTATGTCAAAACTATATCAAATATATTCTTGATGATGCCTCGCCCAAGTCAAAATGGGTTAAACTTATACTCATAAAAGAAAATGGTATATCCTTTTAGAATATTCTTGGGGTAACACTTTTATAATAAGCTCTTACTATCATAACTCTCATGATCGACCCTAGTTATCAAGAAGATAGCATGCCTCTCTCAAATTTAACTATGATCATGTAGCATTGAATCTAAGATATGATAACATTCGGCCTATTGAGCTTAGGATTAAGGTATTGATCATGTGATACTAAGATGTTGTCCATATGTCACCCACCATGGGATGTAGTAAGATAGAGTTAAGAAATGATCTATTTAACTTACCTATATTGAAGCAAATCAAATGAAATTGATCATTTCGACTGCATTTATGATACAAATGCGCTTTGAGTAGAATCGACCGTGCATGTCATTAAAATGTACTTTGGCATGGTTCAATCGAACCTTATCAGATATTAATATATTATTAATCGCTTAAACTATCATATGTTTCTTTTGATTGCAATGTGATAATGGGACTTGATAGAGCATACTTTGGCCAATCCAACATCCCCTCCACAATGCCGAATGAACACATCCAACTCAACCCGAACTATAGTCTCGGGAAGGGACATTGCTTCAGCCCGCCACTCAAGAAGCATGATGAGACAACAAGCGTAGCGGTCAGCATCAGTAGACAGATCATTGGTCCGCCCCTTACCCGAGGAGCACGGTTGTGTACAACATTACATTGGTGCCTGCATGTATTAAACAACCTCGTATAGATTCTCCTCCCTACAGGTAGTATAGAAGGCATTCAGGTAAATAGTAGCGGGGACTTCTCTTAGACTTTCATTTGCACCATATATGTCATAATACTCTACATCGTTTATTTGATCATCGAAGAGGCCAAGTTGAGATGCCCTCCATCGCCCTACTAAGGCCTTCGTGCAAGATGCGGGAGTCGGGCCAGGAGCTAGATGAATTGACAGACTCCGGATCATGCAAGGAGACACCTCTCGAAACATATGCTCAGCTCAGATTCCACTACTGAGGCCACGTATATGCTCTAGCGCACGCGGATGTGGTATAGCTGAATGAAGCGTCACTCGATTTCATCTTTTAACTAGATAGCAAGAGAGTTTAAGTCTAACTTAGATTGAGCCAGAGGCCCTGTAGATTTTCCCCAAATCAGTAGAAGGCAATTAGTGATAAAGTAAGTTGCCACATGGTGATCGGGTTCATAGCTGAAGCCAAGTACCACCACTGGCTCTCCAATGTTGTACTGGTCAAAAATTCTAATCGAAGCTAGAGGATGTGCATTGACTACATTGATCTCGACCTAGCATACCCGAAAGATTGCTACCCACCCCCCCTCCCCCCGCCCCCCGAGAATCGATTAGTGGGACATGAGCTCCTCACATTCATAGATGCATTTTCGAGCTACAACCAAATATGGATGAGCCCCGAAGATCAAGAATACACTGCGTTCATCATAGACAGAGGGGTTTACTACTACAAGGTGATGTTGTTCGACTTCAGGAATGTTGGGGCTACATACTAGAGGATGGTCAACTAGATATTTAAGCACCAAGTTGGGAGAAATATAGAGGTCTATATCAACAATATGATTATCAAAAGTAAAGTTACTGCAACCCACTTACAAGATCTCATCGAGTTGTTCTGTACCCTCTAAGAGTTCGGGATGCGCCTCAACCCAGCTAAATGCGTATTTGGAGTGAGCTCGAGAAAGTTCCTTAGATTCATCATCCATCGACGGGGAATAGATGCTAAACCCCAGAAGGTCCAAGCAATAATGACAATGCTTGCTTCAGCTATGAAGATGGATGATGAACCTGAGGAACTTTCTCGAGTTGTTTCGTACCCTCCAAGAGTTTGGGATGCGCCTCAATATTTCTTTCGATGAATATTGAGGTGCATAAATATTGTTCTGTACCCTCTAAGTTGTTCCGTACCACCCCCAAGAAATGCAACAACTCATAGGGAGACTCGCCACCATAAATCGATTCCTATCTCGGGTAGGGAACAAGTGCCTCCCATTCTTCTAGTAGTTACGATGACAAAAGGATTTCCAGTGGGACACAAAATGTCAGAGCATGTTCGAAGATCTGAAGGCGTATCTTGCCATAGCAAGCCCCGATCAACCTCTTAGCTTTTACCTCACGGTATCCGAACAGGCGGTCAACTTCATCCTCATTTGAGAAGACGAGGGTATCTAGAAGTCCATACATTATATCAGTCATGTCTTGACTAACCACAAAGGGTGGTATCCGCCTATCGAGAAGATGGCGTTGGCCCTGATGCAATCGGCTAGGAAGTTACGACTGTATTTCCAAGCTCATCCGGTATGAGTGGTAACCATCCAACCTCTTTGCTAGGTTCTCACTAACTTTTATGTCGCAGGACACATGCTCTCGTGGTCTGTCGAACTTGGCAAGTTTGACATCCAGTACGTCCATAAGACGATAATCAAAGTGTAAGCACTGGCAGACTTCGTCTCCGAGCTAACCCCAAAGCTAGTCAATGCTCAAGATACCAAATAACCACCCTAGACCCTGTTTGTGGATGGATCAATAAATGCAGAAAGAGGCAGCACGGGTCTCATCCTAAAAGGACCATATAGAAAATCATATGAGCATTCCCTACGCCTTGAGTTTAAAGCCACCAGCAATGAAGCGGAGTACAAGGCCCTACTATGCGATCTGCACCTGGCTGTGGAGCTAGGTGTAAAGGAGCTTGAAGCCTATAGCGACTCCCGACTAGTGGACAAGCACATTTAATGCAACTATGAAGCCCACGACCTAATAATGGTAAAGTATCTTGCTGTGGCGTGTGACGACTAACATCAGTTTCCAATGTTTCATGTTGAGCAGGATCCCACTGAAAGAAAATATTTGGGCAACTCGCTAGCCAAGAAAGCGTCGACAAAGGGAGACGAGGCCTGTGTTGGGAAACCTCAGCGGGAGCATCAAATGCGCAGTGACAGCCTGCCCCCTAGGCATTGATACAATAGCCGCTCGATCCATTCCAGACTTGGACCTTGTTGTCATCAAGGTCGCCCAGAGCTGGATCGATGACATACTATAGTACAAAGCGGAGGGACCTTACTGAGCGACCCGACCATCGCTTGATGTCTGCGTGCACGTGAACGAGATGAATCATTCAGCATGCCCCTCCTCCGATGCATGACACTCGACGAAGCCAAGGTTGTGCTAGCTAAAGTTCATGAAGGCATATGCAGGACCATGTTGGCAGTAGGACATTGGTGTTCAAGATACTCAGGCAAGGCTACTATTAGTTGACTATGCACTAGGACACGATGGCTTATGTCTAGAGGTGCCCAAAGTGTTAGCAGAATGCTCAGGTGCATCGACAGTTGATGGTGCCTCTAACCTCCATTGACTTTGCATGGCCGTTCGCGTAGTGGGGGATGGACTTGTTTGGTCCTTTTCCCCTAACGACAGGGCAAAGAAGGTTCATTATCGTAGTTGTTGACTACTTTATAAAGTGGGTGGAGGTCGAGCCGCTAGCCTCCATAACTGATAAATAGATGGAGAAGTTTGTCTGGAAGAACATCATCACCCGGTTTGTCATTTTGAGAGCTATCATCATAGACAACGGAACTCAATTCAATGACACAAGGTTCAAGGAATAGATGGAAAGTTTGTTTGGAAGAACATCATCACCCAATTTGTCATTTTGAGAGCTCTCATCATAGACAACGGAACTCAATTCAATGACATAAGGTTCAAGGAATTTTGTGTAGATTATGGGATTCATTTGAAGTTCAGCTTAGTGGCATACCCGCACACGAATGAATTGGCCAAGGCCTCAAGAAGTGGGTTGATAGCATACAAGGGGCATGGGTTGATGAGCTCCCGAGCATCCTATAGGCATCTTAGACCACCCCGAAGACTATCACCATATAGCTTGACGTTTAGGGCAAAAGTAGTGCTACCTATGGAGATGGTCTTCCTGACACTCCGAGTCAAACCTCTACGAGGGGGGAGCCTTAGAGGAAGGGCTTTGTTGCAGCTTCGATCAGTTGCAAGAGCAAAGAGTCAGCCCACCTACGAATATTGCTTACAAGAACGCAATGGCGAGACTCTATAATCAGAAAGTGCATCCCCAACCAATTAAGGTCGGCTACATGGTATTAAGAAAGACTTAGATAAGTGACCCAACACACACTCGGGGTAAGTTGACCCCGAATCGAGAAGGGCCATACCGGGTTACTCAAGCAGTCTAAGATGGGACTTATTGCCTAGCAACCACAGAGTGGTTTCAGCTTCCCAGAACGTGGGACATATCCAACTTGAGAAAAATTTATACATAAATAATGCAAGGCTAGAATAAATCATCCAACATACAACTTAGCAATTCCATAGAGTCGCTCGAGATACAACTCGGGCAAAAGTCATGTGAAGAGAACTCAGAGCAGGGGACCTAATGAGTGGACTATCCATAGCATTATCCTGTAGAGTCCCGACAAAGGACTCTAGCACAAGGAAGTATAGATGCAGTTCGGAAGTCCAAAGGAAAAAAATTTTATTTAGGTCAACCGGGAATGCCTCAGCTAAGCCAATTAAAAAAAATGAAGCTGATTACTAAACATTATCCTGCACCACTGGCGGGTCATTGTCATCAAAGAGGACCTCCACCTCCATCGGGATACTATCATCTTCCAAGAGGATAGCATAGAGATCTTCTTCAATCTCTAGCCCCAAATGCTTGGTGTGGAAGCATGTTAGGGTGATCTTGTAACTGAACTCATAGCTCACCTAGCCAATCTTCTCCAGGCCAAACGTGAAGTCGACTGACTCCTTATACTGGGCGATGGCCACCTGCGCCTTCTCGGTGGCCACATTAAGCTTGGCGGTGAGTTAGCTCTTGGCCTTCTTTCGTGCTGTCTGAGCCATCAATAACAATTCTTCCATCTCTCGAGTCTTCGCTTGGGCCACCTCCATGTCCCCCTTCAACACCTGGAGCTCCTTCTCTAGGGCCTTCACCTTCTTGAGGGCCTCGGCTTCCCTACATTGGGCCTCATCCAGCTTCGTGGTTGCTTCACTGGTCCAGGCCTTTGTCTTTGTGACTACAATGGGCCCGTATTCATCCTTCAATTTTTGGACATCGGCACGGAGTTTCTCGTTGAACTGGGAGAGGTTGTCTATGACTCTCGCAGAGTCACACACCCGGTCGATAAGAATCACATAAAAGTGATGATGCTGCAATGAAGCCCTATCAGACAATAAATCAGGAAGATCAACGAAAAAGGAGAAAAAGAAGGCAACCACCTTACTATGACCAAGACCTTAGTAGCTTTCTCCACCAGCACCTCGGAGGGTGTGGTGTATATATCCTTGGCGAGGGGGGGCTTAGAATGCCTCGGCAGAACACCTAATTGTCGGCCCCACCTAACCATACTTTATTGCAGGGGGTCAACAAAGTTCAACAAGCCTTCAGTGGTGCAAACTAGCTCTGGGAGGTCAACCATCTCCCGAGCCATATATGGCTCGTTGAGCGCATAAGCCTTGACCCGACAAAGCTCCCTCATATACTGGGGGCGATTGACCCCCTTTTCCTTCTCATGGCTACTCCCCTCTCTCCGAGGGACTCCGGGTATGGGTCTTGACCTTGAGGTGGGCGTAGGAGAAGCGTCCTTGGCCAGGCAAGTAGAGTTGCCCGTCTTCTTCAGAGGAGCCTCGACCTCAATGACTGTGGGCTTCTTAGTCGTAGTCTCGATAGCTAGGCGGGGTGCCTCGACAAGAGAAGAATAGGCAATGATGGCCTTCTTCATTCTGAAGAGATTCATGCTTGCGAAATAGGCCAAATCATCAAAGATAATAGATGAAATACAAACGACGAAAGAAACATGAGAAGCGTACACTCAGGGGCTGGGCTAAGGCCCGCTGCTTCTAGCTAGGCTTTAGGCATTGACTTGATCGTCATCGAGGAGGAAAGGATCACCCTTAGCCACACAACCTGCACCACCTCAACCTTTAATAGAAGGAGAGGAGAGTTGTCGACATCTCCGCCAGACCACTTTAGGCTGAATCCCCAACCTCTAAAGGCACTAACAAATATGAACCACGCTTTCACCCCTTGTTGTTGGAGAGCGCCCCACACACTCGAAACCCACTATGGGAGATCAAACAATAGCCTCCACGCCCCTTGCTGAGGTAGAAGCAAGCCAGAAATAGGGTAAGAGTCAGCTTGATTTGTGTCGCCTTACATTCCTCAATAAAAATAATCATGTAGCACCACGAGTTCGGTGCAACTTGAGAAGGAGAGATCCTATAATGTTGAAGACATAAGATCACTAAAGGGTGTAAGGAAAATCTCATCCCCACCTCTTAGAAATCAAAGGACAAGCTAAAACTATACGGGAAGGGATCGAAGGGATGCTAACTAGCCTCAGATGTGTGCAGGTCAATGTCGCCAGGAATATGGTATGTAGCCCTGACCTTGGGCAGAGAGGATTCGGTAATGGTCGAATCCTCGTAATGCTCCGTAAGAATGGCCTCAAAGGCCTTTGAAGACGGCTAATCCATGGAGGACACTGATCTAGAGGGGGAACAATCCCCAAAATTCCTCTCCTCACTAGAACTTGGAGAAAACATGGTGGCAACTACACGAAGAAAATGAAGGGAAAGAACAGGGAAGCAAAGTCTCAACTACTAACTTGGGAGAGCACTGGGAGAAGACTGTGGTCGCAAGGAGTAAGAAGATGCAAATACCGGGGGAGCCCATGATAGCAGTAGAACTCTCTCCCAAAGCCTAGGGTTTATAAAGGGGTTGAGGCAACACGATCTCTAGCACGATGCCCAAGAAAATCCTTCAACTAATCGATGCAAAGACAAGACTACGCCGTGAGATCCCGAGGAGATCTGTAATAAATGCACATAGAAAGCGTAGAAGGACCACTTGGGAAGAGGCGAACCACCCTCGAAGCTACCACTCATTGCACGACAACTCATCACTACATCATTACAAGGCATCATTCCCTCCATCAAGCATGGAGTATAAAGCACCCGCAATCGCATCGGGATTCAGGATTTTCACGCCAAATAACTAGCCCACGTCGACTTTTAGTTCAGTTAGTCATGCCGACTTTTTGTTCGGCCAGTCCATGTCGGCTTTCAGTTTGGTCGGTTCATGCCAACTTTCAGTTTGGTAAGTCCATGTCAACTTTCAGCTCGGCCAGTCCATGCTGACTTTCAATTCGACTAGTCCATATTGACTTTAAGTTCAACCAGTCATGCCGACTTTTAGTTCGGCCAATCATGCCGACTTTCAGCTTGGCCAGTCCTGTCAACTTTCATCTTAGCTAGTCCATGCCGACTTTAAGTTCAGCCAGTCTATGTCAATTTTCAATTTGGCCAATCCTACCGACTTTCAGTTTAGCTAGTCATGCCAACTTTCAGTTTGGCCAGTCATGCCGACTTTTAGATCGGCCAATCCATGTCGACTTTCAACTCGACCAATCTCGCTGAATTTCAACTCAGCCAGTCTCATCGACTTTTAGCTTGGTTAGCCACGTCGACTTCAGTCTCAACCCAGAATCAGGACTCCCAGAGCAAAACCGACGATTAAGAAAACTTGCAACCCCGAGTTGCACCCCCCGATTCTCTCAAGATGTGATTCTCTTTTAGATGAGAGAGAATGATATGACATATTTTGGCTAATTCAATAGGGACTACCAAGTCCCCTCCACCACGTCGAATGGATACATTTGACTCAACTCAGACCACAATCTCGAGAAGGGACATTGCTTCAGCCCGCTACTCAAGAAGCATGATGAGGCAACGGGCATAGTGGTCAGCATCAGCAGATAAATTACTAGTTCGCCCCTCACCCGATGAGGACAATTGTGTATGACACTGCACTAGCGCCCGCATGTATTAAACAATCTCGTACAGATTCTCCTCCCCACATTAGTATAAAAGGCACCAAGGTAAATAATAGTGAGGACTTCTTCTATACTTTCATTCACACCACATATGTCATAATACTCTGCATCGCTAACTTGATCATCAAAGGGGTCGAGGCGAGGTGTCGCCCACCGCCCGACTAAGGCCTTCGTGTAGGATGTGGGAGTTGGGCCCGAAGCTAGACGAATCGATGAACTCCGGATTGCACAAGGAGACACCTCTCAAAACGTACACCCAACTAAGATTCTAATGATGAGGCCATGTAGACACTCTAGTGCACATGGGCTGAACTAAGTCGAGGCGACACCTCAGCCTCGGCAAAAAGGAAACCAATATTCTTTTGGGAGACACCGCTCAGCTCGGATTCTACTTCCGATGCTATTTAGATGCTCTAGCGCACGCAGGCTAAATCAAACCGAAGTGACACCTCAGCCTCGAAACCAACAAGACAAAAAAAGAAGATTTTTTTTAAAGAAACCTAACAAAAAAATTTTGAACTTAGGGAACTACTATTAGGAAACAAAAGATAATTCTTTCAGTGATTGTATATTCTTACTTTGAGAACAAAAGTCTCAAAACAAATAACCGGATAACTAAAGCACTCATCTATTAACTTCTAAACTTCTCTACTGGATTTTTTTTCTTTTTGAAAACAAATAATAGATTGGCACCATAGTAAAAAATTTATAGTTATTATAAAATTGAGACATTCATTGTACGCTTGAAATCTTCTTCTTTTTTATTAGACACCCGAAGAATAATCAAGTTGGTTTCCAAGAACCATAATATCATGAAAGGAATGATGACAATCAACATCTCGTTCAGCAATGAGAGGAAAAAAAAAAAAAAGAAATGTTGAACCAAATGTCTGTGACAACAAAATTCATCTTTCTTTAGTTTTCCAAGTTCCAACCTTGGAATTTTCAAGGGTGTATTAAAGCACAGTGTTTAGCTTGATAATTATATTATCATCTTAAACACCCAAACAAATCCTCCAACATTGTGCTTCATTTATCATTTATATATAAAGTTTAGAATTCTTGTTTCTTTTTTCAAGTAAACAATCAAGAGGAAATCTGATCCCAAGATGTTATCAGTAGTTAAATCTTTTACAATGTAAGCTAACTGATCATCTAAAAAACATATTGGGTGAGATTTTGAAACCTTAATACTTATAAATGGGTTCAATATATCATATCTGATTAACTTTTCAAATATAAAATTATTGAATGACCGTTTAAATCCTGAAGAGTGGGTATAGTATATTCCATCGATACCAATGTTTAGATTTTATGTTTGTGAACACATCCATTGAAGTCGTAAGTTTGAGGATCTCTCAAAAGTATTGATTCCTTTGACAAGCTAATCCAAAATGCAGTAAACAATATATTAGGTTAAGAACAAACCCCTTAACTATAGACCAAAATAGGAAGCATGCACAACGACATCTGTCATGAGAATCCAATTATGATGAGTGATCCAGAAATTTGCATGCTCCATCTGCTTAAAAATTAAATCAATAAAACAAACGACATCATAACTAATTCAGCAGGTGAATCATAGCAAGAACTTGCAAGTAAAAGAATGAAAAGGACCCGTAGCAAGAGATAGCTATGCCCTAAGAATGGTCATGCGTCAAATTCTAAAACGAAACAAGGCTTTCAACGATGGCAAAAGCAATGAAATCATCATAAGCACGAAAGACTTCTTCGTGTTCGTGCTGCAAGCCCTGGCTCACCAGATCGTAGTAAACTAATCTTCGATAGTCGCGTATCAGAATCTTACCCTGGTTGATGAGAATAGGCATTGGAGGACGTATTACTCTCTCCACCAGGTGCTTTCCCATCGCCAATGCACACAGACGGAGATGAAACTTATGGATCCACACTGGGTGGGCACCCGACTCTTGCAACATCCAAATATCCATCCAGTCTACCTTGGCGAACCAATGGATAGCCAAATGAATGGTGCCTCCCATCTCTACCAATGAGTTATTACCTCTCTCATCATCTGGGTGTTCAATATATGGAAAAGGATTTTCTGAGAGCCTTTCATTGTCTAGATCAAGAGACAGAATAGCATCTCCAAGAACCTTATTTTGTGCAAGCCAATACACAGTTCCAGTTGCACTTGGCCTTCCCCTACTTAACAAAGTAAGCATAGCAAGAGCGCCGCTCACTTCCACCTTCCTCCATGTACTTCCGCCAACAGTGAGTGCTTCCATCACTAACGAGGTCGATCGGGTGTGGAACGTATGAATAACTTTGTACTGTCTTGAAACTGGATGATATCCTAGGCAAAACTCTGGGCAAATAACCTTTACGTTGGTATAATTTTGTGGTAAGGAGAATCTTTTGCGGGTGGCGGGGTTGTACAGGCAAACGTCGAATTCCGTGTAGGTGTGGTAGAGGCAAAATAATCCATGGCAAGGAGATGACACGACCAGCAGCGAGGGGCTATGCCAAACGGCGACATGATTTGCAACCCACGATGTATCGACTACATCCAGGCGCGACAAGAGAGATCTATCGTTGGTGAAGTCTCGGTGAAATGTGAGGACGGAAGTAACTTCAGGGAGGAGTTGCTGTTGTTGCAGATGCAGTCGGATGAAGACGGGGTTCGTTGTTATGGAATACCAGCATTTGCATACACACCGGAGTTTCAAGAGAACCCTGGCAGGGATCCATGATAGTATCTCCATGAAGAGGTCCGATGGAAGCTCCGTCATCTCCGTCTTCTTCGCAGGATGCGCATCAGACATGGCCTTAAAATTCAGAAAAATCCAGAGACGAAATATCTTCTCTTTCTCCCTCTAGTCCTAAAAATTCCAACAAACATAAAAAATTTGAACCTTCACACTCGGGTGATGATGTGGGGAAGGAACTCTAAATATGATGCATGTATCATTATACCACATTTCAAAGATACAGAATTATCATACACATAATTATCCATTATCATTCTTTATTTACATTGGGTACAATTAATCCATGGAATGAGTACAATTTACATTGGGTACACAGAATTATTATGGGTCGAACACTTAATAATATTTTCATTCTATCAACAGAGATGTAAGACTTTAATCCATGGGATGAGTACTTAATTACAGGTGAATGGAGTGGCGTCATTCATATGAAAGAAAGGGAATACGTTCGTTCTCTGAGTAATGGATGCGGTAACCGTCTACTCCCTACACATACCATCCTGTTGAATCATTAGTCATATTTTTTGTTTAATATATGCACTTTTATGCATACAAGAATTGCACCATAACTAATACATATATACAACAAAAATCTTTTTAAATATATACCTCGTAGTTTCAACTTTAATCTCAACTGATGATTAAAAAAAAAAATTGCTTAATCTCTAACAAGTGTTAAATTTTATTAAAAATAAAATCTCCTAAATTCGATCCTATAATTGAGTTTGCTAGACGTTAAGACTAGCTTGAATATGAGCTGAGCCCACGTTCAATCCAATCAACCTTGAATTATTCACAAACATTACTTAGGGCCTACTCGGATAGAACCCAACCATCATCCCCCTCTTCCCTTTTATTTCTATCTTTAATCATAATTTGAAAAATATATTTTCAAATTTAAAAATATAAATAATTTCCATTAATGCTAAATATATTAATATATTGCATAAAGACATGGACATCATTAGATATCATCTATATATTTTTACTTCATGATATAAAATTTCAAAACAATTATTTAAAATTAATGATGCTAAAATATTATATATATATATATATATAACATTTTTATTGATGTAATAAAATTGATGAAGATCAAAATTTTGTGACATAGCGCATCGAATACATCGAGCAATAATTTTAGAACTTACAATCTCTTGAAAGCGATAGTATTGCCTAGTCTCCTATTAACGATTGTGAATTATAGTCAAATTCCTCTCACATTAGATGAATGAGAGGGGTGTGTGCAAAGAATTATACAGGAGATGAGGAGGATCTCAACTGACGTTGGGAAGTGCATTCCATATTATTTTTATTTAAATAAAAATTAAATTAGTTATTTTTTACTAAGGTATTTATAAGCATGAAATAAATGCTAAATGATTAGATGTATTCTACGAAAATTAGATGGTAAATAATGATGATGAGGTGCATATCATTTATGGTTTTTCAAATTTCATAAGAAAATTATGATGACTACATTTTTATGTCTCTTCTTTTGAAACCCGAATTTTGATTGACCTTCTTTTTAATATCATATTCTATATTCCATGTGGCTTCATTCTTTGTATGATATTGATAACAAATTTATTACTTTTGGAGTACTGACACATTGTGTGTGTATCCACATTAACTACTAACACACAGAACATTGTGTTTGTATGCTAAGTTTGTGGCATGACCAATATTGAAGCAACTTATGAAATCTTTTACAAGACTTCAAAAGTATGAATAAATTGGGATTGACACTTTTTAAAATTTTTCAATAGATACTTGTTGTTCAGTGCTCACTTGCTGACAAACTATCTGTTTAGAAATGTACTTGATTATATCTCTCTTCATGCCTCGTCACCAATACCTTTGTTGTAAATCATGATATATTTTAGTACGATCCAAATTTATGACAAATCTTGATTTATGGACTTCCTCCAACAGTAGTTTTTCTATCATAAGAATATTTGAAACACATCATCCATGGTGGAATTTGATAAAAACATTGTCCATTAGTTATAGTTCTAGTCTTGAACATTGAGATAGTCCACCAACTATGGTTTTACATGTATTTCTATTTTAATTTTCTGTAATTTCTTCTACCTATAAATATCATATCATAATTCCAGCAAGAAACTAATTAGGTGCCGTACTTAATAATTCCTAGTCTTATGCTTATTAAGGTAGAGAAAGAATAGAAGGGGATACGAAAAGCATGTAAAAATATAGGCTCAAAAAAATTCTGTGATACAAGTTGGTATAAATAGAGATTATGTAATAGGCAAGAAGGCAACCTTCTCCCACTCTTTTTCTTCAAATCTGAGTTCTTCTGAGAATCTTTTATTTATGTTTTCTCTGTTCCCTATTACTTCCACCCATTAGCTCGATGATAGTAGCAATCATGTTTGGTGAGTTCGTTAGAAAATTAAAATCTGGAGAATTGATACTTAAAAACCAAATTTATAATTTACTTTGCCACTGAAGTAATTGTTAAACCAGATTTTGCAACCATTTTATTATTCTATAGACTTATTATTTTAAGATAAGCCTCTAATTGCATACATGGATACGCTAGCATATCTAAGATGAATCAAAAGGTAAACGGTTTTCACCAAATTATCTCATGGCCAAAATGGTAAAGGTAAGCCTCTGATGGCCACACACAAAAAGGGGGGGGGGATGTTTCAACCTCCATATATGAAATGCAAAATATAAATAAGCAAAAGAAAGAAATAGAAATCTCATGCTAGTAAATACATATTTATTGGCATCCGATTCATTTATGATCATGAACACATGCAAAAGCAAACTAAGATTCGACTTGTTTTACCATAATTTCTTAATGTATTTTTTTTTAATACAATCTACATGCTGAATATGCTCAAATATTGTGGTATATTAGAAAGCATACTTTTATTGCTTGTCTATTTTTTGAGAGGTAATTATTATATCTTCAGTAAAAGTGGCTTCAGTGTTTTGTGCTCTTCTTACATTGCTGGTTAATCCATAACTAGAATCTATATGCATTTCTTATTCTAGAGGAAAAGAATCATAAAATAAAATGCAGCTCTAAACAAAATGGATGAAAGGTCAATGTGACAAACATCAGATACATAGACCTGTACAAAAACGAAATACAAAGCAGTGTTAATAGGAAACTTTATATGTACAAACTAATTAAAAATCCAAGGAGATTGTTATTCAACGATGTAAGATATATATACACACAATGTATATCAAGCTTTGTAAGTAATTTAGTTGATGAGATAATATTGCGTATCAAGTTGATATGCTGGCAGTAGTTGGCCCATTTGAACTTAGCACTACATAGAACAATAGTTGCTGATGAAATGGTTATAAAAATTACCTGCATGAAGTTAATTCTGCCTTATAACTCTTAAACCAGATATCTCGAACCCTGTAGATTGTTTGAGAGAACAAGCCTTACTGGTTTCAGCATGTACATGATTAAGCTTGAGAAATAAGAAATGGATGACATATTCTCTGCTGCGTTTATAAATTTATGGTGGTGATAATTCATGATATTGCATGTTGTAGATGACAAACATCAACATCATATAATTACCTTATATTTCTGATAAGCAATCTATCATTAGAAATACAAAAAAAAAAAAAAAAGAACACTAGAACATACTCTCTCACAAAGGAACAGGTTGAGAGCATGCCAGCCATTGCTGAAAAAACCAATTGCTGCCCCTGCTTATCGCAGCTTACTGGATTTCTGCAGAACAAGACTGGTTATTCCTTTCCTGCATGCATTTTGCAACCAAAAAATATAAAAGTAAAGTTAACTATTGGTATGTTACTATCCAGGGCAATTGTATAGAGGTGGTAACATAAAAGATAGGTTAGCCAACGAACTTTAAGTAACATAAAGAGAAATAACAATAGTGATACAGCTTCATCAATATCAAATCTCCATTGTTGCAGTTGTCATAGATTAGGTTACTAAAACATTGGTAAAAGAATGCCATTAGGAGCTAAAAAAATCTATTTTTCCAGCACAGGGTATACATCAAAAATAAGAAGAATTGGTAAGTCAATTCAAATATATTGGTAAGTCTCTATTAGAAAAAGTTGGAACTGTTGAATAGCATGACCATCCTTACCCATAAAACAAAATTTTTTAGCATCTTTCTGCTCATAACCTAGCAAATCCGGCATCATCCGTAGAATATATTTACAGCATCATATCATAAACCATTTAAAAGGAAAGCCATAGACATACCATTGAAGCTAGTATGCCCCATAATCTATTTCCTGCAACTTCATTCGTTCTGAAAGTCCGATCAACGGTTCAAATATCATCATGACATTGGAAACAGAGAAAAACTATATCATGGAAGTTGGATATAATGATGTTATCCAAATTAGATACTAAGTCAGAGTTGAATAAAATCATCGTTTTATATTAGTCCTAAGTTGACCTTTTTAGTCCAGACCATTCTTGCCCCACTTTGATTATCTAGAACCATCCAAAAATTATATTAGGGAAATTCTTAATAATGCTCCTTTGATACCCAAGTTAGAATTGATTTAGATGATTCAACTTATACGATTGAGAGAAAAAGATAAATCTTTTTAGAATATACATGGAGGAGCACTTTCATAATAAGCTCCTACTATTATTACTCCCGTGGTCGATGCTAAATATAAAAAATGTGATATGCCACTCCTAGATTTAACTACGATCATAGTATATTGAATTTGAATTTGAGATGTGATAATGTCGATTCAACGTATGATTAAAGTGTTGATCATGTGATACTAAGATGTTTGTTATGTGTTACCAAAAGAATTGACAATATAATGCTGAGGTGTCTTCTATATTATTATCTCATGATCATTTGAGACACTCACTATGAGGCACAGTGAGATTCTACTATATTCTTATCTCATAATCATTTGAGACACTGACTATGAAGCACAGTGAGATCAAATCATAATCATTTGAGACACTCACTATGGGGCACAATGAGATCAAATCATTTTAACTAGTTGAAACTGGAGCAAATCAAATGAGACCAATCGTTTTGACTACATTTGTAGTAGAGATGCTTTTTGAGCATGCTTGTCATTAAAATGTACTTTAGGATAATTTAATAATGTATCACATCAAACCTTATTATATATTAATATTGTTAGTGGACCTTATGTCGTGATTGAGGTATTAGCACGATTTGATTCGGTTCGAGTGCGTAAGGTTGTCCGAGTGGGTTGTCTAGTGATTAACACTTGGTCAGATCGATCGTCCAATGATATGATGGGCGGCTAGGTATGGTTTTGGATATCAATATTGTCTTTTGAGATCTCAGGTGACTAGTACGATTCTGAATGTCGACATCCTCTTTTGGGATCTCGGGTGGCTGGTATGATTCGAGAGCTAACGTGGCCTAAGTGACTAGATAGACCAATTATTTATCTTATTAAATATATTATTAATTATTTAAATTATTATATATTTATTTTGATAGTAGTATGATCATGAGATTGAAAGAAAGAGTCTTTTAGAAACCTAACAAGAATTTTTTTGAATTTATGAAAATACTATTGAGAAATAGAAGATAATAGTTTGGTTTTATATTCTTATTTTGATAATAAAAAACTTAAAACTGATGCATACAGAATCTTAATTTGTAAATGGCTCAGATTTAATTAGAAAATGAAAATATTTGTATGAGTTATATCTTTTGTCACCACTTTATGAAAAATGTTACTCCATTAGTCTTTTAAAAAAAAATTATTAACTCACAAAGAAAATATTTCGTTATGAATGAACAAGATACTGAAGAATTATCTATAAGATCATAATTATTAGTACAAATCTTTTTCACGTAAAAAAAATCTTTGTTATAAAGAATCAAAATCGATTTACTTTATAAAAAATATTAATAACTCTTAAATGCTTTCGCGAGATTCAACCAATTACCTTGATCATAGAATATAATTGAGAAATAGAAATTTATATTATCAAAGAATTTTTTATAATTATTTTTAGTATAACACGATTCAATCATCCACTTTGATACACTTTTTTGTTTATTTGATTAAACAAAGAACCCTATACACTTTCTTTTTGACAAGAAATCGTAGATTGGCCTCACACTAAAAACTGTATAGTTATTATAAAATTGAGATATTAATTGTACGTTGAGATCTTTTTCCTTTTTTTATTAGACACCAGAAGAATATTCAAACTGGTTTCCAAGAACCATTATATCATGAAAGGATTGATTTTTCTGACAACAAAATTCATCTTTTAAAGTTTTCCAAGTTTCAACCTTGGAATTTTTTAGGGTGTTTAAAACACAGTGCTTAGCTTGATAATTATATGATCCTCGTAAACAAATAAATCCTCTAACATTGTGCTTCATTTAACATTTATGTATAAAGTTTTGAATTCTTTTTTTTTTTAATAAACAATCAAGAGGGGATTTGATACCAAGATGTTATCAGTAGTTAAATCTTTTACAATGTAAGTTAATTGATATTATAAAAAATACATTGGATAAAATTTTCAATCCTTAACACTTATAAATGGGTTTAGTATGTCATCATCAGATTAATATTTTAAATATAAAATTATTGAATGAGGCATATTATATTCCAATACATCCAATGTCTGGGTTTTAAGGTTGCGAACACATCCACTGAAGTCATAAGTTTGAGGAACTCTATGACAAAGAATTGATTCCTATGACAAGCTGTTTCAAAATGCAGTAAACAATATATTAGGCCAAATAGAGAAGAACAAACCTCTTACACTTTAGGCCAAATTAGGAAGCATGCACAACGGCATCTGTCACGAGAATCCAATTATGATGACTGATCCAGAAACTTGCATGATCCATCTAATTAACAATTAAATCAATAAAAAACATCTTACTTAATTCAGCAGGTGATCATAGCAAGAAACTTGCAAGAAAAAAAAAAAATCAAAAGGACCCACAGCAAGACATAGCTATGCGCTAGAATGGTCATACATCAAATTCTAAAATGAAACAAGGCTTTCAACGATGACAAAAACAAAATCATGGCAAGCATGAAAGACGACTTCATGCTGCAAGCCCTTGCTCGCCAGATCATAGTAAACTAATCTTCGACAGTCGCATATCAGAATGTTGCCCTGGTTGATGAGAAGAGGCATAGGAGGACGTATCACTCTCTCCACCGAGTGCTTTCCCATCGCCAATGCACACAGATGGAGATGAAACTTATGGATCCACACTGGGTGGGCACCCGACTCTTGCAACAGCCAAATATCCATCCAGTCTACGTTGGCGAACCAATGGACAGCCAAATGAATTGTGCCTTCCATCTCTGTCAATGAGTTATTGCCTCTCTCATGTCGGTGTTTAATATCTGGAAAAGGAATTTCTTTGAGCCTTTCATTGTCTAGATCAAGAGAGAGAATAGCATCCCCAAGGGCGTTATTTTTTGCAAGCCAATACATAGTTCCAGTTCCACTTGCCCTTCCCCTACTTAACAAAGTATGCATTGCAAGAGCACTGCTCACTTCCACCTTCCTCCATGTGCTTCCACCAACAGTGAGTGCTTCCATCAACAGCATGGTCGATAGGGTACTGAACATATGGATAACTTTGTACTCTCTTGAAACTGGATGATATACTAAGCAAAAGTCTGAGCAAATTACATCTATGCTGGTAAAATTTTGTGGTAAGGAGAAGCTTTTGCGGGTGGCGGGGTTGTACAGCCAAACGTCGAATTCCATGTAGGTGTGGTACATGCAAAATAATCCATGGCAAGGAAGTGATACAACCGGCAGTGAGCGGCTGTGCCAGATGGCGACATTCTTTGCAACCCACGGTGCATCGACTACATCCAGGCAAAACAAGAGAGATCTATCGTTGGTAAAGTCTCGGTGAAATGTGAGGATGGAAGTAACTTCAGGGAGGAGTTGTTGTTGCTGCAGATGCAGTCGGACGAAGACGGGGTCCGTAGTTATGGAATACCAGCATTTGCATACACACCGGAGTTTCAAGAGGGCCCTGGCAGGGATCCATGATAGTATCTCCATGAAGAGGTCCGAAGGAAGCTCTGTCATCTCCGAATTCTCCACAGGAGGCGCTTCAGACGGCCTTAAAATTCAGAAAATCCAGAGACCAAACATCTTTTCTTTCTCCTTGTAGTCCTAAAAAGTCCAGCAAATATAAAATTTGAACCTTCAAACTTGGATGATGTGGGGAAGGAACTCCAAGTATGATGCATTATTATAGCACATATAGCACAGTTCAAACATACAGAATTACCATACACATAATTATCCATTATCATTCTTTTATTACATCAGCATGGTTCAAATACTTAATAATATATTCATTCTATCAACATAGATGAAGAGACTTTAAACCATGGGATGAGAATTTATCACACTGAGTGAAGTGAATGGAGTGGCATCATTCATATGCAAGAAGGGTATACGTAACTCCGAGTAATCGATATGGTAACCATCTAATCCCTATGCATACCTTTCTCTTGTATCATTATTCATAATTTTTGTTTAACATATGCAATTTAAAGCATACAAGAATTTCACCATAACTAATACATATGTATAACAATTATCTTTTTAAAAACATACCTCATAATATCATCTTCAATCTCAACTGATGATTAAACTAAAAAATTATTTAACCTCTGACAAGTGTTAAAGTTCATTAAAAATAAATTCTCTTAAGTTCAATACAAAATCCGTCGGTCCTTAAGACCAACTTGAATTTGAGCTGAGCCCATGTTCAATCCAATCGACCTTGGGTTGTTTACAAACATAACCTAGGCCTACTCGGATCGAAACCAACCATCATTCCCACATCCATTTTATTTCTATCTTCAATCATAATTTAAATATATATTTTTAAAATTTAAAATATAAAGAATTTCCTTTAATGGTAAATAATTTAATATATTACATAAAGACATGAACATCATTAAATATCATTTATACATTTTTTTACTTCATAATATAAAATTTCAAAACAATTATTTAAAATTAATGGTGCCAGTATGTATATATAACATTTTTATTGATGAAAATAAATTGATGAAGATCAAAATTTTGTGAAATATTAAGTGAAGAATACATCAAGCAATAATTTTAGAACTTACAATCTCTTAAAAGTGATCACGTTGCCTAGTCTTCCAATGACGATCCTCAATTATAGTTAAATTCCTGTCACAGTAGATGAAACAGAGGGGTGTCTGCCAAGAATTATATAGGAGATGAGGAGGATCTCAACTGATGTTGGAAAGTGCATTCATATTATTTTTATTTAAATAAAAATTAAATTAGTTATTTTTTACTAAGGTATTTATAAGTACGAAATAAATGCTAAATGATTAGATGTATTCTATGAAACAGAAGATGGTAAATAATGATGATAAGATGCATATAATTTATGGTTTTTCAAATTCATAAGAAAACTATGATGGTTACATTTTTCTGTCTCTTCTTTTGAAATTTGATCCCCAAATTTGAATGACCTTCTTTTTAACATCATATTCTATTTTCCATGTGGCTTCATTCTCTGCATGATATTAATAACGAATTTATTCTACAGATCATGCTTATTTCTTTTCAAATTTAGGTTGACTACCAATTTACTTTTGGAGTACTGACACATTGTGTGTGTATCCATTGACTACTAACACACAGAACATTGTGTGTGTATCCATTGACTACTAACACACAGAACATTGTGTATGTATGCTAAGTTTGTGGCATGGCCAATATTGAAGCAACTAATGAAATCCCTTTTATAGGACTTCAAAAGTATGAATAAATTGGGATTGATACTTTTTAAAAATTTTCAATAGATACTTATTGTTCAGTGCTCACTTGCTGACAAACTATCTATTTTGAAATGAACTTGATTATGTCTCTCTTCATGCCTCATCACCAATACCTTTGTTGCAAGTCATGATATATTTTAGTACTATCCAAATTTTTGACAAATCTTGATTTATGGACTTCTTCCAATAGTTGCTTCTCTATCATATCGTAAAAGTGGTAAAGATAAGCCTATGATAGCCACAAAAAAAAAAGGGATGTTTCAGCCTCCATATATGAAATGCAAAATATAAATAAGCAGAAGAAAGAAATAGAAATCTCATGCTAATAAATACATATTTATTGGCAACCGATTCATTCATGATCAAGAACACATGCAAAAGCAAACTAAGATTTAACTCGTTTTGCCATAATTTCTTAATGTATTTTTTTAATACTACCTATATGCTGAATATGCTCAAATATTGTGGTATATTAGAAAGGATACTTTTTTTTGCTTGTCCATTTTTTGAGAGGTAATTATTATATCTACAGTAAAAGTCGCTTCAGTGTTTTGTCCTCTTCTGCTTCAGTGTTTTGTGCTCTTCTTACATTGCTGGTTAATCCATAGCTAGAATCTCTATTCATTTCTTATTCTAGAGGAAAAGAATCATAAAATAAAATGCAGCTCTTAACAAATCGATGAAAGGTCAATGTGACAGACAACAGATACATAGTGATCTGTACAAAAATGAAATACAAAGCAGTGTTAATAGGAAACTTTATATGTACAAACTAATTAAAATCCAAGGAGATTGTTAATTCAACGATGTAAGATATATATACACACAATATATATCAAGCTTTGTAAGTAATTGAGTTGATGAGATAATATTGCCTATCAAGTTGATATGCTGGCAGTAGTTGGCCCCATTGAACTTAGCACTACATAGAACAATAGTTGCCGATGAAATGGTTATAAAAATTACCTGCATGAAGTTAATTCTGCCTTATCACTCTTAAACCAGATATCTCGAATCCTGTCGATTGTTTGAGAGAACAAGCCTTACTGATTTCAGCATGTACATGATTAAGCTCGAGAAATAAGAAATGGATGACATATTCTCTGCTGCATTTATAAACTTAATGGTGGTGATAATTCATGATATTGCATGTTGTAGATGACAAACATCAACATCATATAATTACCTTATATTTCTGATAAGCAAACCATCATTGGCAATACAAAAAAAAAAAAGAACACTAGAACATACTCTCTCACAAAGGAACAGGTTGAGTGCATGCCAGGCATTGCTGAAAAAACCAATTGCTGCCCATGCTTATCGTAGCTTATCAGATTTATCCAGAACAAGACTGGTTATTCCTTTCCTGCATGCATTTTGCAACCAAAAACAAAGTTAACTATTCGCATCACCATCCAGCGCAATTGTATAGAGGTGGTAACATAAAGATAGCTTAGGCGACAAACTTTATGTAACACAAAGAGAAATAACAACAATGATACAGCTTCATCGATTTCAAATCTCCATTGTTGCAGTTGTCATAGATTAGGTTACTAAAACATTGGTACAAGAAAGCCATTAGGAGCTAAAAATCTATTTTTCAAGCACACAGTATACATAAAAAATAAGAAGAATTGGTGAGTCAATTCAAACATATTTGGTAAGTCTCTATTAGAAAAAGTTGGAACTGTCTTGAATAGCACGACCATCCTTACCCATAAAACAAAAGTTTTAGCATCTTTCTGCTCATAACCTAGCAAATCCGGCATCATCCGTACCTGCAAAACCAACAAGTCTTGTTTCCAGAATGCATTTACAACATCATATCATAAACCATTTGAAAGGAAAGCCATTGACATATCATTGAAGGCTAGTTCGTACCATAATCTATTTCCTGCAACTTCACTCGTTCTGAAAGTCGATCACAATATCATGACATTCGAAACAAAGAAAAACTATATCATGGAAAGTGGAAAAAGAAAAAAAATCTAGCTTCCATCTACATACCTCATCCGACTACCCCATGGATTACTTGGCCCTCCGGCTGGCTCCTCTCCCTCTCTTCCACTGACGGCGTAGCAGATCATGATTGTTGGGCAGTACTGTAAAATAAGAGAAAAATAAAAGTGGTAATCATGGTGGGAGGGACGAGGAGAGAAATTCTGCTAGAAGCGGAAGCCTAAACGACGCCGATCGAATCTCGACAACAACAACGACAATAAAATTGATTAAGGCGGACGTTTGAGATCACCGAAACGAGACGAACGGATAACGATTGAGGGAATCTAAAGGCGAAGGCAGAGATCACCGGCTTGCAGGATCTCTCCGGCGGCGACGGGTTTGCTGGGATCGGAGTCGCCACGGATCATGACAAATGGTGTTTTTTTATCTCCTTTGCTATGTAAGTATGCTGGTTGAGATGACTCAACAAACTTGTTTTTCTTCTCATATTCTTGTTTTAGTTTTCTCTTCCTCTATTTTTCTAATGAGAGAGGTGTTGTGTTTCCTTTTTACAAATTATTTATTTATCATTGGAGCACGAGGGCTTGCAAAGAATATTCTATTAGTATTGAATAAAAAATTAAAAATATTTTTAAATCTGAGAATAATATCAGGACGTCATACTTTTACAACCGTAAATTTAGTTTATCTGTTTTGGCGCTAATAATACCAAATATAATACTCTTGAATAATGTCAGGAGCTAATTAGTTTATCTGTTTTGGCGCTAATAATACCAAATATAATACTCTTAAATAATGTCAGGAGCTAATTAGTTTATCTGTTTTGGTTTAAATCACTAATCAAAATATTTAAGCTAAAGCTAATAATAATATGTGGATCTTTACAAATGAATTTTAATCTTATCAATTTTCCATGTAAAACTAATCAAGAGTATTATATTTGTAATATATATAGTAAAAATATTTTTAAATATAAATTTAAAATATTAAAATAATAAATTTTATGATTCTAAATTAGATTAACTCTGATTCGGCTTTTATACTAGTCATATGTTGACTTTTATCGACACTATTCTTACCCCACTTCGATTACCTCCAAAGTTATATCAAAGGCATTCTTAATAATACTCCTCTTATGCCTAAGTTAGAATTGGTTTAAAGGATTCAGGTAATACTCTTGAGGGAAAAAGATAAATCTTTTTAGAATATATTTGGGGGAGCATTTTCATAATGAACTCCTACTATTATTACTCCATTGGTAGATGCTAGATACGAAGAATGTGATATGCCTCTCCTAGATTTAACTATGATCATAATATATTGAATTCAAGATGTAGCGCCAAGGTATTGACCATATGTTAATAAGATGTTGGCTATATGACACTAAGAGAATTGACAATATAATATTGATGTATCTTTCATTTTCTTATTACATAATCATTTGAGGAGCTCATGGCATAGTGAGATTGAGTCAAAAAGTTATCTATTTTAATTAGTAAACACTAAAGTAAATTAAATGAAGACGATAGCTATCCGACTGCAAAAAAAGTTTTTCTAGAAACCTAACAAGATTTAAAAAAAAAAAAAAAGACTCAAAACTGAACAATCTTAATTTGTAAATGGCTCAGATGGAATTAGAAAACAAAAACATTTGTATAAGCTATATATTTTGTCACCACTTGGTGAAAAATCTTATATATTTTTAGCGGCTCACAAAGAAAATATTTTATTATAAATGAACAAATCTTTTTCACATAAAAAAGGAATCTTTCTTATACAATACAACCTTAAGTGATTTGTATCATTTAAGAATTGCTTTATAAAAAAAAAGATATTATTGAACTACGAAATGGTTTCACGAGAATTCAACCAATTGTCTTGATGATGCAATATCATTGAAAAATAATAATTTATATTATCAAAGAATTTTTTATGATTATTTTTAGTGTAACATGAGTCAACATCCATATTTTTATTTATTTGGTTAAACAAAGAACCCATACACTTTTTTTTGACAAGAAATCGTAGATTGGCACCATAGTAAAAAATTTATAATTATTATAAAATTAGACATTCATTGTACGTTGAGATCTTTTTTATATTTTTATTATACACTAAAAGAATAATCAAACTGGCTTACAAGAACCATGATATCATGATAGGATTGATGACCATCAATTTCTCGTTCAACAAAATTCATCTTTCTTTAGTTTTCCGAGTTCCAAGGTTGGAACTTTTTAGGGTGTATTAAAACACAATACTTAGCTTGATAATTATATGATCCTCGTAAACACGCAAGTAAATCCTCAAGCATTGTGCTTCATCTATAAGTAAACAATCAAGAGTAGTCAAATATTTTACAGTGTAAGTTAATTGATATTATAAAATATATATTGGATGAAAGTTTGAATCCTTAACACTTATAAATGGGTTTAGTATGTCATCATCAGATTAATATTTTAAATATGAAATTATTGAATGAGGCATAGTATATATCCCGTTCCATCCAATGTTACGGTTTTAAGGTTGCGAACACAATCCACTGAAGTCACAAGTCTGAGGATGTCCCAAAGTATTGATTCCTTTGACAAGCTATTCCAAAATGCAGTAAACAATATATTAGACCAAATAGAGAGGAACAAACCCCTTCACTTTAGGCCAAATAAGGAGGCATGCACAACGGCATCTGCCATGAGAATCCAATTACGATGACTGATCCATCTACTTAACAATTAAATCAATAAAAAACGAGAATCCACCCATTATGATGACTGATCTAGAAACTTGCATGGTCCATCTACTTAACACTTAAATCAACAAAAGAACAACATTGTAATTAATTCAGCTAGTGATTCATAGCAAGAACTTGCAAGAAAAAGAATCAAAAGGACCCGCAGCAAGAGATAGCTATGCGCTAAGAATGGTCACACATCAAACTCTGAAATGAAACAAGGCTTTCGACGATGACAGAAACAAAGAAATCATGGCAAGCATGAAAGACCACTTCATGCTGCAAGCCCTTGCTCGCCAGATCGTAGTAAACTAATCTTCCACACTCGTGTATCAGAATCTTTCCCTGGTTGATGAGAAGAGGCATAGAAGGTAGTAATACTCTATCCACCAGCCGCTCTCTCATCGGCAATACACACAGACGAAGATGAAACCTATGGATCCACACTGGGTGGGCACCCGACTCTTGCAACATCCAAATATCCATCCAATCTACCTCGGCGAACCACTGGATAGCCAAATGAATGGTGCCTTCCATCTCTGTCAACGAGTTGTAACCTCTCTCACGTCGGTGTTTAATATCTGGAAAAGGAATTTCTATGAGCCTTTCACTGTCTAGATCAAGAGAGAGAATAGTGTCTTCAAGGACATTCGTTTGTGCACGCCAATACATAGTTCCAGTTGCACTTGGCCGTCCGCTACTTAACAAAGTACGCATAGCAAGAGCACTGCTCGCTTCCACCTTCCTCCATGTACTTCCACCAACAGTGAGTGCTTCCATCACCAACGAGGTCGATCGAGTGCTGAACATATGGATAACTTTGTACTGTTTTGAAACTGGATGATATACTAAGCAAAAGTCTGAGATAACTACATCTACGCTGGTAAAATTTTGCGGTAAGGAAAAGATTTTGCCGGTGGCGGGGTTGTACAGGCAAACGTCGAATTCCATGTCGGCGTCGTAGAGGCAAAATAATCCATGGCAAGGAAGTGATATGACCGGCATTGAGCGGCTGTGCCAGATGGCGACATTCTTTGCAACCCACGGTGCATCGACTACATCCAGGCGCGACAAGAGAGATCTAAAGTTGGCAAAGTCTCGGTGAAATGTGAGGACGGAAGTAACTTCAGGGAGGAGTAGCTGTTGCTGCAGATGCAGTCGGACGAAGACGGGGTCCGTTGTTATGGAATTCCAGCATTTGCATACACCCCGAAGTTTCAAGAGGGCCCTGGCAGGGATCCTTGACAGTATCTCCATGAGGAGGTCCGATGGAAGCTCTGTCATCTCCGTGTTCTCCGCAGGGAGGCGCTTCAGACGGCCTTAAAATTCAGAAAATCTAGAGACGAAATATCTTTTCTCCCTCTAGTCCTAAACAGTCCAACAAACAAAAATTTCAACCTTCATACTTGGGTGATATGGGGAAGGAACTCCAAATATGATGTATCATTATAGCACAATTTCAAACATATATAATTGCCATACTCATAATTATCCATTATCATTCTTTTAGTACATTAGCATGGGTCAAACACTTAATAATATATTCATTCTATTAACACAGATGAAGAGACTTCAATCAACCGGATGAGTATTTATTACACTCAGAAGTGAATGGAGTGGCATCATTCATATGCATGAAGGGTATATGTAACTCTGAGCAATGGATGTCTCATTATTAATAACTTTTGTTTAATATATGCACTTTCAAGCATACAAGAATTTCACCATAACTAATACATATATATATAACAAAAAATCTTTTTAAATACATACCTCATAAGACCATCTTCAATCTCATCTCATGATTAAACTTAAAAATTGCTTAACCTCTAACAAGTGTTAAAATTCATTAAAAATAAATTCTCTAAATTCAAGACAGAGTCCCCAGACCTTACTACCAACTTGAATTTGAGCTGAGCCCACATTCAATACTATTGACTTTGAGTTGTTTACAAACGTAACCTACGCCTACTCGGATTGAACCGAAGCATCATCCCCCTTTCATTTTAATTTCTATCTTCAATCATAATTTAAATATATTTTTTTTAAAATTTAAAAATATAAAGAATTTCTCTTATTGGTAAATGATTTAATATATTACATAAAGACGTGAACATTATTAAATATCATTTATACATTTTTTACTTTATAATATAAAATATCAAAACAATTATTTAAAATTAATTATGCTAATATTTATATATATATAACATTTTTATTGATGAAATTGATGAAGATCAAAATTTTGTGAAATATTAAGCGAAGAATACATCAAGCAATAATTTTAGAACTCACAATTTCTTGAAAGTGATCACTTTGCCTAGTCTTCCGATGACGATCCTCAATTATAATCAAATTCCTCTAGCATTAGATGAAACATAGGGGTGTCTGCCAAGAATTATATAGGAGACGTGGAGGATCTCAACTGATGTGAAAGTGCATTCCATATTATTTTATTTAAATAAAAATTAAGTTAGTTATTTTTTTCCTAAGGTATTTATAAGTATGCCATAAATGCCAAATGATTAGATGTATTCTATGACAAATTAGATGGTAAATAATGATGATGAGATGCATATCATTTATGGTTTTTTAAATTCATAAGAAAACTATGATGATTACATTTGTTATGTCTCTTCTTTTGAAATTTGATTGACCTTCTTTTTAACATCATATTCTATTTTTTTTCATTTAGTTTCATTCTCTGTATGATATTTACAATGAATTTATTCCACATGCTTGGTTCTCCAATATAGCGTATTCAGGCTATCGGGTTGTCAAGGTGGTCGTCCATGTAATCCTCGGGCTGACACGTCAAGGCAGACCATCCGGGTCGATGTGGCCGTCCACGTGGTCCTTAGATTACCGAGATAACCACTCACGTGGACCTCGGGCTTATGTGATCGGGTTGAGCCGATGAGTCTGCAGATCTATGGCTCCTTTAACGAGGTCATGTTGTCCTTTTCTGGGGTCCATTTAGTTGCAAATTGGTTCTTAGATGTTCTTGTCTTTAGCTGGAGCCGTGGGTGGAGGGGCGAGCTAGGGTCGAGGCCTTCACACACTGATTGAGTTGGGGGCCCGCGTAGCCTCGCCTGTGCTGAGGCCATTGTGAGTCGATCGGGGGTAGTTCGACGATCTTAATCGACATGGACTGATCGGGCCAAAGTTAGTATGAGCTAGTCGAATCAAAAACCTGGCTAGATACTGGTTGGGACTGAAAGCCCGTTGGAGCTAGTTGGGACTTAAAGCCCACTGGAACTGGTCGAGACTGAAAGCCCATTGAAGTTGGTTGGGACTGAAAGCCCGTTGGAGCTGATTGGGACTGAAAGCCCATTGGAGCTGGTCAGGACCGAAAGCCTACCAAAACTGATCAGGACTGAAAGCCCATTGAAGCTGGTTGAGACTAAAAGCCCATTGGAGTTGGTCGGGACTAAAAGCTCGCTGAAGTTGGTTGGGACTAAAAGCCCGTTGAAGCTAATCGGGACTGAAAGACTATTGGAACTGGTCGAGACTGAAAGCCCACTAAAGCTGGTTGGGACTGAAATCCTGGCTGGATACTGGTTGGGACTGAAAGCTCGTTGGACCTGGTTGGGATTTGAATCCCACTAGAACTGGTCGAGACTGAAAGCCTATTGGAGCTGGTTTGGACTTAAAGCCCATTGAAGCTGGTTGGAACTGAAAACCCATTAGAGATGGTCGGAACTGAAAGCCCGCTGAAGCTGGTTGGGATTGAAAGCCCGCTGAAGCTAATCACCGAAAGCCCATCGAGGACCAAAGCCCACCGTGGTTGGGACCGGTGGTGATCATGACTGAAAGCCTATTGGAGCTAATTGGGACTTGAAGCCTATTGTAACTGGTCGAGACTGAAAGCCTACCAAAGCTGGTTGGGACTGAAAGCCCACTAAAGCTGGACGGGGTTGAAAGCCCATCGGAGCTAGTCGAGAGATGCCTTAGGTTCTCCAAACTACCCACGCATGAAGTCCTGTCATGACGTCCATTTCTCGCATGTGTTGTACCTAACTGTCACGTCGGTCAGTCGAGGGTGTCAGATAAGATCTTTGCCCTAACGCCGGGATTGCCTCGACACACATTATGATTTGCTACCTTATGTCGGGATCTTATGGCCACGTGTCGAGTGGTAGGCGTACGATGTATGCCCTACTTGGCGCATCACCATTTTTATTTTTTTTGGCACTGATGGGGGTGCGACATCCGAGGCATCGACTATGAGTTGTCATTCGCTTCGAGTAGGCGAAGCGTTGGACTGGGGCATGGTTGTGCTATAAATACCCCTCCTGGTCCTGTGAGGGTTCTTATCTTCACACCTTCTTCAATTTTTCTACTTCTGTTTCTTATTCTCGGTCATCATCCTCGGTCGCAGTCCTCGGCCCTTCTTTGTTGTCCTCTGGTCATTCCTTGAGCAGGTCGGGATGACTTCTCGTAGTTCTTCACTTTCTTTTTCTTCTTCTTTCCTGACTTCTAATTCGTCAGTTCAGTCCATAGAGAGGCCTTCAGGTGCCGATGTGGCAATGAGACCGAGGCCCCAGGTTGTAGGTCACCCCTTGAGTAGTCTCGAGGTGGAGATAATCAATTTGTCATCGGGAGGAGCGAGCCCAGTTGACTCCATGGCCCTGAAGGCCTTGATGATCATGTAATCATTTTATAATAGTGACTCTACTATGACGGCTCAGCGGTTGGCTGAGGTGCAGGAGCGCTTCTACATCCCCATGGAGGATGAACTCCATGTTCCTTTGCCCGACAGCGTCCTTATGACGGCTTCGACCAATCGACCGATGCTCTTAATGCAGGACTCTGGTTCCCAGTTCACCCTGTAATCAAGGCTTGCCTCGATGAGTGGCGGATCTCGCCCTCTCAAATGGTGCCTAATTTGTAGCACTATATGGTAGCGTTCCTCAAGGAATGCCATGGGTCGGGCATTGTACCGATGTGAGACTAGTTCATGGCTTTCTTCCACCTATATCGGGGGCAAGTCGGGTATTATCTGACTGCCCGAAGCAGGTTTAGGTGAGTGGGGCTCCTTCCAGCAACAAAGGTTAGAAAGCCAGAATTTTCTTTATTTCCCATGGTCGGGGGTGGGGCTTCCAGCCTAAGTGGACTGCTCAACCGATAAGTCATGTCACCCCCAGTCTCTCGAACGAGGAGTCTGAACTGGTCAAGATTCTCCAAGGGATCCTTTCTCCCTCTCGGGTCATCAAAGGACATGACCACGACATGGTTGGTTGAAGCGAGGCTCAGTCCTGCCCCTCAGGGTATGTCTCACTTTGTCGATTTCTTGGTCTACTCTGTGTTGGTTAGGTTAGACTAACCTACTCCGTTTTGCAGATATGTTCAACCTAGCAAAGGTCAAGAAGCTAATGGGTAATGCCACAAGTTGACCTGTCCCGCCATCCCCCACCGAAGTTCCAACCGAGGCGGCCAGAAAGCACCCTTCGCATGAGGGTAAGAAGCATCCTAGCAAAGGGAGTGAACCAACAAGGAAGAAGATCAAGATCACGGTCTCCAAGCACCCGAAGATGGTCGCTTCGGGAGGGACCTCGGAGAGAGTCCCTCGCGATAAGGGGAAGGAGGCGACGAAAGCCGTAGAGCCCCTCAATCGTCCCTGCTCCTTGAGGGAGTTGTGTGTGGTGGATGATTGGGCAAGGAAGGATCGGTACTTCGCCACACATATATCCAAATTATCGTGAGCCGGAGCCAAGGAACCGCTGAAGCTGCATTGGCTGGGCCTCACTAGTTCAATTCAGGTGTGCATCGACGGACCAGTCACTGTAGAATATATAAGGGTGGCGTTGCACATGTCCCTTGCCAAGCAATTGTACAAGTCCTCTGAGGAATTGATGGACTGGGCCACTAAGTCGGTCGTGTGGGTACGTGGTTTCTGTTATGTCCTGCTTTGGTTTGTTACTTTCGCTCATAGTCCTGACTTATTTTCCTATTCTCGATAGGGCCTTAATTTTGTTGGTGCCTTAAACGATCGTGTTCACGACATGGGATGGATGGTGCGCCTCTTGCATGAGAATAACTCGGCACTACGAGCCAAGAACAAGGAGCTGAAGGCGGGTCCAGGCCCAGAAGCTGTAGTAACTGCCGAGAAGCGGATCGTCGAATTGGATTTAGAGGTGCAGCGGCTCAAGGCTGAACTTGGGGCCTCCAAACAGTGCCATTGGGACCTCAAATTGGAAGCCGACTCCACTCGCATCAAGTTGACAAAGGTTCGAGACTCTCGGTGTCGGCTCAAGGATAAAGTCCTGTCGCTAACGAAAGGGGCCGAGTTGCTGCAATTTGAGCTGAAGGCAGAGGGCAGCATAGCAATGGTCGAGTACAAAACCTCTTGAGGATTCAAGTCTGGACTCGAGAAGATGGGAAGGGTGACCTATGAGTTCGGGTACCATGTGGCACTAGAGCACTTTCGGGCAAAGTACCCGGACTTGCTCATCGAAGAGGATCCTTTCGCTGAGTGGTCCGAGGATGCTAACGTGAGAATGGAGCCTAGCCAATCATTCGATGACAACACTCCTAAAGATTAGATGCATGTTATGTAATTTTGTCTGTCGGGCTAAGGACTTCACTTTTGTCTTTGTAATGTTGTTGGTCACCCGACTACTTTTGTAATTCCTTCTGAATCAAGACAATTGGCATTTTTCGTAATTAAACCTCACATTGCGAGTTTGCTACTCGGTCGATTTCGGCTCGACACTAGACATAGAATTTCTTTAAGTTTGATATGTGCCATGTCCAAGGAGGCACTCGGTCGTCCATTGCCGATAGAACATAAGTCCTATCTCGGATGGTGCGGATGACCCGAAATGGTCCTTCCCAATTCGAGGCTAGCTTCCCTCGAGTATGGCCTGGGTTGTTGACTTCAGCCTTTCTAAGGACGAGGTCGCCATCAACAATTAGCCGTGGTCGGACTCATCTGTTGTAGAGTCAGGCGATAGCTTTCTAACACGTAAGGGCCCATAAATGGGCCTCGACCCTTAGTTCTTCGAGAGGTCGAGGTTCTCCCTAAGGCTGGCTTCCGATGTTTCTAGCTTGAAGCATTCGACTCGAAGGGTGGGAAAAACCACTTCGGGTGGTAGGACAGCTTCGGTCCCAAATGCTAGGCTGTAGGGGGATTCTCTCATCGACGTCTTTGGAGTTGTTTGCAGTGCCCACAATATACTTGGGAGCTCTTCAGCCCATGTGCCTTGTGCCCTAGCAACTCTCCTCTTCAGCCCCTCAAGGATGGCTTGATTGGTTACCTAAGTTAGCTTGAGGATGGGCAACTAAGCTGAATTTCAACTGTATCCAGTAGCTTTGGCAAAAGGACTTAAACCTTGAGTTGTTAAACTGTGTCCCGTTATCGGTAACTATGGTCGGGATGTCAAATCTCGTGATGATGTTTTTCCAGATGAAACCTTCAACCTGCTTCTCCATGATCGAGGCTAGAGGCTCTGCTCGACCCATTTGGTGAAGTAATCCACTCTGACGATTAAGAATTTTCGTTATCCTAAGGCTGGAGTGAACGGACCAAGGAGATCTATACCCCACTGCACGAAGGGCCATGTGTAGTCAGTTGAGGAGAGGGGCAATGTCGGTTGATATTGGATTTGCATGTGTTTCTAACATTGCTCACACTTTTGGATGTAGGCAGCAGCTTTTTGACACATGGTTGGCCAATAATACCCGAGGTAGAGGATTTTGAATGCCAAGGTGCGACCTCCGATATGTTCCCCACATATTCCTTCATGGACTTCGACCAGCACCATCTCAGCCTTGATTGTTGATAAGCAGCGGAGTAGTGATGGCTGAAGGCTCTTCGGTAGAGGTGCCCATTGATTTCACAATGCTAGGCCTCGATTCTCTTGACTCGTCGTGCACCCGCTTTATCGGTCAGTAATGTTACGTCCCTTTTATAGCAGAGTATCTCCTCCATCCAATCATGGTCGGCTTCAGTCATGGTCTCCTCGGCCGTGGGAATAGTTGGTTTATAGAGCTTGGCGATTTTTGGCGGGCATTCTTCTTATATTTGTGTTGAGGAAAGTTTCACTAGTATGCCTGCTTGGGAGTTATCGACACGTGGGATTTGTGAGATGGTGAAGTGTTTGAACATGCCGATGAGACAGCGTGCCTCGGTCAGATATATGACCATGTTGGGTTCTCGGGCTTCTAAATTCCCACTAACTTGGCCAGCGACCAACTGAGAATCAGTGAAAACTTCGATATGCTCGACCTGGAGCTCAGTTGCCAGGCGCAAACCGAATAGGAGTGCCTAGTATTCGGCCTTATTGTTGGTGGCTTTAAATTCTAGCCAAAGGGTATGTTCAGGTGCAAACTGAAGCATCCAAGTCAGCTTCGGCTAGGTGGAGGACTCAGGGCAGTTAATTCTAAGACAAAGATGGCCATCGCATGGGCTTTGACAACTGTCCTTAGGATATATTGCAGGTCAAACTTGCTAAGCTCCACCGACCATTTAAGCATTTGAAATACGACATCAAATTTAGAAAGGACTTGACGCAGGGGTTGATCGATTATTACCTGATTATATGAGCTTAGAAATATGATCGTAGTTTCCTCATCACAAGGATCATGGCATATGCCAACTTCTCGATCAGGGGGTGGCACTCAAAATGTGACTGGAATAGTATATATGTCATTGTTCTTTTTTGTCGAGCTTAACCAGGATCGAGCTAATCATGTGCTACGAGGTAGTGAGGTACAGTTCGAGTGACTCCCCCGGAATGACCGAGACAAGTCGAGGTAGTTGGGCGAGGTGACTCTTGAGGTCTTGAAAAGCTTGCTCATGGTTGGGACTCCAACTAAAATCTTTGCTTGCTTCAGCACCCGAAGGATGGGTAGGCTCCTGTCGCTTGCTCGGGAGATAAATTAGCTTAGTGTGACCAGTCTCTCGACGAGCTGCTGGACCTCTTTGATCATCCAAGACGACTGTATACTTGTAATTGCTTTAACCTTCTCAGGATTTGCATCAATTCCTCTTTAATGGATGATGAAGCCGAGGAATTTGCTCGAGGCCACCCCGAACACACACTTAGCGGGGTTAAGCCTCATCCTGAACTTCCTGATGGTCTGGAATGTCTCGGTGAGATCCGAGAGGTGGGCTCGGGCAAATTTGCTCTTAACGATCATGTCATCCATGTACACTTCAACGTTCCGTTCGACTTGATTTTTGAATAGTCGATTAACCATTCTTTGATATGTAGCCCCGGCATTCTTTAACCCGAATGACATCACCTTATAGTAGTAGGTGCCTTGATGTGTGATGAATATTGTTTTCTCCCGATCTCGTGGAGCCATTAGGATATGGTTGTAACCCGAAAATGTGTCCATGAAGGAAAGTAATTCGTAGCCCAAGGTGGTGTCCACTAATTTGATCGATCCTTAGGAGAGGGTAACAGTCCTTCAAACAGACCCGGTTGAGATCAGTGTAATCAACGCACACACATCAGCTTCCATTAGCTTTTTTAACAAGGACTATATTAGATAGCCAGGTCTGACACTTGACTTCTATGATGAAGCCTGCATCTAATAACCGATCTATGTCTTATTTCAATAGCCCTCTATCGGTTGGGGGCAAATTTACGGGGTCTTTGTTGGACCGGCCGAGTCTCTAGTAGTATGCTGGGTGGATGCCCGGCATGTCGTTTGGCGACTAGGCAAAGGCGTCGACGTTTTGCCCGAGGAATTATATGAGCTAGATTTATTGGTCTTAGGGAAGTGCCCACCCAACCTTGATAGTCTTCTCTAGACAGCCCTGATCTAGGGGGACCTCCAACACCTGTTTTGTAGGCTCAAGGCGTGGGACTGACTTGTTGGGTTCCCTAGGGTCAAGAGTCGGGGCTTCGTTTTTAGTTTTCTTGTGGAGAGTTGTTGCCACCAGGTAGCACTGTCGTGATTCTCGGGGGTCACTCCTAGTTTCGCCTACTCCGGCACTCGTCGAGAACTTCATGATGCGATGATACGTCGAGACGATAGCCCTCAGTTTGTTGAGGGTCAGGCGACCAATGATCACGTTATATGCCGAAGGGAGCTTGACCACCACGAATGGGCCAATTAGCGTGGTGACGTTGAGGGGAGCAATTGTGTCTCCGGTGAATCCTGTCAAAATGAAAGTCATGGGGACGAGGCCCCTGTTAGTCATACCAAGTTTTTGAAAGACATCAAAATATAAGATGTATTAAATTTTATTTAAAATAAAATCTCTTAAATTAGATTCCATACTAAGTTTGCTACACGTTAAGACTAGCTTGAACATGAGCTGAGCCCACGTTCAATCCAGGATAGAACCCAACCATCATCCCTTTTATTTCTATCTTTAATCGTAATTTGAAAAATATATTTTCAAATTTAAAAATATAAACAATTTAATTTAATGTAAATAATTTAATATATTTCATAAAGACATGAACATCATTAAATATCATTTATAAATTTTTACTTCATGATATAAAATTTCAAAACAATTATTTAAAATTAATGATTCTAAAATATATTTTATATATAACATTTTTATTGATGTAATAAAATTGATGAAGATCAAAATTTTGTGACATATTAAGCAACGAATACATCGAGCAATAATTTTTGAACTTACAATCTCTTGAAAGTGATCGTGTTGCCTAATCTTCTATTGACGATCCTGAATTATAGTCAAATTCCTCTCACATTAGATGAATGAGAGGAGTGTGTGCCAATAATTATATATGAGATGAGGATCTCAACAGACGTTGGGAAGTGCATTCCATATTATTTTTATTTAAAAAAAAATTAAATTAGTTATTTTTTACTAAGGTATTTATAAGCAGGAAATAAATGTTAAATGATTAGATGTATTCTATGAAAAATTAGATGGTAAATAATGATGATGAGGTGCATATCATTTATCGCTTTTCAAATTCATGAGAAAACTATGATGATTACATTTTTATGTCACTTCTTTTGAAATTTGATTGACCTTCTTTTTAATAATCATATTCTATTTTCCATGTGGCTTCATTCTCTGTATGATATTGATAACGAATTTATTCCATAGATCATTCTTATTTCTTTCAAAATCTAGGTTAACTACCAATTTACTTTTGGAGTATTAACACATTGTGTATGTATCCACATTGACTACTAATGCAGAATATTGTGTATGTATGCTAAGTTCGCGGCAATATATATACAACTCAAATCTTTTATAAGACATCAAAAGTACAAAATAAATTGGAATAGACACTTTTTATAATTTTTCAATAGATACTTGTTGTTCAGTCCTTGCTTGCTGAAAAAACTATCTGTTTTGAAATGTACTTGATTATGTCTCTTTTCATGCCTCATCACCAATATCTTTGTTGCAAATCATGATATATTTTAGTACCATCCAATTTTATGACAAATCTTGATTTATGGACTTCCTCCAGTAGTTGCTTTTGGAATATTTGAAGCACATCATCCGTGGTGGAATTTGATAAAAACATTGCCCATTTTGTTAAAATTCTAGTCTTGAACATAGAGATAGTCCACCAACTATGGTTTTACATGTATTTCTATTTTAAGTTTCTGTAATTTCTTCCATCAATAAATATCATATCATAAATCCAGCAAGAAACTGATTAGGTCATACTTAAGTAGTCTTATGCTTATTAAGGTAGAGAAAGAATAGAAGGGGATACCAAAAACATGCTAAAACATAGGCTCAAAAACATTCTCTGATACAAGTTGGTACGAATAGAGATTATATAATAGGGAAGAAGGCAACCTTCTCCCACTCTTTTTCTTCAAATCTGAGTTCTTTTGAGAATCTTTTATTTATGTTTTCTCTGTTCCCTATTACTTCTACCCATTAGCTCGATGACAGTAGCAATCATGTTTTGTGAGTTCGTTAGAAAATTAAAATATGGAGAATTGACACTTGAAACCAGAAAAGAAAATAACCAAATTTATAATTTACTTTGCCACTAAACGAATTGTTAAACCAGATTTTGCAACAATTTTATTATTGTATAGAGTTATTATTTTAAGATAATTGATTGCTTAAAAAAATATTAAATTAATAAGTAAATCCGAAAGATAAAGAGAAATAATTGACGTAAAAATCTTACTTCAAAAATTAAATTCGTTAATATAAAATTTGTAAGCAAGGAAAGCAAGGAAATAACTTACAATTTTTATGGTGGTTCAACACCAATGATCTACATCCACTCCTGAGTCCCCCTTCTTGAGATACATAGGTGTCTACTACCGATCTTTTTTTGGGTGAAGACCAAACCCTTACAGTTGAGCTTACAATTGAGACAAGATTACAAATCTTTGATCTCTCTTACCCAATTTTCTTTTTATTACAATTCACACAAGTTGTTATCATAATTTTTCGCCCAAAAAATATGTTTTATAGAATACAAGAAAACTTGAGTTATTTATAGGCCCCAAGTGGCTTTAGATTTTTGGAGCCAAAAATCAAACTCACCCAGAAAATTTGGGTACAAGCGATTCACCCGCCGACCTCAGTGGCTCAACCGCCCGAATACCATGGTATAGATGATTTACCCGCTGGCCTTAGGCATTTTACTTGTCTTCAGCTACCTGAAAGCCCGATGCCCACTTCGGTAAGCTTTCAGTCTCTCGGTGAGTTCCCACTGCATCGTCTGAACCTTGGCCCGATGCCCCAGAATTGACTATGGCCCACATCTGATTGTAATTTTGTTTCTCTGTTATAGTTAATCCTATATCAATCATCTCTAACACACATGTTAGATCATGACCGTCAATTGATTTCGTCATCAAAATTTGAGATTCAACAATTTTTCCCTTTTTGATGATGATAACCACTTGATGACAAGAGGAGTTAATCTTAACTCCCCATAAATCCATGTCATAATCAAAATAAGAAAAACTTAAATTCAAGAGAACTAAATAATCTTAAATTCAAGTATCAAAATATTTATTTATCAAATGATATAAAATCATCAAATTATCATGATATAACATTAATTTTAACCAACAAATCATGAATTATTCAATTTTTAAGAATATTTCAATAATATCAAAATCCATGCATTAGTCATAAATTTAAAATTTTCCTTCTTTAAAAATAAGAAATGTCTCATTTAATCGTTTATCATTTTTCATCAATATATTATTTTATCATTTATCATTTTTTATTAATATATTATTTCTTCTCTTTTGAATCAATACGTTGTTGTTTCCCCTTTGTCATATATATATCATTTTTCATATTTGTATCATCAATACGTTATTTTTTTCTCTCTTTGTCATCAATAAGAAAGTTGAAATAATGAACAAGTAATTTTATGATACATAAACTCATCATGTGTCAAAACTTTCATATTTTTACAAAATATATATTGATTCTCATTAGTAAAATAGGATAAAAACATAATTTTCTCATGAAAAACAACAACACACAAATAGGGTTTAATGTTATGAATTTCAAAATTCAAGAAAAAATTAAGAACTATCCATTAATTTAATGTAGGTTTCTCACAAAAATAGTAAATCAAGCAAATCATGTATTTTCATGGTTTAGCATTCCTAGTTCTCTTCTAATAAAATTAAATTGCTCTTCATTTAATAGTTTAGTAAAAATATCTGCTAATTGGTGCTTAATATCAATAAATTTCAAAATCCAAGATCCACTTATGCATTCATCTTATGTAAAATTTCAAATACAATAGTAAATCAAGAAATCTGAAATATAGCAAATCATATATTTTGAAGATCGTCTTATGTAAATTTTGATAAGAAATTCAATTTGTAAAAGTCAAGAAATTAAGAAAAATATGATAATAAATTAAGCTCAAATTGTAAATCATGCATTTCACATGTATTTAGAAAATTTAAAATTTTAAATTTTCTTCTAAGTAAATTTTTCTTCATTCAATGTATAAGATTCATCCTATCTTTTTTGTTATTTTTTTTACGATCATTAGTACAAAGGGATCATATCATTAAGGATGAAAATCAAATTATAAATATCAAATGACATGATTTCTTTTAATAATTATCTTCCCTCTCTTTTTCTCTGTAAATAATAAAAATAAGTCTTAAGAGATTAAATAATCTTAATTTATCGAAGATAAATATTAAGATACTTAATTTATTTAGATAAATATTTTTAATAAAATAAAAGAATGATCTTAATAAAAATTTTAATTATAATTGTTAAGATCATAAATCACCTTTTTATTAAAAAGATAAAATCATAGAGATTTAAACATGATTCCCATAAAGTATAAGTTAAATCAAGAAATTCCAAGTTAAGTCAAGAAATTCTAAGTTAAGTTATGAAATCAAGGGAATATTCATGATAAAACAAATCTCATATAATTTTCAACTTATCATAAATTTAAAAAATATTATTTTATATGATAAGTTTTACTAAGAAGGAAGTCATACATAATCATGTCATGAAGGATATTAATATCAAATTACAAATACTAAATGACATGACTTATTTTAATAAATCTATTCTTAAAAATTTTAAGAGATCAATTTTCTAACTAAAATCTTAATTCATAAAAATTGTCAAGTTATTAATATCAAAAAATTAAGATCATAATTTTATAAAGAAGAAAAAAAATAAAAGATCTTGATTTGTATATAGGAAACTTCAAGTTGTCAAGAATATGATTCATAAGAATATTTTTAAGTTATAGATCCTAAGAGATAAATTAAAATTTATTTATATAATTTTCTTTGAATGAACTTGATTTATATAAGGATTTAAAGTTTTAATTTCTTAAGATATCAAGATCATGATTAAAGTTATCAAATCATCAAAATTAAATTATCAATAAAGTTGAAGATTCATCAATCCCTTTTAAAAAAATCATTTAAAAACATATCCAAAATCATCATCAAAATTATTTTTTTAAAAATTTCATATATATTTTTTTAAAATAGCCAAAGTTCTCTAATTAGTTCTTTATAGTTTAAAAGATTCAACAATAATGATATCATTTTATCTGAAGGATTGATATGATAAAAATATTTTTAGAATAATCATCATTTGTTTAATTATTTTATATATAATTTGTTTCAAGAATGCTTTTCAAATCAATGAATTATCGTTTAACACCGAAAATTAAATTTCATTTCAAAAGGCATTAACAAGATCATTAATATAATATATTAAAATAATAAAACATCTTCAAATAAAAAATCTGATTCATTTTAATTTCAATGATTTTGCTTTCTTAAGTGAGTCTAACTCCTTAGACTTAGTTAAAGGAGTTATCATCTAATCTTCATTCTCATTTCAAAAATACTTTAAAATGAACCATAATTTTTCTCACCTTTTTTATATATTTTATTCCATGCTCAAATTCAAGAATAATCTATCATTTAACAACACACATTCAATTTCAACATACAACTATTCAACCATTTAAATTAATCATTCAGTAATGATATTTATAAGCTAACTTAGTCAAAAATATCATAATATTTAAGTCATTCAACAATAGCCTTTGCATTTAAATCAATAAATATTCAAGCCAATTTTAAACATATAATTCAATCATCATCATAATCTCATTTTCAGAAATTTTAATATAAATATTTTTTATTAATAATAACTAAGATTTTTTAGTTCTAGTTTTATCATGCTATAGCTATGCATCATCATTCATAATCGAAATATAATTAAGATTAATTTTATAATCATGAACCATCATGAGATTTCTTATCAATAAACTTAATTCTAATAATTTTTCTTATTATTATTGCTTAGGCTAGTGAGCCTAATAGGAGTGTTAGATCTTAAGTTATGTGACTTAAACATCCACTTTTAAGATATCATTTAGTGCTCCTAGCTTTTTTAGGATGTAACTTTATAATATGTGAGGTTTTGACTTCTCATTAAACGTTCTTCCCATTTTTTCTAATGGCTTTAGGTTGTTTATAGTTCTTTTATGAAGCCAAATTAATTTATGTGGATTATATTTTCTAATTGAATATTTGTAAGCTATGTGTCTTAATCTATCACAAAAATTACATTTAATTTTTGGTGACAAGTTTATAGTGGGTCCTTTGACGAAGATAATTAGCTTTTGTTGAGCATTTCCAACAAAGCCTATACCTTCTTTCCTATGAACATAACTCATATTTGCAATGATCATGTTTAGGGATTTTTAGTTTGTTTATAAAACTTTCTAATGTTTGTTTTAATATATTATTTTCCCTACAAAGTTCCTCTAAAGTTTCACATTTAGAGCATAACTAAGTGATGGTGATCTATATATATTTATTCAAATTTACTAATTAATAAATCATGCTCTTTCTTAAGTAGTTTATAAAACTTGCTAATATTTTTAAATAAGACACTAGGTGAGTTACATACTTCATCGTTGATAGCCCCAAGTGTAAGATTCTTCACTTCTTCTCTATTGTGCTCTTCATCTTCGAAGCGTCTTAGCTTCTTGCATTCATAGTAAGAGGTTTTGTGTAATTTAAGTTTATTTTTTATAGTTTTTATTTATTGATTTATTTATCAAATGTTCAAAATTCTCATTACTCAAGATTTCACTCAATGAGCCATATGTTCTTCTTAGTTCAAATTTATTTTTATTCTTTGGAAGGTGTTCTTGGGTTATTAATGTCAAATCTTTCTTATTATTTAGAAAGTATTATTCTTGTTCATTTTTATAAGTCATTTCATTTATTGATTCATTTAATTTAATTATGCTTTCATGTGTGAATGTATGCCAAATATCATAAGCAGTTTCCCAAATAGAAACATGATTAAATTCATTCTTATCAAGTACACAAAATAAAGTATTTATTGCTTTTGTATTTAATAAAAAATCATTATTTTCCTAATCATTTTATTTATTCATTGGTTTGTAAGACTTTTCAAAACTATTTTCAACAATGTGCCATAAATCAAAATTCATATAAAAAGGAAAAATACATATTTTTGTTTTCCAATATATGTAATTTATCTCATTGAACATGGGAGAACGTTGAACGGAATCTCTTATTCATGTCAAACAAAGTCATTTATCACTTGGATGCTTAGTCCAATGAGTAGCACGTGACTCTAATACTAATTGTTATGATCAATTAGCACTAGTGGGGGGGGAGGAAGGGGTGAATTAGTGTAAGTGTAAAAATCCTCGATTCGAAAAACTTACTTGAAATAAAAAAGAAAGATAGGGAGCATTTTTTGAATTTTGTTGGAAATAAATAAATAAATGATTTAAAGGAAAGTCGAAAGATGATACTCATATCTTTCTTTAAACTAGTTAAGTACTATTAAAAGCAAAAAATAAGATAAAATTAGAGAGCTCATAGATTTATAGTAGTTCAGTCACAACTTGGTCTACGTCCACTCCCCGAGTCCTCTTCTCCAAGATCAACTGATGTCCACTATCAATCTTCTTTCAGTGAAGACCAAACCCTTACACTTCTCACTCTCCTTTTTATAGGCTCATGAGAGGAACCTTACAAACTTTCACTCTTCCAACTCACAAGGAGACTTTACCAAGAATACAACTCTTTTTCTCACTCTCTTACACTTTTTTTTTCTTGTATAATTTTAGCACTTGTTTTCACAGAATTTCTAATCCAATGTCTTGTACTAAATGTAAGAATACTTGGAGTATTTATAAAACCCAATTGGTTTCAGAAATTGGAGCCAAAAATTTAAACATATCGAGAAAATTCGGGTACAAGTGATACAATCATCAACACCGATGGCACTACCACTGAAAGCTTCTTGAAAAATAGGGTAACGATAGTACAATCATTGACCTAGGCGATACAATTGTCGCTTGGTGGTATGATCATCGTCCATCGATGGTATAATTGCTAGGAATTTCGGAAAAGTGATTACCTCCAATTTTCTAATTTCGATTTGTACCTTCAATTGGCCCATTTCAAGGTCAACCATTTGAGCACAACCTAAGCTCAATCCAAACCCAAGTGTGAATCCGATTTGACTTACTTGAGTAAATTTGGATTCCTTCTAAATCTAACTCAAGTAAATCTCAAACCAAAATTGATACTAACCATGACTAATTAATTACAATCATTATGACTATCAAGTCTAACAAAACCCTTATAACTCCCGACAAGCTTTTTGACAACCCTCAACAATCTTCCAATAAGTCTTCTGATCTTCTTCTGGTAAACTCCCGATACCTTCCTAGCAAGCTCTCGATCATCTTCCGAGCTCCCGACGAACTCCTAACAACCCTAAATACCTTCGGTAAGCCTTCAGCGAGTCTCTTAACAAGTTCCCACTGCATCATCTAAATTCTGGCCTGATGCCCCGGACTTGACTTTAGTCCACATATGATTGTAATTTTATTTCTCTGTCGTAGTTAATCCTGCATTAGTCATCTCTAACACACATGTTAAATCAACAACCTATTAATTGATTTCATCATCAAAATTCAAGATTCAACACAGATGTGACTTGGAGTGCTAACGTGACCTTGGTGATTGGGTAGACCTATTATTCACTCTATCAAATATATTATTAATTTATTTAAATTATTATATATTTATTTTGATCGTAGTATGATCATGAGATTGAAAAAAGAGTTTTTTTAGAAACATAATAATAATTTTTTTGAATTTATGAAAATACTATTGCGAAATAGAAGTTAATACTTTGGTTTTATATTCTTAGTTTGACAATAAAAGACTCGAAACTGAAGCATATAGAATCTTAATTTGTAAATGGCTCAGATCGAATTAGAAAATGGAAAGATTTGTACAAGTTAGATGAAATTGTCTCTTTCAAAAAAAAGATTACCAACTCACAAAAAAAATATTTTGTTACGAATGAACAAGATAGTGAAAAATTGTCCATATGTAACATCATAATTATTAATACAAAACTTTTCCACGTGACAAGGAAATCTTTATTATAGAATAGAACCATAAGTGATTGGATCATTTAATAATCAAAAAATTAATTTGTTTTATAAAAAGAAGATATCAATGAACTATATTCAACCAATTATCGTGATCATAGAATATAATTGAAAAACAGAAATTATCGATTGGCCCCCATACACTTATATTATCAAAGATATTTCTTATAATTACTTTTAGTATAACATGAGTCAATCATCCACTTTAATACACTTTTTTGTTTATTTGATTAAAGAAAGAACCCCATACACTTTCTTTTTGACAAGAAATTGTCGATTGGCCCGTACTAAAAAATTTATAGTTATTAAAAAATTGAGACATTCATTGTACGCTTGCGATCTTTCTTCTTTTTTATTAGACCATAAATTTCTCGTTCACCAACGAGAGAGAAAAACAAGTGTTGCATTAAATGTTCCTGACAACAAAATTCATCTTTTCAAGTTTTCCAAGTTCCGACCTTGGAATTTTTTAGGGTGTATTAAAGTACAGTGCTAAGCTTGATAATTATATGATCCTCAAAAACAAATAAATCCACTAACATCGTGCTTCATTTAATATTTATGTATAAAGTTTTGAATTCTTTTTTTTGAAAGTAAACAAACAAGGGGGGATTTGATCCCAAGATGTCATCAGTAGTTAAATCTTTTACAATGTAAGTTAATTGATACTATAAAAAATATATTGGATGAAATTTTGAATTCTTAACACTTATAAATGGGTTAGTATATCATCATCAGATTAATATTTTAGATATAAAATTATTGAATGAGGCATAGTATATTCCAATCCATCCAATGTTTGGGTTTTAAGGATGCGAACACATCCACTGAAGTCAAAAGTTTGAGGATCTCTCAAAGTATTGATACCTTTGACAAGCTATTTCAAAATGCAGTAAACAATATATTAGGCAAAATAGAAAAGTAAGAACAAACCTCTTTAGGCCAAATTAGGAAGCATGCACAACGGCATCTGTCATGAGAATCCAATTATGATGAGTGATCCAGAAATATGCATGATCCATCTACTTAACAATTAAATGAATAAAAAGCAACATCTTAATTAATTTAGGAAGTGATTCATACTAAGAACTTGAAAAAAAAAAAGAATCAAAAGGACCCACAGCAAGACATAGCTATGCGCTAAGAATGGTCATACATCAAATTATAAAATGAAATAAGGCTTTCGACGATGACAAAAGGAAAGAAATCATGGCAAGCATGAAAGACCACTTCATGCAGCAACCCATTGCTCGCCAGATCATAGTAAACTAATCTTCGACAATCGCATATCAGAATCTTGCCCTGGTTGATGAGAAGAGGCATAGGAGGACGTATTGCTCTCTCTACCTGCCGCTCTCTCATCGACAATACACACAGACGGAGATGAAACCTATGGATCCACACTGGGTGGGCACCCGACTCTTGCAACAACCAAATATCCATCCAGTCTATGTTGGCGTACCAATGGATAGCCAAATGAACTGTGCCTTCCATCTCTGTCAATGAGTTGTTACCTCTCTCATGTAGGTGTTCAATATCTGGAAAAGGAACTTCTATGAGCCTTTCATCTTCTAGATCAAGAGAGAGAATAGTGTCTCCAAGGGCGTTGTTTTCTGCAAGCCAATACACAGTTCCATTTCCACTTAACCTTCCCCTACTTAACAAAGTATGCATAGCAAGAGCGCTGCTCACTCCAACTTTCCTCCATGTGCTTCCACCAACAGTGAGTGCTTCCATCAACAACATGGTGGAAAGGGTGCTGAACATATGGATAACTTTGTACTGTTTTGAAACTGGATGATATACTAAGCAAAAGTCTGAGCTAACTACATCTACGCTGGTAAAATTTTGCGGTAAGGAAAAGCTTTTGCGGGTGGCAGGGTTGTACAGGCAAACGTCGAATTCCATGTAGGTGTGGTAGAGGCAAAATAATCCATGGCAAGGAAGTGATACGACCGGCAGTGAACGGCTGTGCCAGATGGCGACATTCTTTGCAATCCACGGTGCATCGACTACATCCAGGAACGATAAGAGAGATCTATCGTTGGTAAAGTCTCGGTGAAATGTGAGGACGGAAGAAACTTCAGGGAGGAGTTGCTGTTGTTGCAGATGCAGTCGCACGAAGACGGGATCTGTAGTTATGGAATACCAGCATTTGCATACACACCGGAGTTTCAAGAGAGCCCTGGCAGGGATCCATGATAGTATCTCCATGAAGAGGTCCGATGGAAGCTCCATCGTCTCCGTGTTCTCTGCAGGAGGCGCTTCAGACGGCCTTAAAATTCAGAAAATCCAGAGACGAAATATCTTTTTCTTTCTCTCTGAAGTCCTAAAATGTCCAACAAACATAAAAATTTGAACCTTCAAACTTGGATGATGTGGGGAAGGAACTCCAACTATGATGTATCATTAAAGCACATTTCGAACACATAGAATTACCATACACATAATTATCCATATCATTCTTTTATTACAATAGCATGGGTCAAACACTTAATAATATATTCATCCTATCAACATAGATAAAGAGACTTTAATCCATGGGATGAGTAATTATTACACTGAGTGAAGTGAATGGAGTGGAATCATTCATATGCAAGAAAAGTATACGTAACTCCGAGTAATGGATGTGGTAACCATCTAATCCCTATGCATACCTTCCTGTTGTATTATTATTCATAATTTTTGTATAATATATACACTTTCAAGCATACAAGAATTTCACCATAACTAATACATATATATCACAAAAAACTTTTTAAAAACATACCTCATAATATCATCTTCAGTCTAGACTGATGATTAAACTAAAAAATTGCTTTACCTCTAACGAGTGTTAAAATTCATTAAAAATAAATTTTCTTAAATTCAATACAGAGTCCGCTAGACCTTAAGACCAACTTGAATTTGAGTTGAGCCTACGTTCAATCCAATCGACCTTGAGTTGTTTACAAACATAACCTAGGCCTACTTGGATCAAACCCAACCATCATCCCCCCATCCCTTTTATTTCTATCTTCAATCATTATTTAAATATATATTTTTAAATTTTAAAAATATAAAGAATTTTTTTTATGGTAAAGAATTTAATATATTACATAAAGACATGAACATCATTAAATATCATTTATACATTTTTTTACTTCATAATATAAATTTTCAAAACAATTATTTAAAATTAATGATGCCAATATGTATATATATAACATTTTTATTGATGATAACGAATTGATGAAGATCAAAATTTTGTGAAATATTAAGTGAAGAACACATCAAGTAATAATTTTAGAACTTACAATCTCTTGAAAGTGATCACGTTGCCTAGTCTTCCAATGACGATCTTCAATTATAGTCAAATTCCTCTCGCATTAGATGAAAGAGAGGGATGTCTGCCAAGAATTATATAGGAGATGAGGAGGATCTCAACTGATGTTGGAAAGTGAATTCCATATTATTTTTATTTAAATAAAACTTAAACTAGTTATTTTTTACTAAGGTATTTATAAGTATGAAATAAATGCTAAATGATTAGATGTATTCTATGAAAAAATAGATGGTAAATAATGATGATGAGATGCATATCACTTATGATTTTTCAAATTCATATGAAAACTATGATGATTGCATTTTTTATGTCGCTTCTTTTGAAATTTGATCCCCAAATTTGATTCACCTTCTTTTTAAGATCATTTTCTATTTTCCATGTGGCTTCATTCTCTGTATGATATTGATAACGAATTTGTTCCACAGATCATGCTTATTTCTTTCCAAATTTAGGTTGGCTACCAATTTACTTTTGGAGTACTGACACATTGTGTGTGTATCCACATTAACTACTAACACACAGAACATTGTGTGTGTATGCTAAGTTTGTGGCATGACCAATATTGAAGCAATTTATGAAATCTTTTACAAGACTTCAAAAGTATGAATAAATTGGGATTGACACTTTTTAAAATTTTTCAATAGATACTTGTTGTTCAGTGCTCACTTGCTGACAAACTATCTATTGAAATGAACTTGATTATGTCTCTCTTCATGCCTCATCACCAATACCTTTGGTGCAAGTCATGATATATTTTAGTACTATCCAAATTTTTGACAAATCTTGATTTATGGACTTCTTCCAATAGTTGCTTTTCTATCATATCGTAAAAGAGGTAAAGATAAGCCTCTGATAACCACAAAAAAAAAGGGGATATTTCAGCCTCCATATATGAAATGCAAAATATAAATAAGCAGAAGAAAGAAATAGAAATCTCATGCTAATAAATACATATTTATCGGCATCTGATTCATTTATGATCAAGTACACATGAAAAAGCAAACTAAGATTTAACTCGTTTTGCCATAATTTCTTAATGTATTTTTTTAATACTACCTACATGCTGAATATGCTCAAATATTGTGGTATATTAGAAAGCATACCTTTTTTGCTTGTCCATTTTTTGAGAGGTAATTATTATATCTTCAGTAAAAGTCGCTTCAGTGTTTTGTCCTCTTCTGCTTTAGTGTTTTGTGCTCTTCTTACATTGCTGGTTAACCCATAACTAGAATCTCTAATCATTTCTTATTCTAGAGGAAAAGAAACAAAAATAAAATGCAGCTCTTAACAAAATCGATGAAAGGTCAATGTGGCAGATATTAGATACATAGTGACCTGTACAAAAATTAAATACAAAGCAGTGTTAATAGGAAACTATATATGTACAAACTAATTAAAAATCCAAGGAGATTGTTATTCAACGACATAAGATATATATATATATATATATATATATATATATATATATATATATACACACACACACACACACACACACACACAATATATCTCAAGCTTTGTAAGTAATTGAGTTGATGAGATAACATTGCCTATCAAGTTGATATGCTGGCAGTAGTTGGCCCCATTGAACTTAGCACTACCTAGAACAGTAGTTGCCGATGAAATGGTTACAAATATACCTACATGAAGTTAATTCTGCCTTATCAGTCTTAAACCAGATATCTCGAATCCTGTAGATTGTTTAAGAGAACAAGCCTTACTGATTTCAGCATGTACATGATTAAGCTTGAGAAATAAGAAATGGATGACATATTCTCTGCTGCATTTATAAACTTTATGGTGGTGATAAGTCATGATATTGCATGTTGTAGATGACAAACATCAACATCATATTATTACCTTATATTTCTTATAAGCAAACTATCATTAGCAATTAAAAAAAAAAACACTAGAACATACTCTCTCACGAAAGAACAGGTTGAGTGCATGCCAGCCATTGCTGAAAAAAACAATTGCTGCCCGTGCTTATCGTAGCTTATCGGATTTCTCCAGAACAAGACTGGTTATTCCTTTCCTGCATGCATTTTGCAACCAAAAATAAAGTTAACTATTCATATATCACTATCCAGTGCAATTGTATATAGGTGGTAACATAAAGATAGGTTAGGCAACAAACTTTATGTAACATAACGAGAAATAACAACAATGATACGGCTTCATCGATTTCAAATCTCCATTGTTGCAGTTGTCATAGATTAATTTACTAAAACATTTGTACAAGAATGCCATTAGGAGCTAAAAATCTATTTCTCAAGCACACAGTATACGTCAAAAATAAGAAGAATTGATAAGTTAATTCAAATATATTTGGTAAGTCTATATTAGAAAAAGTTGGTACTGTCTTGAATAGCATGACCATCCTTACCCATAAAACAAAAGTTTTAGCATCTTTATGCTCATAATCTAGCAAATCCGGCATCATCCGTACCTGCAAAACCAACAAGTCTTGTTTCCAGAATGCATTCACAACATCATTTCATAAACCATTTAGAAGGAAAGCCGTTGACATACCACTGAAGCTGGTACGTCCCATAATCTATTTCCTGCAACTTCATTCGTTCTGAAAGTCGATCACAATATCATGACATTGGAAACAAAGAAAAACTATATCATGGAAAGTGGAAAAAGAAAAAAAATCCTAGCTTCCATCTACATGCCTCATCCGACTACCCAATGGATTACTTGGCCCTCCGGCTGGCTCCTCTCCCTCTCTTCCACTGACGGCGTAGCAGATCATGATCGTTGGGCAGTACTGCAAAATAAGAGAAAAATAAAAGTGGTAATCATGGTGAGGGGGACGAGGAGAGAAATTATGCTAGAACCGGAAGCCTAAACGACGACGATCAACTCTCGACAACAACAACGACAATAAAATTGATTAAGGCAGCCGTTTGATATCACCGAAAGGAGACGAACGGATGGCGATTGAGGGAATCTAAAGGCCGCAGAGATCACCGGCTTGCAGGATCTCTCCGGCGGCGACGGGTTCGCTGGGTTCGGAGTCGCCAGGGATCATGACAAATAAGGTTACTGTGTCCCCTTTGCTATGGAAGTATGCTGCTTGAGACGATTCAAAAAACCTGAGCTAGCTCGAGTCGAACCAAGCCCAAGTATATACTTCTGGTTCGACAATTGGTCCAAGTCTTGGACCATGTAAGTACGCTGCTTGAGACGACTCAATAAACCGGAGCTAGCTCGAGTCGAACCAAGCCCAAGTATATACTTCTGGTTCGACAATTGGTCCAAGTCTTGGACCATGTAAGTACGCTGCTTGAGGCGACTCAATAAACCGGAGCTAGCTCGAGTCGAACCAAGCCCAAGTATATACTTCTGGTTCCACAATTGGTCCAAGTCTTGGACCATGTAAGTACGCTGCTTGAGACGACTCAATAAACCGGAGCTAGCTCGAGTCGAACCAAGCCCAAGTATATACTTCTGGTTCGACAATTGGTCCAAGTCTTGGACCGTAGCTTGCTTCCCATCCTACGGTTTAGATAGTATGTATGATCATTCTATATTTCATATATGCAAACTTAGAATTCAATTTGTAAATTAGCGATGATATATATAAGGTAATCACAACAGTTGTTTAGTGACAACAAGAGTAATGTTACGTCACGAAAACTAATACTTTGTGACAACATTAGTGGCAATGTTATGACTAATTCATAATTCCAAGAAAAAAAGAACCATAAGGGTTCATGACGAGAAACAGCGAGACCCTAAGAATGGTCATATATATGCATCAAATTCTAAAAATGAGACGATGCTTTCCACGATGACAAAAGCATCGAAAGCATCATCAATCATAAGCACGAAAGATTTCTTCCTCCTGCTGCAAGTCTTTGCTCCTCAGATCGTAATAAACTAATCTTCGACAGTCCCTCATCAGAATCTTGCCCTGGTTGATGAGAAGAAGCATGGGAGGGTAGTACTTTCTCTCTACCTTCTGAACTCCTCCTTTCGACAAAGCACACATACGGATATGAATCCTATGGATCCACAGTCGATGGCCGCCCGACTCTCGTAACATCCAAATATCCATCCAGTCTACCTCGGCGAGCCAGTTGATAACCAAATGAATGGTGGCGTTTAATTTGTGGTAAAGGAACCTCTATGAACCTTTCATTGTCTAGATCAACGGAGAGAATAATGGCTTCCAGGGGTCCATACCTCTGTGTAAGCTAGTACATAGTTCCTGTCGCACTTGCCATTCCCCTATTTATCAAAGGAAACATGATACGATCGCTGCTCACTTCCTCCACCTTCCTCCATGTACTTCCGCCAACAGTGAGTACCTCCATCACCGATGCGATCGATTTGGTGCAGAACGCATGGATAACTTTATACTGTCTTGAGATCGGATGGTATCCTAAGGAAAACTCTGATAGAAGCACTTCTTCGCTGGTGAAATTTTGCGGCAAGGAGAAGCTCTTGCGGGTGGCGGGGTTGTACAGGCAGACGTCGCACTTGGTGTACATGCGGTAGAGGCAAATAAATCCATGGCAAGGAGAAGATATGGCCAGCAGTGAGTTGTTGTCCCGAAGGCGACATGCTTTGCGACCCACGGTACGTCGACTACATCCAGGAGCGACAGGAATGCTCTATCGCTGTGCTTGTAAAATGTGAGGACGGAAGTAGCTCCAGGGAGGAGTTGCTGTCGTTGCAGGTGCAACCGGATGAAGACGAGGTCGGTTGTCATGGAGTACCAGTGTTTGCTGCATACACACCGGAGCTTCAAGAGGGCCCTGGCCGGGATCCACGACAGTATCTCCATGAAGAGGTCCGGTGAAAGCTCCGACGACGTCTTCTCCATGTTCTTTGCAGCAGGCGCTTCAGACTTTGCTTTACAATTCAAAAAATGCCGAGAAATGAATATATCTTATCTCTACCTGTAGTTAATTACTTAGTATATATGCATACAAATTTTTTTTAATGTATGCCTCATTTATTATCGACTGATGATTAAATTCAAATTTTGATTAATCTCTAACGAGTGTTTAAATTCATTACAAGTAAAATCCATTAAATTCGACACCGAGTCCCTTATGACCAACCTGATATCAAGTTGAAGATTCTTGGATTCGATATGAACCAAATGTTGACTTAGCCAAAGTTGGTGTTTGGTGGCTGGGACCTAACACACTAGATTTTAGGTCCGAGCCCAATCGTCCTTGAGTTGGGTTCAAACCAAACCAGGGTCTATTCTCTTTTATTTTTGTCTATATATATCATAGTTTAAATCTAGATTACAAAAGTTAAAAAATATAAATAATTTATTTTGATGATGAATCATTTAATATATTGCATAAAGACATAAACATCTTTAAATGTGATTTACAAATTTTATTTCATGATATAATATTTCAAAATAATTATTTAAATTAATGATGCTGAAATATAAAGATATATAATATTTTTTATTGAAAACATAAAATTGATAAAGACCAAAATTATTAAGCAAGCAATAATTTAATAATTTTAAAAAAATAGAGAACTTACTATCTTGAAGGAGATCACGTTTGCTTAGTCTTCCATCCACATCCTCATTTATATAGAAGAGAAGGAATGTATAAAACTTTATTCCATATTAGTTTTATTTTTTTTAAAAAATAATTGGTTATTTCTTACTAATTTTTAATAAGTAGGAAACAGATTCCGATGATGAGGTGTATTATATGAAAAATTAGAAGGCAAATAATAATGCTGTGTATCATTTATGATTTTTTATATTCATAAAATACTATGATGATTACATTCTCTCTAACCTATTTTGAAATTTGATCTTCAAATTTGATTGACCTTCTTTTTAATATCATATTCTATTTTCTAGGCAACTTCTTCTCTATATGATATTGATGATGAACATTCAATAAAAGTAATATTTTATTTCTTAGAATATGCTTATCTGCTTTCAGATATAGATTGACTATTCCAAATATATAGCACTATACATTTGGTGTACTAACACACGGAATGTTGTGTATGTTTACAACTTTATGACAAAACCACTGTATGTGCAATTGATTCAATCATTTGTAAGACTTCAAAAGTATCAATATATCATGGAGCTATTTTTCTTTTCCATTTGAATCATATGTTACCTCTTATTGGAGATATATTCAAGAAGACATAATCCTCAATCTTAAATTCTAGATCTTCTCTCTTTTGATTCAATTATAACATCCTAGTTTGTCTCATATTAGTAATAAATAAAAATTTAAAATTACTTATATGGATTTGATATGTAACTATCATTAATTTAGTTTAAGTATTTTCGATCAATGGTTCATACTCCATAAAATTAATAGATTACTTATCTCATCGTTTCAGAGTTATGACAAAAGGTATGAGAATCCATCTAGTATTAGGCATAGTGAGGGGGAGATTATAACATCTTGATATAGTCTCATATCAATGATAAATAACAAATTAAATTAACTTATAAATAACTGATTAGGTATGTAATTATTAACTTGAGTTTAAGCATGTTGGGTAGTTAAAGTTCAACAAGGTAGTAGTGAGTTAATCAACCCACCAAGTTATAACATGTATATTTTTTTATAACAACTCTATACTATTAACAATGTTGTATCTATTTTTTTTGCATAATGTTTGTGTCTTCCTAAATAAATTGGTGATCTATACTTCCTCTTGTAAAGCATTTCAACATGAGTCGTTTAAATACTTGAATAGCAATTGTTGCCATTAGCAAATGTAATTAAATGTGAATATTCATCCAAACTATAATACAAATCCAAAGCAAATGCTCTTAGGAAATATTTTTATATTTTATCATTCTTTTAAATTGTCCATCTCTTTGGGGGTGGAAATTGTACTAAAATTTTTATGCAAATCTTTGATCCTAGTTAGATATGAGTTGGTTATAACACAGATCTACTAGATTATCCAATGAGTATTTGTTTACAAATTGGGAATAAGCAAGCACACTTAATGGTCCACAACAGCTCAAATTTCTTCATGTCTTTTTTGTGCTTTTGGTAGTCCACACATGTAATTCTATTTTAGAATACACATCTTTTGTAATTTTTCATAGGTACTACTTATTCAACCTTCACTTGCTAACAAAACTAACAACAATGAATTTTTTTGAATATTTAAATAATTTATATAGCTTATCAACTTTGTAATAAAGGGATATGAAACTACATTAATCTTTCCAACATGATAATTAATATTAAAATCATAATCTTTTCAATCATTTCATATTCAGTGTATTTTTTGTAAAGATATGGATCTACAAATATTTCAGAAGTCTAACCGTGTTTTTTTTAGCTTCAACACTATTAATAGTGTCACCAATGACATCGTTCATTGGATTTGTGCAATCTCTGAAGCTAAAGAAGATTGAGTCTTCTCTCATGAAGATTAAGAAATTGGTGGAGGTTCATTATTTGGGTTTGCTTGGTGAGCTCTACGAGTGTGTAGAGGGCAATATGAGGTCATCTATGACAGGCCTGTGAGATTAAGCAACATTGATATCGTCGTCCACAATCTTATACATCCTCTCCATAATTTATTAATATAAGATTACGTATAAAAAGAAATAAACCTTGCGATTCTGAAACATAGAGTTTGCACTTCGAAATCATAAAAGATATCATGTCTCCTGTAACACTGTACTCCTAATCTCAAACATATCATACATTATAATTTACTTATGATATGGCCAACAATATAATAAAAAAAATGAGTAAATTTAAATAAATTTATTTTACTAAGTAAAATGACAGTGTGTCTCCAATATATAATGTTGTTGTGCTGATATCTACACATATGTCATAGACATAAGTCATAAGAACCATGTATATTCTATCTAAAATTAATATACACAAAGTATGATAAATAGATAATCATCTATATGTACCGTGGCACCGGTCCATATTTATTTATTAATTTAAAATCATATGCATAAACATGGTAAAATATCTTCTCACGATATGATAGACACATAAAAATATAATATATTGGTCTAGAGTTAGTCATAATGCATGGGTGCAAAATTAAGTTATATTACATGCAAGAGAAATTATAATATATATGTGCATTCTATATACTTCTATGTTAGACGATATAATATATGTATGCATTCAAACACTGCACTCCAGATACTTTTATGTGTACTCCGACACCATAGGTCATACCATATATGTGCAATGTACTTTTGTTATATTAACATTATGTTTATACTTTGCTCATGATAATCATATTATTTTAAACATGCTTATGAAGATACATTATCAATGCTCATAATACATATGAGATCTATTTTATAGTAAATTAAGATTATATTTATATGATTTAGTAAGTCAAGATTATATTTATATGATTTGACTAAAAATTGAGGTGTAAAATTATAAATTATGGATTTTATTATTAATTTTCTTATATAAAATCTTCTAATAATTAAATTATTAAATTTTAAAATAATAAAATAATATATATTTTTTATATAAAAGCATGATTTATGTTTCATCATGATTACAGTTATATGAGTTTTTCTTATATTAATTAGTGTTCAATAATAGTTTTTATTATTATTTAATTTTTTATATAACTATATTAAAAAAAATTGATAAATATTATTTGTAACTTATATCCCTAAGTTTTATAAGAGCAAAAGTGACCTAAAATAGTAAACTTATAAGATATGAATTATAATAAATATTTTATTATTTATAAAATAATTTATGTAATATTTTATATTATTACATTTGTTCTTGTAGTCATCCAAGTAATATGGAATAATAAATTTATAAAATTATATTAAAATTTTAGTCTTAAATAATATTAATAAAATTTTTATATGAAAATTTAGATAATCTCAAAGGAAAATCTACTATGAATAATTATATGATGGGGTAAGATGAGAATATTTTTAACATCCTTACATTTTATGATTATTATACCTAAAGATAGTATGGTTATTCTATAAGGATGATTCAATTCTTTATATTGATAAAATCTTATATTCACTATCAATATTTTACCTAATAATAAAATAGAGATGACATTAAAGTTTAATATTATTAAAAACTCTAAATATTAATATTATATTATTTTATTACAATAGTATTTATTTCATTATATTCGTATAAATTTTTATATATTTTTTGAATTAAATTATTATATATAACCTGAGCATACCTAATTAAAGGATCATGAACTTAACTATTAAAAATTTTATGAGATAAATAATTAAATTATTGAAAAAGGTCTTGAAGGCTCGGTTTTAATAATTCATAAATAATATTTATACTTTATTATATAATATAAATAGTGCATTAGAATATTAAAAGATACTTAAAATTACTAATAAGTCATTAACTGATACCTTAATGATAATATTGATTTTAACTTTATATTATAATATTTGAAGAATTCTATATATCCTTGTTATAACTAACAAAGATGTAAAACTTTAAAATATTAGGTATATAAATATAGATGAGTCATTCATGTGTAATTTTTTTATTATCTTTCTTTTTTATTTAGCTTTGTAAAATTTTATATTTGTTTAGGAAGAATTAAGATTAAATTATAAATAATTCATAATATTTGAGTACTACTCAAAGAGTGGGTAACAATAAATGATTAAAGCATAATTTATCATATAAATCAATTGAGTTTATAAATCCTATACAAACTTATAAAAGAGAAAAATTTATATTAAAGTAATACTTCTATGATAGGATTGGCCATGTAAAGAAGACTATAAGGTTTGGTTAGAAAGGAAAAAATATATAAGACCTTTGTATGTTATTAAAGTTATTTTTTAATACTCGATGGATTAATTTTAATGATTTAACTTATATTATTAATAATATGTAGGAAATTATTTAAACTCAAAAAACCAAGAGAGTATGAGAGGCTTATCATTACAGAAAATTATCATAAAATAAAAACGATAATAGTTAATACTTATATGTGATGAAGCTCAGAGGACGATTATATATATTTTGAATAAAGTTATTGGTACGTCAATTCCATCACCTCATTTTGAGTTATGGACTAATGAAAAATCTCATTTGAGATATTTATATATTTATAATTATCCTATAAAGATAAGGATCTTTAATTCACATGAAAAAATTAGATTGAATGACCATTTATGAATATTTTATTATTTTATTTAAAGAAATATTTAGATATGTATAGATTTTATTGCTATAATATCAGGATGGTTGAATCTAATGATCAAGGATTTCTAAAAAATAGTTAATTAATGAGATTAAAAATTTTAAATTTAATATTGATATCGAGGAGATACAAGTTGATACTTCTTTATTATTTTATATTCAAGATATTATTATTTCTCAAATTATTAAAAAATTGAACAATAGAATAATATTAATAAACTCTAACATAATATTAATGTCATCCCTAATGATATTTTGAAAAATTACAATTGATAATTATGAGAATATCTCAAAGAAAAAAGAGATATATAACTTTTGATAATTATATGATAATTTTATAAGAATAATATTATGATATATGATTATATATGAATCAAAACATTCCCTTATTATTTTCTTATGATTCTAAAATTTGGTATGATGTAATAAAAGAAGATTCAAATTCGACTAGAATACTATTTGAGTAATTATCAAATTACATAATAAATATATAAAAGCCTATTATATATGGGTCTTTAAGATTAGACATACTTAAGATGATAATATAAAGTCAAGCTAATAGCAAAATGCTTTACTCATAAAAAAATAATATGATATATTTGCTCTAATTTATCTATAAACTCTTTAAGAATTGTCATAATAGTAGTAGCTCATTATGATTTTTATATTAAATAAACAACTTTTCTATATGAAAAACTAGATAAGAAAATTTATAACCTAAATAATTAATAAAAAATAAATTTTGGCATACATATTTAAAAAATTCATTTATAACTATAAATAATTTTTTAGATAATGATATATGAAGTTTGATACCATTATTTAATTTATATTTAAGAAAATACTATTTCTTAATATTTATATCAAATATCAATAGGAACAAACTTGCTATAATCGTTTTTTTATGTAAATAATATTTTACTTGTTAGTAGTGATATTGGTTTACTGTATAATTTTTTTCTAAAATTGTATTTGAAAGAATCAACTAAAATGGTAAATAAATAAAAAATTTATGTATGCATGGTAAAAACTTTTTTATATGCTCAATTCTATACGAGTTAAGAATGATAAATACTAATAGTGTTAAGTATATTGATACAAATTACTTTGTGATTAGAGAATAAGTCCACAAATAATCAGTGTCAATTAAGAACCTAAGTTTTACTGTATTAATTATCGATCCATCAACTAATTTATTATAGTTTAAAATATTTAAAATTAACATGTTATTATAATTGGGTTTGTAAGCAGTTCATAAATGATATAGTAATATATATTTGAATGAATATTATAATTAATATTTTTATTTATATAAATATAATTATTTATTTTTACTATCTTGTTCACACTAACATATGTATTTATATATGAATAATATGATTATCTTGATAAAATAATAGTATTATGATATTTTAAAAAAGTATGATATTGATGAATAATTCATATTACTTGTTAGATTTAATAGATTAAATTTATGAAACTTATTAATTTATTTTTAAATTTGCATGCACATAAATATTTTTCATAATTTTAGAACCTAATCAACTAACAAAATTTTAAATAAAATGTTATTTTAATTTTAAAATCTTTTTATATCTTATTAATTAATAATCAAGTCAAATAATATTAGATTATGTATATATATATATATATATATATGTAACCCAAATTACGAGGGCCCAACTATACTGTCCTTGCTTGGTCGATCTGGCCCAGCGTCTCCACGTATCTCAACTCCGCAGCCATGGCGCCGACTGCGATCGTTCTTGTCCGGGACGCCGACGGCTTCGGGCCAACCATTGCTGAAGCCCTCCTCCCAAGCCCCAACTCCAACCTGACAAGGTCGTAATCATTCGTCTTGGTCAATTCCTCTCCTTATTCTCCCTCCCTTCTGATACAAACCCTAAACCCTCAAAATCGTTGTTTGAATTAATTTTCGCTACTTTCTTCTCGAATTGTTCAGGGAAAGCTCTTCGTTTGAGCTTTCGTTGGAGAAATACGACGTTAAGGACAGTAAAGCTTCGGGCGATCTCATCCAGTTTCTTGATCCAAGTGGATCGCCTCAGGTTCGTCAACTTGTATTTTTATTATTCTGGAATTCTTCGATCTAAAACATCTTGAAAATTTTTAACTTTGTTTATTTATGGAACTTATGAATATGATTTGGTACTGTTTCGTGTTGAATTAGTTGATTTGCAACATATACTTGATCCTCTCGTAAGAGTTCCCGAATTTCTACTATTCTCTATTGTTTTTCGTAACCATTAGATTGACATGTTTCTTTTGTATATAAACAGCAATATGCGCCAGGGGAGATTATAGATTTTAACGCTCTGATAGTAATGTATAAGTTTAATCTTTTTCTCAAAATTGTTTTGCTTTTATGTTCTCTGTTGGAAAAATGATCTATGGAAAGTGTTTCATAGAGCTTACGTTGCAAGAGTCACGAATGCCTGGTTTTTTGTGCCTCTGTCAGAATTGGACCTAGATCTGTTTTACAGAAAATGATTACCGTACAAGATTGAACTTGCCCCTAAGAACATTCCTAATTCTTTGATAATAAATTTTACCTTAGGAGGTTTATGTTTCTGAAAAGTGGATACTGTATGATGTGATTCTGATTTTAAAAACTTATCATTTAATCATTTCTCTAGAGTCTTTCCGAATTTACACAAACTTGAGGGTTATTCTGTGGCTTAACAGATATATGAAAACTTGTATATTAGGTTTATTCTTGTCTAATTTTGCATCGGGCAAGACTCAAAGTGCTGTAAACATTATCTTGAATGTCACCAATTAGTTGATTTTGACTTGTGCTCTGAACTAATCCCAAAGTTAATAGGAAAAAAGTTTGGATGAACCTTTCTTGTGGAGGTGAGATGGACTTTCCTTCATTTGTCATATGACGTTTTAAGATGTTTAGTTGTGATATCATGATAAATGTGACCACTTACAAAATAGAATATTCTTCTTAGTATACTTTCAACATGTTTCTTGCCAATGTAACATTTTAACAGTCCTGATATCATTTTGGCCTTCCCTGCAGCTCCTGCTCCATCAAAACACCATTTTTTTGTGTCATACATCGAGTGTTGTTGCTATGTATTCTATTATTCAAGCATTGGAGCTTCTCCCTTGTTTTCTCTATGCTCCATTGTCTATTGAGTCCATCCCTCTCCTTGTTAGCACCAAGGCCTTGCTAGAAATGGTTGTTTGACATGGTTGTGTGCAAGGTAATGACAACAGTATATGCAACATTGACTCGGCCAGCTATGATCCACAAGGAACATGGAGGCGGTAAAAGTTCAGTGGGAATGAATAATAGCTGAAATTTAAAGATCTATCACGTCTGGCCTCCTTGAGGAAAGAAATGTTGTATAGTGGGTTTGGCCATTGTGAGGAAGCATGAGTTTAAGTGAGTGGGGATCATTAGGCAGCACTATTAGAAAGAAAAAAGTGTACTGGTGGCGTTCATAGTACAATCACCTGCTAATATAACATAGGATGACACTTGAATTTGCTGAAAATGAAAGAGATAGGTTCCATGGACAGAGGTGAAGGGAAAAGGGGAGATTGTGGGTGATAGAAAGGTATCTGACAAACATAGAATATGATGGTTAAAACTTCAAAAGGGGAATAATGGGTACATTCTTCTCTTAGGAGGGCAGTCCATCTCCATATATGCATACATGAAAGTGAGTAGTATTTTTGTATATTTATATGCTTCCCTTCATGCATGTGTGCTTAAGAATCCTCTATTAATGGATGTGGGTGTGAGTAAATGGGAGGAGGGATGTGTGTATGTACATGTACTTGTGTGAATGCATGTTCTTGTGGTACAGATAAGAGTACTCAAACTTCTTTGATGAGGACGTATATGTAGATGAACATAATTGATAGTACAGAAAATTTATTATCGAATTGAAGGAATATACTCGAACTTTTTGGTCTAGGAAGTTCGTTTGTACTGTTAAGAAAATTACAGATGTTTATATAATGATAGTTTGTCATAAATCAAGACAGATTAGTGAAAGAAACAAATTATTTCTTGTTTAGCTGTTGAACCTTTTCACAAGTAACATCACGTACAATTTAATATTTCCATGTTGTATCATCTAACTGTAAAAATCATGTTTTAGGCCATCCTCCTATTGTAGCATGATAATATGCTTTATCTCATTTTATATTTTCATGGACGAAGACAATTGAATTGAGAACTTGCTATTCATCTTAGGTGTCAATCTTTATCCTGCAAAATTATGAGCCTCCTCTTGCTGCATGTGTCACCAATGAACTATTGACATCATTTTCTAATGAGACTACAATAGTACTTCCATTTGTGATGAAAGCACTGAAGATCAACAGGGAAGAAATGAATGAACAATCAGTTGATCAGGAAGTGACACTCTATGCTGCCAAAATAGGTGGAATATCTGAACTTACCAAGGCCATGATTAGTGGAGCTATCAGTGCGCCTCCATCCTTGCAAATTCATTGTGAACTGTTGGCTTGTTTGCTGCTGATGGCACGAATTTTAAGTTTGCCAACAGTTCTTATTGCAGCAGGTGGTCAACGTTCTAATAGAAAGTCTAGCAATCCCGAGCTTGAGGTACATGAAAATGCTCCAATTTTATGTTTTGGTAATTTCTTCTGACTTTGGTTTTTTTTTTTGGCTCTTTACATCTCGAGATATAAGCTACTTGTTTCTGAGTACCACATGCTGAATAATCAAATGGTTTTTTCTTGCCTAATTGGGATAAAACTTTAAATGAAGGGGTGTTGAGATATTTGTACTATTTTGAAAAACATGAATTAAAGTCTTAACTAGATTATGAAGACAAGAAGATTCCTACTATGAAGATGGAAACATTTCAGAAGTTTGCTGTCAAACTATGCAACTATAGAATATATCAGTGACAAGTGCAAATACCACCTTTTGGAAATTAAGCTTGATGTAGCCATATGATCCGCTGCTGGTTTTTCATGGATGTCTACAGATGAAATGAATCCTTTATGATTTTTTTCCTTGTTTAACATGAAGCGAATTCTAATTTATTAAAAAATGTACGGATTTTAGTTAGCAATCTTCCTTTTAGTACATAATATGGTTTGAGAAGTTCTGTAACTTGGAGTTTGCTACTGGTGACTTTGCTTTCTTGTTGACTTGGAGTTTCCTCCTCAATGTGTTTTTCCAACAATAGTTGATCCACACACATGTGAATGCTTTTCCATGTCAAATCTTGAATATGAACGAATGGCCGTCATTGTTTATGTAATTGGAAAATTTTGGTCTTTAATTCATATGAACACTCATCAATTCCCATCTATGGAAATATGGTGTGAATCATGTTGTGTTCCATTGATGTCATCCCAGGAGAGTCCCAGCAGGAAAAAGTTAAAAAAAAAAAAAGAAAGAAAGATAACACTAGTAACAAACAAATAAACATGCTAAATTAATGGCCCCACAAGTTGACCAAGGTTGTTAACAGGAGCAATCAATGATTCACATCCAGGTGGGCAACTTTGATCATATTTTATGACTAGTGAATACTAAGACATACATTTAATATTCATTTACTTAGATTTTACTGTGTGATTAGTGATGTTATCTATCAGCAGATTAGCTGTAGACTGTAATTATTTAAGTCATGATTAATTGTGTTCAACCCTTTCAGCAGGGTCTTTGAATTTTAGATTTTTTCTGGAACTTATTTTGGCTTCCCACTAGTATGTCTTATTAATTGACCAATAGGAAAATTTTGACCTTTTGGATTGCATTGCATATTTCATCAGGGAAGTTAGAAAGAAAAGAGAACAAAATTCATGTTACTAATAAAATCTAGCTGCCGATAGCCATCTTTTGCCATTAGACCTAGAAGCACTGTCTTCATTTATTTGGATCAAGCTTAGAGATTTCTAACTTTGTTGTTTATGTTTTCTATAAGTTGCAGCAGTCATAAAATATCTCCTGGCAATTAAGCCAGGCAAGAATTACTTAGTTGCTATGCAGAATTCTAATAGTTCATTCTGCTTCTGTATACATACTTTTTGCAACTGCCTTTGCATCTAACTACTTGCTTTGTGCTTCCAAATTCCTCCTATTTTTCAATTTCAGGCACTGTATGAGCTGGGGCAGTTAGTAGCAAGCAATCTTGGTCTTTGCTTTTCTAAAGACAAAATTCAACAAAAGCACTCAACGAAGTCAACTAGTGTTCGAGAACCATGGCGTGCGTTGTATGGATGAGCTTTTTCGGCAATCTATTTATATGTTAAAAATGATAATTTCATTGCCTTTTGTTGGCAATGCATCTTCAGATTCATGTTATATGTAGGCGATTCGCCAGTTTTTATGTGGTAAGAGAGTGAACCACCCTATCGATAGCACCCTATCGATAGCGCCCGGTGCCGTTCTCTCTCTCTCTTAGGCAATTCTATTCATTCTCCTCAAACGCATTTATCTTAATGCCAGAGTGCTAATGTCATGTGGATATATGTCCAATTTCTAAGATAATATTCTTGTTGGTTATAGGACTCTTAAACACCTTGATAATGGCACGGCACCATGATTATATTTACTTGAATTCAGGTGTGGTAGTGAAATCTGAAGGGTAACACTTCCAAATCATGGTAGTTCATATCGGTCAATGGATATTTATCTATCTACGTGAATGATATTTATCTATCTACGTGAATTGGTTACTGCATCGTTTGTTATATGGAAAGGTGATTTTTTTAACATCACCAGCTTTGACACACTGATTAATTTTATGGATTCAACTCGAGTCTAACCTAACTTGATTCATTGCAAATTCCATGTAGCGTATGACGCCACTGAATCAGGAAGTGCAAGCGCAGGTGGTTCGGTATATTCTAAAGCATACGGGGGGCGATGGCGTTACTGGGGGGAATTAATACGGCGAAGAAAACGTCGTCGGTCTGGCGAAATTTACGTCGCGAGATGGCGTTGGATCATCGCACCATACACCCAACACCAGTCTCCTACTCCTCATCTCTCCTACCTGTCCACCTACAATTCCTCTCCTACGACGTCCGGATTCTCGAATCACTACGACTCCGCTGGGGCTTCATCAGGGTCTTCGTGGATCGGTAACTGCTTCTCGGGGGACATCCACTTCGCGATTTCTGGATTTATCGCTGCGGTAATTGCAAAGAGATTGATTTCGTCGATCTTGCTTTCGTTTCTAAAGCATTTTGTTGGTGTCCCTGCGTAAGTATGTGAAATTTTGATATTTTCTTATTGATGTCTATTCCAGTCTCTAAAGTGCTAACAAAAACTGATTTCATTTTTGTTTCAATTGATGTGTTTTCAAAACCTTCCAAAGATTTATCCTTTTAGATTTAAATTGTTGCAAATGGAAAGCTGACATCTTCCTAATAGCGGCCATTTTTTGCAGGAGAATGCGGGCATTTTTATTGCTCCTTTATGTCCCCTTTTTTAATTGATTCAAGTTGATGGCTGGATGTGTACTAAGAGTACTATTCTACAAGCCAGAAGAAGAACTGCAACAATGTTAGGGTTGGCAATTGACTGATCTGCTTGAGGAAGCATGGGTCCTCTTTGTGATTTCTGCGGGGAGCAAAGATCTATGGTCTACTGCAGGTCTGATGCCGCGTCCTTATGCTTATCATGTGACCGAAATGTCCATTCTGGAAACGCCCTCTCTTGGAGGCACTGGCGAAGTCTTTTGTGTGACAGATGCACTATGCAACCTGCGACAATCTGGTGCATCGAAGAAAGTGTTTCTCTTTCTCAAAGTTGCGATCGGAATGGTCATGGTGGTTCCTCATCAGCTTCAGGACACAAAAGGCAGACGATAAATTGCTATTCAGGTTGTCCGTCAGCAGCAGACTTTTTGAGAATGTGGTCCTTTATTTACAAGTTACCTCCTATAAGAGAGTCCAGTTTCGAACAGGGATTTGGCTTGATCAATGTAAATAAGAACAGTGTCAGTAGTTGTTTGAGACTTCCGGAGAACGGTTGTAACATCGACATTGAGGGTGCAGGCAAGATAGATGAACTGGAAGCGGTTGATAATCACAGTTCCTGGATAAGATCATCTTCAACTTCTTCAGTTATTCCTATGCGTCGTACTGCAGATCAGTTTGCTGGTTCTGTGGATTCAACTTTGACTAAGGTGCCTTAGGGTTTTGCAATAATAATAATTTGTCATAAAATAGTTGAACTTGTTCATATCTTTTGTTTCTTTGTCGCCAGGCTAGTGTATTATGATTCTCTAAAGCAATAAAATTCTAGGCTTTGCAAGTTACTCTGATTTTGACGAACTAGATACTAAGTAGATCGACATTAAGTTAGCTACAGCATCTTTTTGTTGCTAAACATGAGCTGATTTGTTCCTTTGAACCAGTAGCCACTTGTTACATATATTGATTTTGGTGTATCTTTCCTCAAAGAACCTTGTTACATATATTGAGTTGGGTAGCTCTTGCTACTGTTTCTATTCATTTGTTATTGCTGTATCAACTGAATATAGAATATTGTTTATTATAAAAGAGGTTCTTGGACATTTACTAGTATTGTTTATTACAAAGACAAAACTATTCAGATTCAGTAGTAAATGCAAAAATGATGTTTCTAGAACTTGAAGTAGTTGCAATTTTTCAAATTGCTGTTGCATATTGTTCATTTGAAGAATAGTTAAAGGTCCTAGCCTTTTTTGTTCTGATTTCTTCCACTAATTAGCCCTTGAGAGTTGCAACGAAGGCTTTAAAAGTTGTGCTCCATAATTTTATAAAACTAATGAAACTTATTCTTCTTCTTCAAGAGGCCCTATTATGTATCTATCGCCTCTTAGAGAAATTCTTTTAGCTGCTATTTGCTGAATATTTTTATATTCAATATGTAGCTATTTTGTTCTGGGAGTAAAGATGTTGAATTCTGCAAGGAAGATTTCTATGATGGTTTCAGTGGATGATGTTGACTTGATATTTGAGAATAATGAAGAACTATTAGGATTATCTCGTGATCAATCAGGGCACCTTTTTGATGATGATGGGATTGATAGTTTTACTAATATAAAGGGAAAATCTGTTGCTAGTTCAAACTTCCTGGGAGAATTTCTTTGAGGTAAATATCATAATCTTGATTAGCTTTTACTAATCAAGGTTTGCCGTATCGGTCTGTACCGATATACAGGTATCTGATTGGTATGGTACAGTACCCGATATCGAGCGATACGCATGCATCTTGTTTGGTATATTAAAATATAATATAATATTTTTATAATATAATATTAAAAATATAATATATAATATATACATAAAATTAAAAAAACACGAGGCATAGCCTCGCCTCGCGGGAGAAACGAGGCGGTGCCTCGTCCCTAAGCTGTAAAACGAGGCGATGATTCATCCTCCAACGGGAGAACGAGGCACTGCCTCGTCCTCGCGTGGAAAGACGAGGCGACGCCTCGCCCTCGTCCCCACTGTCACGGACAACAATGTAAACAAGGTGTTCGATGAAATGCTCGTGTTTGTTCGTGTCCTTCGGTTTAGATATATCTTTTGTATAGCAAGAAGCGGGCTTGAAGTAGGCTTAGCAGCCCTAGTTTGATTTGCTTTATGGCCATGTTTGGCTTGTAAATACAAGTGTGTCTTGTAAGCACTTGTAGCGACTTCGGTCTGTAATGGACCATTATCCTTTGTGTGCAACCTCTCTGAGTTTGTAATGTCCACGGGTGTAATTTATATTTGGCTTTATAAAGTGTTTTCTTGAGCAGTTGCTTGTGGATCCCGTGGGAATTGCTTTTTCTGGCCCGTTTTCTCTTTTGTAAGTCTAAGGGACTCTAGGAGATCTCGAGGAGGGCTGACCTTTGCAGACGGACACGTGTGGGTGCCGCAAGGCATAAGCAAAATCAGCTAAGCCCGTGACAATGTGGTATCAGAGCGGGACAAGCATACGTAGAAACACTTGTCATACAAACGTGGGGGACCTAGTTGGGCTGTATGGAGGACAGCCAGCACGCGCAACCGTTTATGGGAAAACGGACATTGAGATGTAGGGAAAGGAGTCGCTTAGAGGAGCGAGCATCCAGGTTTGGCATTCAGAGGAATGGCCAACCCCTTTGCGCGAGAGGCACTACGAGGACAAGCAAACGAAGAAGAATGCGTAGCACACAAAGATTGGGATGGTTGAGTTCGAGCTACGGCTCAATATTGGCAGCCAAAACTTGACGGTGCTCAAGGCAAAGCGGGGCGCTTGGTGAAAGATGAGACCGTGCAAGGTGGGAGGTGTTGTGTAACGACCGAAAGAGTTGTGCAAAGCTTACAGAGGTGAGGGGAATTGCTAACTCGAAGGATTCATAACTTATGCAAGGGCTTGTACACGGACGATGGAGTGTTCGTGGCCATCCCAAGGCGCGATTGGAACTCGGCGCCATGGAGCATCAAAACTTTCTCTTCGACATGGAAAGGATATGTCCGTAGGCGGCTGAAATGTGCAACAAGTTCAGCATGTTGCTAGACCTTGAAGGGTGCAGTGGAGACTGTATTAGAGAAGGGTCGCAATCTAGCAAGTACATTTGCGGGGATAGAACAAGGCACAAGTTGTTTAGCAAGACGGAGTAGTCCAAAGGGGATGGTGGTATCCGAAACTTCCAGTGGGAAGTATGTAAAGAGAAAAGTTACTTCAGCAGGACAGATATCCAGGAGGGATAAGTCCTAGTTCTCTAGTGGGAGAATAATGTGCAACAGACTGCACATATTGAGGAAGAGTTCCTCAAGGCGATATCTCCACAAAGCTCAACGGACCGAGTGAGCAATGAAGAGTCGTCGTATGATCTCGAATGAGGTAATGCGTTGGTGGATGCATTTCAAGATCAAGTGGGGGAGCAATCCAAGGCAACATCATATGAAGGCACACTTAGAGTCGATACAGAAATCGAACTCAACAGAGGGCTAACCCGTGGAATGATGGACGTGAGGGCCACTATCAACTCAATGCAAATTGAGGAGCGGAGCGACGTGGGTGGAACTCAGTGAAGTATCTAAGCCGCATGAAGGAAGTCGACATAGAAGATGGAACATAGAGCGGAGACACGGAGCTTTCCTTAGACATAGGTCAAGGGCATGAACTCTTGTAGAGGCAAGAGTGGGATCATGTCGTTTCATGGGTTATTCATTCTGATGGGACAGACTTATTTTGCATGGTGCCAAAGATGAAGGGAGCTTCGAGGCACATGCAAGCTACCTCAGAGATGCATTTGACAGAGTAACTAAGGGGATTCAACTTGCTGAGGCAAAGTTGGGATCAGGAGACCATAGTACGGGGCAAGAGGACGTAGAGGCGGGTAATCTTGAAGAATATGCCACAATGTTGTCGTTCAAGTTGTCAGGAACAAGAGGTGCATAGCAAGATTGTGCTGGTAGGGGATAGAGGCCCAAGATCCAAACAATGGTGCACCAACTCTAGCGAAGTCAGGGGACTTTAGAAGCTACTAGGCGACGGACTGTCCTAGAGCTATGCTTCATCCAGGTGTGACCCAAGAGTGGGTGGACGAAGGTGAATTGCCAAGGGAGCGAACTAAAAAACGGAGATGGCGGGGGGACTACGATGTGCAAGCAGAGGCCACACGTGGAGAAGTCGTAGGGTCCCAAAACTCCCGAGGCACTAAGCGCTCGTCGAGCGAAGCAAGGCACTAATATATATATATATATATATATATATATATATATATATATATATCAAATTAACGATATCGTTAACAAGGAGGCGAGGCGAGGCGTGATTGAGCGGCGGGAGGCGATGGCGTGGCGGCCGATGAAATGACAACGATGGCGGCGGAAGCGATGGCATGATAGTGGCGAGCAAAAGCAAGCTGCGGCGGCGAGAAATGTCGACGGTGTAATTATGATGCGAGTGAGATTAGGGTTGAGGAAACATATATCGGTGTATATATATATATATATATATATATATATATATATATATCAAATTAACATTATTAACGAGGCGGTGGCGTGATTGAGCGGGGAGGCGGCGGCAGCGTGATGAAGTGATGACAACGGCGATGGCGGCGGAGCGATGGCGATAGTGGCGAGCAAAAGCGTGGCGGCGACAACAGAGAAATGTCGGCGGTGTAATCATGATTCGAGAGTGAGATTAGGGTTGAGAAACATATATCGGTGTGTATATATATATATATATATATATATATATATATATATATATATATATATATATATATATGATATCGTTAACAAGGCGAGGCGAGGCGGGCGCGTGATTGAGAGCGGCGGGGAGGCGGCGGCGGCGTGAAGTGCGGACAGCGATGGCGGCGGAGGCGATGGCGATAGTGGCGAGCAAAAGCAACTGCAGCGGCAGCAGAGAAATGTCGACGGTGTAATCATGATTCGAGAGTGAGATTAGGGTTGAGGAAACATATATCGGTGTATATATATATATATATATCAAATTAACGATATCGTTAACAAGGCGAGCGGAGGCGGTGGCGTGATTGAGAGCGGCGGGAGGCGGGCGGCAAATGAGCGATGACAACAGCGATGGCGGCGGAGAGCAGTGACAGCGATAGTGGCGAGCAAAAGCAACGGCAGCGGCAACAGAGAAATGTCGACGGTGTAATCATGATTCGAGACTGAGATTAGGGTTGAGGAAACATATATCGGTGCATTAGTTGGTTCGACTTAACCAACTAACGCGAATCGTCGCGTGGGTTAACCGGGGCGCTCGCCTGAAGCGCTCGGCACCTAAGCTCGGGCGAGCACCCATGCAGCGCCTCTTTGAAGCCGCTGAGTTTGAGCGGAGGCCTCTTAGGCGCGAGCGCCTTTTGCAATCATTGAATATTATATATTAAATCAGATAGGTATGGGGCGATGCATGTACCCTATCGGACGGTACCGCTCGTACCGGTGGATGCAGGTAGCAAACCTTGGTACTAATAAAAAATGTTACCTTAGTCTTATTCCTTTTCTTTTCATTTTTAACCACAAAAACTTTTGACTTGATATCTAGTAGGGAAATGAAATGTTTTCTATAATGTTATTATTACTTGCACAAGCTAGCCCAAAGTTGATATAATCAAGGAGGCGATAATATTTCTTGTAAAGTAATTGTAAGGATTTTGGGAGCAGCATATTGGCAGAAGTTAATTTTAGACTAGGAATTAAAAATCCGAAAAGTGAAATTGATAAACTATATTTCTCATAAGGAAATCCTGGTCCATTGGCCCATGTTATATAATATATACTATACGACAAATCTCTGTTCAGTCGTAAGGAGTACAATTTTTGGTTGATCCATGGGTTCTGGATGGCATGCTAAGTGTTGTTGGCATGGCACTGTAACAGATGCTTCAGTATGAGTGTGGTTAGGAGTATCAAAAGTTTTGCCTAGACTTCTTCATGACTGCCCATGTCTCAATCTCTTCTTCTAGCTAATAGTCCAAGACTCCAAGGCAAGACTTGCAAATGTGGGTTCCCTCAATGATATGATGTTGTAACTTAGTTTGCTAACTCAACCATTCAAGAGGTTAACCAATTTGAACTTTTCTGAACAAGTGTTGTTCACACTTTCCAGCATCACCCCAGAGCTGTACTAGCAAAACAGCATTCCTTGTTGAATAGTATTTCCAGTGGAAGCGGATATGGGTTTATTTAGCATATTGTCATCCTACTACTCTGGCAAAATTCAATTATATATCTACCCATTTAGACTTGTCCATGATCATCTGCATTGGATTAGCCTTGCATTGTCTTCTTCACAATGGTAATCCTGACTGTTAGCCATCATATCTCAAATTGTACATGCTATTATCAGTGAATCGAACAAGATCCACATTATTAAAGAAGAAAAATCTTTAAATAATTGATATCACATGATTGAGAATGAAACCAGCATGCAGGTTCATTGGCATTTTGAGTATTATATCCTTATGTCACCATCATCTTATTGAATACAGTCCTTTGTAGTTTAACAAAGTTGCTTAATTATGCAAGTTTAGAGTCTCCATTCAACAAGAAGCATGTTTGCAATATGTTGAAATTACTTTCTGTAATTCTTCTCAATAGCTTTAGAATATTGATTTCATATTTGTTCATTTGGAGGCAACAAATGTGAAGCAGGTAAAACCCATGCATATTGCATGTTGCAATGCGGTATCTGCTGCGAAGTTCAATCTTGCAAACATTTCAGATTCTAACTTCTAACTTATATTTCCCATTATGCCAAACTCGATTCAGCCTATTCCTCTCCTTCTCTGGTTTGACTGGTGAAAGCAATGCTGGAGACTATCAAGATTGTGAAATGTCCTCGATGTTTCTTGTGAGCAAGCCTACAAGGCACCCTATGGGTTTTGAGAGCTCATTGTTGCCAACTGCTAGCTGGAATTCTGCTGTAACGCATTACAAGGAGAAGACAAAAAAGCACAAGTTCATACTCAATGCTGTCACTGTAGACACATATATGAAATCACTTCTCTTCTCTTTGGTGGTTTAATGCTCAAGTTTTTCTGTTTCTCCTTTCCTTTTTCTTTTATATAGATAGAGCTCAAGGGCAAACAATTCTTTTTTAAAAGAAAAGCTGAGAGGCCTGGGAATCAACCTTGTGAAACCTCCTCAAGAAACATAAAAGAGACCCAAAAATAGTCCAGGATCCAGATCACCTTGCAGTTTTGCTATAATTTGTTTTATCTGAGATTTTGTTGGATTTAGGAAATTCAATTACCAATTCCCAGCTGCACATGAATCTTTAGTGTTTGAGAAGTTCTTTTCTACCAAAGCAGCCATGGACCTCTTTTGGTTATTTGATTCAGTTAATATCTGAGGAATAAGACTGTGCACGATAAACTTAAGAGGTTGGTAAGGAAATTAGAGGTTTCATTTTTCCAGAATACTGCCCTATGGCATCTTGGTAGCATTTATAACTGTGGATGTCTTTAAAAATTCCAAATTACATAAACTATAACCAAATTCTAGAGGATAGAAATGTGAGACTTGACTAACAATGGCTGTGTAACATATGAAAATGACAGAATTTGGGCCTAAAAACATCTGTTAAGAAGATGATGTGTTTATTTTCTCACACAGGATTGTGAACGAGCTTCCCAACGACATGCTTCAACTGTTTTCAAGTTATAACAATTCGAAGTTAGTATGCTTCAACTAGAATACATTAGCTTTGGTTCTTGTAATCAACCAGCTCGTCAATTTATTTAATATTGTCCTTTAATTTCAGTTTCTATTCTCTTAACCATGTTGACCATTTAAATGGTCAATGTCACTTTTATAAACCATTTTAAGCCCCTGAAATATCTAATTCTGTTGGCAAATTCTTCTGCATTTACAGAAAGCGACCATATCATGTTCACCTCTTCTTAGTTCGCATGCCATGTCAGATTATGTAGCAGGATCTATAGTGTCCTTGGCTGATGGAGGTGTACTTATGTTGTCAAGTGTATTGACATCTTGACCGCATCAATATTCAGAATCCACAAGAAAATTCTCTTATTCTTGTTTTTGTCAGCTAACTACAATCATTTTCTAGACCTTGGATTTATGTTGTAATGAAAATAGATTTACGTGCATATAGCAATTTAATGTGGATTAAATACTAATGGCCACATTTCATGGATATATGACTACATTCTCTAAAAAGATCTCCTTTTTGTCATTTTCAGGTTTGGTAAAAAAAATCCAGTATGCATCTCGGAAAGGGCTGCACTAGAAGGCGGGTGAAGGGACTGTTTGTTAAGGCTGGTGAAGCTTATGATTATGATCCACTCTCCCAGATGACAAACTACTGAGAGCACAGTATATCTTCCTACTTGTTAATATGAGATTAACCTTCACTGATTTTTTTTTTTTTTTTATGGAGACTAATGCATAATCGCCTTTCATTAGAAGTGTATATCCCTCAGCTGATAATTAGAAAAGGAAAAGAAGATAATGATTTGGTTAATGATTGATAAATTCTGAATTGGGATTTGAGTTAAATATGGGCTTCTGAACTAAAGTCGAGGGCATGTATGTCTACGGCAATTTACTTTCTTCTTCATTATCATCCTGTTGGCCGAATGAAGCATGTTCATGTTGAAATCTGAGGAAACCCGGTTTTCTGCTGGGTCTATAAGTGCCCGCGCTGGTCTGTCTTCTCTTCTTTTCCAACTTTATCTGAGAGTAAGGATGCTGTGGACTGTTGCGGTGCCCTGCTTCTGACTTAGATTCTATTTCGTTCAGATATTTAGACTGTGGAGCTTTCTTTTTATATTTAATTTGTAGACCATCCAATTTGTTATAGTTGAGGGAGCACTATGTGCGTGTGAAGAATTATGTATGCCATAGAGGGGCTGAGAAATTGTGATTTAATTTATTATTTTGTTCCATTGGATGTAGAAGAATACTACCTTGGCAGGTTGTACATATTTAATTAATTATATTATTTAATACTGTTAATGTTTCTTAAATGTTGTCATCCAGAAATATTTGAAAGTAAGTTCTGGTTTGACCCGTTCCTCCTACATCGATAATGAGTTCTTTTTTGTATTTTTTTTGTCTATTTTATTATATATATATATATATATATATATTTCTGGATTATAGTTATGATGACAATGATGTGTGGTTGCATTATATATTGTATATCAAATGTAGATATTGAAATTATCATGAGAGAGCTAATACTATAGCTATATCGAAATTATTATGAGTGTGATAAGGTTAATTCATATGATTTAATATCATGAGCCGACCTAATAGGATCGTTGGATCAATAGTAAATCCATCATATCCATATAAATCAATCTTAGTTTTAATTTATTTTTGATATGAGATTAATAAAAGTATTACAATTTCTCGCAGGTAAGGGCTTGAGGCACTGGCAAGACCCAACAGAATCTAAATCAAATAAAATTATAAACAGTATATATATTAGATCCATATAAATTAATTTTTTGTCTTAATCCACTTGTGATATGAAACTACAGTGAAGGACAAATTATTATACTATTCTTCACTCGGCGGCCTTCGTGGTTGCCACCGCACCCCATCCATCCATCACGCACCCCCCCCCCCATGTCCATGTGGCATGCATCTATCGGCACTTGTTCCAACAGCCGGTACGGTACCCATCGTGATGGTCAACCATCAGCAACTCGTGATGGGTGGGTCCCTGGTGGGACCGGTGCTGGGTCGTGGGTAGGCGACGGGTGTAACCGTCGAACGAGTGGGACAAGGCATCGCCTCGAACTGGAATGTTCTCTGCTTCCCTAAGACAGTACCCGCGCACGTGGTGCGCCACCGTCGCGGTCGCTCCACGTCACGCGCTCCACCGACCGCGCGCGATGTGAGGTGTCCCGTCCATGTGACGATCACGTGGAGGTGGTTGACCAACTCTATGACCGCGGCAGGTCCAACGCGTCTCATCGACTCCCACCCCACCCAATTGTAACGTGCGTGAGAGCCACCTCTAATCACAAATCCATGCACGAACGTGTATTATACGAGTTGGATGGACTACAATAACACTGGATAACATCCAGAGATACGGGGAGGATGTGTGTCCTACAGTAGTTTTATACTTCAGACGCAGCATTATGCAAACCAGAAGCGGTACGAAGACTGTTTGTTTGTTTGTTTGTTTATTAGTAGGAGTGGGTGGAGTTAAAAAGACGGTGTGTGAAACGTCCTCGGGTGTTTTCTCCAGGTTCAACGTGCCTTCCCCATGAAAGAGACAAGTTTTGATAAGATGGACTGCAGGAAAGTGATTGATGCTACTATTCTCACCATGTACAGCTAAAGTGGAACGGAAATAGGATGTTGATCCACCACGAAACGACGATGAGGTCCTCCAACAGTGGAGGAGGTGAAGTAGTAGTGAACCTTATCGTCTTCCGGCTGAACCCACGGAGAAGTCGAGAAAGGTATTGTGTCGCGCAGCCATGGAGCCTCGGCGGGTTTAACCTTTTGCATGAAGCCACGTAGAAAGCATGCGAAGTGTGTGGGAGCCCCTCGATACGAAAACTATCATAATAGCACTGACACGACACACCATGGTGGGGGCTCCTTAACTTGACATGTGTCATCGAACGGAGCCACTGTGGACGCAAATATCGGACTAATCCTCTGCCTTGTTGCCAATGCATGATAAGCTCGGAAATAAATGCAATCATCTGTCACTATAAATAAATAAATATGTAAATAAATTGTGGTGGGTTGCATGAAAAAGATATCTTGGCATCTCCTCCAAACATCTGCATGATTAAGATGAGGAACCAATGATACATGTGGGCACAAATAGAAAACTAATATTTTGGTTCATTTCTATATATTAACCCTGTCGTGATTTAGTGCTTTGGGTGTACGTAATTTGGAGGAAGACAGAAGCCAATCACAAGAAAAAGCTTAGCAAACTGAAAATAAACCTAACATATTTTTTTCAATGTCAATTTATCATTAGATTTTTAGAAGTAACATATTAAAGTAAATATTAGACCCGATGTCCCGTTCTGACCACGTTAGGATTAGACCCACGTTGGCAGTCACCTCGGTGACATATCAACCTCGACATATCAGCTCGAGGATCCGTTGACAACCACATCGATAACCTGTCAGTCTCGACATATCAGCCCAAGGATTCGTTGGCCGCCACCTCGGTAATCTGTCAATCTCAACACGACAGATTGAGGACCATGTCAATTATTCAGGGGGTCATACTTGTGATCGATGTTTTCATCAAACGAGATCCTAGGAACCAGAGAAAGCATCGCCCTATACACAATTATACCTATAGTTTAGCTGAGGAGATTTTTTCCAAGCAACTCCATCCCAAATACCTTCGAGATCTTCTAACTCTCATCTTATAACCTTTATCCCTAAATATTAACTTAATCGTCTAAGAGACCTCATCACATAACCCCCCCAAAAAAAAAAAAAACCTTATTACGCATCCCAAACATCACTAAAAATACCCAGCCAACTCCTAGTTCTAATGAGCCGCGACTTAGTAGAACCCAAACACTTTTAGATATCAAACTTTCAGTTTGTGTATTAATAATTCCTTAAATAAAGGAGGAAATTTGTGAATCCCTTTTTTTCTTCCATTTAACAATTATCTGTACTGATTTAGTGAATTGGATCCTACATCGAACGGTGGAAAAATCTCATATCCTGTTTCCTACATATGTGCTGTGGAGCACATTAGCATTACATGTCCTAGGTATTAACACTATTAAGTATATTACTTCCGTACTAACTAAATGCAACCCAGAACTGTACCTGCCGATTCATTGGACAACGAAGCTGGATTTTTCTCCCTCTCGGAACATTGGTGTGTATTGGGACGAGGAGGCTAAGTGGTATGCGTGTGGAAAGCAAAGCAAGCTTGTTAAAACAAACCGATGTGTTTGACAAGTGACCCGTCGTCGCTCGGCAGCAAAGTTCTAGAAGCGGAAAGCGGAAAGCGGAAAGCGGAAAGCGGAAGCGGAAGCGGAAGCGGGCCGAGAAAGCCGAGAGCCGTGAGGCTACCGCTCCCGGATCTATAAATGAATCCACCGCTCTGTCGCTGCTTAGCTGCCCTCTCATCATCCCCGCCTGTTTGTTCGGAAGAGAAGTCCGTCCGAAGAATAGAGAACCGCGCCCTTTGAAAGTGTATGCGCTGCGGATTCACTTTTTATCATCTTGTTCGTGGTAGTCAGCCAATCTGGCGTTTCGGAGCACAAAAATAGGATCTTTTTTTGTTTGGGAAGCTTGTTTCCGTATAAAAGTTCGATCTTTGTTGGGTGTGCAGTATTGGTCGATCTAGTTCCCTTTCTGGTTTAATCGAGTTCTTTTGGCCTTCTCCTTGATGGAATACCTAGATGTATCTTTCTGTTATCTCTGTGATCGTTCTTGATCCATTTATAAACCCATCCTTTCGCCCCTTCGAATTCCTTCGGGATTATATAAATAAGATTTGTGGAGCGAATGCTTCGATTTTGCCCAAATAAAAGCTCTTTTTTTTGTTTTATTTTCTTCCTATCTCATTCTGTCTTCTGTATTTGTTTGATTGTTTCACGGGAGAAGCGAAATCTTTTTCCCTTCATATTATATTTGAAGGCGATCTGGAGTAGTTCCAGCTAAAAAAAAGTTAGATTAGATTGCAAACTGTTTGTTCCATTTTTTTTTTTGTTTTTAGCTTTCAGCATACGAGAAATATATCCGAGATTCCGGCATCTTCCATGGCCTTTATTAGTCTATGCGATTGCTCTTCAGCGCAAATCTCCGCCTTTACCTAAAGATTTATGGTTGCAATAATACGATATTGATCGAAAAAAGGAAACTTTTTTTTTTCCCTACTTGTAGGCCTTTCTTTTTCGTGCGAATACCAAATACCTTTGCATCAGATCGCCGAGTGGTTCACTAGTTTGTTAGCAAGAATCTGTTCTTGATCGATCTCTCAATAGATCATCATTCAAAATGTCAGCTTTTCTTATGAAATCCAACTTTTCTCGCAGATCGAAGCCGATCGGATCCCAACCGTCTTCTTTGATCCCGAATCTGCTAGGGGACGAGTCCTCCGAGCTGCTAATCCGACGTCCATGGGGCTGTCGAGCCTGCCGACCCCATCGGAGAGCGTGCTGACCCTCGTTCTTGTCAACACCGCTGTCACCGTTGCCATCCTCAAGGAGCTCCTCCGCTCCGTACTCCACCTCCTCCGCCTCCGCGTGCCGCCGTCGCCGCATCCTCTGCCGGCCGAGGGGGGCCCCGAGTCCAGCCTCGCCGACCGTTTCCGCAGCCGTTCCAGGCCGATCACGTTCGGCTCGGCCCTGGGGCGGAGGCGTGCACCGGCCGATCGGCCCGCCGCCGACTGCCGGGTTTGTCTCTCCCGGTTCGAGCCGGAGTCCGTGGTGAACCGGCTCCCCTGCGGACACCTCTTCCACAGAGCCTGCCTGGAGACGTGGCTCGACTACGACCACGCCACGTGTCCTCTATGTCGCACCCACGTCCTGCAGGGCGACGACTCCGCCGTCTCGCCCTCCCCCGTCGTCGCTTCCTCTTCGACATGGTTTTAGGCGGTGGGTGAAAGCCATGGGTGGTGTGTGTTGCTTCCCTTCCTTCACATGATGAAGCTGATGGTGTTTGGTGTGGTGACAACAGAGAGTTATTTCTTTTTTCTTTTTTGTCTTCTCGTTCTCCGTCCTTGTAAATATTGAAATGGTCGTGTGTACAGCCCCCCCGATGTTATCTAATTTATTCTTGCCAACCGCTGTCTCTTACTTTTTGAGGCCAAAACTTTCTTCTTTTTTTTCTTTTCTTTTCTGGATTTTAATTTCTGTGTTGGAAAAAAAATATATATCAAAACCGAGAACAATTGCTCCATCCAAGGTTGATGTACTAGAAAGATCTCTTCTGTGTGAATACAGAGGTTGGACATGGTGGAAATATTGTACGATATTAAGGAAGATGGAAGAAGAAAACAATCCCACGGTTAAAATATTAAAAGAGTCTGATTACATATATTTATATATATTGAGTACGATTGGTTTGAGACAAAAGAGTGTTTTTTTTTAAGATGATAAGTTAGAGATGAATTGGTTAAGACAGTCGATGATTTTTTTTAATAACTTGATCTTGAACTCGGTGACTCGTTCAAAGTTTTAGTATTGGCTAAGGGGGATATAATATAACCTCGGACGATAGAGAGGTAATCTTGAGGAGAGAGATCAAAATTTAATAAATAAAAAATATATTAGAAAATCAAATCTCGAAGAATTTATATCATTTTCTTATACTCTCTAAAAATCCTAACAAACACCATAAATATATGAGATATTTATATAATAACTAAACTTTAATTACTAAGGTGTTCTTATTTCACGAGAACCCTTTCTTGTATTAGGATTTATTGTTCTATTCAGACACTAGCTCCATGAATCTTAAAATACTTAGTAATCTTAACAATATCTCATTTTGTAATTATTTCCTTCACCTTTGTACCTCTTAAAGAGAAAATACTTTTGTTTTATGCTCTTTTTAATCTTCATCACTCATTCTGATTGGATCTTGTATCATCATATCTTTTAAGTTATGATATCATTTTTTGAGAAGGGAAATAAGAAGAATCGAAAGTAAAAAAATAGAAATCCATTATAAATCAATAAATAAAAAATTTATTAGAAAATTGATGTAACATCTAATATGGTTTGACAACACTAAATTATATTCATGAAAAAGGTTGAAAATTTTGACTATGTGACATCAAGCACAAATTTTTTTTTTTTACATCATCTGATATAAACCTCGAAGAATTTATCTCATTTTCCTATTATTTCTAAAAATCATAGGGAGTACCTATGTTAGATATCCTATTGATAAACTTAGAATCATGATCATTTCTTAAATCTTGCTCTCCCTTGGCTAAAGCTTAGGGATATATGAGATATTTATAGAAGAATAAAATATTAATTATTAAGGTTTTTTTATTTATAAGATTTTTTTCTTGTATTAGAACTTCTTATATTATCTTAATAAAACAATGGCCTTAGGAATCCAAAAGGACTTACTAATTTTAAAGAACTTTCTCTTTGAGAGACAATAGTTTTACTTCATACTTTTTATTGCTCATGCTTGTTGAATCTCTAACCAACAGATCTTTTGAGCTTTGATACTATTTTACTAGGGAGAGATAGTAGAAAAACTAAAAAACCAGAAAGATAAATCTAATATACATCAATACACAAATAACATAACAAAAAAACATTTAAAATGATATGACAACACTCACTTATATCCATAGAAAAGGCTAAAATTTTTTATCATGTGAAATTAATTATAAGACCTTGAGCCATCCTCAATCCTCTCACATAAATCTCAAAAAAATTATATATTTTTTTACCCTCTCTAAAATTCTCTAATATTATCTCTAGATGCTCTAGAGAGAACCCTAGGATCATTAAGAGTATTTGTTCTCCCTCATCAAAATATGAGGATACATGAGATATTTATAGAAAAATCAAATCATAATTATAGATTTTTTTTCATAATAATATTATTTTATATTAAAATTTTGTTATCCCATTAGATCACCTATTTTAGAAATTTAAAAATCCTCACCAATACAAATAAGACGTTGGGCCACGAGAGAAACCTGGTCAATGGGCTCTTATCCTCGATGTCGCTCGAGCTCGTCTCTCTTTGTTGAGCGAGGCAAACCACAATTGGTTTTGCGTCTTCTTCCTCCCGTCCTCCCACGGAGCCCCCTTGCCTCTAATGCCGCCACTTGTACTCATCGATAGGCAATGGTGGAGTTGTTCCTCCAGCCTGAGCAAGATGTGGTGAAACGCAGTGTGTAGGTTGGACCTTCCTCCCTCTTTAAAAAGGGTTAAGGTAGTATCTGAACCTACTGAAGGTCTATTATTCCCCTCTCATTCTCATTTTGATGGAACGACGAATGCTGCCTTAGATTTTGTCAGTTATGATGATATTAAGTTGAAAGAATGGCATGAACCGTGGAAATTTATTTAGCTCAGTTGGTAGAGTTTTACATCGTCCTCCTCTCCTCTCCTCTCCTCTCCCGGTGACCAAATCGTTTTGTTTGTACATCTTGGAACGTCGCTGTTTGCTTCCATGAGATCAAATCCGTTGTCGCATCGAAGATTACCGCCGCAGCAATCGCAGGATCCCGTCGTTGATCTCGTTTGTTCATTGCACGATCCCGCAAATTCCCGTCGCTGCTTCGCGGAAGGCACCGCAGGATCCTCTCACTTTGTGTTGTGGCTTTGCTGGATCCCGCCGCTCATCCTGTTGCGACCCCGCTCTAGGATCCCGCCACTGTCGCAGCCGCCACTTAGATTCTTATTGGTGATTTTAATTATATTTTCTGGTTGTGTTTTGTAGATTGTTGACAATGCTTATCTTTTAGATTTGGGTTTTACTTTTGTCTTAATTTGACAAGTATTGGATGTCTACTTGGGTTTTCACTGTCGTTGCCTCCTCCGACTTGGATTAGATATTAGTATTGTTTGATCCTGTTTTCATAATTTTAAATTTCAGAATTTTAGTACGGTGAGGTTTCAGATATTATTTTTAATGTTATCTTCTTGCTATTGAAACTTCCTTTGACCAGCTTTGTAATTTTCGTCCCTCGGTCTCCTATTAGAACATTGTTGTTCTTGAGGACTCTTTTAGCTCGTGTTCAGCATAATATTTCCTGCTTGAGTTGCGTGTTTTGTCGATAATATGTGTCCTTACGACAAAGCTCAAATCTCTTATTGGACAAATTAACTTTTAGATTCTATAGACGTTATTTTGAAACTTAATATGAGAGGAATTTTTATATTACGCGATTCTATCTAATTAGATAAAATATATTATAGATCGATTGAATTTTGATTAAGATTATCGATCAATAAAAATTAAATCTAATTATAATATGATTTCTTATGAAATGAGTGACTCTCCTAATTACCTTTTACAGATGAGATAAAGAGTCTAATTTTTTTTCTACAAATTGATCATCGTGGATCAATTTATGACATCTAAGCTATCTTATTGATCATCATGTTTAGCTAAATCTCTTTCAATAATAAAGTCGCAACAAAGTATAATTAATTAATACGGTTCATGTTACTTTCTCATCACATTTTAATCTATCATGATGTAAGATCAATCGTAACTTGAGTAAGACTTCCTTCTTCTTGGTGTCTAGCGGCAACAATCTAAAAGTCGACTAACTCTTAGGATCGATCGTCCCCTTTCTTTATAGCCTTTTTCGCTCTCGCTATCACCTATTGCCATGAGCCTGTCATCGTCTATGTTGCGCTGCTCCTCATTGTACTCTACATCATCCTTGCTATCAACAACTGAGTCCTTGGTGATAGGATTTATTAAAATAAATACATCATATATCTCAAAATTTTGATGAAATGAAAATACATAGTGAAAGATACTTGCGGTGCTCCTAATATTTTCTCTAGTACATCTCAAACAAGGTAACATAAAAGCTATGTAGAATTTTTAGAGATTTATATGAGAGGGAATATAAGGGACTTACAATTGAGTTATGGTTCCACTTATAGATGCTTATAATTGATCTCACATGATGAATTTGAATTTAATTTCCTTAATAGATATAGGTAAGAAGTGTAAATTAATCTTTCGGTCAACTCTTTGGTATATTGTTTGGTTGTTAATGTTTGAGATTTCTCTTATAGTTTTCAACAACTCCATTGCATTTGGATGTAGTATGGTATCATGAATTTATAATTTATTAAAATAAATACGTCATGTATCTCGAAGTTTGGATGGATCGAAAACACAACAAATTTTCTCTAGTAGATCTGAAGGCGAGATAAAAAGTTATGTAAAATTCTTCAAGATTTATACGAGAGGGTTTATAAGGGATTTACAATTGAATTAGGGTTAACTTATGGATGTTAATAATTGATCTCACATGATGAATTCGAATTTAATTTCCTTAGCAGATACAGTCTTCTCTCTCAACAACATATCATCATAAAAATAGAACTACAAAGTAGTATGATACGATATTATTTATCCATTGCATTTGAACGTAGTATGTTTAGCTGCTCTCAGCCCTTCCATCTTCCATCTTCCATCAATGTCTTCCATTCTGTCATCATTGAATTATATTAACCCCACTATCATCCGTAGATAGCATCCCACAGATCATTTTGAGCATCGTCTCCCCAGAAATATGGAATCCGTCACTGTGAGCTTCACGGAGAGCGCCACCGAGTCGCTCTTGGGGAAGCTGGGAAGCATCCACGCCCAGGAAGCGGAATTGCTGGCTGGCGTTGCCGATGACGCGCGATACATAATGGACAAGATGGAAAGCATGGGTTCCTTGCTGAGAGTGATGTCCTCCGGGCAAGACCATGATGAGCAAGTGAAGACACGGATGAAGCAGGTTCGGGAGATGGCTTACGACGCCGAGGACTCCATTGATGTGTTCAGACATCGTCTTGGGAGACGCCGTCAAGAGAGCCGAATCATCATCGACTTCCTCGCTTACGCTGTTCACCTGCTGAGGAGACTGAAAGCTCGTCAATGACGTTGCCACAGACCTCCAGAAGCTGAAGCTCCGAGCTTGCCATGTGAGTGAGAGGCGGGCACGATACTCCCAACTCTTCTGACCCGCCGCGCTGTGTTCCCCTGGGAGAAGTTCGACCCAAGAGCATGGGTGGGGATGAGCTCCTCGGGTGGTTAATAATGGATGTGCAGCAGCCTCAGCTTCAGGTTGGGGTAGTTTCCCCCGATGACATTTGCTGGCGCGACTCTTGCCAGACAAATCCACCAAAGCTCGGCTGTCCCCAGCGGCCATTTCGAAGCCCACGCTTTGGTGACGGTGTCAGAGTCGCACGACACGGAGGAGCTTCTCCGAACCATGATTCGACATCTGTTCTTCAGTGATGAGGTGATTTTGGCAGGTTCTCCGGGGATCTGGCGTTGCATTCGGATGAAACGGGAGCGGAGCAATGTCTGGATAACCTGGGAGAGGTGGATCTAGTGACGACGATCGTACACTATCTCCAGGATAAGAGGTATTTAGTTGTCCTAGATGATGTACCGATCACTTCTGCCTGGGATTGCCTCGAAGAAGCATTACCTGATAAAAGCAACGGCAGTAAGATCATAACGATAACCGGTGATGAGGCGGCGGCCGGCGCTTGCTTTTCCCATAACTATCATTCTGTGTCGGAGGAAGGTGGGCTCGTCGGTATCAACCCGCAGAGGGACGATCTCATCGAACGGATTACGACCATTTTTGCGTGATTACAATCGTAGAGCCATGCAAGTCTTTGAGAGCCTCAAGGTTACTGGTAGCCACTTTGATGCCTACGCTTGGATTGCCGTGTCACAATCTTACAAGACGGAGGTGCTTCTGCGAAGCCACTTTTTTTTTTTTTTTCATATTACGCTTCCAAATTTTATACCCTCGCTTTCTTCAATATTGTGTTCATTGTTGTAATGTGGCAAGACATAGAATTATTGTAAAAAAAGATTTACATATCGATAATTTAGAAAAACATATAGTTTGAATTGTTATTTATTATTTCATAAATAAGTTGTTTTTTAGAATTTATATGAAAAATATTTTTTTTTGAAGAAACCGAGGATCATAGGCAAGTAGTAACAAGGTATTGCTAGCCCAATATGGAAAATAAAAAATTTTATTGACCTTCTCAAATAAAAAGACTTGAATGTTTAATATCTAAATTTTATTGACACTCCCCACCACTCCATCCTATTAGGTAAATCGTAAAGATCTAAAACATAATATATTCTATGTTAATATATAATTAACACAAAATTTAATATCTTTTAAACTATCATAGACGTTTAAAAACTATTTTTCATATACTACTCTTTTTAATTCTTTATTTATTTTATTTCATCATTTATTTTTTTTTTGTCACTTGGGATGATTGAGAGGAGGAGGAAGAGGAGAAAAGAAAGGAAAAAAAAAATCATAGGTAAGAGAGTTAAAAGATTTTTTTTAAAAAATTAAATTATAAATTAAAGGATATATACGTCTATTCATAAAAAAATTAAAGATATTTAAAATTCTTAACTATTATAAATAAACAAATTACAAATAACAATATCATGTAATAAGAGAACTTTTGTTCCATTTACGTTATCATTCCCCTAGCCCAAAAGATTCCAGATAAGATTCCCTCTTCTTTCTCTTTTTATCTCATCATCCAAAGCTTCCCTCCTCGCTCCCGCCCCGTCACAGATGGCGCAAATCTTCTGTCGAGTCTTGGACAGTGCCCAATTCCCTCAGATTTCGTGGCCTCCGCCTCGTCCCGCTGCCGATTCCTCCTCCTCCGCTCACGTCGTCCGCCGCCGGATCCGATGCTCCCTCTCCGCCACGTCGAGCAATGCCCTCACTGGCTCCGAGGCCCGAGTCGTCCCCTGGGGCTGCGAGATCGAGTCCCTGGAGAGCGCCTCCGCGCTGCAGCGGTGGTTGTCGGCGTCCGGCCTCCCCCCTCAGAAGTTGGAGATACAGCGGGTGGATGTCGGTGAGAGGGGCCTCGTCGCGCTCAGTAACATCCGCAAGGGGGAGAAGCTCCTCTTCGTGCCGCCCTCGCTCGTTATTACGGCTGACTCGGTGATCACAAACTTATTTCCTCAAATGTTTATGATTTAGTTAGCAAATATGGATTCTTTGTTTGTGGCATCACAATCTTGCCATGGTAGATCTCGAATTATGTTTTTAGGGTATTTGGCGCGGATTTTTTCCATTAAGGAGCTTATCATGTAAACTCCTTGTGGTTCAGGAAGTTACATATTTGAAATTGACTGACTTGGTGCCCATAATTTTGAATTTGAAATAAAGGGTTAAATTGTTTCATATTGAATTATTGTATCATTTAATGAAGAATTTCTTTTCCTTCCACTTATATACATCTTAAGGAAAACTTTTTATATATGCATGCATATATCAAAGGTGGAGATGCAAATGGCTGTCAGGTTGCATTTCCAAAAAAATGAATGAATATAATTCTATGAATGACCAAACCCAAGATAACCAAGACACAAACTGGCATCACACTTATTTAACAGTTGTAAAACATTAAGAATAAAAAGTGAGCTATCTTTTTCATAAAGTAAGGCTCTGTGTAGATATTAGCAAATAAAGAAGGAAAGTATGTTTTGCTGACATCCAAAATCAGTGTAATTAGGTTCATGGAACAGTTCATCAAAGAGGATTCTTTTTCTGGTTGCTGCAAAATGATGCTCATTCATTTTAATTGTTCTGCTGATCTCTTCAAGTACTAGTTCCATATTTTTCCATTATTTATATAAAGATAACTTTTTATTGAATCATATTTCTTTTCTAGATCATTTGCTAGATTCTTCTATATTTTCTTCACCATTTTTTGATTCATGGCAGCCAGCACTTAGAGGCTGGCAGACCCATGTCATCATGCAAAGACAAGGTGCAGCATATCGATGAGGCAATTATATTTGGAATGTAGAGTAGGTTTTAATTTGGTTTTGATGTGTATCGTTGATGTTCAATCAGTACATTTTTACTGTATTTGATATTTATCTCTTGCACATTTTGACTCGGAAAATAGTTTCTCCTCAAGGAGAATTAGTCGCTTTCTTTATTTTAAAGTGTATTTAACAGTTGTAAAACATTAAGAATAAAAAGTGAGCTATCTTTTTCATAAAGTAAGGCTTTGTAGATATTAGCAAATAAAGAAGGAAAGTATGTTTTGCTGACATCCAAAATCAGTGTAGTTAGGTTCATGGAACAGTTAATCAAAGAGGATTCTTTTTCTGGTTGCTGCAAAAAGGGTGCTCATTCATTTTAATTGTTCTGCTGATTTCTTCAAGTACTACGCCATATTTTTCCATTATTTATAGAAAGATACTTTTTATTGAATCATATTTATTTTCTAGATCATTTGTTAGATTCTTCTATATTTTTTTCACCATTTTTTGATTCATGGCAGCCAGCACTTGGAGGCTGGCAGGCCCATGTCATCATGCAAAGACAAGGTGCAGCATATCCATGAGGCAATTATATTTGGAATGCAGAGTAGGTTTTATTTTGGTAGTGATGTGTATCTTTGATGTTTGATTAGTACATTTTCACTGTATTTGATATTTATCTCTTGTACATTTTGACTTGAAAAAAAGTTTCTCCTTAAGGAGAATTAGTCACTCTCTTTGTTTTAAAATTTAAAGTGTATTTCACTTAGTTGGCATGGCCAACATGTCATTTACTGGCTGGTTTTAGAATTCAAGTCTATTTTATAGGAATGGAGCTGTCCAGAAGTGGGAAATGTGCTGAAAAAGAATTCTGTACCAGATTGGCCATTGCTTGCCACCTACCTGATAAGTGAAGCGAGTCTCATGAGTTCTTCAAGATGGAATAGATATATCTCAGCCTTGCCTAGGCAGCCTTACTCACTTTTGTATTGGTATGTTGTTGAGATTCTTGGATCTATGACATGGAAAGTGACTGAATAGCTATTGTGTGAAGATGTACTTCACTGCTCCCAATTTATCAGGATATATTCTCAAATTTCTTCTCGACAGACTTCATATGTCATTGCAGGACACTTTCAGAATTAGACACATATTTGGTTGCTTCACAAATAAGAGCAAGAGCAATTGAACGGATTACCAATGTTATAGGAACGTATGGATTTCTTCCTTTTAATCAGCCTAATAGTAAATAGTTCATGGTTTCATACTTTATATTGATAGTGTTCTTTTAGTTTTTCTGTTTGAGTATACTCACCAAGTCTTATATGGCACATTTCTGCAGGTATAATGATTTAAAACTTAGGATATTTTCTAAGCATCCTGAGTTGTTTCCAGAGGAGGTAATTCTAGTGAATGATAAGATCTTTCTTTTCGCTGTAATAAACCAATCTTAATCTAACTTGCCTCAGCAAGAAATTCACTTTATCTTGCCTTCAGTCATACAAATTATTTGAAGTTTCTTAACATATGAATGTTTTAGAGTCTCTCTTCACACCTAAGCTACCACCATCCTCTTGTGTGTTTGTTTAACTGTGTGTTGTGATTATGTAATGTGTATATTTTGATTGTTTTGGCATTTATAACTCATTCCAGGTTTTCAACATTGATACATTTCTGTGGTCCTTTGGCATTCTTTTCTCACGGTTGGTAAGTAAGACGTGTTACTAGTATGTGCTTTGTGTATTTCCTAAATAATGCCATTTCATGCTCGATATCACCTCATCTTTTGAAACCTTTTTTTTTGTTGACATATTGATTCCTACTAGTTATAAGCTAATGATCTGTGAACTCTGAACTTGGTTTGAAAGGTTCGTTTGCCCTCGATGAATGGAAAAGTTGCATTAGTTCCTTGGGCTGACATGCTTAACCATAGTCCAGAGGTAACTCATTCCATAGAAAACATGCTTCACTAATAATATTGTGATTCTTGTGGTACCCTATTTCAATCTTTATGCATGCATAAAGCAGTCAGTTCCCTACATCATGTCTACATATTTTGGTGGTATGATAGAGATTCACATAACCATCAACTTCTGTTGGCAGTGGTCTTTAATTCAAGCTTAGAATTAAAAAGTAATTATAATGTTTTAGCATCATGTCGAAAAGCTGATGCATGTCTCCTTGCTTTACCATCCTCTTAAGTTTAACTTTGTTTTAAATCTATGGGATTCCTTTTTATCTTTCCTGATCCAATAATAAAGCATATTTATTTAAATTAAATTTATGTATGAATGGTCTAGGTGGAGACATTCTTGGACTATGACAAGTCATCACAGGGAATATTTTTTATGACTGACCAGTCATATCAACCAGGTGAGCAGGTAAACGATTTTTTTTCTACTACTCATCTGTGGTGTATCGTTCTAGTATTAGTGGTATCAATTGGAGTGTCAAATGTCTCAAGTCAAATGATTTATAAAGACTGCTAAATAGTGACTGTTATTGCCATTTTTAAAGATTGTATGCAGGCTTAGAAAAATGGCAAATCATACTATCATAGGTACATAAAAGTATAAAATACTGTTGGCTCCTGTGAAAATTTAAATTCTTAGCCGGTTTTATTATCCTTCATATGTGCATCATTCTCAATTGCATTTAAATAAAAATCGGTTTGTTCAGAATTCCTCCACCAGATGAGAGTGGGAAGTTTAGTCATCTATATCTATGCTTTCAGAAGTTTACTATTGATTCGTTAGTAAAATTTCTTTCTAATTATCAGTTGTTCCAATTTAAATCCACTTTTCAACCTATATTCACCAAGATTTAATTTTTGATCTTCCACATTTTTGCTTGGGTTCAATAAATTTTTTTCCTATCCTAAATAAATGAAAATATATGAGTGAAATTCAAATTAAAAGGTAATTTTGGATATGTATCTGATTGTTTATTAGCTGGAGCCGGTGGATGTCTTTCAATGATTTTCTCTTTACCACTTTGCCATTTTTTGTCACCATGAGATCTTTTTTATCTGCTGGATATTTTTGGAATGCTAAGTAGACTGAGGATAATAAACTGGCATTTGAATGCTATATTATTTTGGCATTGACAAACTTAAATCGGGTATGAAAGCTTGAGTCTCTACAGAGCTTTCTTCAGTATTAGATTAGCCTTTGTTTAATCTGGGGTTGTCCCACTAATATCTGACTTCTTTCATTTGTTACCTGCACTCCTTCGACAATGAATTTTTTGTCATAAAGCCTTTAGGTGGGGCATCCTGACATAATTCTTGATGATCAAAGAGGGTAGATCTCCTATCTATGTTGGTCAAAAAGGAGAAAAGACTAGGCCTACAGTACCTTCTTCGAGACCAAGTTGGTTAACAAACTTTACCCTTATACTGAAATAAAAAATGCAAGAATTTATTGATGTCCATTCCTTTTTCTGTGGAAAAATCTTGATCACTCTTTATGTTTAATCAGCTGCCATGAGATTTGTTTCCTGTTGAACTGAAGTGCTGCCTGTGTTAATACACTATTTTGGGATAGATCATCCATATTTGGAGTAAAAGTGCTTATGAATTCTCCTAATGTTCTTTAGTTGAAGATTGTCTACATTCATGACTCAGAGATTAAATAAAATACATGTGCAATGTAAACAGCTCATTTGCTAGTTACTGAAGTTGCATTCATTTTGTCCCTGAACAATTTTTAGATTACTTGTCCATTTATTTGAATAAATAAGCTGTAAATCATTAATCATTGACTTGATACTGAAACATGCTTTACAGGTTTTTATATCCTATGGCAAGAAATCCAACGGAGAGCTATTGCTGTCATATGGCTTTGTCCCAAAAGAGGGTACAAACCCAAATGATTCGGTTGAGTTATCATTGAGTCTAAATAAATCTGACAAATGCTACAAGGAGAAACTTGAAGCACTAAGAAAGCATGGTTTCTCAACGTAAGTGCCGAAGACAACTGAAATATGGTCATGAAGATAATTGTGACAATATTGAGTAGGCGTAAGCCTACAAATTAGTCTTAAGCTTTACCTAATTCAGTAACTTCTTAAAATTAAATGTCAATTATGTTTTAATAGAGAAATTTGAGGATTGATTTTACCTTAACACTGGAATTGTATGTCGTATAGTCATTTTATGGTGTTGAAAAGCTGAAGAAAAAGAGATTCTGGGAGTCAGTGACAGGGAGGATATTTATATAAATAAAACAGTTTGGAAAGTTTGTATTATAAAATTAAATTTCAATTTTTAACCGTTTTTCTTGAAAATATAGTCTCTTATCTTTGTCATCTCTTATGGAATCATTTAGTAGTTCTTTCATTATTAAATACAAAACAGAACAAATATTTTGCTAAAATAAAAATATTTTTGACTGAAAGAGTAGTTGAACAACAAATGATTATCTAGATTCACTGGGTTTGAGCATTTCTTTTCACCCTTAAATTATGTGAAAGCTAATCAATATAGTCTGGGGTCCACTGAGCAGGCCTCAGAGGTTCCCTTTGCAGATTACTGGTTGGCCAGTGGAGATGATGGCATACTCTTACCTTGTTGTCAGCCCACCAAATATGAGCCGACACTTTGAAGAGGTTTGATGGTTTTTCTGCATGCAACACATGAATAACTTAATAAGTGCCTACCTTTATTATTGCTTGAATGGATAAAAAAGCACAAAAGTCAATAATAAAATAATACAAGATACACATGGAGATACAGTATCTGCAGAATGTAATGCTAAAACTCAGCATTTACTAATGGATGTTTTTGGGAAACATACTTCAGATGTTTCATCCTATTAACTGGTTGAGTCTGAGTGATATTTTTTATAATATCCAATAGCATTTTCTTAGTGCTGTCAGATATGCTGATTGAAACATTGTGAAAATGGTAATATGAACAGATGATGTATTTTAAATGCATACTGATATATAGTAAGATGTTGCATATCCATAACATTGAATCAGATGTCACTGTACTATAGTATGAAGATCTGCTTCATGGCATCGTTACACCATTGATTTGTTATAGTATTGTAAGAAATTCTATACCTTCAAATGAATGTCTGAACTGCAAAAAAATGTATCTAGAAATGAATGAAAAAGAGCCAGTGGCAACCTGATCTTGAAGGTTTATTGATATAATGCGGAGAGTTTCTTAGTATTGGCGTACAAAGCCTGTTAAACTTCAGAATGAGAACATCAATTGCTGTTGTACAGAATAAGCCAACAGAAGAATCAACAAAGAATCCCATACAACATCCACCAAGAATACCATATAAATTGGTCTATTTCCCTTTCTCCCCCTTTTTTTTTATTTTTTTTTCATTTTATCATGCTGCAGGAGAACCTGCATCATGATGATGTTGGCAGTCTGCATGCCTATGGCATGGTGGTAACCTTGCACCTATGTTTCTGATGTTAATACTTGGCCATTGAGAGGTTACTCATGTAACCCCTATATTGATAAGAAGAATTTTGCATAAATTTCAAAAAGAACTTTTAGTTTTTATTTTATAATGGTTTGTTTTACTTTTTTAATGATTGAGATGATTAAATTTGCCTGCTGCAAGTCATTTTAATTACTGAGGTGGGACATAAGAGAGATGGAGAGAAAATGAGATAATTGTTATCTATCATATTGGTCATATCTAGCATTACTGGTATAACATTACTGCTGGTGACAACCCTCTTCTTTTTGACTGGGTTGTTTATATTACGAGGGAACATGATGCAACAAGCGCTCACAATTTGCTTTTATTGGATAGAACATTTCAATTTCTTCTAATCATTGACTGGTTGTTAGCAATAGTATACCTCATATTCCAGTTAAAGCAACATTATAACATTTTAAAATGCTCCTTCCTGCTCTTGTATCTCGTATTGTGTTTGGTATAAACACTGATAAGAAAGCTTGTAAACATAGCCTAATTCGGTCCTACATATCAAACTTGTTAACAAAGCTTAATTCTGCCATACATTTTCTGTTTTCACAGGTTTTTTCTACTCATCAGTTTTAACGTGTACTACACATTTTAGGAAAAAAAAAGTCCAAGACATTTCCTTTTTTGCTTATTAATGTATGGTGTTGAGTTCTTGAAATAAAGGGATTTCAGAAACTAGGACACTTATCGACTTCATTCAAGTCAGAGTATCTATCATAGCTTAGATAGTGGCATAATCCATTAATGTCTTTGTTGACCACGCTATATGAAAACACAATGCATCTGCCTTACTAATATCTCTTGAAAGGCCCCTTTTACTGTAAACTTTTAGGGAGGATGTTTGCAATTATGATAATGGGCATATTATTTTCTTTTCTGAATCCTGATGCCTCTTCATTTTCCCATCAAATACTTATGTAAAGTGATGCTATGTGCCACTCCTGTTTAGATTTTTGTTTTGGAATTTCACTTCTCTTATGCACGAAATTGTAGATGGCTGCTGCTTCATCAAACGGGACTGCATCTAAGATGGGAATAAAGTATCCGGAGTTAGAAGAGAAAGCTCTTCAGTTCATTTTGGATTGCTGTGAATCAAGCATATCTAAGTACACCAAATTCTTAGAGGTCATCTTTTTTCTTTTCAATTGTGTGCTTCTAATGATATTTGGAATTTGATTTTTAAAGTTCAGAATTAATATATTAAGTTATATCTGTTGCCCCCTAATGTAGCCCAATCTTAACTCAATTTGTTTTGGTTCAAGTATCTCTGCAGGAAGCATGGGAAATTTTATTTTAAGTTAGCATGTATATGTTTTTGGTTCTTTTCAATCCTGCAAAGAATTGTGGCCTTTTCTCATTGACTTTTTGTTTTGTATTCAAAATAAACCAATGAATAATCTACTATGCACAAATTATGCATCTTTTAATTTAATTTATTTATATTTTTCTAACTTTGTTTGATAGTAAATAATTTGTTTTCTTGACCATTTGTACATTATTGCCAAATGACTTATTTTAGTTAGATTGAAATAACTATAGTTCTTAATGGTGACTATTTTGCTGCAGATGTCATAAAGACCTTGTAGTTGTGCCACATGAGCCTTAAAATTTTATGTGTTTTGTGCAGTCTGATGGTGCCTAGGGCATCCTACACCAATGCATCCCATGCATGATTTTTCTTCCTAACAAGTGGACATTTGACTTATATCACTTCAATATTGTTTATCAAATATGTAATAAGTTTTCAATTTGTATACAATGCCATTTTCTGATCGAATAAGCATTTAGGATGAAAATGACAAACCCCATCAAGTATGTAGGAAGGAGGATCCTATCATTCCAGCTAGTATTCTGGTTAACATTATCAAGCTTATAAATTTAATGCTACTGTACAGATAAAGTTCATGCCTTACTGCTCAACGAACTACCTTTTCTTTCTTGATCTTATTGATTTTAAAACAGCTTGACTTTAATATGGTTCATGAATTTCTAGGGTGGTGGTACACCTGATTCAGCCGCATTAAGTGCAAAGCAAGCCAACCGGAAATCACTTTTGAAAAAGATGGCAACAGATCTATACACTAGCGAGCGGAGAATCCTATATCGAACACAATATGTGAGCTACATGATAATCTTTCCTGTACAAACACTGTCTGCATTCATTGACTCGCTTTAGAAATGTTTAGCTGTCTATAAATGGTTTCATTAGCATACTTACCCATATGACAATCCTCAAAAGGGGACAGGCAACATGCTGCTTGCCCTACATTTTCTCTATGGCCTAGTTATCATCGGCACATGCTCTCCTTTTTGTAAATTCTTTGACCAAGTTAATGGCTGCAGGCAAATAAGTTTTTGGTAGCAACTGGTGCTATTGGAACATCAAACAATCACAACGTTTTTGTTAGTCAAGATTTTTTACAATCTTGCCAAACCTAATAATTTTTTTTCTAATTTGATATATTAGATTACAGTTTTATAACAATAATCTTATAGACAACATATCTTTTATTCTTATTTATAGCTGATTAGCAATATATATGCTTGCTCTATATTGATGTCCACTGAACATGGGCTGCAGATACTGCGGAGGAGGCTGAGGGACATGAGGAGTGGCGAACTAAGAGCCCTAACATTATTCAACGGATTCAGAAAGATCTTCAAACAGTAAGTCTGGGAGTCCTCTGGTGGCATCCATGTCTTCTGCTGCTTCATTCATGTATTTCATAGGTCATTTCCTCCTTTTAGCTTATCAAAATTGTCATATTCTGTGCTGTCGATTTGTGTGTTATTGCAAGAGATTTATACTTGTAATTGAGGATTGGACATTTCTTTGGCCTTTTACAACTGCAGCACAGATGTCTAATTATCTTAAAATCTGTTTCTGTTAAATCATTTCGTCATGAAGGAATCAGATGAATCAGACTACACGATCAAATTATACCAAGTAACAACACTTTTAATCTGGGCAGTGTGATGCACTGATGCTATTGAGATTGATCTCTACACCTGGCTGAGAATGCTCAATATGATATCATTACACGCGATGTATATTTTTTTTTAAACAAGGGTAATCTTGAAATCTGGGAAGGATAATTCATTCCACCACAAAAATGCATTCGCTGTGATTCGATGATGAATATTTTCTATTGTCAAATCATATGTTATGTTCAAAAGTTCATTTATGCTGGTTGCTGCTGAAGCGTCGGTTAAAAGAGCTTTAGAGAGTTTATTTCTCTGCATATGAACTTGGTTAGTTAAAATTCTTAGGACAGTGAACATAACAGCAGGGAGCCGTTATTGATGCAGTGGAATGTAAATCTAATTAGTCCTGTGTTTAAAACTTAAGCCAAATATTCCGATTTATTTTTATGTGTTAGGTCGAGTCATCTGCCACACGTTCGTGAGAGAGTGTCAAAAATATAAATTGCAATCATATCACCTTCGATTTCGGTTGATAAAAAAAAAAATTATTGGACCAAAATTTCAATCCATTTCATTATGTTTTTAGCAACCTGTTCATCATGTTTTATTATTATTTTTTATATTTAACCGATTCAGCACCAATTTTACTTTTTTAGGAACTAAAACAACGAAAATAGCAACTACACATTACGGATCATATATATGTTCGTCTAACCTCACCAGCCCATCTAACCCACAAAATGATTGGGTTTCAGAGAATAGTAGCAATGATGGCCCATCATAGCCGTAATCAATTAAGAAGCTCTACATATGCAATCGAATGCTGACATCACGATCTTTTATCCATCTCATCTTTTGAAGAATTCCATTCAAGACCAACATGGAGGGAGCCTTCTCTTCCTATTCCCACTTCCCCCTCTCTTCCTCCGTCTGTACCCTGTTCGCCCCCCAGAGATCCTCTTCTACCTTCTTCCCCCCTCTCGCTTCGATTCCCAACGCCCGGATCTCGCATCGCACAGCAGGTCTTTTTTGTTTCTTTTTTTTTTTTGTTTTTTCTGGTTTGCTTACTTTATGAATCTTCTTGAACCCAACGAGCGAATTCATGTTGCAGGGCGTCCTGGTCCAAGAAAGAAGACCAGTGATAATCTAATTGCGGAGATTTCGCCTCATCGAGCCGGTATGGGTCTAGAAAGGAAGCAGAGATTGTTTTTTTTTCGTTCATTTGGTTTTTTTTTTTTTTTTCAGACTGCGTGATTGTTCGACTATTGTTTCTCGGTGAGGAATAGCATCTGCAGTGAGATTGTTAAGGATCGAGCAGGGTGGTGCTTTCGCAGACCTGTTGAACGAGAAAGGGAGGAATTCGGCGGAGAATGAGATGGGTTACGTCGAGAGGACGCTTGGGTTCCGTACGCGGGATTTGGATGATAGAGATATGAGATTGGTAGCGTAGAGCTGCATCTTCTTTTCTTCTCATTCCCTTCAGTCTTGTGTGGTAGACACGTTCATGGTTGCTCGTAGTCATGGTGGTGTCTTTAATTGCGTCTAAATATATGGATGATCTGATAAAAAACAAAACTTGGTAAAAAAAAATATTATTATCTTTTTACTACTTGAATATTGGTGCCCCATTTACATTTTTTTAATTTTTAATGAAATTCTTCCTATATTCTTTTTCTTTTTTTATGTCTATTTAGGGAAGATGGACATCACCAAATCAGAACTTTATTTCACTATGTAAATAAAATAATTCAAATTAACTCATCCCACGTGAATCTTGTGTTCTTTGATGAGCTTATGTAATGTGCATTTTGTTATAGGTGACTGAAATTGTTGGAGGAACTGTCCGTTGGAGACGCTATCTTGATCATCTCATCATGTCTCTCTGCAGTGAGGAGAAGATGTTTAGAGACATGGAACCACTTCTGTTGCAAGTATAATTCTTTTATATGTTGGAGCATTGAGACTATCAACACATTTTAAAATATCTAACAAAGTGTGGCATTTAAGTCTCTGAGATTTTATTTTTAGGCTATGTTCTATGAGATGCTTACTACATAAGTTTGTTTTGATTCATATGTTTTATTTGACATATCATAATATTTGATATTATTTACATTACCTCTAAAATTTTGGTGGCCAAAATTCTTATTGACCCCCCGTACTACGATTTCACATCAAGGTCATCCCCTATACTTTAAAACTTATCTAAGTGACCTCCCGTACTATGTCACAAAATAAAAGTCATCCCTCGTACTTTAAAACTCATCTAAGTGACCCTCCGTATTATATCTCAAAATCAAAATCAACCCCCGTACTTTAAAATTCGTCTAAATGACCCCTCGTACTATGCCTCAAGATCAAAGTCACCCCCCGTAAAGTGACCCACCGTACTATGATTTCATATCAAAGTGGCCTCCTGTATTATTCTATAGACGTTAAACAAACCCCTTTTATTAATAAAAACGGTAACAATATTTGTTTTTTAAAACTGGGCGGGGGTCTATTTGATTTTCTTCAATATATTCAAACTATGTGAAAAGAACTTAAAAAATCAAACACACTTGTATTATGATATGCTAATTAAATACACCCTCCATACTATCATTATTCATTAATTTTATCTCCTGAACGTTAATACAATAATATTAAGTGGTTGAAAAGTCATGAAAAAATTGGTCTTAACTTTAAGCATTGTTCGAATTTATTTTACACTTTAAGCTTGATTGATGATGGTTTTATTTGTTATACACTTAATTATTTTAAATAAAAATTGATATCATAAAAATCTTAACGTGCAGGATTGTTACAATTATTTACTCTTTAAGTGTGGCTAAATTTCGGTAGCACCTCCCTTAAAACTCGAACATATCTCATTTATAATCAATCACATAACCTATAAAGAAAGGCAGAGATTAGGGTTGCAGAAACGAACGCCGGCAAAGGTTAGAGAAGAAAGAAACAGAGGGGAAAATGAATTAGGGATTTGAGACTATTTAGTTGTAATCCTCAAATAAAAATAATCCCCTAAATTATTTTACCTAACAGTATAATCATATTTCTAACCAAGGGGGTCACTTTGATGCAAAATCGTAGTACGGAGGTTACTTAGACTAGTTTTAAAGTACGGGGGGTAACTTTGATTTTGAGACATAGTACATGAGATTACTTAAACGAGTTTTAAAGTACGAGGGGTGACTTTGATTTTAAGGCATAGTACGAGAAGTCACTTAGATGAGTTTTAAAGTACGGGACGTGACTTTGATGTGAAATCGTAGTGGGGGGGGGTCACTTTGATGAGTTTTAAAGTACGGGGGGTGACTTTGATTTTGAGGCATAGTACGGAGGGTCAATAAGAATTTTGGCCAATTTAAGTTGTTGTTAACTCGTTATTCCATGATATATATATAGCAGCATTCTTTTCAATGTTTAGGTACTTCGAATTGGGTTTTATGAGATCATCAAGTTAGGCATGGCTCCATATGCTGTCGTTGACGAGGTATATTTTTTTCTCTCTACTTTGAAATGAGTTGTATATTTCTTTCTCTCTACTTTGAAATTAGTTGATGTACAAGTATAAATAGGTCCCGAATTGTTGTTAAATTATGTATCATGAAAGAGGCAAGGCAAAACTTCTTCTTTCAGTTTGATGCTATGTATTATGAAACTTCATGATTCTATTCAATTTGCATTGCTTTTTAAATATTTATTCCTCTTATCTGTGACTTGTTATTTGATCCATGGTCCCCGTGAAACCTATACAATGTAGATGGTTGTCAAGTCTGCCAAATTTGCATAATTGTCAATTTTTAGAATGTTTGACCTACTAAAAGTTTCTTGGATTAAACATATGGATCTCATGTAATAAGTTTTTATTTCAGGATTATGAGTTATGTTCTCAGGGCTTGGTTCTTTTCTTTCTGTATCAGTAAATTCTGTTTAGACACATTCTTTGTTGGGTAATTAATATAAGGAAACTTTCATGCATCGAGTTTATGATGTTCATAAAATCCAGAATTTGCTTGGTGTTCTATAGATAAGTTAATACACTGCTCTAATGGCATAGGTAAGCAGCACTTGGAAGGGATGTTTGAGTGGTGCCTGAAATTGCAGAGTTCTAGTGTGTAGGTAGAAGGCTGGTGACCCTGAAATTAGAACACGTCTTCTTTTTAAGGCTTATTATATTTTCATGATGCTTGTTGACTGATTAGCTGGCTTGTGATCTTTGAGACGCTCAAGATGCACAAGAAAGGATTAATATTTCTTTTCACATGAATGAAAGAAAGATGCTTATCTGGGATACTTCTAGGAAATAAGAGTGGGATAAGAAACCTGTGTGTGGCTTTTGGAACATTTTATTTGGCAAACTCCTGTTGGTCACAGCTGCTGCAGTGGTGTACTTAGTTGGAAAATGTAAGTAGTTATTATACTTGTTTATTCTTGCATTGCATATAAATATCAGATTGAGTTTTGACAACTGCCTTGCAGCTGAAGCATGTCACATTCGTGTTGATTAGTTGTTTTTGATGTTATATGGTCATAAAAAAGGATACGTGTTAATAATTAGAGAATTTTCTTCATTTTTCTTATTTTAATGTGTTTCTGTTTGTTCTTGAGGAGCTTAAAGTTATTATCTTGAAGTGTATGACCAAGAGTGTAAGATTTTCAAGAAAAAAAAGCCTCATACATTTATAAGCCCTTCAGAATTTATGATGATAATGATTTACTATCTGATGACCATTTATTCTAATGATATACATTCTGCTTTGGTTATTCTTTATACTAGTTTTTTGAAACGACAATATAAAAACTTATTGGAACTTTCTTTTAAAATTTTAGAATGTAAAACTTGCAAAAAGGGCTCTAAGGCCTGGAGCAGGAAATTTGGTGAATGGGATTTTGCGTAAGCTGGTTTCGCTCAAGGTCTGAGATCATATGGTCATAGGGTTTGTTTGACGGAACATTTGTTGGTCAACTTGTTTTTGTTTTACCTTGGTGTCCTTTCTATTGCAGGAAACAGATTCATTTCCCCTCCCAAAGGTAGCTGGTGATGATCGTGCACAAGCTCGTGCTCTAGCCATTATACATTCCCACCCTGTGGTGAGCTTTTTCCTGTGTTAATAGTCACGTTGGTAGCAATGTGTATGAATTCTTTACAAGTTGAGGCCCATTGAATTTATATATAAAGGTGCAAGCAAAACTGTTTTTTGCTGTATAGTGGATGGTGAGGAGATGGATGAAATTTTGGGGGATCGAAGAATCTGTGAGATTAATGAATTGGAACAATAGTGATCCATGCTTTGGCCTAAGGTTTGCATATCATCTAATTCATCTTAGCTTATTACATTTTTTTCATTTGTGTATAACTGATGTGAAGCCACTTCCTGTTAGGGTTAACACTGCAAAAGGTTATACAAGAAATGATCTTGTTAACCGGCTGAAATCTTTGAAGGTGATTTGCTTGGCTTTTCTGTTTTAGCACATATTTATCTTAAGCTATTCTCTAGTGTGAATGCGTTATCGCATCTAAGGGGTGTGTTTTCTAAGAATCAAGATCACTTATGATTGTATAATTTTTCCACCAGACTAAAAGGTCTTTAGAGCTTATAGCATAATTCTTTCTTGTGTTCTACCTGCATGATATGCCACAATGGAACATTGTCTTGATTGAGAGCTGGGCTGGTCTGTCTAATCTAAAATTTCATGTGCAAATTAGATCACCATCACAATATGGATATAGGGGTCTGTTGAGCTTGGTCCATCTAGGATGTCTGATTTCTGGATTGAATCCAACTTTTGGCTTTTCAAATACTTCTCCTGAAGTTGGACAGAATTAGAAGAAAGCTTAAAGTGATGAGATAAATTTCATTCATCTGATTTTAAGTTAGTTTCAGTCTTTCAGATATTATTTTAAGACAGCTTACCCTAGAAAGAGATGGTGGATGTGCTTGTGTCTAGGTTTCTGCTAAAGACCACAGGGTACTTTGGTCCTGGCCAACTTATTCCACCAGTACTCTTCATCTCTTTTGTTGTACCATTGCCACCTGCCATTGATTTTTCTGGTTTAAGATATCAGAGTCTCTATAAAGAAAAAAACATACCGATAAATACCAAGCCATATGGCCCTATACAAGTTCTTGTTTGAACACTTAAATACCAATTAGTATATACTGGTTATACCGGTATTTGAAACTTGGTCACTCACTCTGTAGAGATCTGGAAGAAAAGAAAATGATGATTGATCTCACAATTTATCCTAAAAAGTCAGCTCAACTATATTCTTAAATAATTGATTTTAGCAGAAACACTAAAATGCTATCAAAAACTAAAACTAACTGAAATCTGCTGAAATTTTTTCAGTGACAACACACCAACTAGTACTGATATTATTCAAGAGATTTTGAAAAGAAAATAGGAGGAAACTGAAAATAGTAGAAGAGAGGTTCACTACCTTTGTTCAAGGTTTGTTGTATTGTGGCATACCGCCCAGTACAGACAGTATGTACCGGTCCGATAGGGGACTGGTACAGGTGATACATACTGGTCTTTTGGTGCATCCCATTGTACCATATGTCAATACATTGGTATAGTTCGATACATACTGTATCAATGGCTGATCGATACACCGGTATAGACTGGTAAGGCGAACCATGCTTTGTTCTATTTCTTTTTTGAAAGCTCTTGTTGACCATGTGGGATACTGATAGTATTGGACCTATTATTAGTTCATATTAACCAGGCTTGATAAACATGGACTTGTAGACTAGTAAGCTACTACTCTTCTTAATTCACATTAGCTGGCTTTGTCCTAACTTTGTTTAACCGAACCCAAATGACAGGTGAAGTTTCAGTCGAATAAAACCTAGTTTTAGCATCCTTCTGTGTGCCACCATACTTAATTGGATTCCTGATGCAGAAGCAGTGGAATGAGCTCAGGATTTCTTTCCACCTCAACCTTGTTTGATGCATAACAAATGATTCTTTGTATGGGCTCTATCAGAAAATTATTGAAATGCTTTACTTTTGAAGAGTAGCTGTTTTCTTGATTGTGTGGATATCTTAGTCAATGATCTTCAAAACCTATTCTTTTTTTTTCTTTTGTAAGTCGTTAAGATAAATTATTATCTCTCTAGGCTTGGTCTCTCAAAAATTAAGTGGGAGGTCAAAATCTTAACCTGGTGAATCTCCATTGTTTTCTTATTGCACTTTTATGCAAAAAAAAAGAGCTTGTTAGAAGGAAAAGCCCTTCTGGTAAATCACTTGATGCAAGAAAATTGTAAGCCTCTAATTTTTCATAGAATATGAATTTTGACTTTGTATTTAACTTAATCATTGCTGAGCTCAGGTTCCTCATGAGATTTCTACTTTTTTGGAGGATTTTGTTCGTCTCCAAACTGGGATGCAGGTATTATGGTTTGCCTTACTGGTTCTTACCAATAAATGATAACTGTATTAGTCATCATGCTGATATGTTTATTATTTGGTAATGTGTTCTTTTTTCCTGCCATACAACTGTTACTAAAATGAGTTTTGCATGAAATGATTCTCCTATGTCAACACGTAATAATTGCATGAGGTAATGTGAGATATGTTCTTCATATGGAATGTATCAATTACGCTATAGGATGATTTCATGTGATATACATCCTGAAAATTTTTATCTTTACTCATGTTATAGAAGATTTGATTTTGTTGTATAGGGTCATATTGGGGAGGCATTGGGGCTTCGGCCATGTATTTGAAATCTACCTCTTGTTTGGTGAATTTATTTAATAAAAAGAGGTGAAGGGTATGATTAATTTCAAGTGGATGTCCCTGAATTTGTGTTGATGAGGCTAATATAGTTATCTTTCTTCTAGTTTGCATCATGATATATTCGAGTTACGAGAAGGGAAAGCAGATGTACCATGTTGATTTAGGTATATATAGTTATCAATTTGCTAATAGTCCAATACTGTTAAGCAAGGTTTGCAATATCTCCCCATTACAAACTTAATTGGATTTGTCTAAGTCATGCAGCCCTCTTGTGTGTCCGTTTGCAAAGGATCAACCTCCCCGTAACCTCTTAGGATCCTCTAAAGACCTGCAAAAGAGAAGATGAGTTAGAAGAAATATTTAACTCGGAATCTCACAAGCAAACATTTTCACAAACACTTGATAGGCAATGCAAAATACAAAGATAGACTTCGTAAACTCTAAACGGTTGCCCAACAAAAGGTCCAAGACGGTCCACCACGGTCAGAATTTTTCAAAAGTGCCCACATGACACTGTTGTTGAACAAGGTAGTGAACTAGTCCTAAACAATACCTCAAAGACCCATCCAGTCTTGTGTTACCCGGGTAGCTCTACGGTGTTGAGATGAATGACATTTTACATTGCTATGGAAACCTAGAAATCATTGAAAATGGTTGCCCACTTCGTTCCTTAGCCAAGCACTCCGGTATCGATCCAAAGTCCCTCACTCTCGACTATCTTGATGAGAAGGCTATCGATAGTGGTTTTATGAAGTTCTCTGGTCTTTACTCTTCTATCTTATCTTGGTACTTGGAGTTTGCCACTGCATTCTCCACCTCCTCGGCCTGTTTTACGATCATGAGCTCTCCCTCATAAGAGAAAGGGATCAATGACTCCACGGAAGTTCCACCCCTATAGTATCATAGTGCTTCCTAGCCCACGACGCTACTATCTGTCACCTCACATCTGCCTCCCTTATCATTGTGATCGATAGATCCACCTTGGTGGCATTGTGGCACTCCTTCAAGGCCACCCCTATTTTGATCAAACTTTGGTGTTGGATAGCTAAGTCCCTCTGGACTGGTCATCACTTCCTTGCCTTTTTTGCCACCTACTTTAACACATTTGTGTTCTTTAAGCAGTTCACCTTGGTCGATAAGAAGACATACTGCAACTCCTCGTCCTTTGCTCAATTCATTTGAGCTTTATGGAGCTTTCGTCTTTGGGGTACCTCTCTCAACATGTGTGGTCCTTTGCATATGAATCTCTCTTTAAAGAACCCGAACTTATCCTTCTTGGATATATGTCTCGTTTGAGCAGTTTTCTCTTCGGATCCTTCCCTTTGAAAGTTTCAGAGACCACCATCTCCTTGGACTGTGCATTGCTTAACTAGCTATACGTTGTTCTACCACTGTGAATGTATTTATTGGATTGCAACTCTTCACCAATGCAGCCCTCGTTGCGCCCCATAAGGCCCAACAACATGTTGAACCCGTTGCACAATTGAGCCTCTTACGGACATATCCTTCCCATACTAAAGAGAATGTTTTCATGTTCCATGGTGTCGATTTTGATCACCTTGGGATGGCACGGAGAGTTCGTCATCCGCATACAAGCCCTTGTATGAGTACTGAATTTTTCGAGTTAGCAATTCTCCTCGCCTTCGCGAGTTTTACACAAACTATTTCTATCACTGAACAACTCATCCCTCCTTACATGGTCGTATCCATTGCTAAGCAACCCTGCTTGTCTTGAGCACCGTTAAGTTTGGTTGCTAATGTTGAGCTGCAGCTCGAACTCAGCCATACTAATCTTTGTGCACTACACGTTCTTCACAACTTGCTTGTTCTTATGGTGCCCCTCATGCGAAGGGTTGGCCATTCCTCTAAATGTCAATCTCGGATATTCGCTCCTCTGAGCAACTCCTTTTCCTATATCTCTATGCTTGCCTCCCTTAGATGATCGTGTGTGTTAATTGCCCTCAATGCAGCCCCGCTAGGTCCTCCATGTTTACGTGCCAAGTATTTCTAGGTGTGCTTGTCCTACTCTAATACTATTTGTCACAGACTTAATTGGATTTGCCTCCCCATAACCTTTTAGGGTCCCTGAAGGATATTTCTTAATTAGGATTTGCAAAAGAGAAGACGGTTTAGAAAAAACATTTAACTCGGGATCTCACAAGTAGATATTTCATCAAACACCTGATAGATAATGCAAAATACAAACATAGACTTCACAAGCTCTGAATGATCATGCGAAAAGAGTCCAATGTGATCCACCATGGTCAAAAGTCCTCACAAGCGTCAACATGATACTATGGCAGAACAAGGAAGCAAACTAGGCCTAGATAGTTTTGTGCTACTTGGGTAGCTCTAGGGTGCTAAGATGGTTGACATTTTGCACTGCTGCATGCCCATAAATCACTCAAAATAGTTGCCTGGATGTCTTATTTTTGGGCAATTTTGCCTTTGCGCTATGACCTTACACAACCTACGTGTATAGACCTTAAATGACCATAAATGCTAACAAAAATGGAGTGCCAAGCCCTCTACATACTGTTCAAAACATGAACAAAACTGAAAAATATGGACACGCAGAAACATTACATCGAATACCTTGTTTATAAACTTGTTTGTGATAACCCGGTACAAAATTTTTTGGTTTTACTCTTTTTAGATTCTTGACATACCAATACTTATGGAACCTAAACTGTTCCTGTTAAATATACCAGTTTTGGTTGATGCATCTTTAGCCCCTTGTTTTTAGTAGTTTTCTAATATGTCAATGCCACTTAACTAATTAGTTAAGCCTATTGCTCTATTGCAACTATTTTCTCATTTGCTACGAAAAGCATACAGTCAAATATTGTGACTTATCATAAACTCACCTGGTGCATGCACTTTTGGAGGTTTGAATTTCACACTTTTTTTGTTGTTGAAGAGAGAGAGAAAGAAATGTAAGAAAAAGACATTAGAAAAAAAGGAAAAACTGTCATTTCACACTTTTAGTTCGATTAGTGATGTGGTCTGCAACAGAGAACGGTGGCAAGGAAAAAACTCTTTGTATCCAACCCCCAAATTGTTCTAAAATATTTTATGGAATCCAACACTGGAAGGATTTTTTCCAGAAATTATAATAATAAATGTTAATTTGGATCTTGCCTTTCAGTAGGTATGAAACCATCAAGAAATTTCCTAAACCTATTAGGATATTTGTTGAAGCAGTCCCACTTTGATACTACAATATTTGGGACACCAACACAACCTAAGGATCATTTGAAAAAAGTCATATCTGCTTCAAACACAAAACCTATAATAAATTAGAAAAAGATTGGGTATGCTTGTTCTCTTAGTTACTTTGGAATAGCCTTTTTTAAGCATATTACTGATTCTAAATCCTTCTTCTTCTTTTTACTTCTATCAGACTGTTATACAAGCTGGCCTATTAAAAGAAGGTATATGTTCAGTTCAGGATGAGAGTGCAGGTTAGTGAATGTCATCATGTCAGTCTATTTTTGTGAAAATTGTAAACTACACTTCTGATATTGTCAACAAAATTTTCTTTTTAGTGCACAACACAACCATTACTACAAGTGTCTACGTCAACAGAATTCTCAGTCCGTCTTTAATGAGTTTTCAGTTCTTTACTTTTTCTTGGCATACCAAGACAAGCTCTTAGATAGGTTTTTCACCATGGATAATTATTCAATCATTTGCTTGCTACTGAGATCTTCAGTTCCAAATTTCTAGGTTGACATCAAGACAACAAAAATAAAAACTTCTCCAGCACATTCATTTTCATGCTCACAGCAAGTATGAGCATGATCCCCTCATGGATGTATGCAATACCATGCTTTTAGAAATAGAAACCCAGTGAAAATGTCATTTCAAGCAACGTTTTACTTACCGATCCATACCGGCATACCGACATTTTGTCGGTACCGGTACCATGGCGGTACACATAGTGCATACCATTTGGTATTATTTAATTATTATAATATTATATAATATAGTATTAAAAATATTAAAAAATAAAAAAAGAAATAAATGGGCGATGTTGCCTCGGTCTCTCACGGCGATAGTTGCGGTGGTGACGGTCACACCCATGGCGGTACTCCTTTCTTCTTTTCCTCTTCTTTTCCCTTTTTCTTCTTCAATCGACCGCCGACGGTCGATTTCTCCGTCAATCGACTGCTAACGATCAAAATCGACTGCCGGCGGTCGATTTTAGTGGTCGCTTAGCGGTCCGCTGATCGATCGCTGTCGGACCCAGGCGACGGCCCATCGCCGGTAAGGAAAACCTTGATTTCAAGTATTAATAACTCTTGGTCCTTGAATGCAAGGTCAAAACAGATCTAGTTGGTATGTTTAATTCCATATACAAATTCAAGTTGTGTATCCTTCTTCATGCCCCCTAGAAAATATTGTCATTTGTTTATTATTCTGAATTTTCAAATTTTATATTTAGATCCATGAACTATTTCAAAGCATTTGATAGGAGTTCACTGTATTATCCATCACTTATAATGGGTTACAAAGGCTGTCATCCATTTTCTATTCTTTCAATTTGACTTCCTAAATATGTTCATGAATCTAGTAGATGTTGGAGTAGTAAAAATGATAATTGCTACACAGATTTTCAGAAATTGGACCTCCATACAGAACCTAATTAGAGCCTTATACAAATTAATCAACATTTTATTACAGGTCTAGTTGTGTCTGTTGTGGACCCGCAGCCCGGAGACACCATTGTTGATTGTTGTGCTGCCCCTGGTGGAAAGACTCTTTTTATGGCTTCACTTTTAAAAAGCCAAGGTAATCTAATCTAAAATCTAAACTTCTGTTCCTGGTTTAGTTGTTTCTTCATATATCTGTGCAGTTCTCTATTTCCATTTGACATGATGAACATGTCTGAAGCAATTCTAGTGGTATTAAGTGGTCATCCAGTTCTATCTTCAATATTTTGCTTACTTTTGGCATTGTGAAGCATTTGATAGCACATTTTTAAAATTGGCTTATTTGAAATGATGTTCCAACTATAGTCTTTTCCAAATTGTTAATATGCAATATAGCAAATGTTGATGCTAGTAGGAGCAAGTTATGAACTAGCTCCATTTAAATTGTTCTTTAAACTTTTAGAGTAGATAGATTTTGATAAGTTTGATAGCCTATCTGAATTGGCAAAAAAAATCAAATTGATACATCTGATGCACATAAATAGTCTGACAGTAATGATCTATTTAACAATTTTTTACCCTGCTCTCCTTTTTATAATCTTTTGTTCTTTACCTGTGGCAGATAATTGTGGCTCACAATCAAATCTACTCTAATACTTGCCCTTATAGATTTTGATTTCATTTGCTCCTGTCATTTTGTAGAGATTTAGCTTGAAACTAAGTTTGATTTTTTCTTTTTAGGTATGGTATTGGCAATTGATGTAAATAAAGGCCGCTTAAGAATTCTAAAAGAAGCATCCAGGTCACATAATGTCAATGACGTGGTCACTACCACCAATGCTGACCTTCGTTTATATGCTGTGAGTATATGGTCCTAATTTAATGACTTAAAGTTGGATGTGAGTTTTCTTTTAGTAAGTACCAGTTACATATTCAAGTATCACCAGTCTTTATAGGTTATGCATTTCTTTTATTTTTATCTGATTCATTGGAATGCTTTGGTTGGAAGGTTGTTCCTTGGGTCAGCCACTAAATTTCACACCCAAAATATTTTATATATTTAGAAGTTCAAACATCTAAAGTTTGATTGCATTCCTATTACAAGCATTATATAAAATAATTTAAGCCCGATTTTTTCCATGCCTATAGAAATCCACATATAATTATCCAATCACAAACATCAAATATCCCATTGTAGTTAAGATGTGTATGTACAATAATTATCCTATGAACATCATTGATCACATTGCAATCTGCAACCTAATCTCTATCTAGATCTTATACAATACACAAGAAAATGACAGGACCAATTGGTCCTAGGCTCTTCATAGTTGTCTAATGTCCTAATGCACTTTACTGATGCGACTTATAATAAAACATAAGCATAAAAATGCAAAGAAGAGACCATCAAAGCAAACAAGGTATGAAGGTAGTTCCTAGTAACTGGAGCAACATGGATATGGTAGGTTCTCAAATGATGCAAAAATAAAGATGAAACTGGCCACTGTAATTTTGGTACCATTCAATATTCATTATAGTACTTATTCCAACAGTACCAGACAGTATATGTTGGTACTTATATATTTTTTCAAAGGTCAAGGAATAATGCTGGTACGTGATCTAGATTTAAAATCATGTATATAAGTAACGACAATGACATTATTGAGTTTATGTGATTGCTAAAATGATGGATACATAATTACCCTGAGTTATCTCCCTCACACACACACACACACACACACACACCTGAGTATAGCTACAACTCAGGACACTTCATTATATTCTGATGATCATATATTTGCCACCTCTAGGAAGACATTCTAATGGAGAATCATCTAGTTTTATAAAGGATTTCAGGAAACTTGGTTCTAGGCAAAGAAATTAATAAAAAGTCATTAATTAATTGACCTAGAAACTCTAAGAGTTGTATGAAAAATTAAGGTCTTTTGGCCTTTCTAGATGCTAACCTTGGGACTTTACTTTTGTATAAAGTGCACTCTTGTATTAAGTACACTCTTTACTATTTAGGTATCCTAGAAGCTAGATCTTGGGATTCTAAAAGGCATACAAGTTCCCTAAGAGATTATTCTTGGGAATTATTATCTTTATTGAGTATACCTAGGCTCCTAAACCCCTATAAATAGTGGAGCTTATCAATGGATGAATCACTTCAAATATGAATTAAAAAGATACTTGCAGCTTCTCTCTTCTAGTCTCTTACTCCTCTCTAATCTCACACGTCTGTTTCTTTCTCTTTCCCTCTCTTTCTCCCTACTTCTCTGCTCTGTTCAACAACACATTCGATATATTCTCTCCCAACTATGTATGGAGGTTGGGTCCTCCCCTTCCATAATGGGCGCATATCTCTTCTTACTCTATGAGGCCATTTTAACTGTCATGTTTGATGGTTCATAAATTCCAAAAAAATTTCATTCTATCATTGTTGTGCTGCTTACCATGAGACAGGAAAATATTCTTGTAGCATTGAGTATAAAATAATACATTATAAGTCCTCACAACTCGCAAGTCACAACAAATGAACAAAGTAACAATTTTTGTTAATGAACTTACCCTGGCACATTGAATAATATCCAGAATGTGCTGAACAAATGAAATAAAGCAGTACAATATACCTCTTGTATTTTCATTCTCACCTGTACTTCCTCTCCCTCTACTTCATATCCCCAGCTCCTTCTTCTTCACATTACTACTGTTCTTTTCCTTCTGTGCCTTAATCTCTCTTTTTCCATTGTCTGTCCAACCTCTAGCCCACATCAACCATAATTCTCAATCAATGCACTGGCCCAGATCGGCATCCAGAATTTCCAAATAATTACATGATTTGGAATTGTAAGATGAGGAATTGATCCCCACCACCAATAGTGGCTTTTGGCAATGATCACGGTTAATGGGAAACAGTGTATTGCGGTTGAGTCGTTCCTCGACAATGATTGCAGTGACAATTGAAGCATCTACGAGGATTGAAGTGTGTTGCCTTGTTATATAGGCATGCTATTGGGCTGAGCATGTTAGGTTATCGATGATGGTCTAATCAGCCATAAGATCAACAATAAATTTGTCTGTTTTAAAGTTAATTAAGTCCTTTTATATCAGTTAAACTGTAATTATATAAATTTATATGTTGCAGTAAGTTGAAATATTAGAATCAAATGACATTAATTCCTTATTTGCTGGTCCTAAAAACAAATATTGTGATTACTTTATGTTCTTGTTTTAATCTAACTCCGATACATAGGTTGCATGTTCTCATGATGCTTTATTTTCTTGCTTTAGTAATATTCTGAGAAACAACTTACGTGATCTGTTCTGCATATTTAAAATATGGTAAATCATATTTTCTTCCTTTTAGGAAAAACATAATTTGAAGTTTGACAAAGTCTTGTTGGATGCTCCCTGCTCTGGACTTGGTGTCCTCTCCAAGGTACTTACCTTTTCGCTAAGGAGGCTTTTTTGGTTAGTTGACTGAAACAGATGCAAGTTAGATCAAGATAACTGAGATGTATGCAAGGTGAAGTCCTTGATCATACAAAAGGTGTTGAACTAATTGTTAAGTAACTAGTTGGATGCAATTCTGTGATTTACTTGCTAGGAGAATGCATGGATCAATTGATATGTTGTCAATCAGATCTTGTCAACCACAAGGCTTTCTGATTGTATATCGAAGTTACAATCATTCTAAATTACGTTTTTGTCTTTCATTGCACACCAAGATTGGTAGGAACAACCAGATTGTTTGGTTATAGCAATCTTTCTGAATTTTTATAATCTCTTCCCTTGCTCGTTTGGCCTTTCTTTTTAAAAAGAGAGCAGATTTACGCTGGAATAGACGGTTAGAAGATTTGGAGCAGTTGAAGAATCTGCAGGATGAGCTCTTTGATGCAGCTTCCGTGTGAGGATTCTTTGTTTTTATTTAACTTTATTCTGTCGTTGTCCTTATATCTTTTAAATAAATCTAATTTCGAAGGATTCTTTGTTTTTATTTAACTTATTCTGTCAATAGGTTGTCCACGAGTATACATATCCGTAATCATAATCAGCTTGTCTCAGAAATATCCTAGTTAGTTACCTTGATCATAATACGGGCAGTTAAAAGTCCCCCTATTTTCCTTACCTAAAATAGGTCCAGGGTCTATTGGAGGGAAATCCTCCAATGGTTTTTACTGATCAAATTTACAGTACATCTACTTTTTCACTTTACCCTTAATCTTTCTTTGTTAACATTGTGATATCTTGTCAGATAATACTGTGAGTTTTACTTTCTATGGACATATGCTCCAATTCATTGAATAGTGTTATTGCTGCTATGCTTTGAGAACTAGAGAAATTTCTTGTGTATTTATCCTCATTTTAACATGAATAGGTTGGTAAAGCCTGGTGGTGTACTTGTGTATAGCACTTGCTCCATTGATCCCGAAGAAAATGAGGAGAGGGTTTCAGCATTTCTCCTCAGGCATCCAGTATGGACTCTTTAACCTCTTTTTTTTTTCTTGATGTGCAAGGTCCAAGAGGTAAGGCTTGTCGTTTTCCTATTATGCTTTTACTTTGTACAAAATTTATAAACTAATTTCATTTGTATGCATGGTTCGATTTACCAATCTGTATCGGTATATTAACCAACTGTCCGTACAATATGTACCGAGCATATCGACACATGGTACATGGGGCATACCAATATACTGTTCGTATCAGTCAATGTCAAATCGGTATGTACCGCTCGTATCGGGCAGTACGTCATGGTACAATGAACATTGTTTGTATGTAATCCCTTATTCAAGCTTGACTCTTGATTTTAGGTATAAAACCATTAGTGTAGTAACATGCAAAAGATATGAAGCTATTGCACTAAAGTATACATAATCATGAGCATTTAGCTTCTTGTAACTTGGACTCTTCCTTTTACATGGATATAATTTTATATTTGTTTTAACTTGTGTATTTCTTGTTTAAAACCATATTGGTCCTTCACACAATACGTATAGGTTCAGGCGTGAAATTGTACTCAGTTTTTTTAATATTAAGTGCACAAGGGACTAGTACGCAAGTATGAAGGGTCATTCCCAGTCATCAACAAGGTAGGTAATGTCTCCTACAAGTTACAACTATCGACATGGCTTAAAATTCACAATGCATTTCATGCACGCAACTTGAAGGCCTACCACTTAGACCTATAAGATTCTTCTAGAAATGTTTCAAAGCCTCTTATGAAAAGCGAGTTGAAACTATTTTAGTGGATTGCAAGATGAAGCTACCCAACAGAGCAGAGCAGATCGAGTGTTTGGTAAAGTGGTGGAAGCTTCCTAGAACAAAAGTTAGTTGGGAGCTCGAAGATGCCTTGCAACATGAAGAAGCAAGCATCAAAACCTACCAACAAGTATCGACGAGAGCGTCAACAATTTAGGGGGGGAGAATGTCATAGACGATCGTCGTGCACTTGCAACACTTTTGTCGACGAAGCATTTGTCATTTTTGTTTGCTTGTACATTTCTTTAGCAGTGTGTTTCGTCTTGTTTTTGTGTGTTTTTGCTTGAAAATTGTAAGCATGAACAGTTTGTAGAACTACAGAGCAATCGCTTACTAGAATGGGCAAAAACTATCCTAAGATGACCTAGTTTTTTTGCATATTATAGTGTGAAACATCAACCATCTCAGCACCGTATAACCACTCGAGTAGCATAGACCTGGATAGGGGTTTGGGGTAGTGTTGGATGATGATTGGATTCACAACTTTATATGTAAAGCCTACGACCTGAGCAAGGTTGCATCTTGAATAACCCTTTGCGGACTGTCACGGACTTAGCTGAATTTGCCTAAGTTGTGTGGCACCCTAGCAGCAAACTTGAAGACTTAGCTGAAATTGCTTAAGTAATGAAACGTCGAAGCGTTATTTGCCCACAAAGGGTCAGCCTAAGTGCAACCTCATGCTGGTCCTGATAGACCTGCAAAAGAGAAGTTGATTAGTTTTAAAGACGAGCTACGGACAAGTCCCGACGTCTCGTAAAGACGGCAGCTCTTACAAGCAATTCGTCGAACATCTTGAGTGCAACAGAAAAAGAGAGAAAGAGAGCAAAACAAGACTTTAGAAGGCTGTAAGAACGATCGCAAGTTTACAAACGACGTTTCCCAAGGTATCAGATGCAAGTCGAGTTCAACTCTTTATGAATGCTTATGCCCGATACTATCCCAAAGCCTCATCCAACCCTGTGCCACCCGGGGTTCCAAGGGGCTGAGATGGTTGACGTTTTGCACCGCTCGGCAGTCGCAAAGATGCGAAACGACCCAAAACTGGGTAGTTTTGGCTGTTTTGGCTCCCCGTAGCGAGCGGTCATCTTACAGCGTTACAAACTATTTCTGCTCGCATTTCTTAGGTAAAATATTATAAAACTAAGGTAAAACATGCTGCCAAACATCTGTATAAGCAAACAAAAGCGACAAACGGTTCGCTGAGCGAAGAGTTGCGATTGAGTGACGACCGTTCGTGACATTCTCCCCACTTAAACTATCGCCTCGACGCTTGGCTTTGACGCGGGCTTCTTCATGTCGTAGAGCATCTTCTGGCTCCCAACTAGCTTCGGTTCGGGGAAGCTTTTGCCACTTCACGAAGTACTTAGTTTGTTCTGCTCCCTTGCAATCCGCCATAATAGTCTCAACTCACTTCTCATAGGAGACTCTGATCGGAGTAAGTCGAATTGAAATATTTCACGAAGCATCTTGCGGATATGAATGGTAGGCTTTCAAGTTGCTTGCATGGAAGTCATTGTGAATTTTGAGCCATGCTGGTAGTTGCAACTTGTAGGAGACGTTGCCTACCCTGCTGATAATTGGGAAAGACCCTTCATACTTGCGTACCAATTATTTGTGCACTTTGTGCCTAAAGAACTGGAGTGATGCTGGTTGGAGCTTCAGCAACACCAAGTCACCAACCTTAAACTCTTGTGGTCGCCTTCACAAGTCTGCCCACTTATTCATTTTTTTGGTCGCCTTCTTCAAGTAGGCCTGAGCAATATCTGCATTTTGATGTCATTCCTTTGCAACAAAGTGATATACTGATGGACTACTTCCCGTATAACCAATAGCCAATATGTGAAGAGTTGACGGCTGTTGTCCCGTGATAATCTCGAAGGGGCTCTTGTGGATGTAGAGCTCCACTGCAAGTTGTAGGAGAATTGGGCTATGTCCAACAGCTCCACCCAATCTTGTTGGTTGGCACTCACGTAGTGCCAGAGATACTGCTCCAAGAGTGAGTTAATTTTTTCAATCTGGCCATTTGTTTGGGGGTGGAGGCTTGTGGAGAAATATAACTTAGATCCTAGCAGCTTGAATAGCTCGGTCCAGAATCATCCCAAGAACCGAGAATCTCGATCACTAATGATGTTGTGTGGGACTCCCCAATACTTCACCACATTCTTCATCATCAACTTGGCCGCCTCCTCCGCAGAACAATGTAGGGGTGCAGCAATGAATGCTGCATATTTTGAAAATCGACCGACAACCACGAGTATCGATCCAAGTCCCCTTATTGCGGGCAAGCTTGAAGTTCAAGGAAATGCTCTCCCATGGCCTTTATAGTATGGGCAGTGACTCCAAAAGTCCCACCGGCTTCTGCTGCTCTACTTTATCCTATTGGCAAGTAAGGCAAGTACGAACGTAATCCTCCACATCTATCCCCATCTTCGACCAATAGAAGGCCCTCTCCACGAGAGCCATTGTTCGATGAATACCCGGATGTCCCGCCCAGAGGGAATCGTGACACTCCCTTAGGAGTTCACGCCTCAAATTGTCCACTCGTGGAACATAAACTCTATTTCCTTTGGTGTAGATGAGTCCTTCTTGGACCCAAAATCGTCGTGCCTTACCTTCTTTGATGAGTTGCATCAGGGTTACTGCCTGAGGATCGTTGTACAGTCCATCTCTGATCCTAGAAAGAAAGTTGGAGTGCACCTGACTTGTTTGGCCTCCGTCTTCTAACTGTATAGCATTCACCAATTCAACTTTTTGGCTTAATGCATTAGCCACGACATTTGCCTTTCCGGGCTTGTATTTCATTACTATGTCGAACTCAACCAAGAAGTCCTGTCATCGTACTTGTTTCGAGGAGAGTTTCTTTTGAGTCTAGAAGTAACTAAATGTGACATTGTACGTCCTTAGCACGAATGGTGCTCCCAAAAGGTAGTGTCGCCAGACTCGTAGACAGTGGACCACCACTGTCATCTCCTTCTCATGCATTGGATATCGCCGCTCGGTCTCGTTGAGCTTGCAACTCTCATAGGCCACTAGATGACCCTCTTGCATAAGTACTCCCCCAATAGCGAAGCATCTGTATAGACTTTAAAAGACTTCCCATAGTCTGGAAATTCGAGTACTGGTTCCTCTAACACAGCAGTCTTTAGGTCTTGGAATGTTGTTTCATATTTGTCTGACCATCTCCATGATTGCTCCTTCTTTAGCAACTCCGTCAGTAGAGCTACACGCTTCGAGTATCCAGCTATGAAGCGCTAATAATAGTCGATGAATCTAAGGAAGGATCTCAACTCTGGCACCTTCTTAGGTGTTCGCCAGTCCGCCACCATTTGCACCTTGGACTTGTCCATTCGGATAGAACCATTGCCAATTCAATGCCCCAAGAATAGAATTTTTGTTTGAGCAAAGTAGCACTTCTCCCTCTTCACAAACAAAGTGTTCTTCTTGAGAACTTCGAAAATGGTTTGAAGGTGCTCAACATACTTCTTAAGCATTTGACTGTAGACGACGATATCGTCCAAGTAGACGACCACAAACTTGTCCAAATACTCATTGAAAAGCTGGTGCATTAGAGTGCAAAATGTAGTCGGAGCGTTCGTCAACCCGAAAGGCATCACCAAGAATTCAAACGCTCCATACCTGGTCATGCAAGTAGTCTTCACTTTGTCGCCTTCTGCAATGCGCATCTGCCAATACCTCAACTGAAGGTCGAGTTTGGAGAAGTACTTGGCCTTGCCCAATTGATCGAACAAGTCCGCGATGAGCGGAATGAGATACTTTTTCTTTACTATCACCTTGTTGACGGCTCAATAATCCATGCATAATCGGAGGCTCCCGTCTTGTTTCTTCTGGAATAGGACTGGAGCTCCGAATGGTGCCTTTGAACTGCAGATGAGACCACCGCTTAGCAGCATCTAACTGCTTCCTCAGTTCTACCAACTCTGGAGGGGCCATGTGATATGGTGGTCTCACTGGAGGCTTAACTCCCGCCTAACTCGATATTATGATCTACGCCTCTGCGTGGAGGCGAGTCTTCGTTGGCCTCAGTCATTATGTATTGAACGGAGGAAAAAGCCTCTCAGAATTGCTAGTTAAAAAGTCATAGCAAAACTTGTAGCTACTTGTACTAAAAACAAGTAAGTGTGATCCCCTAAACAATAAAATATGTTGACATGAGGAGGAACATATTTACTAGTTATATCATCTGGAATCGTCAATCTCAAGACGTTCCTCAAACCAATCATATACTTTATTGAGATAGGTAACCAAGGCCAAGGGACTCCCCCTCCGAGAACTGTATATGAAAATTTCATCTCGTACGGCTCAAGCAGAAACACACAAATGCACAGAGACAAGGATAATCTTTCTAAAAAAGAACTTTCTAAAGAAAGGACAAAAATAAAGGATTTCTTTTAATATGAAATGGATATTTCCGTATCTTTTCTTTCCATATATTTCTGACTTTATATTTATGAGATGATAAAATATGACAAAAGCTATACCAAGAATTAGTTCACGTAGGAATGGACGTATTGGTTCACGAAAACTCAGGTGGCATGACGTCTATGAACTCCTTCAGAACGTTCGTCACCGCAGCAGGTTCGTGAATGGCCTCCCCGTCAAGTGGCTCTAGCTTCATAGCAGCCACAAAAGTTAATTCGCCTTTTCGTACCCTTTTCTTTAATTGTAGTGTCGATATTTGCTGTGGGTCCTTGGTTCCTCCTTGAGAAACTAGAACCACACAGGGGTCGTCGCCTCCCATTAGGCATAGAGAGTTTAGGAACGACATCGGCACCAACTTCGCCGCGTGCATGAAATTCATTCCAAGAATCACTTGGAAGTCATCCAATGGCACCGCTATCATGTTTGTGCACCCCTCCATGTTCTAATCTTGATAAGGATCCCCTTTGCTAGCCTGGAGATCCGCTGAGCCTCCGAGTTCATAGCTTTCATATGACTTGGGTTCTTCTCCAAGATTAGTCTAAGTCGCTTAGCTTCTCTATCAGCAATAAAGTTGTGGGTAGCGCTTGTGTCCACCATTGCCCGGGTTGTTCGGCCATTTAGCTTGATGTCCATATACATTAGCTTGCTGCTCACTGCCTTTGAAGGCTTTGCCTTTGTGTTTTCCCCCACTTGACCCCGCAATGCATTCAACAAGTGGATTGCTCCTATTCGGGCCCTTTCGACTCCTCGTCGTCGCCGCTGGATTCAGAACTGCTCGAACTAAGGGCGACGACTTTGCCCTTGTTCGATTTGTGGGGTGTATTGATGTAGTTAAAGCATTGAGTGTCTGCTTCTGTGGGCACTCCCTCACCATATGCGGTCCACTGTATAAGAAGCATCCACTAGACTTCGGGGCCTTACCTTTTGAGCTTAGTCCCTTATGGAAGTTCTTCTTCTTTTGTTCGCCCTCAGACTCCTTCGTTCGAGAGTATTTTGTTGGGCGATTATTCGAGGATTGTTTCTTCTTACCTAAGTCCTCTGAAGAAACAAAGTCAGTCAACCTTTCTGCGGTTGCAATTGCCCCGACCACGTCAGTGACATTCCTCCGATTTAGTTCTTGTTGTGCCCATGGCTTCAGGCCATCGAGGAAGCTGAATAGCTTGTCCTTCTCGAACATGTTGTTTATATCCAACATCGATGCTGAAAATTGTTTCACATAGTCTCGAATAGATGTACTTTGGCGAAGTTGTCTCGGTTTCCTTATGGCGACGAACTATGTGTTTTCGAGCAAAAACTAAGTTCTCAACTCTTACTTCAAGTCTTCCTATGTATCCACTCAGCTTCGGCCTTGTTGGATTTCTTCCTAACGGGTTCGGCACCAAAGTTTTGCATCTCCATTCAGATACATTGTTGCTATAGAAACTCTGATTTCTTCAGAATCGGGCCTCGTAGCACGAAAATATTGTTCCATGTCGAACAAGAAATTTTCGAGCTCTTTGGCATCTCTGGCACCTCCGTAGTAATGCGGTTCGAGTGCTCTGAAGCTTTGTGGCGGCACAGCGTGGGTATTGTTCCCTCTCGCATTAAGAGTCCTTATGAGCAACGTCACCTAGGACTTGAGTTCCGCCACAACTTCGTGTAGATGTTGTACCGAGTCTTTGGTGTCGTCTGTTAGTCGATCGACTAGGGACTCAACCCTGTCTATCCGAGATTTAGCTTCTTCTTGCGAGCTCTCTACCCCAAGGAGTCTTCATTGCCCTTGGTAGAGTTTCTCTAAGCTCGCTTTAAGAACATCAAGGCGGGTTTCCACCATTGTAAATCTCTCTTTGTGGCTCCTTTTCCCAGTTGGCGCACCAGATTGCGCCTCCTCTACTCGCGGAGAATATCCAACTTTGCGCCGGCCTCGTCATGAGCGACTCCAGCATCATAGTGACTTTGCACTGCCCACCTGCTTGGGGTAAGGGTCTGGCTTACCCCATCTTGCTCGATTCCCCACGGTGCTTCACCATGGCGAGATTGCAAATCCTCTTCGCTTGCTTGTTTGAATTGCTTGCCTGCTCTGATACCATAATGTCATGGACTTAGCTGAATTTGCCTAAGTCGTGCAACACCCTAACGGCAAACTTGAAGACTTAGCTGAAATTGCCTAAGTCATGAAACGCCGAAGCGTTATTTGCCCGCAAAGGGTCAGCCCAATTGCAACCTCATGCGGGTCCCGAAGGACCTGCAAAAGAGAAGTTGATTGGTTTTAAAGATGAGCGACGGACAAGTCTCGATGTCTCGTAAAGAGGGCAGCTCTTACAAGTAATTCGTCGAACACCTTGAGTGCAACATAAAAAGAGAGAAAGAGAGCGAAACATGACTTTAGAGGGTGGTAAGAACGATCGCAAGGCTAAAAACGACGGTTCCCAAGGTATTAGACGCAAGTCGAGTTCAACTCTTTATGAATTCCTACGCCCGTTACTATCCCGAATCCCTAGCCGGCCCTGTGCCACCTGGGGGTTCTAAGGGGCTGAGATGGCTGATGTTTTGCACCGCTCGGCCAGGTCGCCACAGCATGCGAAAACGACCCAAAACTGGGCAGTTTTGGCCTGTTTTGGCTCCGCGCAGTGAGCGATCGTTCTGCAGCGTTACAGACTATTTCTGCTCGCATTTCTCAGGCAAAATCACACAAAACAAAGGCAAAACATGCTACCAAACATCTGTACAAGTAAACAATAGCGACGAACAGTTCGCTGAGCGAAGAGTTACAGTTGAGCGACGATCGTTCGTGACAGGACGGATAACACAAGAGTACCTCACGACTTAGACAATTCCAGCTAAGTCCGTGACAATTTGCTTCCACCTACCTCCCTAATATGCCCCTTGCTCTTCTCCTCTTTTTTCTTCTTCTTCCTTCTCCATTGTTTTTCCTCTTCTTCCTCCACCGCCTCCCCTTCTTCCTTCATCTTCTTTCATTGCCTCTTCTTCCTTCCTCTTCCTCCACCACCTCCCCTTCTTCGTTTATCTTCTTTCACTGCCTCCTCTTCTTCCTTCCTCTTCCTTTTTTTTCTCTTTCCTCCCTCCACTGTGTGCTCCTCATTTCGAAATAATGGTACATACTGGTCCGGCCAGCGATGGGTACAGATGCAATACATGATATGAGGCATTCCTTGCCTTCATGTGACTTTGTGCCTGAATGTTCTAGCATACTCACTGATATATGTTCACAAAAGTGTTATTGCAGGTTTATCGGAGCAAAATTTCTTGTTAAGTTCTAACTAAATTTACTTGACAGTTTGTCTGATGTTTAGATCAAATTGTAGGTTTACTCCAAGTAATCAATACTAGACATGGCTTTACTTGGAACAGTAAGTTTTAATCAAACCATGTAGAGTTTCCAGTTTGGTTTCAAATGATCATGGTGTGACTATTCACCTTTTGTTTGATGTATGGTTATTGCTAATGCCACACCGAGGATCAAAACTCATTTTATTGCTGAACTTGGTTGTCTTCTCATCATTTATTTATTAGTGGCAATACCAACCACAAGTGTTTATTTTGGCATAAACCATGGTTTATGTATCTTTGCATACCTTGTTCTCAACCTAGATAACTATATTAACTTTTACATGAAATGAAGTCCGCAGCTGCAAGCTGGACTGTGCTGCATAGTAACTATATTAACTTTTACATGAAATGAAGTCTGCAACTGCAAGCTGGACTGTGCTGCATAGTTACATGGATTACGTTGAACTTTATACTTTTTTGGTCTATTCACACTTGTTTGATTCTGTAATAATATATTGCAGGAATTTGCTGTACAACCAGTGCATGGATATGTCCCTCCAGATTTTGTTACTGAAAAAGGTTATTACTTCTCAAACCCAGTCAAGCATCACATCGATGGATCCTTTGCTGCTCGGCTGTTGAAATCCTCAAGATATTCATCCTGAGTACCATGTAAGATCTACATGTCAGAAGCCTATTCCTCAATGAGTTTAGCTAGCACCATCTATTTGTTTTACCTCCACCGGGCATTTATATGTTTCTTTTAAGCAGGAGAGGTCCAGAGCTGTGTGGATATCTGACCTTGTGATGTGAGCTGGGCAAATTATTATATTGGAGACAAGAAAGTTCATCTAGGATAGCTCAGTAAATGAGATTCTTCTTCTTTAATCAGTCAGTTTTTCACTTTTATTTTCCTTTGTTTTGTTTCATGATATTTCATTTTTTTCATTGCACGGGATCCAAAAACTCTAGTATCTTACAGTAAGTGTTGATTCCTCCTCTTTCAGGTTAACTGGACGAAAATTAAGGGAAGGACATCAACAGGTGTCAATAGATAGCTATTTTTTGGCTCCCTTAACAGCAATACAGTAATTATCTGACTGTTGCTGATATATCATGCACTGGCTAGACTTTTGTCTTGCAAGTCGCTCAGCTCGACTCATTTACAATTACACTATGTTGCTGTTCATGACACAACAAAGTAGGAACGTAATGTACTTGGAAATGACACCCCACAAAAATGGCAGTTCGTCACCAAATTTGTAGTTATTTTTGCCTCGAAAAGGTTAGGATGTGTGAACTGCTGTGGATGACAGTCAACTGCGTTCAAAAAGAAACAACCAAGAGACTTTGGAATGTTCAAAGGCATGTGTCTTGCAGTTGTTGGACTCGAACGAGGATAAAGCTTAACTTTCATTTGGCAGCTCACAACTCTTTTAGCCAGTTGCACTGTTGGCTGAATGCTCTTAACATTTCTGGTCAAGCAATCACACAAGTTCCAATGTAAAAAATGACTTGTAGGAAAGTTATATAGGTTGTGTGTTTGCTTTGATTCCTTTTTATTTTGTTTTTAGCTCCAGAATGCTTTTTGTTTTGCATATTGTGAATCGTATATGGAGCAGTAAAATGCCAGTCACAGGATATATCAAGGTCTCTCTTTTAACTTGAGGCCATATCTATTATGCCTCATTAAACACCTGGTGAGAAAAGTTCTACATGTAATCAAGGAAGTTGCTTGTTCTGAACTGTCAGCTATTACGACTTCGTAAAATTCGAGCATTTGACGAACCAAGTCAAATTTATCCATTATCTTCTAGCAGAGATCGATCATGTTTACTCATTTTTCAGCTTGGTTAGTGAAGCCTAAATCGTGCCATAATTTTGAGTCGAGTTTGGGTTCGGGCTTGTAGCAATAAACTTACATCTGACATTTTATCTAATGCATTTTAATTTATTATAGTGATTCTTTAATTGTACAACTTGCATCAAATTTCAATGTTTGATTCCGATTCAATGCATGTCGTGCGTCGTACAAAACCCGAACACTGTATTAAGTTACGATCTTGGGGAGGAAGCCCCACTCGCTCCTTAAGCGGGAGCATAAAGCATTTGTGCTGCAATAAGACGCGCAGCTTCTTCTCGTCGTCGGCGTGGCGACTCTCGAATCATATGAAGCGGGATTGGAGATGAGAAATCTACCGTTGTTTTGGGCTCGCTCCCAAACCCTAAGCCTATGGCCGATACCTGGCCTCCGCCGATTCTCGTCTGCCGCCGCCGGGGTGGCCGTGAAGAACGTGACCAGGTCCAACTTCGAGCCTGCGCTGGAGGACCTCCGTGCCCGTGTGCGGGAAGCGGACTTCGTCGCCATCGACCTCGAGATGACCGGCGTGACGAGCGCCCCGTGGAGGGACTCCTTCGAGTTCGACCGCTCCGACGTCCGGTATCTCAAGCTGAAGGACTCAGCCGAGAAGTTTGCCGTGGTACAGTTCGGGGTCTGCCCCTTCCGGTGGGAGCCGTCCCGGGGCTCATTCGTCACGCACCCGTGAGTTCTTCGAGCCCTCTCCGCTTTCCTTTTGCTTGGGTTAGGGTTTAATTGTGGTTTTCGCAGTTGTGCCAAAAATATCATTTTTTTATTCCTAAGCAACTGGCAGTAGTTACAATAAAAATATTTATTTCTTATTCAGTTTAAACTGAAAGCTTTACTTCCGGGTGAGCAGGCCTGGGTTGCGATTCTTCTCTTTTGGAAAATAAGAGTTCATGCTTCCTACAAGCTGTGCTAATATGTAGCTCCTTATCAATTTGTTTGTTTGAATCAGAAGAGGAGTTTCAGGGCACAACCTCTTGTGTTTTCGTTTAGTGCTTCTTTTCTTGATTGTCCAAATTGAATTTGTTTGTTTGATGTAACTCTGACTATCTTGAGATGACCTCTTGCTTGACGATTATGGGACATGTCTGGGCAGTGTCTGCAGAAGCATCATCTATTAAATTGGTGCTAAAAATTGATTTAAGATAACGATGGCCCTTGTAATCGTTGTAGTGTTTACTGTGTTCTCTTGTGATTAGGGAATTTAACTGTCGTCTACCGTTATATGTAGTATGATGACTTGGCCTCTCATTTTACTTGGCAGACACAACTTCTATGTATTTCCACGGAAAGAGCTTCCCATTCATGGGCCATCGTATGAATTTCTCTGCCAGACGACGTCAATAGACTTCCTTGCTAAGTACCAATTCGACTTCAACGCATGCATACATGAAGGTGCTTTCTCAAATTGCAATCCTCTGCTTCCTGCTTAATGTTGTCTTACTGGCATACCTGGCCCCAGTATAGAGCATTTAATTGCTATGATCAATCATGTCATTATCTTATATTCCTTTGGAAGTATTTCTCGTTACCGTATCATTTGAAAAAAGGCATGTGAACACCTACTTCTAAGTCCCAGAAGACCCTTATTTATGGTTTTTCATGCCTTTTCTAGCAGGTTACCAAGTTTCTGACTGATAGTTATAGAATTTATCACTTGTAATACATATTTTGGTGTTATTCATATATTTAAGCATTTGGGTAATCTCAGGAATATCTTATTTATCCAGAGCACAAGAAGCAGAAGCTCTAAAATATTTATCTTCAAAGTATCTTGATGGATTAGCTAATTCCTTCTGCAATTTGGAGGAGCATGAGGATATACCGCTGGGGAGAACAGCTGACCTTTTTTTCTCAGAAAGGATGAAGGCCAAATTTCAAGAATGGCGTGATGCTATATTAAAGGGTCCTGATAAAGGTTGTGTTTACAAAGAAAATGCTGACAGCAATGAAATGCAGTTTCAAACAGTTTTCTTTAAGATGCGTCCAGCGGTCTTCCTAAATGGATTTAGCTCCCACCAGCTGAACTTGATTCAATTGGTAATGGGTTATCTTAATTTAGTACAATTTTTGTTTCATTAATGAATAAGAATAATGCACTAGTTAGATGAGATGATTCAATTAAGATTAATGGTGACAGAGGAAATAGAATAAGATCTTAAAAACTTTAAATAAAAAAAGACACTTTCTGTCTCTTTGTTTGTGATAATGCTCTCAGCAGAGCTCAACACTGGACTCTATTGACCTAGCTAATCAATCCCAAACGATTGGGGAAACATTACATCTTGTTGTAGTTTTTAGTTGTTGCAATGAACAGAAACAAAGGTTTCTATTGTTCCATTTTGATCAATTTGTTCTCCATGTTGCATAGACATTTGGAGTCAGCACTTGCATTTTCAAGAATTTGGAGTTCTCAATTGCCTTTGGACAAATGTTATCTTGCTGATTCTTGTATTGACTGTGACTGTTTTAGTTCTGCTTGGCTAGTTCAATTTGTTAATTGAATGATTTATTGCAGGGGTGTCATTCAGTTTTTAGATTAAATGTGCAAATTCATTTTTTGTTTGCTTTTAGCCTTTGTTTTTTGTAGATTTGTTGATCTTTTAGCTATCTTTTTTATTCTGATTAATGAAATTAAGACCCCTGGAACTAACTAACGTAGAGAAATGATTGTTTTTGGATGTGAAATGAGTTGATTTTCTTGAACTTGTTCTGCACTTGGTAGTTTGGAATTGTTTATTGTTTTCACTTTTGTAGAATTGTGTCATTAAAATGTGTTTTGGATTTACATGCCATCATGTTTCTTTAAATAGTAGTCATGTGATTTTAGACAATATTGTAAAGCTCATCATGTTGTTCCCCACATAATGAATTGTGTTTTAGAGTTTAACGAACTTAAAGCTCAGTGCTTTTGTCATTTGTTAAGTGTGTAAATTTTAAGGGAATGTAGAAGACATGTTCTTCCCTTCTATGAATTGCAGCCTTAATGTATATTTTATGACTAATGTGGTAGAAACATAGGAAGGTAGTATTGGTGCCTATGTTTAGAACAAGAGGTAGTAGATCCTCCATCTCTGTCAGGATTTCTAACTAGCTTGATGTGATGCTTCCAACAGAACCAAGCATATTGCCGATCCAAAAATTTACAATTACTATAACGACGGATTGAAATTTTGTACTGTACCAATGTACCTAGCTTTGCTTGGTATGTTACGATACGAGCATCCTGAGCGGTACGCTAGGGTGTATCAAGCGATATGTCTATATATATATAAATTAATATATAAAAATATAAAAATATAAAAAAGGAGGCATATGCTACCTCGGCAACGTAGCTTCCTCTTCTCCTTGTCGCCTTAGACGATGAGAAGAACGCAGCGTCCTCATCTATGGCGTTTTGTCACGGACTTATCTGATGCCTAAGTCGCGCGACACCCTTGCGACAAACTTAAGGATTTAGCTGGAATTGCCTAAGTCGTGAAGCACCCTTGCGCCAATGCCTCAGACTTAGCTGGGATTGCTTAAGTCATGAAACGCCCATGCGTTATTCGTCCGAAATGGGTCAGCCTAAGTGCAACCTCGTGTTGGTCCCGAAGGACCTGCAAAAGACAAGGTTGATTAGTTTTGAAAGCGAGTGGCAAACAAGTCCCGACGTCTCACGGAGAAGGAAGCTTTACAAGTAAATTCAACAAGCACTTTGAGTGCAAGAGAGAAAGGAGCGAAAAAGTACTTTGGAAGGTTGGACAAACAGTCGCAAGTCCATAAACGACGGTTAAAACAAGCTCAACTTGTGAAAAATGTTCAACGCCCGACATATAATCGAAGCCCCATCTAGCCTGTGCCACCCGAGTGGTTCCAGGGGTCTGAGATGGCTGATGAACAGTCTCTCTTGCACTTTGAGATGGCTGACATTTTGTAGAGCACCGCGGTCTGTAGAAATTAGGTCGCAGCAAGCGAAAATAGAGTTGTTTTGGGCAGTTTTAGCCCGGCGTGGTGAGCAGTCGTACTACAACGTTGCAAATTGTTTTTGCTTACATTTCTCAGGCAAAACCACATAAAACGGCAAAATAGGCTGTCAAATTTTTGTACAAGTATACAAAAGCGAAGAACTGTTCGTTGAGTGAAGATGTTGTGGGTGTGTGACGACTATTCATGACATTCTCCCCCACTTAAACTGTCGATGCCCTCGTCGACGCTTGTTGGTAGGCTTTAATGATGGCTTCTTCGTGTTGTATGGAGCCTCCAACTGGCTTTTGTTCGGGAAAACTTTCGCCACTTCAACAAGTACTTGATTTGCTCCGCTCCGTTGGGTAGCTTTGTCTTGTGATCCGCCAGAATGGTTTCAACTTGTTTCTTGTCAGAGGCTCTAGTGGGGGGCAGTCGAGTTGGAAACTTCGAGAAGCATCTTGTGGATCTGAGTGGTAGGCTTTCAAGTTGCTTGCATGGAAGATGTCGTGAATTTTGAGTCATGTCGACAGTTGCAAATTGTAGGAGACATTGCCTACCCTGCTAACGATTGGGAAGGGCCCTTCATACTTGCGTACTAAGTCTTTTTGCACTTTATGCCCAAAGAATTAGAGTGATGTTGGTTGGAGCTTCACCAACACTAAGTCATCAACTTTGAACTCCTATAGTCGCCTTCCTAAGTTGGCCCACTTCTTCATTTTTCTGACCGCCTTCTCCAAGTAAGACCATGCAATATCTACATTCCGGTGCCATTCCTTTGTAAAGTGATATGCTAACGGGCTACTTCCTCTATGACCAATAGCCAAGGTGTGAGGAGCCGACAGCTGTTGTCTCGTAATAATCTCGAAGGGGCTCTTGTTGGATGCAGAGCTCCGCTATAAGTTGTAGGAGAATTGGGCTATATCTAATAGCTTCACCCAATCTCGTCGTTTGACACTCACGTAATTCCGAAGATATTGCTCGAGGAGCGAGTTAATTCTTTCAGTCTGGCCATCTGTCTGGGGGTGGAGGCTTGTGGATAAGTATAACTTGGACCCCGACAGTTTGAATAGCTGAGTCCAGAATCGTCCCAAGAATCGTGTATTTCGATCACTGATGATGTTGTGCAGGACTCCCCAATACTTCACCACATTCTTCATCATCAACTTGGCCGCCTCCTCTGCTGAATAATGTAGAGGTGCAGCAATGTATGTTGCATTCTTCGAAAACCGATTGACCACCACGAGTATCGATCTGAGTCCCCCTACTACTGGCAAGCTTGATATGAAGTCCAAGGAAATGCTCTCCCGTAGCCTTTCTGGTATGAGCAGCGGCTCCAAAAGTCCCACCAACTTTCGTTGCTCTACTTTATCTTGTTGGCAAGTAAGGCATGTTCGAACATAATCCTCCACGTCGGTCCCCATCTTCGGCTAATAGAAGAAGGCCCTATCTACGAGAGCCATTGTTCGATGAATACTCGAATGTCTAGCCCAAAAGGAATCGTGACACTCTCTTAAGAGTTCACGCCTCAAATTGTCTGCCCACGGAACATAAACTCTGTTCCCTTTTGGTGTAGATGAGTCCCTCTTGGATCGGAAAACCATCGTGCCTTGCCATCTTTGATGAGTTACATCAGGGTTATTGCCCGAGGATCATTGTCTAGTCCATCCCTCATCCTGGAAAGGAAGTTGGAGTGCAATTGACTTGCTTGGCGCCGCCTTCCAATTGTAATGTCATTCACCAGCTCTACTTTTTGGCTCAATACATCGACCACGACATTTGTTTTTCCAGACTTGTACTCCATTACCATGTCGAACTCGACCAAGAAGTCCTGTCACCGTGTTTGCTTTTGGGAGAGTTTCTTTTGAGTTTGAAAGTAACTCAACGCAATGTTGTTTGTCCTTAGCACAAATCGTGCTCCGAGAAGGTAATGTCACCAAACTCGTAGACAGTGGACCATCGTTGCCATCTTCTCGTGCATCAGATATCGTTGCTCGGTCTTGTTGAGCTTGCGACTCTCATAGGCCAGTAGGTGACCCTCTTGCATAAGTACTCTCCCAATCGCGAAGTCTGAAGCATCTGTATAGATCTCAAAGGACTTCCCGTAGTCTAACAATTTGAGTACCGGTTCTTCCAACACAGCAGCCTTTAGGTCTTGGATTGTCGCTTCGCATTTGTCTGACCATCTTCAAGACTGCCCTTTCAGCAACTTCGTCAGTGGAGTTGCGCACTTCGAATATCCAGCTATGAAGCATCGATAATAGTTGACGAAACCAAGGAAGGATCTCAGTTCTGACACCTTCTTTGGTGTTCGTCATTCTGCCACAGCTTGCACCTTAGATTTGTCCATTCGAATTGACTGTCATTGATTCGATGCCCCAAGAACATAATCTCTGTCTGAGTAAAGTAGCATTTCTCCCTCTTCACGAATAAGGTGTTCTCCCTGAGAACTTTGAAGATTGTTCGAAAGTGCTCGACATGCTCCTCGAGCGTTCGGTTGTAGACGACGATATCGTCTAAGTAGACGATTATAAACTTTTCCAAATACTCCTTGAATAGTTGGTTCATTAGAGTCCAGAATGTGGTCAAAGCGTTGGTTAAGCCAAAAGGCATCACTAGGAACTCAAACGCTCCATACCTGGTCACACAGGTGGTTTTCGCTTCGTTGCCTTCTACAATGCGCACCTGCCAGTACCCCGACCGAAGGTCGAGTCTAGAGAAGTACTTTGCCTTGCCTTATTGATCGAACAAGTCCACAATGAGTGAGAATGGATACTTGTTTTTCATCATAACTTTGTTGAGGGCTCAATAATTGACGCATAATCGGAGGCTCCCATCTTGTTTCTTTTGGAAGAGGATTGGAGTTTCAAATGGTGTTTTTAAGCTACGGATGAGACCACCGCTTAGTAGTTCATCTAACTGCTTCCTGAGTTTTGCCAACTCTGGAGGGGCCATGTAGTATGGTGGTCTCACTAGAGGCTTAACTCTCGGCTCCAGCTCAATATTATAATCCACGCCTCTGCGAGGTGGCAGAGTCTTCGGCAACTCGAGTGGCATGACGTCTGTGAACTCCTTCAGAACGTTCACCACCTTAGCAGGTTCGTTAATGGCCTCCTCGTCAAGTGGCTCTAGCTTTACAGCAGCCACGAAAGTTAATTTGCCTTTTCGTACCTCTTTCTTCAATTGTAATATCGATATTTGTTGTGGGTCCTTAGTTCCTCACCGAGAAACTAGAACCACGCAGGGGTTGTTACCTCCCATTAGGCAGAGGGAGTTTAGGAATGACATTAGTACCAACTTTGTCGTGTGCATAAACTCCATTCCAAGAATCACTTGGAAGTCGTCCAATGGTACCGCGATCATGTTTGTTCTCCCGCTCTATGTTCCGATCTTGATGGAGACCCCCTTTGCTAGTCCAAAGATTTGCTTGGTCTTCGAGTTCACAACCTTCATCCAACTTGGGTTCTTCTCCAAGATCAGCCCAAGTCGCTTTGCTTTTTGATCGACAATAAAGTTGTGGGTAGCGCTTGTGTCCACCATTGCACGGGTTGTTCAACCATTAAGCTTGATGTCCACATACATCAACTCGCTACTCATTGCCTTCTGTGACTTTACCTTCGTGTTCTCCCCCACTTAATCCTGCATTACATTCAACAAACGCATTGCTCCCATTCGGGGCCGTTGCAACTCCTCATCGTCTTTGCTAGATTCTAAACTGCTCGAACTAAGGGCAGTTGTGGGGGTGTATTGATGCAGTTAAAGCATTGAGTGTCTGTTTTTGTGGGCACTCCCTCACCACGTGCGGTCCTCCGCACAAGAAGCATCCGCCAGGTTTCAGGGCCTTGCCTTTTGTGCTTGGTCATTTGTGGAAGTTCTTCTTCCTTTGTTCGCCCCTAGACTCCTTCACTTGGGAATATTTAAGTGGGCAGTTTCCCGATGATTGTTTCTTCTTCCTCATGTCCTCCGAAGAAACAAAATCAGTTAGCCTTTCTGCGGCTACAATTGCTCTGACCACGTTGGTGGCATTCCTTCGATTCAGTTCCTATTGTCACCATGGCTTCAAGCTATCGAGGAAGCTGAATAGCTTATCCTTCTCGGCATGTCCTGTATGTCTAGCTTTTATAAGGCAGAAAATTGCTTCACGTACAAATGGAAGTCCTTTGGAAGAGTTGTCTCAACTTCCTTCTTGCTACGAACTCTGTGTTCTCGAGTAGGAACTGAGTTCTCAGCTCTTGCTTCAAGTTCTCTTATGTGTCCACTCGACACCGGCCTTGCTAGATCTCTTTCCAACGGGTTCGCTGCCAAAGTTTCGCATCTCCATTCAGATACATTGTTGCTATTGAAACTTTGGTTTCTTCAGAGTCCGGCCTTGTAGCATGAAAGTATTGTTCCACGTCGAACAGGAAATTTTCGAGCTCTTTGGCATCCCTGGCACCCCCGTAATAATACGGCTCGGGCATCCTCAAGCTTTGTGGTGGCATAACGTGGGTGTTGCTCTCTCCCGCATTAAGAGTCCTTGTGAGCAACGTCACTTTCGTCGTGTGTTCTGCCACAACTTCATGCAGATGATGTACGGAGTCTTTTGTGTCTTCCGTCAATTGGTCGACTAGGGACTCAAACTTGTTGATCCGATATTCGGCTTCCTCTTACGAGCTCTCTACTCCAAAGAGCCTTCGTTTGCCTTAGTATAGTTCCTCCAAACTCGCTTCAAGAACATCGAGGGGGGTTTTAGCCATTGTAAGTCTCGGCTTTTTTTCCCGGTTGGCGCTCCAGACTGCACCTCCTCAGCTCGTGGAGAATACCCAACTTCTCGCTCATCTTGTTCGCTACCGCGCTCCTCATGAGCAGTTCCAACAGCTTAAGAGCGAGTTTGCACTTGCAGCCCACCTGCGGCTGCTTGGGGCAAATGTCCGGCTTGCCCTATCTTGCTCGATTCACCACCATGCTTCGTCATGACGAGAACGTGAAACTTTTTCACTGTTTGTTCGAATTGCTTGCCCGCTCTGATACCACAATGTCATGGACTTAGTTGAATTTGCCTAAGTCGTGCAGCACTCTTGCGGCCAACTTAAGGACTTGTAACTGCGTAAGTCGTGAAGCACCCTTGCGCTAATGCATCGGACTTAGCTGGGATTACCTAAGTCATGAAACACCCATGCGTTATTCGTCCGCAACGGGTCAGCCTAAGTGGTCGGTCTCGAAGGACCTACAAAAGATAAGGTTGATTAGTTTAAAAGCGAGCGGTGGATAAGTCCGACGTCTCACGGAGAAGGAAGCTTTACAAGTGATTCAACAAACACCTTGAGTGCAATAGAGAAAAGAGTGAAAAGGACTTTGGAAGGTTGAACGAATAGTCGCAAGTCCACAAACGACGGTTCAACGGGTGTCGGGCGCATCCAGGTGACGTTTTGCAGCGCACCGCGGTCTACAGAAATCAGGCCGCGGCACGCAAAAACGAAGTTGTTTTGGATAGTTTTGGCTCGACGCGATGAGGGATCGTATTGATGCGTTGCAAACTGTTGTTGCTTGCATTTCTTAGGCAAAACCACATAAAACTAAGGCAAAACAGGCTGCGAAACATTTGTACAAGTATACAAAAGCAATGAACGGTTCATTGAGCGAAGATGTTGTGGGTGCGTGATGATCGTTCGTGACAGTTCAGCGAAGAACATGGTGAAGAAGAAGCCATAGAATCGCAAACGAGGCGATAAAGGAGACCACCTCTTTCACTGCTCTAGTCGTTGCCTCGCAGTTAGTTCCTGGTTCAGGATCGTCGAGGGAGGGCGGTGCCGGATCAGGAAGCATCGAGGTTCTCCTAATTCCCCCTCTTCTTCGAATGCCTTATCTTTCTTCTTCCTTCTCCTCGATGCTTCTTGCTTTCTTCTTCCCTCGTCGCAGCTAGGCTGATACCACCCAATAGCAGGCAATCACGGTCGAAATCGACCATTACCATATTTGGTTTACGGGTGAACTGGTACGTATTGCCCGGTACGCGTGGTATGATTCGTAGTTGCAAACCCTAACTATAACCATAAATAACTTAGTTTAAACAAAAATGTGCGATAATACAATGTCATGTGTTAACTCGTTTCTGAATATTTCTGTGATATTCCCTTTTACCAAATATGGTTTTTCGTTTTCTTACAATGATAAGTCAATATTTAGGCAGTTATCTTAAATCTATGTTTTAGCTTTTCTGCTAAAATATGCATCATCTACTGCAGGTTGTGAGAAAGCACTTCAAAGACCTTGTATATATTTGTGTTGTTGATGAAAACAAATCATGGCAAAGGAGAGTAGTTTATGTCGAGACAGAAGAAGATAAGGCATCATTTATGGTATGAAATTGATATATGTTTTATTTTTTGTTTCTGAAATTGCATTAGTTATCTTCCAGTTTCTGACCAACATGGTTCTTAGTTCTCACTTATCTTGCAAAGCTATAAGATAAGCTTCATTGGTGATTTTGTCCTAAACGCGGTTATGACTTTAAGTATGATCGGTGATGTATAGGTAAAGTGACTGGGGAACCTGAGGGCAAGGGCTAGCTGAGCCAAGAGTACGAGGATCTGTTAGGCTTTTGATGGTATAACAGCAGTGCCTCATCTTGATCTTATAGCAATGGCACTCGGAGTTGCAGATCATGGCAAAATATTTCAATGGATTTGTGATTCGTTTGTCTGGTTGTAAGATTTATGTTCTAGATTTAACTAGTCTGCAATACTTTCTTGGATTCATGATCATAGGAAGGGGTGAAGTCAGGTGTAGCTCTCTGAAGTTGACAATTAGTCACAGATTATGGGAATGTATTCTGTGAAATGAAGGGAATGAGTTTGAAGTATGATCATGTTATCATTGACCAGTAAGTTAATAGGATGACTGAGATGTTTAGAGAAAGATTAACTCGTACATCCATTATAACATCTTTTATGTTTTAACTTAGTTCCTTGTCACCCCATTAATGTCAGCTAACCAAAAAAAATCCTTCTTCAAGTTCCCTTAACCACAAAAACAAAGAGAAAGGCTTATTATGTATATAACCATGTAGATTCCATAACCAATTACTTCCCATTTTCTTCTTGCTTCTTCCCAGGTAATACTTGATATGTGAATTTAATAGAACTAGAACATTGTTCATGTGCATGCATATGCTAATCGCTAATAGAAATGATTGAGCAGAGGAGCTAGCTATGGCAAGTTAAAGACATTTAATTCCACTAAAGAGCAGTTAAATCTTGGACTACTGAGTATTTGATCAGTATGCTTAGAAAATCATATATGTAAAGATTGAAACTCGAACATGTGGAGTAGGATTGACCCGCAATATGGAACATTTCTGGGATTCGATACGAGGCATCTTCTGGATGACAATCTTGGTTATAATCATCCTCTCTCTTGTAAAAGGTGAACCAGGTCTTATTCAAAAGTACAGCCCATCCTTGCTTCAAAAGAATAGACAAAAGCTTTCTTTGGAAGGCCATCATGTTCGTTGAAGTGACTGATCATCCCCTTAATATCACTCAGATGACTGCTTCGGTTGTCATCTGACATTAGAGGTTCTCTATTATTTTGTAAAAATATTATAGAAATCATCACAGTATTATCACAAGTTGAACCACAATGAAGTGTGGACACATGAAGTCATGAACATGTTTTTATTGTCCATGTCATGTTTGCAGTTCGTATTACATACCCATGCATCCCAGAAACTCTTTAACAGTATTGGGTACTTCCAAGGATATTAGTACTTTGGTATCAGTGGCACATTTATTTTAATATATTGCATATGTACAATGTTTATATCATTTACAGAAGTTTTAAGATGTGTCTAATATTGACATCTGTGTAAACTGGACTGTTGAGTTAATACTATGTATTTGTTTGAAGTATTTGAAATTTGCTACTCATATTAATTGTTGTTATACATCTTGTAAAATATGTATGAAGATCGCAGATTTTTCTAAATTGTATAAAGTAAAAAAGAAAGCACAATATATATGTATTCATTGTTTGAATCCCCACTGTGTTTGCTCTTTTGCGCCCTTAACTATGTTATAAAGATGATACAGAAGTTACCTGCATACATTAACCCTCCCAGACCCCATATTGGCAGGAGCCTGGACTGAGTATACCCAACTATAAGATAGTACATACAATTTTTTTGGATAAAGATGCATATTTGATAGGCAATGGTTATATCGTTCTATCCACTGTAGGAGAACTTAAAAAAAGAAGCTTGACTTTGCTCTGAGCTGAAATTAATTTCTTAGCTACAATCACAACTTATCATCAATCAATCAGTATGCTAAGTTCTGTATTTGTCTTTCTATATAACAGAAAGAGGTCCAGCAAGATCTGATAAGAGTGGAAAAAAGAGTCGAGTCTGCAGTGGGATTTCGGCACGTTGTAGATCTTCTTGCATCAGATGGAAAATTGATTGTTGGTCACAATTGTCTTTTAGGTATATATTTTCTTATAGGTACTTTTGTACATGTTTTAATACTGCCTTAATCAACTGTTTCTTTTGTATTTAACAGATTTAGCTCATATATACAGCAAATTTTTTGGTCCCCTACCTTCATCAATGATGGAATTCATATTAGCTGTTCACGAGAAGTTCCCATACATAATTGACACCAAGCACCTTTTGAATTCCAGCCAAGTAATTCAGTTTTTGATGAAAAGGAGTAGCAAGTCACTGTCTTCTGCTTTCTCTCTTTTGTGCCCAAAGGTTTCATCGGATTCCCAGAATTCCACTTCCAGTACTTATGTGAGATTTGAGATTGAAGCAGATGAAACTGGGTATGTTTTCTTAATGCACTTTTAAGCCTTTTCTTTTTTTTTGTGCAAAAGGTAAGTGGCAAAAGCGGGATTCGAGCTTAGGACTTTGTGATATACCGAAAGTCTTTAACAGCTAAGCTACCAGTGAATGTTACAAGTTTTCCATGTATCTCCTTATACCTTATTCAATTTTATTTGTTTTTTCCTGGAGAAACCACAACCTTAACTATGTTCATTTTTTAACTATTTTGGTTTAGTAAGTTCCTCGTTCCATTGTCTTAAAGTTCCACTGAAGATGAATATGAATCTAAATTGCCTACTGTATGTTTCTGAGTAATGGTGATTTTCCTGTTACAGTTCTGCTGAGTAAAGAATTTTTAACTTAAGATATTTCATACTTATCTATGAATGTTAATAATGGGTTGTTATATCATTAAAGATCAAAAGAAGTCGTTTGTCAGGTAATGTATTAGTCTGCTGATCAGTTAAATTTGGCTGATGCTAATAGACCAAATGAACACAAGACATTAGATCCAACTCTTTGGGAGGGAAAACCATTCAGAACTGCTTAAAACCTTATGCACTGTAATGGATAATCTTCAACTTACCAAATAGCTATGTAGATTTCTCATAAATTCAACTGTATTTTTATGATCTACTCGTAATATAGCGTATGCTTCTGTCACCAAGCAAGCTATTCACATGAAAAATAGAAACAGCCAAATTTTGTCTTCTAATGGTGTTGTTTTGTCTAGGTCATCTTGCTTTAACTCTGGTGCAAAGCATGAAGCAGGTTATGATGCTTTTATGACTGGATGTGTGTTCGCTCAGGCCTGCTCTCATTTAGGCATCAAATTTGAAGTCCACACACCATCATATGATCTGGCTAGAAATGATAAGATCAAGAAATACATCAATGTTTTATACCCCGGCTGGAATAGTGGAACCGTGGTTAATTTAAATACTGGCACTGAGAGTCCAGAATCAGGTTATAAGCGCAAGTATCCTGCAGTGATATTTGCGAATATTGTACTTATCTGGGGATTTCCATCCAAATTCAAGCCAAAAGATCTGAAGGACTGCATCTGCAGTGTGTTTGGTCCAGATTCCATCACGTCAGTCTTTTTCATAGATACAACTGCTGCACTTATTCAATTTAGTAAGGAGGAATTTGTAAATGAAATTTTGGTTCTGAAGGATACATTAGAAAGAGAGAATGATCTCATATCAGTTCTGCACCCTCTTTCCAAGCTATTGGAAGGTGGAAAAACTCGTGCTGCCAATTATGACACTTACAGGGACATCTGTGCTGCTTCTGCATCAAAGGTTTTGTTTGCAGATCAGGCTGATTCTTTGGGCATTCGCTGGAAAACTAAATTAGGGACTGGAAGTCAAGAGATCCGGGAAGCTAGTTGTACTGAAACAACAACGGAAGTTACGTCACTTGTAGAACATTTGAGTGGGGTGAGAGCCAACTTCAAAAGGCAATTTAAGCATCAAATTTCTTGCGATGATATCTTGGATTCTCTCAATGTTTCCAAATCCTTACACGGAAAAGGGTTGACAAGTACATGAGATTATTCAGTTCACAGGTTGGTGGCAATGCCGCTCTCCAGAAATTCTGTATTGTTGTCAAGGGCATATTGAGCATTCAAGAGAAGCCTTGCCGGAAGTCACCCTTCCGCTCAAGAATTTTCTTTAGCCATTCTTTATTTTTATGGCACTTGTAAACTACATATTTTTCCTATTTGGATTTTTTTTTTCCCCTTTCAGAAAGGATTCCCTCCAGAGGTAGAGCTGTATCTTGCAACTTTTTTAATTTAAAGATTTATCATCAGCTGTTTAGATTTTTGGGCTAATGCTCTGTTGGAACGCGACAACTATTTCACTGAATGTTATTAGTATTCTTGTTCTTTAATTTAAAGTCTATAGCTTGAACAAGCTCGGTATTCCGACGCTGCTTGTTTAGGCCAGTCTCGATGCACTGCTGTGTTCTCACAATGAAAGCTTGACATTGGCTGATTTCTATCAATATGTAATATGTTATTATTTCCTAATTACTACGGATGTGTTACGTGGCTCCCGGTTTTTATCTATCAATGTGTAATATGTTATTGAGATAGTATGATTGATAGGATTGGGTTGGGTATTACACAATTTATTAGTCACTAATAAAAACATTATGAGACAATTAATTAGTCACTAATAAAAACATTATGAGACAATTAATTAATCACTAATAAAAACATTATGAGATTATAATGAATCTCACTTTGTCGTCTCTATCTTATAAAGAAGATTGGTTAAGGTTTATGCCTGGGGTGGGTTAGGGCTTTCTAATCGTCACCCTTTTTACCGGGCAAGTCGGCTATGGTTTTAGTAGGGGGTGGCTAGCTAGTTGTAGCCCCCTAACCATCGCGTCTTGGGAGGGCAAGGATAGCATTTTACTTAGGAGAAGCCTCTCTAGGGTTAGGGTTTTGAAGTCCTATATAAGTATGTAGCATTCATCACTTTTGAATAAGTAAAAATCAATCTTCAATTCAGCCTTATGGTCGAGTACTAGGAGGGAGGAACCCCTATAGCATTCCAAGGATTAATCCCCCTCAAAAATCAATTTGCATAGAATTCCTCTGGGGTTCTATCATCTGGTTTTAGAGCAGCGATATCGCTGCTTTTGTTGCCATCCCTGCCACTCACCATCAGCCAAGCAATTCATACAATTGCTTTTGATGACATTGTCTCCCCCACCATCTCCTTATCGTAGATCAAATCAATTTGTTGCCGCTGCCACCAATTGCATCAGAGATCTTATATTTTTCTACCACAAACACCTTTTGATGCTGTAATTTCCTCCCCATAAAACTCCAAAAAGATGTTTTCATCTATCCATTACTGCAAATTTATTTCGTCGAAAGTCATTATCCCTACGAACGAAGGAACATTGCAAAAAATTTAAGCTGCCTATTGTTGCCTTTGAGCCAATCTTATTGCCATTTATCTTAAACAAAAATTTTCATATATTGTATGGATCATCTTGACTTTCATTTATGTTTGATCTATCACTGAATTAATCTCTCAAAATGTCCTTCCATTGTTGCAAACTTACGTCGTAAATTGTTGATTTTGCAATGAGAATTCTGTGATCGCAACTTGTGATGTTTTCTCTTGCGATCTTACTATCGAAATTTTCTGATCTCTTCTTTCATCCTTGCTGCTATCTAAACCGAGATCTTGTTGTCAATTTCTTCCAAAAAATCCTTAGTTTACTGTTGGAAATTTTATCGAGATACCGTTGTTTCTTCGATAACAATTCTACTTCTACAAACCAACACATACTCACAGTAAACCTCAACTGATTTCTATCAAACCTTTGTTGTCATTTACCATAGATCTAAAACCCCTTTTCTAACCTCCATCAACTAGTGTCACAGCCTCTAAACCCCACCAAACCACAACCCAAATCATACCCAAAATAACCACTAAAGAAGCCTAAATTGTAGCCTACATCCACCAATCCACTAACCTTTTCGACCACTACTTCTCTTAACCAATACATACCTTTAACCCAATAACAAAAGAGAGATCTTAATATTATAAATTTGGAGGAATATACTATAGCATCTGAAGAGGCAATCAATGTTAAATTCAAAGCCTTCAAGATACGAATGGATGATAAGATACAAACTCTCTTTGCCTAACTCAGTTTGGGGTGACCACCGAGCCCAAAAAAATCACAGTAAGGAGAAAGCTTGAACCGAAAAGATGAATTCTAGGAGAGTGGAGGCTTTATAACTGATCCCTACTATCCACGCATGAGGGTAGACTTCCCTAGATGGGAAGAAGGAGACCTAATTGGTTAGATTTTGCACATGGAGCAATATTTTTAGTACCATAAAATCGTAGATGCATCTATGGTAGAAATTGTGGCTATATATCTTAAAGGCGATGTCATACAGTTGTTTGATTGGTATGAACATACTCATGGAGTCTTCTCATGGAGACAATTCAAAGAAGGGCTACTAATCTGCTTCAGACCAACCGATTATAAGAATGTTGATGGATGACTCACGAAGATCCATCAAACCTCCACCATCTAGGAGTACCAAACCAGGTTTGAAAGGTTATTTAATTAAACTCATGATTGGTCTAAAAAATAGCTATTGGAGATTTTTATTGAGGATTTAAACCAGAGATCCTCTCTTGTCAGTCGAGCTCCTGCACCAAAAAAGTTGATAAGAAAAGAGCTTCAGGAGCGATGTGCAAGGGGATTATGTTGGCACTGCAACAAGCCATGGAGCTACAAGCATTGCTATAAAACAAGGGAGACTTCTTGTGATTGAACCCATGGAAGAAGAGTCATTGAACATCTAGAAGAGAGCCTTAAGCATAAAAAATAAGATGTGAAAGAAGAGCCACAACCAATTGATTTTATGGTGCACGCTCTAGCCGGCTACGCAAATCCGCAAACGATGAAAGTTGAAGGCCTACTTAAACAACAACTGATTACTGTTCTTATCGACACAGGTAGCACTAATAACCTTTTAAATAGTAAAGTTGCTGCTTGGATGGTGCTTCATATTGAAGATTGTAGCAAATTTGACGTAAAAGCTGCGGACGCCCAAATCTTAAAGTGTGACCAAATATGCCCACAAGTGAAACGCCTACTGCAAGACTAAGAAATTATTGTGACTTCTTCCTTATACCAATTGATGACTATGAGGCTATGCTATGACGTCTCCTAAAACTTTTTCAAATTAATTATAAAGTTTTACTGCAAAGGCAAATAGGTTATCCTATACGGGAGGCGTGGAAGCAATGTAACTACTATTTCGACTCAATGAATGGAGAAAGTCCTACACATGACACATGGTGGCTTCTCGATGCAACTCCAGTAGCAACTAGAGGGAAGAAAACAAAAATTAAAGATCAAAACCTTGCTTATATGCTTGCTGAATTTGTCGATGTTTTCATCGAACTGCGTGATCTTCCTCTTACCCGGCAGCATGGCCATCAAATTCTAATTCTTTCGAGTAAACCATCAGTAAACACTCGGTCATATTGCTATCCTCATCTCCAGAAGGATGAAATAGAGAAGATTATGAAGGAGATACTTAAGACATAGGTCATTCAACTAAGCTGCAGCCCATATTCTTCGCTGGTGTTACTTGTATGAAAGAAGGATAGAACTTAGTGGATGTACATTGACTATTGAGCTCTAAATGGCATCACCGTCAAGGATAAGTACCCAATATCAGTGATGGATGAACTTCTTGATGAGTTAAAGAGAGCTCGAGTTTTCACAAAGTTAGATCTCCGATCCGGGTACCACCAAATTTAAGTATGTGAAGACGATATTCAAAAAATTGTATTCTGAATGCATAACGACTATTATGAATTCTTGATAATACCTTTTGGACTCACTAATACTCCTTCAACCTTCTAAAGCCTCATGAATGATATTTTTCAGAGCTTTCTTCGTAAATTTGTGCTTATATTTTTTGACGATATTCTTATTTATAACCCTTCTCTTCTCTTGAGACTCACTTTCAGCACTTATGATTTATTTTTAACAATCCTTCAGGAGAATACTCTTTTTATTAAGCCATCAAAGTGCAGCTTCCTCCAACAAAAAGTGTAATACTTTGGGCACATAATATCAGAATAAGTGGTGGTAGACCCATGAAAAATTGAAGCAATGCAAGGATGGTCGAGACCTAAGAACGTGAAATCGATACACAGTTTTCTTGGACTAACGAGCTATTACCAAAAGTTTATGGAAGACTATCATAAGATCAGTGCGTCCCTCACCTCCCTGCTAAAAAAGGATGCTCTTTAATGGTTGGACAAAGCCTTTGCTGCCTTCAACAAACTCAAGACAGCTATGACGATGATGTTTATGCTAACGCTACCCAATTTCAACCGAACCTTCACTATTGAGGCTGATGCATCTGGAGTTGGAATTGGAGTTGTTCTTATGTAAGATGGTCGACCATTCGTATATATTAGCAAAGCATTGTCTCCCTCCCATAAAAAAATATCAATATATGATAAGGAGATGCTTGTTATTATGCACGAAGTAATAAAGTGGAGACCCTACCTGATCGACCAACACTTCCAAATTAAAACTGACCGTAGAAGCCTCAAATATTTTTTGGAATATAAGATATCATCCCTCGAGTAGCAAAAAAATGGGTAACTAAACTTCTTAGATTTGATTATGAAATTATTTACAAAAAGAGGAAAGAATGCATTGTTGCATATGCACTTTCACGGCTACCTAAGCAAGCTGAATTTTCAGCCATCTCCCTTCCTAGCAGTGGTTTCCTCGAGGACATTAGGGATGAATGGAAGAATGATTTTAAGACTAGCAACATCATAAAAAAATTAGAGGAGGATCCGAGTGTAATAGCTTACTACACTTGGGATTCGAAGGATCTATGCTATAATGATCCTGTTGTGCTTATACCCAACTCCCCTTGCATCAAGACCATCCTATAATAGATGCACTCCACACCTTCAGTAGGGCACTCCAGATTTCTGAGAACCTACAAAAGCGTGAAACAAAATTTATATTGGAGAGGGATGAAAAAAATTATTTTTAAATTTATAACACATTGCGATGTATGTCAATGACAAAATGGTGAATCAGTGGCAAGTCCAAGGAAGCTACAACCATTACCCATATCGGACTCGGTGTGGGCTGACATATCTATGGATTTCATCGAATGACTACCACCATCTCAAGGTAAAAGCACAATTCTCATGGTGGTTGATCGACTTACGAAATATGCCCATTTTTATGTTGTGTGAAATCCCTACACTATTGCTAGTATTGCTCAAATTTTCATAGAAAATATTGTTAAACTGCATGTGATGCCAAGGTCCATTATAAGTGATCATGACAGGGTCTTCACTAGTAAAATTTGGACTGAGATATTTAGCTACAGGGCACCATACTCAAGATGAGCACATCATATCATCCATAAACTGACGGCTAACTGAGGTAGTGAACAAGTGTTTAGAGGCATACCTTCGATGTTTCACCAGTGACCGGCCAAAGAAGTGGACGAAATGGCTCTCTTGGGTTGAACGGTGGTATAATACTACATATCACTCATCTACAAAATATACCCCATATAAAGCACTACATGGTCAATCGACCCCTATAATTCCAAAGCATGTAATTGGCTCAGCCAAAGTAGATTAGATCGACCAGGATCTAATTGATAGGGACAAACTCCTATAGCTGCTTAAGGATAATTTCTTTATCGCTCAAGCCAGAATGAAACAGTAAGTCAACACACATCGAAACGAAAGAGAGTTCTCAGTAAGAGATTAGGTTTATCTTTGCCAACAGCTGTGCAAACAATTATCCTTCAATACGCGACCTCCATAAAGCTATCTCTTCGCTTTTATGGGCTTTATTAAATCACAGAACGTATTGGAGCCGTGGCGTATAGACTTAACTTACCTGATGATGCCAAAATTCACCTTGAGAGAGTACGAGTCAGTCCAGATTAAGTTGCCCAACACCACTTATGATGGAGATATAAGAGCCTAACCACAAGTCATACTTGACTGATGCATCATCGACGTACCTCCATTGAAGTTCTAGTGCATTTAAATAATTTGTCACTATGAGATGTCACATAGGAGTCATATGAGAAGCTGAAGATCAGGTTCCTTAAGTTCATAGAACCTAAGTCTTAAGGACAAAGCTGATCTGAAGAGGACAGGCTTAATAGGACCCTAGTAGGGTTGGGTCCTACTCAACCAAATAGTCACTAATAAAAATGAGATTATAATAAATCTTAACTATCCACACCTTTATCCTATAAAGAAGATTGACTAGGGTTTATATCTGGGGCTTAGGGCTTCCTAATCGTCGTCCCCTTTATTGGGCAGGTCGGCTAGGGTTTTAGCAAGGTGCGACTAGCTTGTTGTAGCATCCTAAGCCATCATCCTTTAGGAGTATAAGGATGATATTTGACTTGGAATCAAACTCACTACAGTTAGGATTTTGAAACACTATGTAGTCTCTATCGCTTTTGAATAATCAAAGCCCAATCTTTAATTTAAATGTATATTTATTATTGTATCGACATGAAACTAATCATTTTGGTAGCGACTTCGGCTGAATCGAACAATCTAAATATATATCGCAAAAAATTAGATGTGGATTCGACGTCATTTTTACATCAAAGCTCATCAAACTTGATCTAATCAGTCAGTCAGACGCGCAAGAGCATAGGATCATTCATCCATCCATCCATCCATCCATCCATCTATCCATCGTCAAAAGATTGACCGGAGAGCTGAACTCCACCTCATTGATGCTACTCTACCTAAGAAATCGACGAGTCCATTCCATGCGTCTGACACAGCTCAACGAGGTAAACAAGACGACCAGAGGGGAAAGAGACAACGACGGTGAGACTGAGACGTAAGGCTACTCGTCTTCGTGGAGTCAGAACGAGGCGGGTCAACGTCACTAACCCTCTAATTCCAGCCCACCATTTATGGTCCTCTTTCCTCTTCTCTCACCCCCTTCCCACTTTAACGTCCCCCAGCCATGGTGCCCAAGCGTCGCCGAGGGCCTGATGGCCCGCCTTTAAGACTGACAACTTGCGACCATGCGTAGCTACTTTGGGCAGAATCTCTTCTGCAGTGTTCGTCCGCAACTGGTCGATGCAGATGTCTTTGCATGGGTAACTCGGTAGGACCACTCGGCTCTTCCTTCTACATAAGCGAGGCTGTGGGCCGGTTTCCATCGCCATTCCCGTTTCAGCAATCTCAGTAAATTGCCATCCTTTCTCTTTCTTGTTTTCTGGTTTCGATTGTGTGTGTTTGTTCGATCGAGTACCCTCGCTGTTCTCCTTCTTAGTTCTTCAGTGTCTTTTCTCCCATAGTTTTAGTATTTAGACATCGTCTTCTTCGATCGATAGCTCAGTTTTTTATTTTTTCCTTTCGTTACTACTGATGATGATAACTATGCATGTTTCTTTTTTTTGTTTCTTTCTTTTCTTTCTGTAGTAGTAGTAGTAGTAGTAGTAGTAGTAGTAGTAGTAGTAGTAGTGTATGATCCATACACAGGTGCTTAATATGAGTGAGGATGATTCAAGATCATCATCATCATCAGCCACCAAGCGTGGAACAAATCTCTTGCATAACAAGAGACTCATGCATGAATGATTACAGCACAGAGGAAAGTATACATCTATCCTCCCTTGTAGTTGATTACATGCACTCTTTCCATGATTTGTTGTGCTGCTTCCTTCCTCTACACAGCACCAGAAAATAAACTGTTCTGTTGCAGCTATCGTTCGGTTGCAGGATGCAGTGGAGTGAGTCCTAACACGGATGTGATGATGACAGAAGAGAGAGAGCACAGCCCAACATCGGCGAAAGAATGGCGTTCGCTCTTGCTGGGAGTGTGCTCTCTCCTCTCTCTGTCATCACCGTCCTTAGGGTTCCTTTGCGCGGTCACATCTTTCTTCTCCTTCACTGACCACCTGATCGAGGTACTCAAATCTCCTTGACATCTCATTTTAAACGACATATACCATCATCTTTTTTTCTTTCTTTTCATGCAAAGTCTTCTACTCTCAAGGAATCATTCAGGATCTCGTTTCTCACAGATTGGAAGACTCTTCATACGTGGATTCGGCAGCTGGGTTGGGTTGTTCCTTGTGGCTTGAATCAGCGTAAGCGCTCGGGTGAAAGACTTCGCGCATGAAGAAACGACACTCCCAAGTGCGGACTTCTTAGTAGTTCAGAGAGAGAGAGAGAGAGAGAGAGAGAGAGAGAGAGAGAGATCTTTGGCTTATGTTACTGACACACAACCTTTTCTCGCTGTCTTCTTAGTATGTTCTTGAGACAAAGAACATACAGATGAAAGTAATAGCATCCCATCCCATCTACGTCTCGCTCCTTTTATGTTTTTTCACATTCAAATGGAACAAAATATCATCACGAACAGGTGAGCCCTAATAAAGTTATGGTCCTAAAGTTAGCATAAATAAGCCTAAGTGAGTATTTTTAAGGTTTTGGGACAAGTTAGAGCCTTCACTTTATATAGGGCTCATCTATTCATGAGGGTATTTTTGTCCGATAAAATATTAGCGCGGGCAAATCCAAAAAGAAGCTTGTTATTGGTGACTCCATTTTTTGTATTGACAATCTCTTACAAAAATAATAAAATATAATTTAATTATTTATAATCACTTAATAATCAATCAAATTTTATTCGTACGATCTCTTATTTCATCCTTCGAAACTGTAGCGGATAAAAGAAGAAGAAGATCGAGTATTTATGCAGTCCAATGTTGTTGACACCACTTATCGCTTGTCACTCTTGACTAAAGGAAGAAGACAAAAAGGAGAGATGAGATATTTTAGAATATTAAAAGTTGAGGTATAAATAACAAAAAGGGATTAGGAATACAAATCTTTAATAAGAACCTAAAGACCCATCTTTAAAATGATTGAAATTAATGCAAAGTCACCTCCAAAACCTTAAGTTTGATAGAAATTTAATGGAATATTTTTGTTCATCCCAAAAAATTTTAGTTTCATCCTTCAATTTATGGAAGATTGCTGATGAGTGGGCTTTTATCCAGTTTTGGGCCAACTTTCCGGCCCAAAGAGAAGGTTGGCTCGTTATAAATACGTAGCATAGGGTTTCGTTATATCCATATATCGGATGATATATAGGCTACATGTTAAGTACCAGTGGCGACAACCCGCTTCGATTCGAAACCCTAAGCTCCGCGTCCGCCTAATGGACGAAGCCGGTGTAGAAGAGCGAAACGCGACTGCCGCCGCCCCGGACGCCGGCCCGGCCCTCTCCAAGAGTGCGCGGAAGAAGCTGGCTAAGCAGCAGCGGCTGGAGGCGCGGAAGGCGGAGCGGAAGGCAGCGGAGAAGGAGCGGCGGCGGCGGGATGTGAGCGGCGCCGCCGGGGACGAGACGCTGGCGGCCGCCACCGAGGAGGAGCGGGCCCAGATGATCGGTGCACGAAGGGAGGCGCGGAGGGAGAGGGTGGAGCGGCGGGCCGAGGAGCGCGAGATGCGGGCCCTGCGGCTTCGGCGGGCCGCCGAGGTGGGTCCCAAGGTGGTCCTCGACCTCGAGTTCTCCGACCTCATGACGCCCAACGAGATCCACAGCCTCGTCCAGCAGGTGCCATTCATTCGTCCCCTTTCCATTAATTAGTTTGTAGTTATTCACTTTCCTCAATAAATGCAATTAGAGTATTTAGACTATTATATGATGTTTACCTCCTGTCTTTGCCTCAAACATTTTTTTTTATTTAATTGTGAAAATTTATATAAATTGATTCTCACCTTATACTCATATAGCTTAAGATCTTGACATGCATAGCGGCGTAGTTAGTATAAATGAGTGCTTCCCTGCATGCTGAATGATTGTTGTTAACCACAGAACGACCTTGCGATCACACAATTGCCCTTCGACTCATAATGATAATGTGATTATCCGGTTGCATCCAAGGCTTGAAGGCAACTTATTAATATAATAACTTGCATAACCAGCTTTTCTTTCGGATGGTGGTTGTAAGCTTGTACGAGATGCAACTAGGGTGGTTTGGTACATATATGATGTCGTCCAAAGAAGCTTAGTTAGAATATTTTCAGTGATCATGGATGAAATCTTTGACATGAATACGTTTCCAGAAAATGCTTCAAAGGTCAACAGGACAGTTTGAAGAACACATGAAGTTTTGCTTGTCGCAGTCAATACGGAAACTTGGATTGATATTACTTTGTGTTCCATTTTTTTCCTTCCATGTCAATAGTTTCACATAGGTTTTCCATTTCCGTGAAAAGGTAAAAAAGTTTTGACCAATTCATCCTGTGATGGTAGAGTTCGATAATGAATATTCAGGATGGCTTCTTGGTACATATATGATGTCATCCAAAGTAGCTTAGTTAGATTATGCTGGTTCAGTGATCATGGGTGAAATCTTTGACGATAATACCTTTGCAGCAAATGCTTCAAAGGTCAACAAGACAGGTCGAAGAACACATGAATTTTTTCTTGTAGCAGCCAATATGGAAACTTCGATTGATACTACTTTGTGTTGTGATTTTTTTCCTTTTGTGTCAATAGCTTCGGATAGGTTTTCCATTTCGGTGAAAAGGTAAAAAAGTTTTGACCAATTCATTTTGTGAAGGTAGAGTTCAATACTGAATATTTGGGATGGCTTCTTGGTTTAGCCTATTTAACTCTTAATGCATATATGTTTGTTAGACACCAGCCAAAATGTTTTTTCTTCTCCTGGGTTTGTGGGTGAACAAAGAGAGATTCAATAGTGATATAGGAATGATTAATACAATGATGACTTATTTTAAAAACCTATATGGCAAATAAAGTAAATGAACTAATTTCTAGACTCAAATAACTACACAGATGTGATTGGCAGGAACTATTGTGATACGTTACAAAAGAGTTTCATCTTATTTGTGAATGCATTTTCTTCTTAAAACTCATGCTGATAACTGCATGACTGGAAGAAAAAAAGTCACTGATGATTCTATAGAACATAATAGTTTTTAAGCTTTAATTCTTTTGCTAATGGAAGTTACAGATTATGTATTGTTATGCAGTAAATGGGAGATGTGCATCACCTGCTCATCTCTGGTTGACAGGATGTCAAGGAGAGTTAGATACCCACTTACAGAGACTTCCAGGATATGATAAATGGATCATTGAGAAGGAAAATCGATCTTATATTGAAGCCTTTCAGGAGCAAAAGGTTAATCTTGTCTATCTAACAGCTGATTCAGAAACTACATTAGAGGAGATTGATCAGAAGAAAATCTATATTATCGGTGGGTTAGTTGATCGGAACCGTTGGAAAGGGGTAACTATGAAGAAAGCAAATGAACAAGGGATTCACTCTGCAAAGTTGCCAATTGGAAACTACTTAAAGATGTCAAGCTCGCAGGTATGACTGGTTCATTTACAGGTACCATTTTTATTATATAGGTGTGCATGTTTTTTAGACAAAACCAAATTCATTCATTCAGCCAGCGGCTATCCTTGGACATACAGAGCTGTCGATTAAGATTTTTACTATGATCCATAGAATCTTGAATATATTTATTTAGATTCCTGGGAATTGACTTGACTTCTGAGCCTATGAACAAAGCTAAAGTCTAAGTAGTGTGATTTAATTGAGTTGTGAAGCTCACATGCATCTACAATGTCACAATGACCCCTAGGACCTTGTCATTCACTGCTTAAGAACTAACATGCCACATATCCAAATATAGCCTCAAGTCTTGCTACAAAGCACACATCTTTTCTGTTCACCTTTTAGTAAATCTCTGGCTTTATTTGGTTTCTGTTTGCTTTAACAAGAGTATCCTCTCTCCGGACTCAGCTGTAGGGAATATACAAATTTATGACACAAAAAGGTTGGAGCAAGATAGCAGGTTAAACTACTACCTTTTAAAACATTATATCACATAAAACCAGGTAGACCTTGATGTAGATTTACAAGCCTCATCAGCTTCTTATAAGATGTAATATCTTTAATCATTTCTGAGAAGAAGAGGACAACTTTTGTTAGGTCCTTAAGCTTTCTCCTTTTTAGCTTACTTTTGTAGGATTGTTTTGTCTAAGTTCATATTAAGATTATTTTAGCCATTGAATTGAAATCATTTTAGCTGCTAGAGCTTCGAAGTTTCAAATATTTGTTGCACATTTTTATTATTAGTTTTGTCAATAAATGTTATCCTTGCTTTGAAGTTCTTACAGTTCTTACAACCAAATAGAACCTTCAGTTGAAGGATGCTCTCTTATTAATCACTGTACAGATCAAGAAATAAGCTTTGGGCTTTACACATGTGACCGAGTTGATCTAAGCCTTTAAGGAGCAGTTGACAATCCCCAAAAATAATGAAACCTATGTACAAGTATATGCCAGGGCCAGTACTTGTGACTTGTCTCCTATCTGTTAGATCCTTCCAGAACTACCTATTAACGCACCTTGAAGTTGCTTGACGTGCAGTAAGAGGCCGTAGTGCTTTGTTATTCATGCCGAGTGCATCTATACATTATGGACGTATGATGATACTGTTTAGATGATCTTTAAATTTGCATAATTCTGCATCTTGTGGAAGATGATGAGATGCCTTCTATATGTTTCCCAGGTTCTTACAGTCAATCAAGTGTTTGAGATACTGCTGAAATTTATAGAAACAAAGGACTGGAAAGATGCATTCTTTCAGGTAATTCCCCAAAGAAAAAGAGGTGAAATTGAAGCTCAAACCGATGAAGGTGAAGATGATGAAACTTCAGCCGCTGCAATAGCAAAAGTAAGTGATTATGAAGGGGAACTAGAATCTGCAGAAGAAGATGGTATTGTATTAAAAAAACCACGCACTATCGAAGCCGCGGAAGTTGCTGCAACAACAGATGGAGTTGATCAACAGCAGTAAGTTTCAAAGGTGAGGGAAGACACAAAAGCACCACACAAGTCGTCAATGTTGTGACAAGTAACCATCAAAAACACCTCATTAGTGTTGTCCTTCCAGTTTCCCAAGAACGTCATTTGTGTAGTTTGCAGGTTTCAGACATTGACCTCGTAATGCAGGATGCATTTTTAGTCTATATGCTTGATGATCATATCTAATAGGAGAGTAGTTGATTTGTTTTAATTGCTTTAAATAAAGGATACTTGACATTTAATTTATCATATCGTAGATGGATAATTGAAATAGAAGTATAACATCTCATTAATTTTCTTGTGGTCAGCATCATAAGAAATGCATGATTGAACCAAACCTGCTACCTGGAGATTGATTACACTGCCTATGAACCCATGCAACATTTCTCTCCGTGCTTGGGGGAGATCTCAAAAGCAGAGAAAAAGCTCCACAAAATTTTCATCGGCGTTGGGAAATGAAAGGAGAATTAATTGCTGCTGGTGATTTAAGATTCGTCGTGCTTCAACCACAGAACGGTTCAGTTGGACAGCTGTTGTTCCATGTGGCAGATTGCATGCATACATGACACCGTCACTCGAATGAATGCACATTGATAGCTGCATCGTGTGGAAAATGAATCAGCTTCATACTTTTAAAAACCAGTTACATCTTGCATCTTTTTTCCAACAGTTGTTCCTGTTCCACCTCTTCTCCTCGTTGCTGCCTTGCCATGGATAGGAACGCAATCTTCTCTTTGCCTGCAGTCAGCTTCATCTTGGTGCTTCAGCTGTTGGTCGCCAGCATCAGCCATGCAGAGTCTTGGGAGTACACCCCTCCACCTGCATGTTCCAACTGCACGCCATGCGGCACTTGTTATTCCAGCTCTCCTCCACCTGCTTATATACAGTATTTAGCACCACCGCCACCGCCGCCGCCGCCGCAGCAGCCATCTCCTGCTCAGGCTGAGTGCCCGCCGACTGCCGTTGTCCAGTGCTGCCAGATTCCTCCTCCGCTTCAGCCTTCTTCTTACCTGCCCTACTATAATTACTCAGCCTCACCTCCACTGAGGTTGTCCGGTCAAGTCTCAGCTTCTCTTTTGGTCACTGTCGTCTCCCTGCTGTTGTTCTGCACTGTTTCTTCCTAAGCCATTAAACCTGGTCTTGCCGACCAACCACACTGGAGGAGTTCTACTAGCTAGAGAATAAAGGGTGGTGAGACGTATGGAGATTGTGGTGCAATTAACTGTTCTTCCTGCACTTGTATGAATGGCATCATTTGAATTATAATTGTAACAAAGGAAATTGTATGTTCTCATCTCCTAGGAATTCCCTTGAAATGAATTTGTTTTTTTTTTAATTATGGAGTATATTTATAAATAAGGACTACAAGCCATATACTTCATTTAATGAGTTGACTTTTGCAGTCTCTATATTTCAACAAGCGGCTGCAAATCTAGCTGTGATGCTGATATCAATTTGTCATCTTGCTAAACGCCTACTTTTTGTCTTTTTATATGATTTATATAACCAAGCAAATAATGACTTATAAACGTGTCTTTATTAAATATTCAAAAAATTACCATGATCAACTGAGTGTAATGACAAAAAAATTCTGAGGAGCATCTTATGCTTCCACAAAATGATCGGAACACAAACCTGGCAAAGCTCACGCCAGTGATGCACAATGTTGGTAATAATAGCAAAATTGTGAATTGAGAGGTTAATAGCAAAAATGTGATCCTAAGAAACCTCCCAATTTATGCTTGAAGAATTCGCATCTCCAAGGGGAAAGTTCTCAAAATTCCCATCAATCAAACCAGCACGAATTCCACAGCTTAAGACGCGACAAAAGCTGCGATCAAAGCCGTCGCGAGCCCGCCAAAGGCTGCCCGGGCCGGGGCGCTTGCCGCGCCTGCGTCGGCGCTCAGAGCGGGACCTGGCGATGAGGCCGGCGTGGCCCCAGCATCCATATCTGATGGAGAATCGGCGGTGGGAGCGTCACCGGTGACTGCAGCGTCGTGAGACGGCCCCGACGCGGAGGAGGTGGGAGATGGGGAGGTCGCGGGAGAGGAGCCCTCGGCGGCGGAGGCAGGCGGCGAAGTCGCTGGAGAGGAAGCGGTGGCGTCTGGGACGGGGCCGGAGGCGGGCGACGAGGATTTGGGCGTTTGAGCGTCGGTGGAGGACTGCGCCGCGGAAGGGGTCGCCGCCGAAGACTCGGGCGTCGCGGCTGCCACGGGGGTGTTGGAGGGCGTCTCAGCGGTAGGGGACGACGCGGCCGAGGAAAGCGGCGCCGATGCTGGCTCCTGGGCCGCCCCACAGCCGACCGCGGCCAGGAGGAGGACAACGACGATAAGTGGGTTGAGCTGCATATTTCCGGCGGAGACGGGCGGCGATCGGAAGGCAGAGAGATGGAGAGGGAAGGAGGGATTGGAGGAGGAAGTGCGGGGAAACAGCATTTATAAGCGGCAGTATGAGGCCGCGATCGTCGGCGCGGGAGAGGGAGGTCGAGGTGATCGGTCCGGCCTGTAACGTGGAAACGGGTGGGCGGTTGACGGGAAATGCAGGTGGCGAAACGACCGCGCATTGAAAGGCTTTAGACCTCGTCGACGAGGAGAGAGGTACGTAATCTCCCCTACTCTGTGATCGATTACCCACTCTGATACCTTCCCTTAACTTTGAGGAAGTAATGGAGCCCGTTGGTGTTGAGTACATCTCATGAATGGGTCCCATAAAATTCAGAAGCAGAGGAATGGCACGTATTGTTTGGGTGGTAATCGTTGGTACGGTTTGCTCGCGGAGCTTAAACTGACGTGTTCAAACCTCCGACCCCCCCTTCTCAATCCAAGCGTAACGTTCTCCACCTGGCAGTGCGAACGGTAGCGTGGCGGCGGACGACTCGTCCAAGTCACTCGATCTCGGTTTTTCTCATGATCTACCGAACCGACGGTTGGGATCCATCGGGTGATGCCAACCAAATCTAGAGGCAACCTCAACGGACACGCAACGCATCCCACCCGATATCTTTCTGGTCACAGAAGGGAAGGGACCCACCAGAGACAGTGGACCCAGTCCCTTGTTTTCGACTGCGAAGAGATCCGGTGGAAGAAAAGTTCGGGACGCGAACCATTCGACCACAAGCATACGGACAAAAAGAAAAAAGAAAGGTGGGGGTTTTGTGCGCAGGTGATTGTTATGCAAAGCAACCCTAAATTAAATGGAACTCTCCATTTGTTGATTCGGCCGCCCCTGGTCGTTCCTTCGAACGCCTTCCAGTGTCGAGACAGTTCTAGGGTTTCGCTTCCCCCCGCACGCCCCCACCGCCGTAATCCGGACCCCGGCCGACGAATTCGCCCATGGACTCCGGCGGTGAAAGGTTGCCTGGCGGAGGCGCCGCCGGCGGGTTCCACCGCGGCGAGGCGATTGCCGCAGTCCAGGATGAGGAACAGTTTTACGGGGACGAGGACGAGTTCGACGACCTATACAGCGACGTTAACGTCGGCGAGGGCTTCCTTCAATCCTCCCGCAGGAGCGACGAGCCTGCGCCGGACGCGGTCTTGGCCGAAACTCCTCTGCCTCCTCCACCACCCCTTCCGCCGTCCGCGCCGTTGCCGGAGAAGGTCCATCTCCCTGGGATCACCGGGGAGATAAAGATGGAGAGATCCGCTGGTGTTTCTGTTCAAGAGTTTCGGGGAGGAGGCGGCGAAACGGCTACTGTGGTGCCGCTCCCAATTTCTGGTGGTGTTAGAGCTGACTTAGGGCAGAATTCTGGACGGACTGGCGAGATACAAGCCCAAACTGGAGGCGGTGGTTACTCCAACGAGGGTCTTCACGGACAAGGTGGTGGTTTTGGAGGTGAAATGAGGCAAGGAGGAGCGAACATTAATGGTGGTGTTGTGGGGGAAGGGGACTTGGGATGTAGTACTCTCTTTGTGGGAGAGCTCCACTGGTGGACTACGGACGCTGATCTTTTGGCGGAATTGAGCAAGTATGGTCAGGTGAAAGAGATCAAGTTCTTTGATGAGAAGGCCAGCGGGAAATCGAAGGGTTACTGCCAGGTGGATTTTTATGATCCGATGGCTGCTGCGGCTTGTAAGGAGGGGATGAATGGTCATATGTTCAATGGTAGACCCTGTGTCGTGGCATTTGCTACGCCGGCCACAGTTCGACGGATGGGCGAGGCACAACTCAAGAACCAAAATTTGGCAGCGCAACAGTCTGGTGTCGCTCCACAGAAGGGCAGGGCCGGTCAGCAGATGGGTGGGAATTATGGAAGGAGTGGTGGCGGTGGTGGCGGCGGCGGTAGTGGAAGTGGTGGTTGGGGGAGGGGTGGTATGGGGAACAGAGGACAGTTGAGGAACCGGATGGGACAAATGGGTGGAGGCGGCAGTCGCAGTATTATGGGAAATGGTGGCATGGTTGGCCCGCCACCTCCGGTGATGCATCCTGGTGCAATGATGGGCCAGGGCTTTGATCCAACTGGTTATGGTGCTGCTATGGGTAGAATGGGGGGTCCTTACGGAGGGTACCCTGCAGGGCCTGCTGCTGCTGCTCCATTCCCTGGATTGATGCCTTCATTCCCTCCTGTTGTTGCTCCTCACATGAATCCTGCTTTCTTTGGAAGAGGAGGGATGCTAGCCGGTGGTGTTGGGATGTGGCCTGATCTCAGTATGGGTGGTAGGGTAGGTGAAGAGCAGTCGAGTTATGGGGATGATGGAGCATCGGAACAGCAGTATGGCGAAGTAAGCCATGGAAAGGATAGGGCTTCTGATAGGGATCTACCGGGAGCTTCAGATAGGAGGCACGAATGGGAGGAGGAGATGGGCCATGGGCAGGAGCGGCCAGAGAGGCATTATGATGATAGAGACTTGGTTAGGGAAAGGGATCGGGATCGGGATCGGGACAGGGAGAGGGAGAGGGAGAAAGAGAAGGACAGGGATAGGCTTCGGGATTGGGAGAGGGAGCGGGAGAGGGAGAGGGGCAGGGAGCGGGAACGAGAGCGAGGGAGGGAAAGAGAAAGGGAGAGAGACAGGGAGAGGGAAAGAGAGAAGGATAGATATCGGGATGATCGGGATCGACATGGTGATCATCATAGGCACAGGGATCGTGAGTCCGAGCGTGGTGATGACCGGGATAGAGGAAGATCATCGAGGCCAAGGAGCAAGTCTCGAGAGATTGAGCATTCAAAGAAGCGGCGTCTTACACCTGCATAACATGAGTTGTCGGTAACTTTGTTATGGATATACCAAGCTTTAGACATGCCTGCCCATCATCTTGAATCTGGGAGAAGCATGTCTGGCTTGGTTCCTCATTGATGTTCTAGTAGGACTTGTAACTTATTTGATGATGTTAGTAGGGTCCTGTTGTAGTCATTGTTCTAGACACCAGAGATGTATGTTATCTTATCACTGATGTTTTATTTCAAGTATTTTAGCTTCTTTAAAGTTTGCTTCTTGACAGATGAACTTGTTGAGCTTCAAGTTTCAATATAGTGCATCTTATAGCACTTTGGCTGAAACATTTTACATAACATTAGTGATCTCTAGGATGATTCCTTTTTCCTACTTAAAATTTCCATTATGCCTACATTCAATATTTCTTTGCATTAATTTCTACATATCTTGTTTTTTATTAATATCCAATTCAGTTGTTGACAAAATTCTATGCGTTAGCTCTACCTAATTGATGACACTGTAACATGTTATTTAATATTCATGCTGAGTTTTTTTTTCTATGGATCAATGATTTAAAAAGCGCTAGACGCTAAAAGGCGCCAAAGTCCCAAAACGCCTGAGACGCTAGGCACTCGCTCGGCGAAGCGAGACGCTCTAAAATATTAAAATATAAAAATATATAATTAAAAATATATAATTATTGAAATAAAAATATGATATTAAAGTAAAACTATACTGTTAACAGCATATTATTTACTGTTAATAATAGTCAAAGGGGAGAAAAAAATGTTAACTGTAATGGAGGAGAAGGCAGCAATGAGAAGCTGGCAGCAGTAGCGACGAATGATTAGTTTAAGACAGTTGCAGTAGCGCTACGAATGACAGCAGCAGTGGCGGAAGCTGCCGACAGCAGCAGCGGCAGCAGCGGCAGAAGCTGCGGACAGAAGCCGTGGAAGCTGCGAACAGCAGCGACGGCAATGAAGGAAGCTGCAGACAGCAGCAGCGGCAATGGCGAAAGCAGCGGACAGCAGTGGTGGCAGTGGCGAAAGCTGCAGCCAGCAGCGGTGGCAACAGTTGAAGCTGCAGACAGCAGCAGCAACGGTTGAAGCTGCAGACAGCAGCAGCAACGGTTGAAGCTGCGGACAGCAGCGGCAACAGCGGAAGTTCCAAAGGGCGTCCGTCGGTAGTGGAGGAACTTGCGGTCCTCTCCCTCGACAGTGGAAGGAATTGCACATGGAGCGACAGCAGAAGGAAGCTACAGGGGCCGTCAGACTCATTCGCTGACGACCGAGGAAGGCTCAGTCTACTACGTTTGCGGCAGATGCAGTGGTAGAAAGCGTCGGCGGTGGAGGCAGAAGAAGTGCTAGGATTTGCTGCGGGTCGCGTGGGCGTGAATGAGGTAAGAAATGATGTTATTGAATCGAACCAAACTTAAAAGTCTAGTTCGGTTCGCTTAATTGAACCGGGCCCGAAGCGCCCAACGGTTGGGTTCGGTTGAGCGCCTAGGTAGCGCCTCATTGAAGCGTGCCGCCTAGTCTACACACGAGATGCTCGGGCCTCGCCTCGCTCGAGCGCCTAGGCGAGCGCCCGAGCGCCTATTTAAATCACTGCTATGGGTTAGCTTTACCTAATTGATGATGTTAAGATATGTTATATGATATTCACAACCTGTTCTTCCTTCTACTGTATACTGCTTTATGAACAAAGGCCACGTCCCCTCCTTTGAGTAGGAAAAATTATGGATAGCATTCTGTGGTTATAATGGAAGACCTGGTTGTATGCTCATGGTCCTTAGTGACTCTTTGTTGGTTCCGTTGATGTTCTATGGTACTCCGCTTATGTTTCTCAGTTTCTGAAATGGGCATCCCGGGCTTTTTAATGCTTATCTAATGTGTTCACCTAGTATTCTTTTTTAATTGCCTTGGAAGTTGATCCTCCTTATCTTGCATTAACTTTCTACAATGATGAATAATCAGTTAGATTCGTGATTGTTTTCTGCAGGAAATAGGCATATAATGTAGATGATAACCTAAAGGTTGAACTGACCATTGCTTTTGTGATAATGGACAGAAACATGTAGGAGATTTGTTCAACTGATTGATGTTAGATGATAACCTTAAGCTTTTTGTTACGTTAAAAAATGTACTAAAGAATGATGGAACTTTGAGGATGATGATTCCAACCTGAAATGGTGGTTATTGTATAATTGAGGTTGTAAACTGTAGGTTGAAGTGTAGTTGAACATGAATGGAGTTGTAGTCTAGATCATCAACTTCGAAGGTGAAGGTATAAGATTGCAACAAACCTCATTTGCACTCTTACAAAGCAGTTGAGTGTCTGTTAAATCTTTAAAGAGATGAAGATTGTTCTGTGATGGTGTCTCAGGCCATAGCACAGTGGGACAGGACTACAAAATCACCATAGAACTAATTGCTTAGTCATGCACAGATAGTCAATGTTACCTTATGTTATATGCCAATAAGGTCTTGCAATGATCAGCTGGGTCTTTAGAAATCACCATAGAACTAATTGCTTAGTCATGCACAGATAGTCAATGTTACCTTGTGTTATATGCCAATAAGGTCTTGCAATGATCAGCTGGGTCTTTAGCCCAGAGAGAACAGAGGAGAAGAAATAAAATAATAACATAAAATAATGACATCCTGTTGTAACTAAGATTATGATTTGAATTATAGATTGTTTTGCTTTGTCTACATCACTGACATTTCTGAATTTAGACAAGGGCCCGGTTGTTAATTTAATTTTGAAGTATTTCAATATATGTTTTACTCTAATAAACATCTCTTTCTGTTGTTTATTTAGGAATTCTGACCTACCCATTCACTTATATACCAGGGCATAGCCAGCAGAGTGTTATTGCACACCAGAAGATGGTGATAGTTGCAAGTGTATTCACAATCTAGTAGACAGTTGTGCTGTGCTATTGTACTGGGTTTTCTGAAACTAAACTAAACCGAGAATGGTGAAATTGTAAGATGAGAACCTTTTTGTCAATTTGCATCAACTCCTGTCGATGAAGAAAACCTGGCTTCTTACATGCTTGTGCAGTTTAATCTGTCCGCTGTAGCAGTTGGTGATACAGTTACTTCACCATAACTTGGTTAGTCAGAAGTTTATAGGTTGCAATTGAGAATAATAGCTTGCTTTAATATGCTTTCTAATGTGTTAATTCCTTTTTTGTGGAAAATATGGTGCCGTGATCATATCATTTGCAAGTGGGTTTTTCTCTTTTACTTCAAAACATTGTTTACAGAATGCTGATATGGAGTGAATGTGGTGTTTCAGTAATCAGGCCAGGAAATTTTGTCCATTATGAACTGGAAATATCTAATGTTTGGCAAGTGATCTTTCTTTTGTTTAAGTTCGTACTTCATCTTCATGTGTTGTTTCTTGGAATGGTCTCAGCAAGCACTAAAAGATATTGTGTCTTCTAATTGAAGATTTTTGAGTTTACATACTAAGATATATATCTGTAGCTCAAAATGCTTCTGGAATCAGCCTTGATTCTGTCCACAGTTTTAGATGAATGTATCATTGCTTTAAGCTTACTTTATTGCTTGTAAGATTAGCCGCAAGCAAAAATATGTTCAAGTGAATCAGTTTATGCATTGTATTCACATTTCCATTCTTTTTGTTAACTTGGTTTCCATGAAGATGGTTGGTTTCCATGAAGATGGTGGTAAGTTGGCTTTCTTCCTTTCCAAGATGATAAATCTACGTAATGTTTTACCTTATATTATTTAGTCTCATACCCTAAATATTCTAATCAGCATCATTTTTTTTTTCTCAGGTAAGCCCAAAAATGTGGCCAATAGCATTTTTATCATTACATATACACAATTGGAAGACTAACTGGAGAGGAACAGCTTCTATGTAGAAGACAACAGTGCATGCTGTCAAACTCCTCTAGAATACAGTGTAAGCCATTCTTGTAACTCATATTGTGACCCATTTTTTAGTCAAAAGTACAGCATGCAGACTTCCCCTCCTCAAACAATGATAACACAGACAGATGGTTGTAGTTGGAATCAATTGATGGTGAGCTTTCTGCGTCTGAAAAGGCTTAAAAGTTCAGTTGGGTGTCATGGGTTAAAAATTGTTGGTCTCTCCCCTTTTATTTTGATGTCACTCAAGATTGTGAACTGCAACTCACTGAATTCCTTAGCTTCATCTGCCCTCTTTGACACTTCAAGGCAGCTGGTCCAGAGAGGTGCAAGTGACAAAATATATAGTTGAGTAAGGTGCAATCGATCCATCGGAAGACATAAAATAATCACAGGAGTGACAGAGGTTAGATCCTTCTTAGATTATTTTATGAATAAGAAAAGCAGGACAGAACTCTCTGGTGTCTTTTGGGAGTTCTCATTCTTTGGATTTTGTGTAGCTGGGTAGACTTACAACTTGATTTCGTCATATGATTAGTACTTGTAGTATTTTGATCTTAATCAAGACAGACCTGACTTCAAACTTATTAAACTCATCAAGCACATGGTTTTGCAGTCAAAGTAATCTCCTCTTCTGTCAGAAATATGAAGAAGGCACCACTTTAGTTCATAACAGATCTGTCATCTACTGAATCCAGCATATGTGTCCATTAAATTGAATGCATTAGCTCATTAAATAGTTAAAAGCTTTAAGTTTGACTTGTGGAGTTCGAGTAGTCTTGGATGTTGCAGTTGTCTTCACAAGAATCATGGAATGTGGCATGCTTTCATGAGTGCTTTCTTTGGTGCTCAGCAATCATCTCTTTTTATCCATACATAACGCACAGAAGGAGAGAGAGAGAGAGAGTTTTACCTTTTTAGGGATATGAGTTTACAGAGGTATGGACTTTGACTTGCTGTCAAAATGAGGATTTATTTACGTTGGGTGGTGATGAATCATAAGAATAAGAGCATATTTTGCGTCAGCTAGGAGTCACTCTCGCGTAATGTGATCCACGAAGCAATCACCATGGTCCATTTCGTTTTTCCGTGGAATTGCAAGAGAAGATATACAATGTACCCTGGACCGGATGCATAAGTCGACTTGAGGTGTGGGACCTATTATTCCGGACAGGTCATCGATTCTAGGCTCGTGTGTCACGGCTGTCGCACTTGACACCATAGTCATCCTTCTCATTGTCAGAGTAAACTGGGGTCCACATTTCCGTCCAATGAAACGATGAATTTTTGTGTTCTTCCGCTGTTCGAGACATTGGATCCGTAACCTGCCGCATAGCGGCGGACCACTTAATTAATACAAATCACCCACCACTATATATATATATATATATATATATATTTCTGAAACTGAAAAAGAATGAAGCTTTTCGTTCTTTTATCCTTTTAATCGACCGCATGCTTCTATCTGACGATTAGGGATTGTTCCTCGCACGTCAACAAGAAGGTAGGAGAGCAAATCATAGCTTGTCAGTATATAGGTATCGTAGCTTCTCCCATTTGTGTTCGTCTCTCCCAAAGTCTAGAATTTGGTTTTTCGTGTGGTATTTATTTCCGTAGGCCGAGCTAATCTTTTTTCGTTTCTTGGAAGACATTCATGGTTGGACCAGTGACGAGAGTAATCTTTGATCTTGGAGTGGAAAACAAATCATAAGATTTTACTTCTCGTTTCCTGTTCCATCTGGGATTTTTCTGGAGAGGTAGAGTGACTATAAGATTTCTATTTGATCAATTCTGCAACAGGGCAGAAAGATTTTGGTCTAAATTCTATTTCAAACTGAACTAAGAATCTCCCCAAATCTCGCTCTTGAGATCTAATCACTAAATCCGAAGTTGAGTTCCTTCATGTAGCGTTTCTTCCGGGTTTTTTTCCCAATTATTTTACCGAATTTGTTTGATTTTCTTTTAAATGATTTTATATTGATAACCCTAACCTTACCTCTGCGTCTCATTCGAAATTCGGGCAAAATATATTTTGTCGCTGTTATATATATATTAATCTACCCATCTCGGCAATCTCTCTCTCTCTCTCTCTCTCTTAATCGATCACTATCTCTCCTTTGACTTTAAAAGGAATGACAAAGAGCCACCATCTAACCCACCACCTCCAGTTCCATTTGTCTGCTGCTTGCATAAACACGACAAAAGCCTTTTTTTTGCTTCCACTTTTGAGAGATTCAAGGGCTCGGTATCTGCGATTGGATTAGTTGCTCATGTATATGTTGGTTTAATGTTCTGGTTACCACTTCTTGGATCCTCTTTTGGCTGATATCTCTAGGAACTCTGATCTTTTGTTCTGGAGGAAGCAGAAGAGGCATGAAATTTTGAGGTACTTTCTCCTATTATCTTCCCACTTTTGTGCTCCTCCAAGAGCTTCTATTTCCTTTGTGGATCTGAGGGCTTCTGGACATGGTTGTAGTTCTTTGTCGATCTTTTGAGATTGGGATTTTGTCAGTTTTGGTTCTTTGAGGTTTAGGAGAAAATACTTAATGAAAGTCGAATCATCGGACAGTAAACGAAAATAAAAAAGAGATTGCTTTTAGCTTTTTGTTTGTTTATAATGTTGTTCCTTTCGGCTGCTCTGAGTTCAGAAATGATCTATTTTTCTTGAATTGATTGGTCACAAGTTTTATGCTGGTCATATATATAATGTTTAGTGGTGAATTTGTGGGAGAAGTCTTTCTGATGAGGTTCTTATTTTCGGACCTGTGGTCAATACATGGATTTAATATTATTAGAAAATAGCATCTAAGGCCTGTAAGCTTTTAATAGAACTGTTTTATGTGAAAGATTCAAATTTGATGCATTGTTGTTTATTGTGGGAGTCTATTTTTGATTAAGAATAGCCAACTCTTCAGATTCATGGAATGTTTGGTACTGTGGTTGGTGTTCTCACACAAATTCTCCTAAAAAGAATTCTCCCTTGATGTAATGTCAAAATCTCACACAAATCTTTAATCTATGTACCTATATATCAACTTCAGATGTCTATTTACTGAATCTTATACACGTGCAGTTTTGCAGAGTTGTGTTGGATTTTTATTAATCATGTTCTTATTTGCCTATAGCTTGAATATGAAGTATTTCCTAGATGTCTTTGCTCTTTGGAATCACAGGATATCATACATAAAGACATGGTTCGCATTACCGGTCCGTATCAATGTACCAACCAGCTGTCGGTATGGTACATACCGAGCTGTACCTAGCTGTACAAAGTGTACCTGCACATGATACATTGTGATATACAGATGTACCAGCTGTACCTGTCCTCTATCGGATTGGTATGTACTGCCCATACCGAGCGGTATGCTTAGGTACGTTAGACCTTGCATAAAAGCACTCATCTTTTTATACCAACTTTTTGAAGGACAACAAGCTTTTCAATATGATGTGTTATCTCTGTTGGTTCCATTTTTGATCCTTGATCCTCTCTCATTCAAGGATGCAATCATTAATTTGTTGCTGGTAAATTAAAATAATTTCTGGGCACAAAGTTGCTTATCGCATCCTTATCTACTTAAATAAATAGGAAATACTGTTAAATTGTTTGCCTATGGGAAAAGATGGGTAAAATGTAATATTGAGGCTCTGTAGTTAAGGGTTTCCAGATTCTGTTAGCTTTTTTTTCTTAAGTTTAAGTCAGTACATTATTTCTCGGTACTTGTTCTTATGTTGCATAAAACTGATAATTATGCAGAGACTTGCATCCTTATGATTCTTTCTCTGCATCTGTCTTACTCTCTTTCTTTTTTGCCTGAATAACTTTTGTCTTTATGTCTACTACTTGAATTCTGCGCCTGCTTCTCAGATGTTGAATCACCCCATTTGTATTCTTCTGCAGAACATGTGTTTCTGATCAATGACATGAGACACCATGACAATGAGTTCGATACGTTGAAGCCAGACAGTGAGGCTACATGTGAAGTGACAGATGATCTTAAAGCAACTCTATGTAAAATATTGCCTGAAGATATAGAGTCAACTCCAACTAGTTTCATGGATAATGAAGCTTCAATTAATAGAAATCAGTTCGATCCCGAATTTACAGATGCTTTGCTTCGAAATCCACCAGGCAGTACTGGATCAGTTGAAGAAGCAAAATTATACTCAGAAAAATCTGTTACACAAATTAAACCCATTGAGATAATAATTTTCTCCAAAGATGACACATGCTCAGTTGTGAAAGACATATGCATAGAGGAAGGTTCATCCTCTCTTGAGAAAGTTCTGTTAGAAAATAACGGGGTCAGTGAGACGTCTGTTTCAACGATAAATATGAATGATGATTTGAATGGACAAATGACAGATAATGCTGCACCCGGCACACAAGATTCAAAGTTCATCTCAGCAGTTGATAAGGTTGTTGAGGAACAAGACTATTCTTGGAGCTTATCTGTAGCTGGAGAAAGCCCAAAGACAACTGACCAAGTTCAAAGTAATAGTTCTGTTCTGAATTTGAGTTCAAAATTATTGCCCTCGCCAGGAGAGTCCGAGACAGATCACCATCATGTAGTTCCAACCAGTTTTGACTTCAGTAGTGATCAGAGACAATGTCTTGATAAAGAGATCATTGAGCAGGTACTCAAACAACAATTTTTTTTTTTTTTCCTTTTGCATCTTAAAAGGGTTCATCTATATGCAGTTTGTAGATGGACAATTGCCATCCTGGCTGCAGAGGAAAAATCTTAATGATTTTGCATCTTATGGACACAAATGATGTTTGAAGAATAGAAGAAAATTATGTTAAAATAGTGCTTATTAATTTTTACTCTACATTGAGTCTAATGTTCTGAGGGTAAAAGATTTATAACCTATTAATTATTTAGAATTATTGAACTGGCATGTGAAGTTTCTTTTAATGGTTACTGGTGTCAACACTAAAGTTCAGGTCTACAGACCTATAATAATTTCAGGTAATAGTTCAAGATTTTGTTTATTACTTGAAAGTTGACGTCTAAAGACCCATAACAATACACTTTTTCTTGTTACCTCGCATGTGGTCAATGTTATAATTGGGACTACTTTCTCATGACTGTTCCTTTTATGCTTTTTGGTTAGTTTTCTAGGTTTCAAATGGGTCATTACTTCCAATATGTGGTGCATTACAATAGATATGTGAATATGATCAACCTAACTAGAATATTATGATATTTTGCAATGACAGAATAAAATCGAAGACACATCCTCCACAATGACAACTTTGCCATTTAGTGATGTTGAGCTTGATAAAAGCAATGTGGTAAAAGAAAATCCTACTAGTGATACATCAAAGGTTATGGGAGATGGGTGCTCTATTACCACACACATGATTTTTGATGTAACAATGTCCAACCACAGTGCAGCCGAGGGAAATCCTGCTAATAGTGAGGTGGCTGTTAGAGTCACTGATCCTACATTTGAATCTGGTGCAGCAACAACTGTCAAGGAGAATAGAAGAGGAGATAGAGACAGTCAAGAGTTCGTACAAGTTCAAAACTGTTCTGTCTCTGAAATGACAGCTCCTGATGCTACAACAGCTCCAGCACAAAGTTTATTATATCACAGTAATCATGGGGATCTAAACTTTTCTGGCCCAAAAGCATCTTCAGGGCATATTGCATACTCTGGCAACATTTCTATGCGATCTGATAGTAGCACCACCAGTACTCGCTCCTTTGCCTTCCCAATGTAAGATAACTTCCACCAGTGGCAATTTGAAATATCTTGAACTAGCTGTATGCATAGAACGATTAGCTTGCAAGTAATTAAACGTTTCCTGATAACTGGTGAATATTTGGCATTATAATCAATAGCTTTTACATTATGTGGCTATGGTTACCTACATCATTTTGTTCATCATCATTTATTGAATATGTTATATGCGTAGGGAAGATAATTGAATTAATGCAGTACCTTGTGCAGTTTAAATGATATTCTGATTACTTGGTTGACAAAAATTCACAGTAGTTGCTATTTATAATTTTATAGCCATTATCATTGTAGTATACATTTATGCAATTGTTTGATATGAACTCCTGGGAAGAAATATAGACAATAAATAGTAAAGTTGAAAAAAAATATTGATTATGCTCTCTCCAAGCACACTTGTAGTCATATTGGCATAGTTTGTAGAAAAGTTAGCAAAAGAAAGTTTCTTGTTCAACATCTAAAACTTGGTGACTTTTCCTTTCACTTGTGGTTGATATAAAAATTGTTTTCGTTAGATGTTTAATTGAGGAAGATATTGGAGGTATATATTATGTTTAAATCATTTATCTCTAATAGTGGAGAAGTTAAATTAGAATAAACCTTTTAGTCTTTTGGATGTTCTGGTTTTAGTTCGCGATATGTGGGTCATTATCTTCCTTTGCTGTACGTTTGCTATGAATGAATATTCCCCACATAAGGAGTGATACTCTTCTTCATATTTTATTTGGGTATTTATCACGGGATGAAACAAAGGACTTTATCCTATGTTTGCTCGCACATGCATTCCATGCCGTTGGAGAAATGAAAAATGGAAGGATGATATCTCAAGAATCCATAAATTTTCTCATTTACCAGACTATTGAGAATCTTACATCATTAGTAGCAGAAGGGTTAGTGTACACCTGTCTGGGGGGCAATTTCTTACTGAAACAAGTTTTTGCTGATAGTTTGCATTAATTGATAATTTTTTGTTAAAGCTTGTAAAATGCCCTAAGATGGGTGAAACCATTTGAAGAAAATGTGGATGGTATCTTATCTGGATGTTACTGATAAAAACTATAAACATGCAAGTTTTCCATCTAGACTAATATGTCATTGGTAATTTTGTTAATAAACATCTATGCTATCTAATTCCTGGCTGTTTGACTTCCCACAGAAACATTCATCATGAAAATGCTAGTTGTAATATGCAAATACAACGTATGTATTGCTGCATATTTTGTTCGTACAACATATTGCACACACGTTGGTCAACATTTGTCCTTAATCACTAAACAAAATAATTTTGGCAAGATATCCTGATAACTCCAGGAGATTAGGTTATTTTGCCGATTATCAGTTCTCGATTTACTGTTATGATTCCCTTTCTAACATTTTTCTAATATTGGGTGAAATTAAACGAAAAATTTTATGAAATAGTTATTAGATCAGCAATGTATTATAGGACAGTTAAAAAACAACATATACACAAAGAACAACAGTTTTGTTGTTGTTGTTGTTGTTGTTGTTGTATCCTTTCTAATAATTTCAAGACATTAATAACTTTTTTTTATGAAATGCAGTTTACAAACAGAGTGGAATACCAGCCCAGTGAAAATGGCCAAAGCAAGGAAGCCTCGACGATGGTGGATGGGTCTTATTTGTTGTAAATTTTGAAGATATATCTGTTAGGCTCTTTCTTCGGGTTTGTTCCCTTATACCTCAATGTTAAATCCATCTTTACCTTCTTGTGTATTGATTCTACAAAAGCTCAATAGGTTGTGGCATTAGCATTTTTGGATTAATTTTATGTAAGAAGAGATATAGTTAATTTGTTTGTTCTTAATAAAATATCATATTTTGCAAACCTGTGGCCCATTTGCATTTAAGCCATCCTTTTTGTGAGAGTTGCATATGGCTCATGCTTGTCACTTGTAATATGAATTAGGGCCTCAGAGCCTGCATGTGTTTTCATGTTCAATGAGTTGATGATCTCATTTGTACTTTTCTTATAAAAAGTGAAATTTGCAATTGCATGATCTTTACACTTAGCTCATAATCCTTCAGCCTGTCAGTTGTCAGCTATGTCAGTGTTCATTGTGTTTCTACGAAGTTCCTTTACATATCCTTTTCCAGTAAGAGGAAGACAGGAAGCTAAATAAAGTATAAAGTGAGTTAGTACACCATTGTAGTGGGTTAGTCTGTTGTATGATGTCCTGGTTAGCCATCAGATACCTGTGCTTGTGTTTCTTTCATGAAAGATTGCTTATATCATGTGAAGGTCAATTTGTGGTTTGATATTGAAATTGCCAAATAAAATAATATCGTTCTTTCATTTCTTGTATTTAAAAGAAAATCTCTTGTTTTTTCTTCTCTCGTTAATTTCAGTAGGAAGCTCTTTGTTTTATTCATCAATTGATTAATCCGATGCAAATATAATAATTAAAATATCATCTGTTTTGTGGGGAAAAAACTTATTGCACCAAAGTCTTTCACAGCACCTTAGTAAACAAAGTCACTAGGCATTCAAAACTCCTATAAAAATTTGATTTGGATCAAATAAAACAATTTTTTAACAAAAGGCAAGTGACGAATATAGGATTTGAGCTTAAATTCTTACAATAAATTATTAGTGTCCCGCCCAATAAAGAGACTAAAGTTCTAATAACCTCAGTAAATGATGATTCAACAACATATTTCATATCTTAGAACTAAGTCAATTTTGGGGCAACTTTATGATAATGGAACCAACTAACAATAAAAACCTAAAGTTTTATCAACTAATTAGCTGACATTTTTAAAATAATTTATATTTCTTACAAAAGTTTAGCATGCAATATATGCAATCTTATCCTGATATATTTGGTAACTTGAACTTTGGTCCCTTGTGATTGTGCTTTAGATAATTGTAATTCAAGTAAGTAGATCAAGTAAAAAATTCTTCACATCCTCCACTACTCACTGTTCCAATGTCAACTAGCACTTGTTACCATATATTCTTTGTACTAAATTTGCTTATTGATTCATTTGTCGTCATTAGTTACCCTCCAATTACATCATTTGTTCATTGATTGGCCTTGGCCAACGATCATCCTTATAAGCCACATGCCTCATTTATGATTAGGTTAATTACGGTTTAAGTTGGTTTTAGCGATTATGATTTTATACATAAATTTTTGAACGATTTACTTGTATCTAAAATAATCTCTATATTTATAGAATATTTAAGTTCATTGTATCTAAAATAATCTCTATATTTATAGAATATTTAAGTTCATTCCTTCAACTTTGAGTTCACATACATACTAACTTATAGCGGGGGACATGGAGAAGGACATCAGTAGCGCTTTCACCTTAAGAGCTACCATATAGCTTTGGTGTCTAAGTTTGTCCAAGAGCAGGGTCACCTATAGCATCATGCTCACAAGGATGCCACCAACCTTAGACCTTTATGTTGGCCAGCAAAGAACTTTGTTGTCAATGCGGGTAGTAGATCAGGCATGAGGGGCCGCAAGGAACCCATATAACTCATCCTCTCGTTCCACATCCTTCATCTCCATATTGTCGCTATAAGCTTCTTCATTCTTACCCTTGTTGGTTGCTTCTAATATAGGATTAAATTGTATGCCCCCTCTTTGGTTGGGCTTCGACACAAGCAGCAACAACTCATCGTCGTCATAGACCTTAGCAAAATAGCGACAGTGACAGTAGCCACTTTGTTTTCCCCCAACTGTTGTTCCTCGCCTTTGCTGGTGTTCTGATTGTCATCATTATCAGTTCTCTTATTCGGGTATAGGTTCTCCGTCTCTCCCATCAACCTTTGCTTGACAACGAGTGCATCGTTTTCTTTACGACAGAATGCGAAGAGGAAGGGTATGTGGTGTTAGGTGGCGAAGCAAACGTGAGCAGTATTACAGGGAAAGTGAAAGGCATAAGAGTACTATGCCGTAAAGACTGACGCCTCCTAGCTCGCCTTCATAGGATTTATTAAGTAACTGATCCATATTTTCAAATCTACCTATTTTTTTAATTTAAATTATATATTATTATATTAATAATTTATTATGAGTTAATATGCAGACTTTAATGTTTGTTAACTTAGAATTGACAATAAAAATTTATATGCTTTGTTTTTAAAAATATAAAAAATTATTTTAGACATGAATAATCCATAAAAATTTAAAATACTTATGACCAAAACTAATGAGTTAAAATGAATCTTAACTCGATTAACACTTATTTAATGGTAATTTTATGAAGGCATGTTTTAATCTCTGACGATTATATTTCAATGTTTTCATAGTCATCACATTAAAAATTTTATGAGCCTATTCTAAGTGAGCCTGGTGCGTCACTATCAATGTAACCCCTCAATCTTTAACTAATAAATTTGATTATCTATAATAAAATCAATATTTTATATATTTAAATATATCGGATATGATTTGACCTTTGATAAATATTACATTATTACTACACTAATATTTTAAATATAAAAATAAAAAATTTAAATTACACTAAATATAAAAATAAGGATAATGTGTGTAACTAAAAGATGGGGAGTCATCGTAATAATGTGTAATATAATAATTAAAAAGAATAAATTAAAAAAAAACTAAGTTCTGAGATATTTATGTAACTTTTCCTTAAAAATAACACCCAAACCAATATTGGAATACATATTAAAAATTTGCATACATAAAAGTAACACCCTTCCGTTTCCTTCCATAAATATCTCCAGCCACTGTGGCAGCCGAAAGCCGTCGTTTTATCAACCAAACACTCAATTTAAACATCCAAACCCAAAAGAAAAAAATCACCACAAGAACAAAAAAAAAAAGGAGAAGAAATATATGTGCATTAAGATTCGGGGCAGCGAAATCGATTACGTCGATGAAGGGACTAAGGCAGATAGATGGTGGGGTCGGCGTCCTCCCAATGGCTCTGATTCCAGTACGCCGTCGGATCGACGGTGCTGGTGAGATCGAAGACCGTAGGGTCCACCGGTCCGGACCAATCCAGCGCGGCGAGGCCGCCGCTGCCGCCGGTCGGTCTGGGAGCCGAAGCGGCCGTTTGACCTATGAATTCCAGCCTGATCACTTCCGCTGCCTTCTCTTGGGTCGGCGACGGATCCGAGAGGCTGAAATCTAGCATCTCAGGCGCCGGGGCTGCCGTGAAGGTACCCGCTGCAGGATTCGGGAAGATCTCCGGCGCCGGGCATAGAGGATGATCCACTTGTAAGGGTGATTCGAACGGAGGGTTGGGGTTGGAGATCTGGGAGTTGAGGAGCGTCTGACCGGGGAACGGAGCCGCGGAGATGGTGACGACCGCGAGGTTGGTACTCTCGCTGCTACACCGGGAGGCGGAGGAGGAGAGGCGGCGGCGTTGGTGCTCCTTATCGGCCGCAGCGGGCGGTGGTTTGGAGGAAGATGCCGAGGGGCGCTTGGACTTGCGGCAGCCACCACCGACGGGGACGTTGCGGAGGACGCCGCCCTTGGTCCAGTAGCGGCGACAGGACCTGCAGAAGTGGCGGGGCTGCGAGAGGTTGTAGTTGTTGTAGTAGCAGAACTTGGTGTTGGTGGATTCGCAGCGTGGGCACTTCACCGGCTGCTGCTGCACCACGGCCGCCCCAGGGTATCCCACGAGGCGGCGTAGCTCGGCCCCAGCCCTTCCGCCGCCACAGAAGACGTGACCGGGTAAAGGATGGAAGTCCTGCATTTCGCGGGAGAGCAACGGAAGGCGGGAGCTCTTCTAGAAGGCTCCGCTATCTGCTCCAGTGGTTCGAAGGGGAAGGGGAGGCGAAGGCGTTCCACGTTCCGGAAGATGTGAGTGTGTGTGTGTGTGTGTGTCTGAGAGAGAGAGAGAGAGAGAGAGAGAGAGAGAGAGAGGCAATAGCCACTTCTTCTTCTTCTTCTTCTTCTTCTTCTGCAAAGTCTCGTTTTGTATGGCTAGGGATGGTGTTATATTATCGGGAGGAGGTGGTAAGAGTTATCGCTTGGCCACTGCGCAAATATCTTCCGTTCTTGGCTTTACCGCAGTGGCCCCAACGCACCATGTTATATTACTGCCATCGTCAGATCCACAGCGGTGTCCATTTTAGCGTCAACAAGCTTCTTCCATTTCTGCCAACATTTGGGCACATCATAATAATTGGCTCCGTAAATTATGTTGTATGATCGATCGCCCGTGACGTATAAAAGGACGTGCAGTACAGTAGAAGAGGAGCCCGTACCTCCCCTTCCGACCTCCCTCGCAATTATTCCTCGCCCTGTTCACGGGTACTCCTACTGCCCGCTACACGACATGGCTGGGAAGAAGAGCCGTCTGATGGCGGTGTCGTCGTCCCCACCGGCAGCTCACCCTGCCATTCTCCGCCTCTGCTGTCCTCATCTCCTCGTCTCGAGGCCCCGGTCGACCCACGTAGAGGACGACGGGACGTTGGCTGGCTGCCCCTCGTACGCCCCCTCTGACACGTAGAGGACGAGACCTCAAGAACTACTGCTCACCTCCCCTTCCTGCATGGGGTTTAGGATGCCGCCAAGACACAGGCCCCCACGTAGCGTACGTAGGAAGACTGCTTCCCTCTCTCCCACCTCGTAGATATGCTCTGCTGCTTGCTTCCATGTGTTTGTAGGACTACTGTTGCTTGGTTCTGATTCAAGCCTTGATACTACTACTTACCACACCCAAGTAAAGCTATGTGGTAGTTCACATATCAGATGGCGTGTCTAGCAGTAGTGGAGATCTGATTTCATTTTTTGCACCATGAAAAATTGATGTAAAACGATGGAAATGCGTGAGTATAACGAAGTGTGCATGGGTATCTAGAGTTTGCATAAAGATATGTACATTGTTGCAATTCATATAGCATGGAGAAGGCTTTGGCGAAATTAAAGAACTTGAATCTTTAGATAACTCTTTTTTGCATAGGTTGTGTGTAAACATCATGTCATCCAGGGTTGCAGCTTGATAAACAAGCACAACTATTTACTCAAAATGCAGTTCATTAGTTGCTTCCTCAGGTGGATATATATGATTCCAAGATCTACTGAAAAGAGTACTGTGCCATCCTGATCAATGAGATTTGCTCCAATGGTCGACTGCCCTCTTCCCCTGGGAAAGTTTCAGATACAGATCCTTGAGAAGCTGTTTCCCAAGTACTTAAACCTCATTAATGTCCCCATGCCCGCGTGTTTGTTTAAGAAAAAGTGGATAAAGAAAAGTGCGCTGTTTCAAGTACTTTGAACTACTTTTTCATCCACTCTTAGTGCTGCATTGAGCAGCTTAATTACTGGGTGCAGAAACCCTAAGTTTTAGGTTTTGGTGTTGTCGCAAGTTTTGCCACCTCAAGTTTAATGGCCAAGAATGCTTGCATGGGAGATAGTGTTGCAATTTCTTTAGCATGAAGGAGGACATCTGGTTGCCATCATGGAAAATAACTCCTAGTAGTCTTGCATCTGAATTAAGTATCCCTGTATGATTTCATAAGTTAATCAGAATCCCCAGTGACTTGAAAAATCTGAGTAAATGTAAAAGTCTACGTCCCATATATATATATATATAAAGATTCATTTTAGTCATTATGATTTTAGTGATAGATCATTTAAGTTTTTAAGATTTAATTATGTCTAAAATAATTCTTATACTTTCAAAAATGTAATATATAAATTTCTATCATATAGTCTGAGTTAATAAATATTAAAATATATTTATGTGATATGCTAATTCATAATAAACTATTAATATAATAATATATATAATTTAAATTTTTAAAAAGATTTATTTTAGTGAATGCGATTTTGATTATGGATTACTTTAGCTTTTTTAATTTTTTTTGTCTAAAATAACCCTTATATCTTTAAAAACATAATATATAAACCTCTTTTGTCAAGTCTAAATTAACAAAGGTAAGAATATGCTTATGTAGTATGTTTACTCGTAATAAATAATTAATATAATAATACATATAATTTAAATTATAAATTAAAAATTAAAACATCATCAATGGCCGAAGGATATATCATCGTGGAACTGACCACCAACAACAGCATCAAACCGTTGTTGCTTGGTAGGATGTTGTACTCACATAAGCTCTTTTGTGTTGGCAACAAACTTAGGAGGTTACAGTCCTATCCTAGGTGGATGGGTGTTGACAAGTTTGATGATAGGCATGCAATGGTCTCCTGGTCCTTCTTCTTTCTAGGTGTTTTCATCTCCACTGTCTCTCACTTTATCCTCTCGTATGCCCTCACCCATCGTATCTATGATATGGTGGTCTAGCTCTCCATCACCTCCGTTTTCGACATCTTTATCTTCGTTCGTCACTATAGCCTCCACTGGTTCTTCTTTCTTGACAAAATAGACTTTTTCAAAACTTAAATTATATATGTTATTATATTAAAAATTTATTATGAGTTAGTGTGTCAGGTAAGTAAACTATAATATTTTATCAATTCATACTTAATGAGAAAGACTTATATGCTATATTTTTAAAGAAATAGGGACTATTTTTTGACATAAGTAAAATCATAAGGATTTAAATGATCCATAACCAAGATTACATAGGTTAAAATAATTTTTTAAAAATTTAAATTATATATTTTATTTATATTAATAATTTATTATGAATCAAAATATCGCGTAAACAAACTTATTAACTCAGATTTTACTGAAGTAACTTATATACTATGTTCTTGAAAATATATGAATTATTTTAAATACAAACAAATCAATTTAATTATCTATAACCAAAACCACATCATTTAAAATAAATCTTAATTATATATATATATGACATAAATCTACCATTACAAATGGTGCAATAAGATTAAGCCCAGTGTATCTCAAGCACGGGGTAGCACATGGGACGGTGGAGAGTTTGGTGGGTAGAGAGAGAGGTGAAAGGTTGTGAAAGTGATGCTTAAAAATAGGCTGTGGTTGTGATGTGTTCATTGACAATGTATGGAAGAAGTTGGAATTTTATGTCACCCATATCTCCTCTCTCTCTCTCTCTCTCTCTCTCTCTCTCTCTGTGTATATATATATATATATATATATATAGAGAGAGAGAGAGAGGGAGAGAGGATTTGCCCTCCATCCACGGCAGTCCCTGTCGTGGGGATCGCAGAAAGATAATGCCATTGCAGTACCCCATGAAAGTATCATCTGCCCTATCCTCTCCCTCAAGTTCTAGCTGAGCTGCAATTGTTGGTGGATGTCTATTTCATCCTTCCATCGCCAGCATTCACCTTTCTCACTCAATGTTTCTTGCATGATAGGAAGAAATAAATGTACAGAATCAACACACCAGCATTAATGCAGCTCAGCTCAGGGACACCTATGTAGGTGGTGCAAGAGAAATCGTAAGCAATCTTCAAAGAAGCTTAGCTTCTCATGTATCTATCTGGTGTTCACTGTTTGGAGTCATCACTATGATTCACTTCAAACATGTTCATCGAGAAGATAATATAACAACATGTCCTTTACCTTTTTTGTCCCACTAAAGTTCAGGATTCCGGTGTTCTACATAGGTTGTCAATGCCTGATATCATGCGAAATAATCCCCATATATATATATATATATATATTATACATATATGGGATAATGGTGGTGGGTGGAACTTGGCAGATGTTTTAGATAGAGATCCATCAACTCAGGAGAAAGCCTTTTGACATTGAATCGCTGTGGACCCCAAAGAAGTCCAAATGTTTAGCCATGGGAGCCCCCCTCCCCTCCCCACCTTCGTGTGAAGCTGACCTGCTTGGTTACTTGTCTGTAAGAGTAGACATCCTGCCAGGTTGCATTATTCTCATCCCAGCATCCGTTCTTATCGTCTTGTCCAATGACATTAAATGGCTGATGCATCTACTGCTGTTCAGTTAAAATGCCTAAACTATGGGATAAAAAGATTTTAAAAAAAAAAAAGGTAAACCTAGAACAGCAGCTTCGACAGTGTGTTTATGTGGAAGAAACGATGAAAAAAAAGTGGCAGACTGTGGATATTTGGACTGCTGGACTAAAAGCTGCAGTTGAGCACAAAGGTCAGATTAATTAATCTGTAACTCTAACACAGCTTGATGATGATTTGTAGGGTTTCATTCGTCTCTAACTCTACTTCAACTCACAAAATCCACAGAATGTGATCGACTGTAGGTACGGATGGGGTACCCCATGTTTCCAATATGTAGAAATCCACGCGATGCCAAGGCCCGCTGCACATCCCAAGCCATACACACAGCAAACTTCGACTTGTTGCTTTCTCCTGTTTCTAGATTTGATTTCTCCCATGTCATCATTATGCAAACCACCGGACGTAAACTTAGCTTCCAACAGCAGCAGCTCTGACGCTTAGTTCCTTGAACTTATTCTCTCTATGGTTCTTTTCTCTACATAGCACCCAAGATTAGTGAATCATATCCCGCCAACCCACTTAATTCTCATTCAAGTGATGCAGAAAGCGACACAAATCGAGTTGTCTTCTACAAACACAACATATGTACAGATACTTCCAACTGCGTCCAAGTCCTATCCCGTGCACCCATTTCAGGTACAGTGAAAGCACTCACTGTATGAAGCTCAGATTGCACACTTACCAGTAGGATGACAGACTGCCAGGCACAGTCCAAAACAAGTGTTTGCATATGAAGATTAACCCACAGTCATCAGATCACCATGTTTTCTTGTCAGTCCACATATCTCATCACAGCAACGAGTTGTTCCTTTCACCTTGTAGGTGGGGGGGAACCAAGTAAGTGACGCAAATGTTGAGGGGCCATGAAAGACAAAACAAGGAGATGCTAAACTAGGATGTGGCCAGAACTGATACTGGTAGGAAATATGTGAATGCTTGGGGTGTGGTAGAGGAAATTAAAGGTCCTGCTTATCTTGTACATCGGACCAGCTGGAAAAACCGGTGGGCTATAAAAACAGGTGGGTTGCACAGGAGTATGATCAATGATCTATCTTGTACTCTTCTCCTCTTGCATCAGTACATTACATAAGCATCACAGATGAATCCATGGGAACAAACTCTGGGTTTGCTAGCTGTTATCATCAACTGAAATCAATGGACATCAAGACTGAAATAACTAGTTCTTCCAGTTATCAATCTATCTCCAGGACCATTTTATATGAGTGTACTTGTCAAGAGGTGCAGTCTTACATCAGCTCCTCTTTCCATTTACCGTCATAGTTTACCACAAAACTATCAACCATTGTATTTGATTCTTGTAAATGGTTAACCCAGGAAATACTTTTGTTATATAAAATAAATATTAATTTTTGTTGAAATTAAACTTGTATAATTATCATGAAGAAAAAATATTTATGAAATGATAATTCAAATTGACTATTGATTATTGAAAGAGTTTATTGAAAGAAAGATTCATTCTTACTGTATAAATGTAATGTATTTTAGGGAACTATATAAACCCCATTAAGAGATATACAGAAGATTTAACCTTCTCCTACTCTTCCTTAGTGTGCTAACTCTATCCTTTCTTCCTATCAACTTCAACAATTTGTATCAGAGCCATGGTTTCATCCTCAAGCACCTTCCAACTCCAAATCACTAGATTCACAAAAGAAAATTATGACATATGGTGCATCCAAATGAAGGTTCTTCTAGGCTCCCAAGATATATGGGAGTTTGTAGAAGATGGATTTGATGAACCAAGTCCAACAGAAGAAGGAGCGATGAATGCAAAAGCAAAAGAGCAACTCAAAGATATAAGAAAGAATGAGAAAAATGTCTTGTTCACAATCTACCAAGAGCTTGATGATACAATGTTCGAGATCATCGCACTAGCAAATACTTCAAAAGAGGCTTGGGAAATGCTTTAAAAAATATTTGGTAGTGTTGATAAGATAAAAAAACTCCGCCTACAAGTTTTATGAGCCGATTTTGAAAAATTCCAACAAGGTACTTCTGAAACTATTTCTGATTATTTCACAAAAGTTATTTCTATTGTTCATCAAATGAGAAGAAATTGTGAACAAATAAGTGATCAAAGAATGATAGAAAAAATACTAAGATTACTAGATTCAAAATTTGATTTTATTGCTATTGCGATTGAAGAGTCTAAAGATTTGGAAGAAATATCTTTAGAATAACTTATGGGTTCCCTTAAAGTTCATGAACAAAGGATTACAAAAAAAAGTAGAAGAAAAAACTATCGAACAAGCACTATAGACCAAGATTACTCTTGAAAATAAAGGTGAATCAAATTTTCAAAGAGGAAGAAAACGTGGACAAAGAGGAAGAGGTGGCAGAAATCAGACCTATCAAGAATCTCCAAACAATAAAGGAGGTAGAGAAAATTCTAGCCAAAGAGGCGTAGATTATAGTCGAGGACGTGGCCGAGGCCGTGGACATGGCAGACTTGATAAAAGATAGGATTTATTCAGGATTTAGATATGATTTCCCCAATTGAATGAGGAAATCTCGTATGTTAGTTGAGGGAAATCCTCCTTCTCATTATGTATAAATAAACGATGAATCAATGAATCAAGTGGGCATTTTCATTACTTCTTCTTATTTTCAACATGGTATCAGAGCATCTCTCTCTATAAGAGAGATTACCTTTCTTTTTTTTATTCACTATCAAACGACAGCTTTTATCATTATTTGTTCGTGGACAACTCCGCTGTGAAACCACAGATACTCAAGGGTCATCCACCGCCACAATCTCGGACATCCTTTGCTTCCTTTGCTCCGAAGGTAACTCTCTCCTCATCGGTGCAGATCTATCTCTTCTTACTGTCAAATGACAGTCTCTCGTCGATGCCGAAGCTAGAGATTTCTAGTGCATCGGCCTTCTCTTCCTCCATTGGACCTTGTTGGCTTTCTCAATTCCTCTACCGAAGCACTCTTCTGCATGAGGTCATCTTCCTTGTGCACCACCATTGTCGCATCGGCTCGACGGCACCTATCTGCTGTGAGCGATGGCTTACACCTACTGGCGCCATCCCTCTTGCTTGCTGTTCTTTCTTTGAGAGTACCTATACAGCTTATCTCTCGGTGCTCTGAGAGGACACAACAAGTTCTTTCTTGTCAACGACAGAAATCTACGATCGTGGCGCTTCTCTCGCCACCATTCGCCATGCGTGCGTTCATCGTCCTTTACTACAACCCTTGCTCTCTGCGTCACAGTCAACTATCGTCAACCGTCGGTCTTCACCGTGGTTGACAACACAGCAGCTTCCTTCCTTCAGTTTCATTGACATTGATTCAAGATCGACATCCTTAGTTCAAGATCGGCGTCCTTACAGGAGCTCGATCTTGCGGGGGCATGATAAAAGATAGGATTTAGTTAGGATTTAGATATGATTTCCCCAATTGAATGAGAAAATCTCGTATGTTAGTTAAGGGAAATCCTCCTTCTCATTATGTATAAATAAACGATGAATCAATGAATCAAGTGGGCATTTTCATTACTTCTTATTTTCAACAAGACTTTCTAAAAAGTCTGAAATACAATGCTATATTTACAAAAGGTATGATCATTACTCCTTTGAATGCTATTATAATTCTAACAATCAAGATGATAAGACAAATTTTATTGAAAAAGAAGAGAAGAATGAAAACCAAGTTTTACTAATGACTTGTGATAATTTGAAGGAAGATCAGTCTATAACATGGTATCTAGATACAGGAGCTTTAAATCATATGTGTGACATTAAAGAATTATTTTCAGAAATGAATACAAGTTATTCTGGAAACATTACATTTGGTAATCTGTCTCAAAGACTAGTAAAAGGCAAAGGTAAAATTATTCTTCGACTCCATAATGGCAAAGAGTTATGCATTTCATATGTTTATAATGTGCTTGATATAAAAATAATATTCTTAGCTTAGGACAATTACTTGAAAAATGTTATAATATTAAGATGAAAGATATTACTCTTTTAATTTATGATAAGACTAAGACATTAATCTCACATATGAAAATGATGAAAAATAGAATGTTTTCTCTACATTTATGTATTTTTAATCGATTAAATTGTTTTAAGACTGATATTGAGGATATTTCTATATTATGGCGTCTTAGATATATATACTTCTAGAGAAGTTTAATGTGGTGACAGGAATGCCAAGAATTGATCGCACATCAAAATTATGTGAAGTATGTATTATAGGTAAGCAAGAAAGAAAGCGTTTCAAAATCAGCATAACAAAAAGAGCATGACATCGACTTAATCTGGTATACTTGGATGTTTATAACCCTATCAGCCCAATACCACTTGGAGGAAGCAGGTATTTTCTTACCTTCACTGATGATCATAGTGACAAAACTTAGGTCTATATTTTAAAGGAAAAGAAAGAAGTGTTAAACAAATTCAAAGAATTTAAAGACTTAGTTGAAATACAAAGTTATTGCAAGATTAAATGTTTACGAACAGATAGAGGTATGAATATACATCAAATGAATTTGAAAGTTTTTGTAAAAATAATAAAATTTTATATCAATTTACTATGCCATACACACCTAAACAAAATGGTACTTCAGAAAGGAAAAATAGGACTATACTTAATATGGTTCGATGCATGTTAAAGGAAAGAAAGATTCGTAAAGAATTTTAGGAGGATGTTGTTGCTTATGTAGTTTATTTGCTTAACAGGTTTCCAACAAGGAGAATTGATAATTCTACACCAGAAGAAGTATGGAGCCTGCATAAACCAAGAGTTGATCATTTAAGAATTTTTGGAAGTGTTGCATTTGCCAAGATACCAGAAGAAAATAAAACAAAACTTGAAGATAAAAGCCAGAAATATATTTTATTAGGTTATTCTGAGAATTCTGGTTACAAACTCTATAATCCTATCACAAATAAAGTTGTGTTGTCAAGAGATGTTGAATTTAATGAACAACAGATTTGGGACTGGAAAAGTAATGAATATCATAGGAAAGCTATATCATCATAAGAGAATGATATGATACAAGCAAGCACAGAAGAGGCTTTACCAGAATCATCACCGAGATCAGCTAAGTCACATGAATATAATGTGACTCAAAGAATTGATATTAACAATGATAAACTTTCTCTATTTTATTTTTTTTCAGGATATGATCCATTAACTTTTGAAGAAGCTTGTAAAGAAGAAAAATGGAGATAAGCTATGAAGGAGAAGATTAATGCAATCAACAAAAATGATACATGGGAGCTTACTATACTTCTAGAAGACCACCAAGCGATCTGTGTTAATTGAATCTTCAAAACAAAAAGAAATGCACAATGAGAGGTGGAGAAATAAACAACAATATAGGATCGACTATGAAGAATTATTCGCACCCATTGCTCGATTGGAGATAGTAAGATTACTTATCTCTCTCGCAGCTTAAATGAAATAAAAAATTTTATAAATGGATATCAAATCAACATTCCTTAATAGAGTTATTTAAGAAGAGGTATATATTCAATAACCCCCTGGTTTTATTATTTATGAACAAGAAGACAAAGTATACAAGTTAAAGAGAGCTCTTTATGGGCTTAAACAAGTCCCACGAGCATGAAATTCTCGGATAGATACTTATTTTATTCAAAATAGTTTTTCTAAATGTCCACATGAACATGCTCTCTATACAAAATCTAACATTGATGGAGATATCATGTTTGTATGCCTGTATATAGATGATTTAATATTTACATATAATAGTAGCTCCATGATTAAAGATTTTAAATACTCTATGAAGAATGAGTTTGAGATGACCGACTTGGGCTTAATGTATTATTTCTTTGGTATCGAAATTATATAAAACAATGAAGAAATTTTTATCTCACAAGAAAAATATGCAAAAGAGGTTTTAAAGAAGTTTTCTATGGAAGATTGTTATCCTATAGATGCACCTATTGAATATGGCACCAAGTTGACTAAAAAAGACGAAGGTAAATATATTAATCTAACTTATTACAAAAGTCTAGTTGGATGTTTAAGGTATTTGACATGCACTCGACTTAATATATTATTTTGAATTGGTTTAATAAGTGATACATGGAATCTCCTAAGACTTCTTATTTAAATATCGTTAAAAGAATTTTATGATATATTAAAGGATCAATTGAATATGAAATATTTTATTCATCATCAAAAGGACTAGATCTTATTGGATATAGTGATAGCGATTGGGTTAGAAGCTACGATGATCGAAATAGTGCAACTAGATTTGTATTTTATTTTGATGGAGCTACATTTACTTGGTCTTCAAAAGAATAACATATAGTTGCTCTATCAAGTTGTGAAGCAGAATATATAGTAACATCTTTTTGTGTTTGTCATGCAATATAGCTAAGAAGATTACTTCAGGAACTTCATATACCACAGGAGAAGTCAACCAAAATTTATATTGATAATAAATCAACTATTGCCTTAGCCAAGAATCCAGTCTACCATGAAAGATCAAAGCATATCGATATAAGATTTCATTTTATAAGAGATCATGTCAAAAACAAAGAAGTGAAGCTACACCATGTCAAGACTTGTTCAGCTGACATTTTTACAAAACCTCTCAAAATTGAAATATTTCAACATCTTTGAAGCAAACTTGGCATGTTGGACAGAACAAGTTTAAAGGGGGAAGAATGTTTGAATTAAACTTGTGTAATTATCATGAAGAGATTAATTTCATCAGAAGAAAGGTTCATTTATTCAAGAGAAAATATTTATAGAAGGACAAGTCAAATTGACTATTGATTATTGAAAGAGTTTATTAAAATAAAGATTCATTCTTACTGCATAAATGTAATATATTTTGGGTAACTATATAAACCCCGTCTTCTGTTACTATGCTAACTTTATCTTCTTTTTTTTTCTATTAACTTCAACAGTTTTCACTATAACAAAATAACAAAATGTAGTAACTTGTGATGAACTTATGATGGTATTGGTTGAAGACAACTTTACAACGTATACAATGGAGATAACCTTCTGCTTGACATTTCCATGGATAAGAGGTTAAAAGCTTGCATACCAACCAATAGCTTGTGTTATATCAGCTCGCATTATGATGAATCTAAAACCTTCAAATGTCACGGCAAAAGTCGTCAAAAAATTACAGCTTCATCTCAGAATCTGCTGCGAGGATCTCACCCATGTAAAAGTAGTTTACTTGGTGAATTTTATACACGGTTGCCATATACAATATTCAACTTGTAGTTTTTGAGGAAATTTTATGCTTTTTTTTTTGCATGACTCAGAAAGGTCAACGAGAGAGAAACCTATATAATTTTACCATATTTTTTCCCTGATCATGACCTAATCAGTTGATTTTTAAATTTTATTGTTAGATTTTAGGAAAATGAATATGTTTGATTGCATGTTTTTTTTTGTGATACTTTAGTAAGCGTATTAAAAGAAAATATAAATAAATAAATTATGAAAAAAATTATATTTCTTACCTATTGGTGATGGCTTATCTCGTGGGATCCCTCTCCCTCATATGCACTAAGCTTGGTAGTAGGAGGAACAAGGAGGGGAGTCTCACTAAAGAAAGCAAGGTCTTTTTTTTTTAGTTATTAAAAATAAAATTATTGTTTTTTTAGTTTTCTATGTATTTAGATAAAATTTAAATATGTTCTTTTGGTGCTTAATTCAAAATTATATTCAGATTTCGATATTATGCTCTGTAATTTTAAATATATATTTAAAAAGAAAAAAATTATATATATGCGTGACTGTTGCTATTGCACTCGATCAACTCAGTCGCATATTGTTTGGGTCCAATTCAATTATGAGGCCAAATTGCAGGCTTCGACAGGTATGTGCTTGTCTCAATAATTTCTGAACAGATTTGACCGATTCAAACTCGTTTAACCCAAATTAATCCCAATCAAGTTTAAATTGGACTAGTACAAGATGATTTCAAATAGGTTAAATAAAGATTAGAAGTCAGTTCAGTTATGTGTTTTACCTAATTAATATATAGTCTTTGATATTATTAATATTTGAAGGATATTTAATATTAGATGTCTTAATGATGTTATTTATCCCCAAGTCTATATATCATGAGATAATTATGTTTTTTTTTTATATAGAGAACAGGTAAGGCGATTTCTTTTGAGATTAGTGGATCATTAAATATGAAGGTTAGATAATTTTTTCTACTGTCCTAATTTTAGTAGGTGAAGGACATATGCTAGTGGATTGACTATTGATTTTATTCATGAATATAAATTTTCTTATATATGTTATTGAATTATTATGTTTCATCTTTGATTTTAAAAGCAGACTGTTAGTAACTGTAGAATAGATTTCTTTGAAGAATAGACATTTCTTTAGTAAAATAATCAGACTATAACATCACTCATATCTCATAATTATTTCAATAGCTATTTTCTTGATTTTTTATCTTGAATAATAAATGAGTTATCATAAAATTTTAGAATTTATGTTTTTAATAAACTCTTGGTGTAGCCTGTGTAAAGATATTATGATTGAAAGAAAGAAAAAAAAAATGCATGATGTGATATTTTCAATATTCTGTATTTTTCTTGAATATTTAGTTTGCCAACTTTAGCTCATAATAAGGGTTTTAGATGAAGGTGAGGTTGGAAAGGTGAGAATGATTAAGGAAATCTTTGTTGTTTGGGTCTTCAAACAAATTTTTAAAAGATCAGTGACTGACCTCCTGAAATCAAATTGTTTGGACGAGGTCACTGATCTTGGAACATTTGACATTTTGTGGTACCTTTTATATTTGATGGTGTGCTAGATGAACAGAAATAAATAAATAAATAAATAAACCCATCTTTATGCACTTTTAAAATCAATCTAAATCTTCCCATCTTTTTCATCGTTTTACCTATTAAAAAAATGAAGACCAAGAAAAAAAAAAAATTAAGGATAGATTTTGGGATACTGGTAGCCAAAAACTATAGAATTAGATTGAGATCGAGTTGGATTAACACTTAGACACAATTATCAGGATGATGATTGATTTCATTATTTATATCATCCAATTTTAAAAAAAAAGTATTTGTTTCTATGCTTAATGGAACAAAAAGATTTTTTATTGAAAAATAAAATTAAAAAACTTTATTCTTTTGAAAATTCCTAAACTACCATATGACATTCTCTAAAATCATAAAATCGACATTATATAATATAAATTTTAACCCTCATTTCCTCTCACTTCTCTTGATTTCCTGACTCCTCTTATATGTATTCTATTGGCAAATTTTTATTTATTTTTTCAAAAATTATTTTATATTTATATATATATTATATCGATTTATTTAAATAAAAAATATATTCACTTTTGGATCAGTACTAAAATCGTTAGAAGAGTAAATTTATCACATAGTATTCGATAAATTTAATTTTATCAAATAATACTTACGTCAATGCATATTTAAAATATAATTTTTATATATTATTTACCAATCACTTAAAGACATTCTACATACATTTACCCAAACTCGTTTCTCTAAATATATATTAAAAAAATATAAATATATTCTCAAATATAACCTTAGACCGTCGTAATGGGGGCACTCCTCCATCTCGTCCATTTCTCACACCCATCAGACCCTCTCAAGGTGTTCCTAAGGTCCTTTCTTTTCACCTTATAGTAGAATCTTTTTGTTAAATGTTGTTGAATTTTTTTGACTCATTGGTATTGAATGAATGTAATTGATAGGTAAATTGTCTGTTGCTCTACAAATTTACCATAGCATTTGAAAAGTTATTCCAATGAAACTGTTTATATGTATTTGAAGTCTGGTTTCTTTCATAGTAACATGTTGTGGGGTTTTGAATAAAGGTTAGCAATGATTTTTCTCTTTTTTTTCTTGTGAAATTTGTTGGTGTTTATGGTTTTTTAAAAACTTTTAAGATTAGGCCTTATGGTTTAATGGGTGCATCTAAGTATATTATTTTAGCAGATGAATCAGATAATGTCTGATGCTCCCACAATATCATATGTCAGAGAGGATCTTAATGAATGACAAGCAAGACATACTACACATCTTTCTTTATATCTCTTCCATGAGCTGCAATTTGATAGAAATTGGAGAGAAAATATCAAAAAATTGAGATATAAGCTATATCCATGCTACAGAACTAGAGAACATCTTGGTAGATATAAATCATTCCTGAGAATAGCCATATGATTCTGCAAATACCATTTTCTATGGAAGCCTGTCAATCTATCTGAATTATAAATTTCATATGGGGGTATATGATTTTTAATGATGATGCCTACTGATAAATTCTTTTGTTATTTATTATACACAAAATATATAAATAATGATGCAGTGTCTGCAGACTCTTCTTTGTTTGTATATGCTGTTCTTACCATGAGTCATCATGGAGGAGGAGTTGAAAAAGAAAGCAAGGATAAAACAAATTACTAACATCAAGAAAATCTCAACAGTTAATGAGAAGCATTAAGACAAAAAAAAAAAACACATCAAAACTATCAAAAGCATTAGCCTTATCTTTTGTAAAAAATCATATATATATTTTTTTTCAAGGGGGATACTGAGTGATGATTAGGTGCTAATTCCTATTTCATCTGTATATGTTTTTGATACACATCCACAATGCAGTTAAATGTATATGATAAATGATTTTGCAATTTTCTATTGATTGATAATGTTACAATCATAATAATTAGGCATAATTGTCTAAGGAGTTGAAGATGAAAACAGAGACAAAACAAATTAATAACATCATGACAATCCCAATAGTGACTACAGCTAAAAGCAAAAGAATAAAAAAAAAACATCTACTTTATGAATTGTAGAAGATTTGGATGTTATCTTTCTTCAATTAGGACCTTGTGAGTAATGATTAGGGTTCTAACTCACATTTCATATGCACATGTTTTTCCTTAATGTCAACATTGCAACTAAATGTATAAGATATATTTTTTATATAATTTTCTTTACATGTACAATGTTTTTTCATACAAAAATAACAATTAGCCATAATTGTTGAAGAAGTTGAAGAGGAAAGCAGAGTCAGAACAAGTTAACAGCATCAAAGAAATCCCAATGTCACCCCAATAAAAGAATTTTTTCCAAAATTATCACAAACATCTACCTTATCAATTGCAAAAGATCTGGCTGGATCTTGGGAGTGATGATTAAGGTGTTAATTCATATTTCATCTGCACATAGTTTTTCTACATATTTTTCATACAAGAACATTTAATCATAAATATCAAAAGCACATAGAGAACTGGAAGAAGAAAGTATAGATAAAACAATTGATAGCATCCAGGAAATCCCACTGCTGCCGTAACATAATCAAAAGGAAGAGAACTGTTAATATTTTATCTTTGATGAGATATTAGTGAAACATAACTTTTTCTACTAGCAGAAAAAGGACTTTTTGCAAGACTGAGCACTTTGTGCCTTATGGTCTTCAGCTAAAACAAGTTTTACTTCTTCCTGCATCACCGGCAACTAATTGTTCTCTGCACGGGACTCGTGAGATAGGACAGTAAGGCAATCCCGTGTACTCGCAGAAAAGGACTTTTTTTTTCTTCTTTGTTTTGACCATCTCAATTCATCTTCTGACTGCATTGCGCTGCAATGAGATCATTTTGAGAGCGTCGGCTTTTGCATTTTAAATCAGATTGTGGCTGTGGGCACAGTTAAAGTTTTTCTTCGTTTGCTTCATCTTCGAATGAAACATGCAAGAGAGAAAAAGAAAAAGAAAATTTTTTGAGTGGCTTCGTTCTCCTTTTCCTGTAAATTGAAAGCAGAATTTGCTGCGCCTTGGATTAGTAGTGGCTTCACAACATATGAACAAGAAACACTCGTCCCAAAACTATATAAGATTTATTTGTTGCTCAGAGAAGGTAACATCTCTGACTTCTTCAAGATGCCAATTCCAGAATTCTCTGAACCAGAAAAATGGAGGGATCGAACTTGCCCATCTGAGACGCATCGCACGGAGCTAAGCATGTTGTCTTCTCCGACTTCCCTGTGGAATTTGGTGCTATATTTCTTGGAAATTTCCATGAAAACTTGCGATGGAAACTTCCAAGACTCGTCATCTTTGAATATTGGATGTGCGTGGAAGATCTACTTGAAGAATTTTACGGTGCTAATCCTTTCGTGCTTTATATTTTTCTGCACTCAGAGAATCCAATTGAGCTGTACTCTAGTGGAACGTTCTTTTCCTTTGATTTCTTCTCTTGTATGTGGTCCATAAAACACCAAATATAGGACAAGAAGAAGTCTTCTTTCCCCACTTCACCAGTTACAGTGGGATGGATAAATAGGCTTTCTCCTTTAAGCACACCTTCGAAGAAAACAAGAGAATCATGTGGATGTGCTTATTAGAACACACAAAACGATGCATCTCACCATGGAGTTTGTCGGCTGCATTCGTCAATCACTTCTTCCCCCTCGATCATTTGTGTCTTTTTGCGATGTGATAATATCCCCGTCTTCTTTTTTCTTTTCTTTTTTTTTCCCCTTCAGTAGTATTTCCAGCTTGATCAACTTTTTCCGTCAGCAGGAGAAGAGCATTTCCCCATCAAATCGAACTTTGGTGTCTCCGAGTTTAACCGAGCAACTCTGCAGTGCAAAGCTGCAGGTTTAGTTGTGTTGTTGTCATCCATGGCAGATGGGCGGGCCACTGAAGCAATGCAGCGTCTATTACCCATGGAACCTGCAGGGATGGTGCATGCAGCAGCAGCAGCCCCAGTGCAGAATGATCTCCCCGTCGCGGAGGAGATCCATAATGACCTAGAAGACAAAGCACTGCATGCAAGAACATCCACAGGCCCCGTCTCAGTACCTTCTTCTGTCGAGAATGGTGGGTGGTGCATGAGCCAAAGGAAACACCGGGCACAGTTCCTCCTCCATTTCCGTAGGGGCAAATCCACCATCCTTCTCTGCGAACGATGCAATGAATCTTGTTAGGTTCAGACTCATTTAGTGTTGGTTGGTGCCTCATTTCATCACCAATCTTACTGCAGCTCATATGCTTGGCGAAAGATCATCTCAAATTAATTCCTCAAAAGAATACGCACCCATTCGACCTGAAATCGTTGATGATGGTGTGTTTTGTCATCATAACTTTGCTTTGATTTGATTGAGCATGATTAGTTAGCCCATCTTTTTCTCTTTCTCTTAGCCTGAAAACACTGAGACAACAGTCAAGATCATACCTGCCAGTCACTTAATAGGTTGCATGTAGTTAATCCTATGTGACCTCTTTAATAACAAGGATCATGATAAAGATGTGATACCTAAATCGAGATGTCTCAACTATTTTAAGTATGAACATATGTAATGTTATCTTAGTATATATTTTCTCATGATGACGAGATTTAGCGCATGAAATGACTCACCCATGGTGTACCCATTGCATTTCATGTTGAGGGCCATATGAAATATCTCGATCGTCCAATTGCTTCGCTCTTTCAATCTACATCTCTTAATCCTTTATGCATATTAGTCCGATCACATCTCATATCTTATTCGTTCAATAATCTCAAAGTTTTGATAAGTCAAAAATCTCCATATCTCAAGTAAGATCGATTGTTGGACATTTTAAATGCTTTTGCTATCGACCACCGAGTCCACCAACCCCAGGATGCCTCTAACGCGCTCAAATTACATACTTTTCAATTCCATCTATTTGATAATTAATGTGTTGGTAAAATTTATTAGGATTTATTTTTCCTTATAAATTGTACCTCAATAGATTTTTTATTTCGAAATTTTTATTTTATTATTTTTTTTTTGGAAGGCTCCTCCACTGTCTACCAAAAATAAGCACATTCACATCCATATAATAATATCTTCTATAGTACTTCAATGAGGAGAGGAGAGAGGGAGCGAGAGAGAGAGAGAGACAGTGAGAGGTGGAGAGGGAAGATTACCGCGTGACATGACATCCTGTGATCCGGTGGACCGTTCTGACACGGCGCCGTCGTCGACTAACGGTGCGACCGCTAACTGGACGCCGACGCCCCTCACGGGAGAATCAACGGCGCTCTCACGAGCGGAATCAAACGGTCATCCCCGTCTCCACTTCGCACGGCGCCCCCACATAAATCGCCGCCGCGAGATCACGCCCGTCCATCACGATGCGATCACACGTTGGTGTGTGCTCCCCTCCGTCCGATCACTCACGGCTCTCTTCACGCGTTAAAATGCAGGCGGGTGGGACCCGCGAAGAAGGTGAGCTGGCAGGCAATAATTGGTGCGCCGCATTCCACGGCCGAGGGCTAGGACTTAACCGTGGTTGAGGAGTACCGGCAAATGACGTATACGTATATTATATGCCACCGACGCCCTCTCAGCTAATGTACGCCCATCTCTCTCTCTCTCTCGTCTCTCTCTCTCTCTCTCTCTCAGCATTGGATTAAACAGGGGAGCATCGAAGAGGCCGCGGAGCCCCCCCTTCTCATTCTCTCTCTCTCTCCCCCTCTCTCTCTCTCCCTAGTGAAATCGCCGCCCACCTCTGATTTCTCGTTCCTAATTATCTTCTAAATCACCGAACTTGGCCCTTGGATCATGAACTCGTGGAAACACACGGAGTTGTGAGGGTCTTCTTGCAAGTAATTGACGGTGTGAGTGGCTCGGAATTGCGAAGAACTCAGGTGCCACTCTTGTTTTCCTAATCGGAGAAGAAAGCTGTGGGAGAGGTGGGCTAAAGACGTAGAAAGGTGGGATTTTTGGCAATTTGTTTGACGGCATATAAGGTTCGCATCGGCGTTTGAGCTGGATTTATTTCGTGTGTATAAAAAACAATTATTTTTTGGTGGTGGCATCGCCTTTTCTAATAGAAATCGAGGCGTTTAAGGAGTCCGATTCGTTGTATCAAGCTGCATTGAGTGGAAAAGGCAGATTTCATTTTATTTAATTTTATTTGGCCGCAAAAATCCCGTGTTGGCTTTGGAGATCTCGAAGGTTTGAGGCCTGGTATGGTAAGAAATCAAATTTAAGGATTCTCTTTTCATGTATGGGAGGCAGAGTTCCTCGGATTTAAGGGATGTGCCGCTTAGAAAGGACAACAAGATCTGACTACTTGGGAAAGAGGCAGATTGATCTGAAACCGGAGGGAAGCGATTCGAGGGTGGAGAAGCTGAAGAGCCCGATGGTGTCAAGGCCAAAGATGAAACTTTGGATGATCCGGGTGACGACGATTGTATTACTGTGGACATGCGTCCTCCAGCTCATGGCGATAGGCGAGATATGGGGGCCGAAGGTCTTGAAAGGGTGGCCTTCTTGCTTCACCTCCTCAGATTCGCCGCTCACGGAGAAACAATCCTCTCTGATTGACGTCGAGAAAATTGTTCTGCCACCCAAAAGTGAGTTTTTTCGGCTCATCATCCAATTTTTTTCTGTTTCTTGTCATGTAATTTAAGATCTGTTGATTGTATTGTTTTGTGTTTTGGACCCTCTATATCATTTATTTCTTTTAAAATCTGTGACCAAGAAATTGATTTTTGATTTGAGAATTATGAATATTACTTATGATGGATCACAATTTTTGCCTGCTTTATGCTCAATTGTGGACGTCTTTGAGTTGTATAACTTCCAATTTTCCTTCTAAAAATCCTCCTTGTATTATATAGAATCTATGATTTAATTTATGAGGCTTCTTTTTTTCAATGATAATTGCCTAGAATTCACTAAGTTCTTCTCAAGTTTGTTGCCAACACAAAGAGAAACAAAATTATGCATTGTTCTTACGGCAGACTGAAAATTTTACTATGTTTGACTATTAGCAATTAATTGAGGACTAAGTGGCGTGCCATTAACTTTTAAGTTGGCCATGTGCTTCCTGTATTTTCGTCAGTTCATATATAAGGCATAAACCTCCAAATCAGCATGTTACCTGTTTTCATTTATAATACCTGTTTCATAATTCAAGACCTGTTTTATAGTTTCCATTAGAAATAGGTTTTATCTAATGTTGTTATCCTTCTCTAGCTTAATCTTTCTTGTCTCTGCCGCATCTGGCACTTAATCAACTTCAGGTATAAAGTATAAACAAGTATGGTTTTCATTTTTATGTGGCACTATAGTTGCCCAAGTTATCATCTATTTTACGATGATTTGGATTTAATTACATCTTTTTCCAGTTTGTCAATGTTACTGTTTTCTCATCCAAATTATGTACATACCTGTCTTTAGGAATCTACAGAAATAATGGATACCTGATGGTTTCATGCAATGGTGGGCTTAATCAAATGCGAGCAGCAGTAAGACTTCATACAATTCTCAATAGTTCAATCGAGAAGTTTAAGTGTCAATCATCTTTTCGTCTTTGCTGGTGAAACTGATTGTGCATAGATTCTCATATTACAATTTTTTTCCTTCAGATCTGTGACATGGTCGCTATTGCGAGATTTTTAAATGTGACACTCATAGTACCAGAATTGGACAAAACCTCCTTTTGGAATGACCCTAGGTATGTTTTTATTTTCAGTTTAAATTTCTTAACGATCAGGGTTTAACATGTTGATGAGTTAATTTGTATAATAGAATACTGTAGTTGACTATTAATTCTTTTTGCAAGAATAACAGAATTTCTTTTATGACAGTGAATTTCAAGATATATTTGATGTTGATCATTTTATCACTTCTTTGAGAGATGAGGTCCGGATATTGAAGGAATTGCCACCTAGGTTGAAAACAAGGGTTGAGCTTGGGATGTCTTATTCAATGCCACCTGTTAGCTGGTCTGATATCACTTATTACCAAAATCAGGTTGGTATGCCTCTTGAGGATAATGAAAACAAATGAATTGATGTATGATCTTCTCAGTAGAAAAGCTGATAGTCTTCTTGTCTTGAAACCAGATTCTTCCTCTGATACGGAAGCACAAGGTTGTGCATTTGAATAGAACAGATGCTCGTCTTGCTAATAATGGTCTGCCATTAGAGATACAAAAATTACGCTGCAGAGTAAATTATGCTTCTCTTAGATTCACTCCTCAAATTGAAGAATTGGGCAGAAGAATAATCAGAATTCTGCGACAGAAAGGCCCTTTTCTTGTTCTCCATTTACGATATGAAATGGACATGTTGGCCTTCTCTGGATGTACTCAGGGTTGCACGAGCAAGGAAGCAGAAGAATTGACAAGAATGAGGTACAAAGTGAACATCCCTTTTGAATGTCCTTTTGTCTTGCTCTTAATATTGGATTCATAAAGATCATCATATCGGCTCTGAGTGGCTCTTTCCTTTTGGATACAGATATGCTTATCCCTGGTGGAAAGAGAAAGTCATCGACTCTGACATGAAAAGAAGAGATGGTCTCTGTCCTTTAACGCCAGAAGAAACCACCTTGGTGTTGAGGGCTCTGGATGTTGATCGCAGTATTCAAATATATATTGCAGCTGGAGAGATTTATGGTGGAGAAAGGAGAATGGCTGCTCTGTCTGCTACTTATCCAAAAGTGGTCAGTGTTAGCTACAGTTATTCATCTCTAGTTGTTTCTGCTTGTAATTTTATTTTGTGTCTGATACATTGCTTGTCTGTATTAATAGGTAAAAAAGGAAACTTTATTGGGACCTTCTGATCTTAGATACTTTCAGAATCATTCATCGCAAATGGCAGCATTAGATTACCTGGTTTCATTGGAGAGTGATATCTTTGTTCCTACATATGACGGTAACATGGCTAAAGTTGTTGAAGGTCATCGAAGGTACTGTACATTATACTTTACCACTGTTATTTATGAAATTATCTGGTGATGTTGCTTTTCAGCTTAACCATGTTGGTGGATAAACTAACTCCTACTAGGTCAACATGTTCAATACCAATTGATATACAAAACCATGTTGCAAGTTCCAGATACTTGGCAATTAAGACCTGTAATTATTATGCATACTTTCAGGTACTTGGGTTTTCGGAAGACGATCTTATTGGACAGAAAGCTCCTAGTTGATCTGATAGATCAGTACAATAATGGTACTCTGAGTTGGGATGAATTCTCTTCATCAGTTAAGAAAACACATGCTAATCGCATGGGAAACCCTGTGAGGAGAGTGATGATTTCTGACAGGCCCAAGGAAGAAGACTACTTCTATGCAAATCCCGAAGAGTGCTTCTTACAGCCAGATAAACCATGGATTTCATGAATCTGTTGCCAAGACACCATTCCTATATTGCAACTTTCCAAGAATGCCATTGATTTAAATCATTTAACAAGAAGTTAACTATTGGACCGAATGATGGATTCGGGAATGCTGCCCAGGGTTTTCTTCTGTAGAGGAAAAAAGGACCAAAGAGGTTAGGATGTTGGAGATGTCATTTTGATGCAACTGCCGAATATACACATTTATACGATAGCTTTACTTATATTCTTCAAATAAGTATTTATTCTTGTATAGGAGGAGGAGTGGGAGAGAGGTGAATGCAGAAAGAAGGAGCTTTATTCATGTAATTAAATCTTCATGTACAACACAGGAGATTGTAATAGGGAGGTTAGTGTTTATAAGGATTTTAGATTGTCTCAGGAGCTCCTTGTATACACTGTCATGAGATTTCTCTCAAATTCAAGTTCAAATTTTTGCTGTTATCTCCACTGCAAGTTTGATTCCTTCTCATGTTGCACCATCAGGGTCTTTTCTCGAAGTTACATTTGGACAAAGGTAGATGCATGTTCATGCAAGCAAATTCTTTCAGAAATAAACATCAATACATGCAACAAATGCTTGTGTCTATAAATATTGCTGAAGTGCGATTACCAATTAATGTCATCCTTTGGAAATGAGAAGAGCTAGAGAGAAAAAGAAGGCAAAACTTCAGCTTTATTGTCACTTGGTCATAGTGGAATGGGGAATTCTTTTTGACAGCTTTCTGTGTTTAGACTACATGTTTAGAGCCAATTAAACCTCATTTATATGGCAGACTCATGAAATATTATCTATCTATTAGCAATTCCTTTTCCATTATTACATGTTAGCCTATGGAATTAAGATATTGGGATCCAAGAGTAGCTACTGCTTTTGCACCATGAAGTTCCCCACATGCTGAATACCGAGAAAAAATGTTGTATCAGCATTGACTATGTTCATGTTCAGATTAAACCATTCTGATATCATTCAAGATGGTGAAGGTCATCATCTCATGCTTTGTTTTCAGCTGGGCATCATTGAACTCCAAAAATAAGCCAATGGTTGCCCTATTAGTTGGTAGGTGGTGATGATGAATTTTCCAAAGGTTGAATGGGACTGCATTGCAGTATCCAGAGTCTTCTCTTATTTTTTAGGTCCACTAGCACTGAAATATTTGGCATTGCCTTTTAGGATGGGGTCCAAGCTTTGCTCCTCTGTTGGCACTGAGTTCAGTGGTCATTTATGGAGCAAAAGGATTGGATGGCTGTGGTTGGTGAACTGGGAGGATCAAATGGATCCAAAGAACAGGACTTTTGTTGAAGAAGAACCTCCTGGTGTGTGTGTGTGTGTGTGATCCAATGAGCCAATTAAATAGTAGCAGAAATTGTTGAAGTTCAAGCTACTTTCTGAGAACTTTTTCTGATGTTGGGGTCTATGCCTTTGAGATGCTAAATAACATCTGAGCAGCTGGATGTGATGAAAAATGTTGGACATCTCAATTAGAATTTGAGCTTTGTTTTTGTTGTTTTCTGATCAGATGAGCACTAATTTCTGTTTGTGTTTTTGTGATCTGAAACTTAAGTTGGATTATCACAGTTGAAACTTAAGTTGTTTGGATTACACAACCTGTTCTTGTGTAAAAACTTTTAGTACATCCTAAGAGCTATCTTCTTCTGAGACATGATTCTCCTGTCATTAAGAACAAGTTTCTCTTGTTTTCCCAAATGCCAACCCCAAGTGTTCTTGCAACCACAGACAACATATAATGGATTGTTGCCACACTCCTAATGGTAGTCACACTTTGGAGTCTTCACCTTTTGACTGGGGTTTGCAGCTACATTTCGGCCTCTCCAGAACTGTGGTGGCCTCTCCAGAACTGAAGCAGTACATCTGTAAGTCTTCTCCTTCACCGATTTAACTGAGGTTGACAAAGAGGCTCTGTGATCGAGAGTATTCCAAGATTGTGAACCTAAAGCTGGTACTTGCCACATCAACTTCGGATTTCTAATCTAAGCTGTAAAGTTCAGATATGCAAATATCACCAAGAAAAGACTGTCTACTTTCTCTCTGGAGAGGTTAGCCTTCTCCACTTAAACAGTAACTTAAAACAAAAGCAATGCACGTAACGTAAACATGACTGCAATTTTTCAAAGGTAGCTACATTTTGTATATGTATGTATAAATACCTACTCACTGCTACATGGGTAGGTAATCAAAAGCAATAGAAGAAGAAGATGATGATGATAGATGATGAAGAAGAAGAACCCTTTTAAGCTTATTAGGCCTACTTCTGTGAAGAAGAAGAAGAAGAAGAAGTTTAACCTTTTAGGATTATTAGGCCTAATGCTGTGACGAAGAAGAAGAAGAACCCTTTTGGGGGCTTATTAGGCCTAGTGTTATAATGGGCTGGTCTTAGGCTTTTTAATGTAATAATTTATTGGGCTTTACACGGCCCAATTAAAACCGAGACAGACCGACCCGGTCCGACCTGGTTTATTTGCGTTGTGCCGTTCCATTTCTCCGGACACCGAACCCCACGAGACCACAAGACGAAGAAGAAGCGAATGACTTCTTCTCCTCTTCTCTTCTTCTCCCCCAAACCCTCTCCTCTCCTCCACCACCACCGCCGCCACCTAAATCAGATACCCGGCCTATCTTCCCGGCGTTGCCGCCGCTTCCTCGACTCCTTCGCTGCCCGCGCCACCAAGAACGGCGAACCCGCCGACCCCCCGGACCGCATCCTGGGCGCCGCCTGCTACCTCTACCCCTTCCTCGACGGCGTCCATTACGGCCGCTTCGTGCTGACCGAGTTCCCTTCCTTGCAGCTTGTACTTCAGCCCTTTGTACCCGCCATCCACCTCTTCCGTTCCTCCCCTCTCATCCCCTCCCTCCTCTTCTTCACCCTCTACTTCGCCGTCGTTCGCAATCCGTCCAGATTCGGCCGCTTCGTCCGTTTTAACACCATGCAGGCCATCGTCCTCGACGTCCTCCTCATATTCCCCGATCTCCTCGAGCGGATCTTCAACCCCAGTGGCGGGATCGGGCTGGAGCTCCTCCAGAGCTTCGACAGCACCGTCTTCCTGTTCCTTCTCGTGTCGCTCGTCTACGGCTCCACGGCATGCCTCATGGGGCAGGTTCCGCGGTTACCACTCGTCGCCGAGGCCGCCGAGATGCGGGTCATGTGATGCCATGTAAAGCTTTTATGCTCTGATTCTATCTGTTCTTATCTTGCTTAAATCGTTCTGATGGGGAGAAAGATGCGAACTTTTTCTGGCTTTACACTCAATAAATTGTTGTTCCGGGTGGAATCTCATGTAACTAGAAACCGCATGATCATACAGTTTCTTGGTAGTCTTTTCGGTGATTCATTACTTTAGAACTTAAAACCTAAATTTAATTAGGAGCAAACTAGTAATTGATGATAAATGATGCAGCATATTTGCAGATTTCTTGAACCCATGAACCTGATATATATTTGTCTCAGCATTCCAATTAGCAGCACCTAAACTGATTAAATAAGCCTATGCATGTCTCTCAAGAGCTGAAAAGGTGACACTGAACATATTATGAAATGCTAAAATTCCAAAATTTTAAAGAACCGGCGGTTAAGTACCAATCGAATAAAGGCATTCCTTAGTTTTGTTGTAATTGGATCTGGATTATTTTTACAAACTTTGCTAGCTTCTCTATGAGAAGTACTGATTAATGTTGTATGGATCTCAGGACAGCTAGGTAGCAACCAGTCATGCGATACTTCACTGAGATAATTCTTGTGTATAATTTACTTATTCTTTTGAAACTGAGCCAAGGAATTAAAACAAATTAGATTTACAAAAAACTGAGTTTAACTGAATCAAACACACTGGCTCCACTCCACTTTCAAGTTTCCCAGTTTGATTATACAACCTACAGATTATATATATCGTATTGACTTTTTTCCTTAAACTCTATTTTTGCTTAATTTTAAGCAGTAAGAAGTACTTAACCTTTTGGTTATCCGTTTTTAGGTAGGTGCTATAGGTTAGATTTTGGTTTCTTAAAGTTATGTGATAATTTAGTGCTATCTCATTCAACATTGCTTATAGCTTGGTTATGTTTGGGTTATAACTGGATACATGACTGGCAGTTTATGACTTGTTCTTGCTTATTATACCTAGCTTTAGGATTAAACCAATTTATGATTTGCACATCAGTGATATAAAACTTGCAGCTGATGTTTCTATATGGATGTTGGTTTGTATTATTTATCATGTTGGTTGTGCTTGACTAATGTTGCTTAAGTCTAGTTGTTTTTTTTAATGTTTCTATATTTCAAGCTGTTATCTGGAAGTGATTATAACTTGGCCACCTTGTTTTAGTTGGGACATGTTGCATTATCCAAGCGTTGACTTTTTCATGGCCAGATCCTCCATAAAGAGAAACCAATTTGATCAGCTACTGCTATATGGTGGCCCTTTGTCTGCACTAGGAACATGTTCCATTACTTGTGTTCAAGTTTGGTAAAAGTGGAATCCTAAACATGTCAAGGCATGTGCATAAATATGGATGATGATACATGACCCATCTTTCACTTGTTGGTCATGCTTATTTTGCATGGTTATCATGTGGCAGTTCTGATTATCAAACATTTTGATTCTTTCTGAGTCCATGTAATAAATGATGTAGAAATTCATACCATTATTTGGTTATTTAAAACTATATTTAAATATTTTTGTTGTTATATGTTGCCAATTTGGTATATTCTAGCTGCATTTGCCATCTGGTTCTACTGCATAGGTTATTGCCAATTGTGTCATATGTCATTTAAAAGGGATTCTGCTCATTTCTGGTGTTGTTCTACTAGGATGTGATTACAGAGCGCATGCATGTGAGAGATAACATCAACTCCAACTGTTTTTAGAGGGTAATCCAGTCCACCTAATCAACATTTTTCATCGAAAATCTTCACAGGTTGACTATGTGACAATGTTATTTTTATAACATATTCATGAGTCAATGAATGCATGTGATTTTGCTGATGATTTTATGCTTTTTAAGTTACTAGTGCTTGGTTTTCGGAAGCTCTATATGGTCGACTGTGTGCCTATGGATGCATGTTCTTTTTTGGTCTTAATCGTGGCTGAATTTTGTGGCAATTTGGTGTCTAGTTGATCTTTTAATGCTGTATCAACATCCCCATGCTTGTTGTTGCATACTTTCTCTGAAACTAAGTTTCTTATGTGGTTTCCTTGGTTGTATGCTGTGTATCAACTGTGCATATGTAATTTTAAGAGTTTCGAGGCTTTGTTATGGTATTGTTGATTCTGTGCCAATGACATATGTTTTGATGTTCCAATCATGTGTTGATTTGCCTTACAGTTGTTTACATACTGTGGAAGCTAAATTTAATATTGTCTATGATTGAACCTTATCTTTAGGCTTTTGCTATCAGATAGCAACTATTAATGCTTTAAAATGTTGGAGAGATTAGCTGCCACTTGCTAAATGATTTTGAACTACTTGATACCGACAACTCTCTGAGTTAATTGTCGCATGCTTGAGAGCACATGCTATGAAGTTTCCAAGTTCCAGTTATAGTTAGAGTTAATTGCACAGCTACTTTGTAGTTTATCAACAATTCATTTAATACACTCATATTGCAGGTGAGGTGATACCTCAAAACTGTTCAGCATTTGAAATCAGATTGCTTCCACTCGAGTTGGGAAGAAGAAAAGATAATTCAAGCTGATGCATTTGAATGTCAAAGGTAAAGGTCTGTTGTCCATAAGAATATTTCCTGACCCAAAGGGACACTGAGTTACAACTCATTGGATGTTACAGCAAGAATCATTTAACAGAAAAATGAAAAGAGACTCCGCATGTGAAAGGAAGCCTGAAAAATAGAGCAGCTTCACAATTTGTAATGGAAGCCTCCATGGAAGAGACATGACACAAATGAGATACTGCACAACAGTTCTCATCAGCCTCAATGAAGTTCCTGAATACACAATATACAATAATCTGAAGAGCTCAACCTCAGGACAAAATAAAAAGTCATGACCGAGAAACTGGTATTAGCTGTTCTCGGCTTTGCGTCTTTTAGATGATTGAAAAATAGATGCAGGATCTTTCTGTTCCTGCAAAAAAGAAAAAAAGAAAAAGGCGGATAGTATCAGTACTAAAGTCAACTTGAAGATTACAAGGTTTACAGTAATAAGGAAGTCAAAAGTATTTTGGGATGGTAGAATGGGTGATTCCAGCTGACTACAGTTGATATGCCAACAGAAGTGGAATGGAGGCCATTTGTTGTTTAAGAACTGGAGTAGAGATGTTAATATCTTGGAACAGAAGAGTCCTCATCACCTTGATAGGGGCTGTGGCAGCAGGTCTCTTTGCTCGCTTGCCAAGATTGATCTGCACAGATATGCTGGCTCTAGACAGATCTACACCAGAGCTTTGCAATGCCTGGGTCAGTGTATCCAACACCCTGTTCGAGAAAATTACCGGTTCAAAGAACAACAATCAAATATCAAACAATTGCTCATGAGATCAAAGGCAAATCCAGAGTGAAAAAAAGACATGTGGTTGAAGTCTCAAAGGATATAACGTGCAAAGGATTTATAGATATGTTAGCTCGTACCCATGGGAGTAGGCAGTGGACACACTAATAGTTCCATCATCGATCGCCAGCTCCTCTTGTTCATTCAACATCTCTCTGGATGATCTTACTGGCCATGGAGATTGATCATGGACTGCCATGTTACTTGCAAACCTGGTGGCAGCTTCAGTTGTCTTGTTAGAATTACCAGCAGGCACATCTGTTGCTGGTGAGCCATGCATTGTTGATGGCATATTCTCGAGCTTTTCAGACAATATTTGTGCAGGAGCAGCTGAATCGTTTCTTGTGATTTGAGAAGCATCTTCTGAGGCTGGGTTCTTCTTCTGCTGTAAACACTTGGAAGAGAAGAAAACATGGTGAGAACTAAGACACAAGGTATGAGAGCTGATTAGAAACGCAGACTTGTACACAATATTACATGACATGTAGATTGAGCTTAGTGATTCTACCCAAGGCATTAACTTGATCTCATCCTGATTCCATCCCGGGTAAGATGACTCGTAACTCTGTGCCCTCTCTTGCAGGAAGCGGACGTATTCGATAACCTGATGGAAATTTCACCAACAAAATCGCAATGAAAAAGGACACCATCATAGAAAGACTAAACATAATTGAGCACTCTTGGAGAGTACGGTACACTGTACCTCCAGAAGGAATGAAGCTTTATCTCTCTTTTGGTCACTGTGAGGTATGAGCTCCCTTAGTATCTGAAATCTGCACAACAGTTTTGATATTCCATGGTAGACTGTTAAATCAACTCTACTTGCTGGTTATAGCATCTCAAGTTTTGCTAGCCACAAAAAAAGGCACAGTGATGAAGTAGCATCTCAATTAAAACAATCCAGTTGTGCAGATCATGTTTTCCTCGTTTAACAACACAAGTTCTTGCAACATTTAGCCAACTCAAATCATTTGGAGCAGGAAAATTTATTTTTGAAAGCATGCATTAATAATGTATTGTATATGGAAAATGTTCAGAGAATGTGTTGACTTGCCTATCATTAATTTTGGTTCGCCTTCTCTGCTCAGTGGCAGAATGCTTGGACCGTGGAGTGTTTGGCCTCTCATCGCCGCTAAAGGCCTTTCCTTCTGCTTTGATGCTCAAGTCTGCCATCCAGTCTAAAAGAAAACAAAGAAAACTACATATGTTCTCGCTCCGGACAAAAGCATAACAACGTCGAGATCATTTTACATGGAATCGAAAGGAAACAGAGGGAAGTCAGGAGCTAAACCTTTATTATGGGAGGAGGAGCCTTGTCTCTTTCCAAACGCCGCCGCCGCCTCCTCCTCGTCAGCCACTTCGTAACCACGGCTGGATCCCGACGTGGCTGCTGCTTTCATGAATTGCTTCTTCTCCGGCGCCGAAGTGTGCTTGGTGGCGACGAGGGCCGCCAAGGAAGGAGGAGGCCACTGCCCTGAGAACCGAGGCAAAAGCATGCAAAGGTTAGGAGGCCATATCATAAATCTCCAATTATGTTAAATCAAAAACCATCGTATTATGTCTATCGAATCACATAATTAATGGTGGTGAAGCCCTACCACCAGTTAAATCAATTTGGGGCCACATCAACATCCTTCTTTCTTCTCTCTGTAATCAAATATGGGGATGGAGGGTATTTTGTATTATCCAAATATTAGGCAAGGATGGGCACAACACTCCCCACCCATCTCGGTCTGCTAAGTTTAGACTCGTTTGATTCAAATTAAATTGGATTAAATTTTTATTGAGTCAAATTACAAATCAATATAAGCTATTTGATTGATCAAATAAAATGAAACAATATCAACATTCAACAGTCACATTCAATTAATTAATTATTAATTAATTTTGATAGTAATTATCATTTTTTTTAATAAGAACCTACAAATTCCGCCTTCGCCTCATCCGTTCTAAATGGCGAATGAGTTAAATATTTGCATATTTAAAAGAGAAGACAATAAGTTTCAATATTTCCACGTTGAACATTTACTTATATTTGTATCAAAATAAAAAATAATAATAAGTACGACAGAAGGAGAATGAAGGAAGAAAGAAAGAAAGGGGGCACCGAGCTGATGAGAAGTTACCTCCTCTGGATGCGGTGTCGTTGTCGTCCCAGAGCGTGTAAGAGACGCCGCCGGCGTGGGAGCCGTAGCTGGTGGAGATGCTCCGGCTGCCGTAATCGGGTTCGGGTTTCGTCTGCAACCCGGTAGGGAGCGCCCGCAGTGCGCTTCCCTCCGGCTTCTCCGCGCCCTGCGCCCCCCCGACGTGGCTGATGCTGCACGCGTTTCTCTCAGCAGGGACGCTTCCGCCGTCCGCCGCCTCGCCGCCTTTGTCCTCCCGGCCCAACGGCTGCAAGAAGTCCCGCGTCTTCAAAAACAAACCTGACAACAAAATTAGGAAGAAGAAAAACGAGATTTTGATGACAAATTCAGTGAATCTGAAGCTATTCGTGTTAAAGCTGCGATTTTGATGCCAAATTCAGTGAATTATGCAAGGAGCCAGAGTCGCCAATGTCTCCCTCCTCGATCTTGTTCCAGATTCTCTCAGAAAGCGTTTGAATCAGGCATCGAAATAGAAAAATCGAGTTCACAAAGATTATAGCAAAAATTATCATCAATTAACAGTAGAATTCTACTGAATTCTGCGGCATAATCGAAATTGTGGAGTCAGCAGATGAGAGTACCTTGAGATGAAGCCCTTGGATCTTGAAGCTGGAAAGACGAATCCGGGGAATAAAGCGAAAGGAGATCATGCGTTACCTTCTTCCCTGTATATCATGCAAATTGACTAAAAAAATCATCATAATTCAGCAATAAATAGCAAGAACACAAGGAGGAATTCTTGGCATCCGGCCTTACCTTGGAGCTCCATTCTCCCTCACCACCAAAAGAAAAGCCTTTTTCTTCACTCACTCCAAATTACTTATCTTTTGCGGTTTCTCGTGAAGGATTCATGACGACAGCAGTAGAATTACATCCAATTCTCTTCCGCCGGAAGCAGAACCAATCAATCACCGCGGTATCAGACTAATCCTTTGCTGAAATCAGAAGTTCACAAAAGACTAATCCTTTACGACAGAGTTGTCTTGAATCCCTAACCTGACGAGGAGAAGCCCAGCGCATTCACCAGAGCAGACCGATCGAACTTTCTTTGTGACGGAATCGGAACAGAGGAAGAGATCGCGACGTAAAAAATTTCGCCTTGCTCGCACAGGAAGTGACGAGCGGCTCCGCCAAGATCTCAACTCAACACGCTGCGCTCCAAACCCACATCCTTTTCCGGCCCCTCTCGCTTTTATTTATCGGCTCCCCTCGCCCGCTCGCCGTTTCCTCCAGGGAACTAACGCCGTCGCGCCCCCGTCTCTTCACGGCGCCGGGCGTGCTTACATGGCGTCGGTAGACGTGCCTCCGCCGTAGCGTTCCCGTCCCGTGGGCGACATCGGATCGTACGGCTGCTATCTCACCACGCAAGCGAACGAAGCGACGGGTCGATGATGTGCACGTGACGTACGGCGGTTGACCGCAGTTGGCCGTTGACAACAAAAAAAGAAAAAAGAAAAAAAAACCTTTTAATTAAATCCCATAAGGTGATGATTAGGCGCAAATCCGGATCCCACGTTAAATAAATACCACCGTATAATAATAATGGAGACACGTGAGAGGCACATGAGCGGGAATTGCGGGTGGAGGGAGACGAGACGGCCTCGACTCTCTTCGTGTGCTACAACAACATTCCCCACCACATCACAGCCACCATCTTTCTGCAACCTGTCTTCCCGTCTCAGAAATCCCTGAGATCTGATGTTTAGATTTCTCAATCCCATAAATGACAAGATACTGATTATTAATCACACAATATCTCGAGAAATCTCGTCTCTGATGGGATGGAGAGATCACACGTAAAGGAAGAAAGATAGAAGAACAGGATATATCTTCTATCCAGGATGCGCATGCATGGAAGGAGAGTGCCTGGTGGAGCTCGCCTTACGACATGCTTCGATCCTTTTAGTATAGCTGTAGTCAGTCTTCTTCTTCTTCCTAAGTTTGTTCGCGCAGCTGTTGACATGAGCCTCGGGTTGTGGCTTCTCCCTTTTCCTGAAAGAAATATGGCTGCTGCATCCTTTTTCACTGTTTGCTTCAGCATCTATTTCCATGGTCCACACGGGTGAAACTTAGAGCTGCAAAGAGTCATAAAAAAAGAAATGCATGGAAGGCTCAAAACGCAAGAACATGATATGATATGCACCAGAATATCCACCGTGTGGATTGTGTGGACATGTAAACAGTAGGCGGATATCGCTCGACCACACAAGCAGCCATGGCCAAGTGAAGAGAGGGCTACCCCCACGTCATTTTCTTGTATCTATCTGATGGATGGGTAAGAAGACGAACACAGCGCCACACTTGCTGACAGACGTGCGTGCGGTCGCTCGGAGAGCGAAGGATCCGAGCATGGCAACACCTCTCGAAGGCGTGCAAGGAGATGAGATGACTGCCCTGGGAACACCACACGTACGAACGGTGGCGGCAAGCAGCTCAACTGCGACAACATCGTTAGATCGTATCGGGAATACTAAGATTCAATTAATAAAAATATCTTTAATCAAAATAATAATATAATATTAAATAAAAAATAATAATAATAATAATACTTATAAGATTATCTCTTGTCTATACTTCTATTTTATTCATTAAGATTCTATTTATAAGATATAATAGTAACTATCTCATATCATTTTTTTCATCCCACTATCATGGATTAATAATTATCCTCATTAACTCCTAAATTAACTCTATAACTCTTAACATGTTAACTACCTATGTAACTAATATGAATCAATTCTCAATACTCCCCATTGATTCATAGTTACATATACTGATTTGAGATATAAAATAAACATGCTTTTGAACTGGAAGTGACATGCTGAGAATATATGCAACTTGTTCATCCGTGTCATAAATACTTCATGTTACGGCTCCATTTGCTACTAACTGAGCCTTATACTTTTGGATACTTATATCTGCATTATACTTGTTTTATACACTCATTTAAATTCAATAGCTTTCTTTTTTTTCGATAGATCCATTAGTTCCCAGGTTTAATTCTTCTCAATTAACTTGATTTCCTCCTTCATTGCTTTTCGTCATTCCTCTTTTTCAACTAATTCCTCAAAACTTATAGGATCTGAAATAAATAAATCAAATGTTGAATCATAAATCTCTGTTAGTGATCTAAACCTTTCTGGAGGGGTTTTATCTGAGGAATCATTTGTACAATTTGAATTGCTATTGGGTGAGGTTGACGTTGAACTTGTTGGAACATGATCTGTCACTTGATTCGGTGGAGTGATTAGTTCTATTGTAATACGAATTTGTGTTTCATCTTCATTGATCTCCAAATTCCAACTTGCCCTTTCATCAAATACAATATTTTTGTTAATAATAACTTTGCCACTGATAGGATTATACAATCGATATGCTTTGGATTGTAAGGAATAACCAATTAAGATGTATTTTTTTTATTTTTCATCAAGCTTATGATGATTTTTTGAATTTATCAAGGCATAAGCAATACAACAAAAAATTCTTAGATGGCTTACGGTTAGCTTTATACCATACCAAGCTTCAAAAGGAATTCGATTTATGACAGCCTTTGTCGGTGAAATATTAAACAAATAATCTGCTGTTGCAACTGCTTCTACCCAAAATTGATTCAGAAGATGCTTTTCTTTAAGAAAACTTCTTGTCATTTCAACAATATTTCGATTCTTGTATTCAGTTGTACCATTTTGCTCCGGTGTATATGGTGTTGTCAATTCCCTACAAATATCATTTTCTTCACAAAAGAATTAAACTCATTAGACATAAATTCACGACCTCTATCTGTCTGAAGTGTCTTTATACATCTATCACTTTACCTTTCTACAAGTGCCTTGAATTTTCAAAAAATTATCAAATGCTTCATATTTCAATTCCAGAAAATATATCCAACTCATGCGGCTATAATCATCAGTAAATAACAAAAAATATCGACTTCCCCCAAATAATTTTATATTCATAGGTCCACATAAGTCAGCATGAATTAATTCAAAACAATAAGATGCTCTCCATGCTTTTTCCGATTGGAAATAGTTTCTTATGAGACATAGAATTGATATTAAAAGCTATAATGCCTAGTTCAGATTGAAACAAGGCACTGATACCACAAATGTTGGAAAAGGAGAAATAAGAAAATGATAAAACAGAATATTACGATCTAATTAACGAAAATGATTTCGATCAAGAAAACGATGTAGTATTAAATAGGAGGTAAAAGAATAAGAACTTACAATATTATCTCCAAATGCATACAATCTCTTCTCTGCACTCTTGTTTCATTCATTAATGTCCTATTTATAGAATATAATAGTAACTACCTCACACCATTTTCTTCATCCTACTATCTCACTATCTCACCCATGTTAACTACCTATGTAACTATCATGAATCAATTCTCAACAGACCGCTCAAAATCCCGTCATCACCTGACTTGTCCATCTCCATGTACGTTTCATCTTAGGTTCTCCGCATTGCAAGATCTTTTAAACCCTAAGACATTCATTTTATTATACCTAATTAAACCAATGGTTCGAAGACCACCGCGAGCCATATGATTAGCAGCCTTCGGATCATATTTTAGATCTTTTCGTGAAATTTAATAACCATTATTCTCATTATTTAGAAAAATACTTGATCAGTGCACGAATACATGCAGCTCCAGAAATCCTCAATTACCGATGCCAAACTGTGATGTTTCTGTCTGGATCTCAGATTCGAAGTTGAAAACCAAGACGATGGGCCATTGCTGCCTCTCATATCCTTTGCTTGAGATCTAACGAACAACCAGTCTCAATCATTTCTATCATCTAGTTTCCCAGTTAGAAGAACCCTACAGAAACCTGCTTCCCATGCATCCTAACACCATTAACGTGCATCGGGCAGAACATGCTTGAAGCTCCTATACGTTTGTCTCCATTAAAACACCACATAATATATCTGATTACCTCCATCTAGCTTTGCCTCGTCGTCAAAATCATCATCGATTTAAAATAACAAAGGTCATCATAACATATAATTGTCACACATGACTCCCACACCTCCCATGTCCGCAGCCACCTGCACAAAAGAGAAACAAGCACTCCCACGCCAACCTTTCTAAACCAAAACGACAAAAGGTCACATAGTTTTTGTTATCTGTGTTTTGATTCCAGGCTTGTTGCATGAGACACACAGCAAAGAGCGGGTGGACGGCGACTTTTGTTTGCTGTTGCAGGTCCATCAACATCATACACATGCGTCGTTTGGTGGAGCTGCGTTGCATCGTTTCTTTGTGGAGGGAGAGAGAGAGAGAGAGAGAGAGAGAGAGGGAGGGAGAAGACGAGGACATGGACAGGCAGGGAAGAAGATTCCAGTACTGCACGCGAAGGAAGCAACAGTGCAACACCACCACGTTCATGATGAACACGGGAAGCAGCGAGGAAGGAAGGGCACTTTAGCATTATAATTCAAAAGGAGAAGAGCTAAGGGGGGATTTTGTTCGTACTCGTGAACAGTCTCTATTAAGATATCTGCTTAGGGATCTGTAACTTATCATTGCCTCTCTCTCTCTCTCTCTCTCTCGCTTCGCTTTTCTATGTGATCTGATATGGTTAATGTAATTGTATGTGTATTATATTACGGAGAGATTGGTTTTAGTCTCGTTGGTAGCCAGCCGTCTTCGTTCTCTTTTAGTTACGTTACCGGAGAGGACGCGACGGGAGATGGTTGGTAGATGAGGTGGCGTCGCGCGGTTAAAAAAAAAAACAATTGGAGGGCTCGTCCACTGTCGCCTCACTCATGACGCGGCCAGCGCACGACGGGTCCCACAAAATACCGGGATTTGTGGTGGGGTACGCGGGTTCCATGACCGGCGCACATGTGTCGAAGAGATCGATGGTTTCCACCCGTTCAACAATCGACCCGCATGTCTTATCCGCCGTCTCATTGGCCGAACTCGGTGGGAGACGCGGGTCTCGGCGACCCTGTGCGAAGAGGGGAGTGACGCGCGAGGAGGGGGGGTGACACGAGGACGGTTGGCCGATGGAGGGGATCCGGCGGAGGGGCTCTGTCGTTGCAAGGGAGACGGAGGGGGCCCAGGCGCCGCGGCGCACGTGAGGGCGGTGGTGGAGGGCCTGACCTTTGAGGGCGTCGCCACATGGGTTGCGGGGAAAGGGGCGCCGTAGTTCACGGACGGGGCCTCCGTTAAGACGGCCGTCTGTTGCCGTCCGTCGAGCCAGCGCTGGGGGTGTTTTTGTGTATATTGAAGGTAGGGGTAGGGGGTGGCAAGTGCAGTGGACTGGGCGATGTGATGGTGCACGCCCATGAACCCCACGAGGATGGTGGGGAAGGTGGGTACAGCTTCGATGTCTATTCTAACACAGGGAACGGGGTTTTCCACACACAACACGAGGGTGTTACGCCACGTAGCTCGGTAAATCGTGGACCCTGCCGAGCCCCAGACACGGGATCGTCAGCGGTAACATCAACGAGCGCGTGGTGCGATCACCGACGCAACTCCGCACGTGCCCCGCGTGCTTGCACCAGTCACTTTCTCCCGCGTTGATACGGAGGGGACGGGGATGATGGTGTTGCTACCTCCCACGTTTGTCCTTTGCTTTCGCTTTCTTCTTTTTTATCCTGCAAAGCGGTCCGCGACTTTTGGAAGCATGCACGACGATCACCTGCCTCTCCAATCACGTCCCAGCAAATGTTGCAGGGCATCTGCGTTGGGGGTTGTAAGATCGCTCCTGCACAAACAAGAGCTGAATGTACTAAGATCCAGCCTCTGTCGGATCCAATCAGTTACAGATTCAAACCATGCATTTATAATAAATGACTCCAAACACATCTGAACCATGGTTTGACCAGTAAAATATAATGGCATCGAACCATTTCATCAGGCTAAACCAGGAGAAGTAAAGTGCGCCAGACAAAGAAGAGACAAGATCGAACCAGTACGGATGTATAGCACATCAACATCCCATCCATATAAAAAAAAAAAAATGGAACAAAACCAAGTTACAGATAAGATATTGCCGACTGACTATAAAACATAGCTCAAACTGGTTTATAAAGATGTGAAATCCATTTGCAATTCAAATAAATGTAGTCGCCAACATACAGACCATATTACAACAATTAGTGATCCAAATTTGGAAAAAAAACATGGAATTAAACTTGCTCCCTAATTATCCAGGTAGCATAACATAATGATAAATGTATATTATATGATTCAGACTGATGTGGGAGTTGACTGCTATAAATTTTTTTCGGCCATAACGGATCTTACAACATTCTGCACAAATGTATAGAAGCATTCACGACAAGAACTGGGCATAAGTTTAGACTTTCGATGCTGCTTAATTTGTTCCGAGTGTTGGCATACCGGACTTGGAAAAGAACGAGCACCTGACTTCGAGTGTTCTAACCCACAAGCAGCCAAGATGGTATGGGTAGCAATCCTTGCAACTTCTTTGAATCTCACAGTTCCTGCAGAAAGCAACATATTTCTTTCTGTTAAAGATATAAAATTAGATCTGTTCATCAAAAAGAGGCATCACTAGAGAATCATAAAGTTCCATTTGTAGCATTGTTTCATATCAAAGATCTTGGACCCCACGAGTACGTAGCCAGATAGTTAACAGACTAACTTACGGGGACACAATTTGTAATCCAGTATTGCATGGTTACAACTTCAGGAAAAGTAAAAGAAAACAAGAGAGAGATAATTAAATCACAGGAAGTAAAGGTGATATTTGTTGAACCATATTTTTGTCCTAACCGCTAATGATTATCAACGTCCAAAGTTGTACATCCTCAAAAAGGAGTCTTCTTTTCCAGTCATACATTTTTTTTAATGTAAGTAGAAATAGTAAAAAGATATCTAACATCACAATGTTTTGAGATCAGTAAAAAATTATATATATAACAGGCTAAAAAACCAACGATAAAGATGCAGATGTTAAGCCAGTTTACACAAACATGACTAATTCCAAGATTAACTGTGTGATCATGCAAAAACCAACTTTAACTAAAGCAAGGAAACAAGGGATTCACACAGCATTAAAACATCAGAACAATCAAAACTTGGGGAAGAGGACATCAAAATGGCCATTGGATAAGTCTAAGTTGAGATTGGTATTAGAAGCATGAAAGAGTAGCACCTTCTAATCTCTACACACAGTAGCAAAATGAATTTTTTGGTGAAGTAGCGTAATTACCTAATTGTTGATCTCTGCTTAGCAATTTTAAGTTCAGCTTAACCAAAGACTGAACCTCACTTTTAGAACTGTTGTCAGCTAAACCATTGGTTTTCATCAAACTACCACAAACATGTGCACCCAAATCACATTTCCTATTATCAAAATGTCGCTCTCTACTTGGAAGACTCAAGTTGAGCTTCTCCAATGATTTAGAGTTGCTGCTGGAAGTGCATTTTGCCCTATCATTGGTCATGGTCAAATTCCCATCCATCTTGTTCCCGTTGACTTCTTCGCTGTTGCCTTCAATGTTTGAGGAACTGAAATTAATCAGCTTTTCAGATGGTGGGGTGAAAACACATGATTGTGGACAAGTGACAGAACCTGGATTGACCATTGACTCTTGAAAAATAGACCTTGTTGAAGTACCAGATGAGACTAGCTGTCGTGCTAGATCACCCTTCCAGCGAGGTCCTTGCGAATTTTGCATATCAGTCACTTTATGTGCATCTGGAGTTTGCTTGAAATCACTTTGGGAGTTATGCTTCTGATATAAAGTGAAACATCTGTCATCTGATCCAGTACCAAGAGTTATTTTGCCAACACGTGATTTACCATTGCAAGTGCTTGAGCCAGACTGAAGTTTTTCAGTACCCTTCAAGACCTTAGCCTTGCTAGGGTAGTTTACAGCATCCTGTACAACAGTCCTCTTACCAGGGGAATTTAGAAAATTATCACGTTTGCTGTCTCTTTGAGTTGCTTGTGTTGCCCTTGCAATTTTCATCATTTTCCAGGCTTTGTCAATATCCGGTGAATTTCCAATATTAGCTGTCTTGCCACAAACATTAGCAGATGTGTGCTCCCTGTTTGTGCTAGATGTGGTGGCTTGCTGTCTGGATATGCGAGGACTACCGTAAGCACTAGCAGATGTTGGTTCTCTGTTGATGTGGGATGTGGTGATTCCCTGTCTTGATATGTTAGGACTAGTTCCTGCAGGAAGTGATCGTCTTTTCTCATTTGTCGTTGCACCCAATAAATTTGAAGAAAAGTGCAATGAACCATCACGAAGAGAATTCCAATTTTCACGCAGGCCTTGTATACGATCATGCAAATTACGACAAGTGCGCAAGGTTCTAGCTCCTGTCTCAATACATTTTGCTGGGCCACATAAAGGTTTTCCAACAGAAGAAACAGAGGAAGACTGCTCAGTCTGCAGACCAGAGTCTTGATTTTCACCGTGACGTGAGTTTCTGGATAGTGATCTGCAACCAGTACTTTGTGGTTCAAGAACATCTTTAGTTGAGAACCTTCTTGATGAATTAGAAATGATTTCATCAGCTACAATGTCATAGATTGACACTGATTGCTCAGGCACTTGAGTTGTGTACACATTTTTGAAGGAATCTTGAGGGCAATGATCATCATCAGACTGAGATTTCAAATGCTTATCCCTGGAAATGGTGCAATCAGGGCAGTACCAATCACCCTCAGGTATGGTAGGTCCCAGACCGCTACAATAAGTGTGAGAACCTGAATCACATAAGTCACAAAGTAGCAGCAATTCCTCATTTTGAGAACCATGGCATATACTGCAGCTCACATGTGCATATGGATCTGAAAGGCCCACACTCTCGTTGCCAAGTGGATGGTAAACCTGCAAACTGGAACAATTTTTTATCAAGCTCAAACAAACACTTAATTTGTCAGATTGTTTAGAATAATTTGCTAGAATACATAACAAAAATGAGAATAACTGCAAAACACATAAGATAGGTAGCTGATCAAAGCTTACAAGCATAAAACAAGCATAAAAGAGGAACGACATGAGTTCTAAGATCATCAGAGAATGACCGAATAAATAAAATATATTTCCCAGCATTATATAAAAATGATGTGAAACTATAATGATTTTTCCAATGGTGTGATTTCATCAAATTTGGTATCCAAGCATCTATCTCACGTCACAAAGTCAGATAGTAAAGAAAAAAAGGTACAAAATGTGAGTACAACAGAGGTAGTGATGCTAAAAATAGAGTACAACAGAGGTCACAATTGTAAAAATAGATGTTCCAAGTAGCCATAAACAGAATAACAATTAAAAACTGCCTTCAAGAAGTAAGGGCAGCACCAAACTGTCATGGACAACAATGTAAACAAGGTGTTCGATAAAATGCTCGTGTTTGTCCATATCCTTCGGTTTAGGTACATATATTGTACAACAAGAAGCGGGCTTGCAGTAGGCTTAGCAGCCCTAGTTTGATTTGCTTTATGGCCAAGTTTGGCTTGTAAATACAAGTGTGTCTTATAAGCACTTGTGGGGACTTCGGTCTGTAATGAACCATTACCCTTTGTGTGCAACCTCTCTGAGTTTGTAATGTCCATGGGTGTAATACGTATTTGGCTTTATAAAGTGTTTACTTGAGCAGTTGCTTGTGGATCCCGTGGGAATTGCTTCTTCTAGCCCGTTTTCTCTTTTGTAAGTCTAAGGGACTCTAGGAGATCTCGAGGAGGCCTGACCTTTGCGGACGGACACGCATGGGTGCCGCACGTTTTAGGCAAAATCAGCTAAGCTCGTGACAATGTGGTATCAGAGCGGGACAAGCACACGCAGAAACACTTGCCATACAAACGTGGGGGACCTAGCTGGGCCGTGTGGAGGACAGTCAGCACACGCAACCGTTTGGGGGAAAACGGACATTGAGATGAAGGGAAAGGAGTCGCTTGGAGGAGCGAGCATCCAGGCTTGGCATTCAGAGGAATGGCTAACCCCTTTGCGCGAGAGGCACCACAAGGACAAGCAAGCGAAGAAGAATGCGTAGCAAACAAAGATTTGGATGGTTGAGTTCGAGCTATAGCTCGACGTTGACAACCAAACTTGACGGTGCTCAAGGCAAAGCGGAGCGCTTGGTGAAAGATGAGACCGTGCAAGGTGGGAGGTATTGTGTAATGACCGAAAGAGTTGTGCAAAGCTCACATAGGTGAGGGGAATTGCTAACTCGAAGGATTCGGAACTCATGCAAGGGCTTGTACACAGACGATGGAGGGCCATCCCAAGGCGTGATCGGAACTCGATGCCATGAAGCATCAGGACTTTCTCTTCAACATGGAAATGATACGTCCGTAGGCGGCTTAAATGTGTAATAAGTTCAGCACATTGCTAGACCTTGAAGGGTGCAGTGGAGACTGTATTGGCAAATGGTCGCAATCTAGCAAGTGCATTTACGAGGGCAGAACAAGGCACAAGTTCAGCAAGACGGAGTAGTCCAATGGAGATGGTGGTCTCCGAAACTTCCAGTGGGAAGTATGTAAAGAGAAAAGTTGCTTCAGCAAGACAGATATCCAGAAGAGATAAGTCCTAGTTCTCTAGTGGGAGAATCATGTGCAATGGACTGCACATATTGAGGAAGAGTTCCTCAAGGCTATATCTCCATAAAGGTCAACGGACCTAGCGAGTGACGTGGAATCGTCGCATGATCTCGAATGAGGTAATGCATTGGTGGATGCATTTCGAGATCAAGTGGGGGAGCAATCCAAGGCAACATCATATGAAGGCACACTTGGACTCGATGCAGAAATCGAACTCAACAGAGGGCTGACCTTTGCGGACGGACACGCATGGGTGCCGCACGGCTTAGGCAAAATCAGCTAAGCCCGTGACAAAACGTGGGTAAAACAACAAGATGCCAACTAAAGTCCTCGCATTCAATAATTCAAGCTCACTTGTACAAGTGGTTTGGACTGGATTTCCCAATCCAATGACTAGCGAGTACTAGTATCATGATCCCTTCCTCCTTCCCTCCCTCGCTCCCTCTCTCTCACACCACCATCCCCACCCTCCCTCCCCCCCTCTCTTGCTCTATTGCCACCTCCACCTCAATCTCCCCCCTCTGCCTAGTCCTACTCAGCCTCATAGGATGAGCAACAGTGCGACAGATGATTCTTGCTGCATCACCACCTTCATCAAGTTTTGCATATGCTACCTACTTCCGCAACAAGGTCACCTAACCATTTGTCAAACCCTCAAATCTACACCTCTCCACCCTATCCTTGCCTCATCTCTCTTTCACTCTCTGCCTCTAGTGGTTCAGACATTACCAACCTGTATAATCACATGGTATGACGGTCTGGACTGATACCATGCCAGTTAAGCCAAGGATCAGTATCAGTACTAAATCAAGATTTTTAACCTTTGTTTCAATATATTCACAAAGATGATCTCAACATGTGTAAAATTGTATTAACATGCAAAAAATGGATTTTCTTGATCTAAAACATAAAAAAAGTTTAAAATATGGCAACAACGTCTGGTACTATACCTCTAGGATTATTTTAAATTCTTCCAACTATCAGAGGTACATATGCAATAGCCTAATGATAAAAAGACAAAACACCTTTTCATATATATGAAGTATCAAAAAGATGACAAAGCAAGAAAATATGGATGAGATATGGATATTACACAATTTGCACATGATGACACAGCAAATCCCTTTTTCTTCTAAAAAGAGAAGTCATTTTGGTGAATAAATATTGTTACACAGTATTATGAGTTTTCCATGTTCCATATAATTTAGTAAAAATGTTATTCAACAAGAAGCAAGATATTATATCATATAAAAAACAACCAATACAAATAAGCAAATCACTACAAGCATTGCAGATCTAACCACCAAACACAAAAGTTATAAACAATGATAGAAAAATAACAAGGCTGTTTCCTTAATATATCTATCATTAGTCGTCCTACATTAAATTGCAGCAAATCCCACTAAAAACATTTTAAGAAGAATCAGATACTGTGCAATCTACCTCCAGACTTCTACTAGTATTTAGAAGAGAAGATAGAAAGAGAAGGAAGGGAGAAAGGAGGTGAACTACATGCAAGAAATGGTGGTAAAATTATTTGAAACTCCTGGATATAATTGTTGGTTCACAGTTCACTGCCGGACCTACATGGGTGAAGAATTCAAAAGCTCGTAAGCAAGGTTATAATAAATCATTACTAAGGCAATGCAGCTGGTGAAGAATTCAAAGCTCGTAAGCAAGGTTATAATAAATAAGGACAGCAAGTGCATGGTAAAGAAGCATCCTTTTCTTCTTATGATACACCCAAGGTTTTCAATTTCAGGTATCAAAACCAGTCCATTGCCGGACCTACATGGGTCTAGTCTGTTCCAAGGAAAAGGAAGAGGAGGAAGAGGAGGTGGTCGAGAACAAAGAGGAAAAAAAGAGAAGAAGGCTGAGATGTACCAGAGTTGGTGGCCGATAGCGGTGGATGCACGAGCAATGATGGTGGCGAGGAAACTTCCGAGGGATCACGAGGTTCATGACTCCTCACGAGCCCTAGCGCATTGTGGCTTAAAAAAAGAAAGAACAGATAGGCATACAAGACTGGACTGCTCAATTTTCAGCATCCACTTTCTGCTAACCGATCAGACTAGTAAATACCAACTGAAAGGTACCGAGCTGGGCAAAATTAGAATTCTCACACACTTGTACTTGGTAGCGACAAAGAAATTGTGCATCCACAATAGGATGAAAGGAATAAGGGAAAAAATTGCCCTTCTTTAGTATGAGTAAGCACATCTATCAAAACCAAGTCCTCATTAAGGAAAGCAACACCAACCTAACATCTCGAATAGAATCTCCCTGATGGAGTTCTCCATTTATTTAAGTAATGATCAAATATCACCAATACACTCAACTTCAAGGGATTAACTACATGGCTAATTGGTACACAAATTTAAATACTTATTTCTTCTCAAGAAGTTTATCTATCCTCATTTGGCAGGTCTATAGGTCCTTAACATTTCCACTCCTGACATTAAGTAAACATGGTACAAGACATGACACAGGAAAGCATGATTTATTTCACACAAGAATCAAAGAGCATTAACGCCCATGTTTAAATAATCATTATCCCGGTCTTGTGTATGTTTATAGACGAAGCCTTGGCCAAGCTAACCATCTTATTCGTACAAATTTTACTACCTTATTTAATCTCCCCTCCTCCATTTCTTCACATCATAGATCAAGTTTCAATTTTTCTTTTATAATATAGGCGTTGAACTAATACGAAACTGTATTCAGAAAAGAGAAACAAATCAATCCTTAAAATGACAATTGTGTGCATATGTGAAAGCCTATCATAAATCTCGTTGTCCTGGGCGCTTAGAGACAAGACAAGCAAATCAGTTCCAACGACAATTGCACATTCTATTTGTTATTGATAAGACGAAACATTGAGCAATTAAGCTAGATCCACATAATTTGCTAATTTCAACTAATTCGCCTGACCTGGTCGCGGACGGGAACATCGACGAGCCGCTCAACGAGGAACACCCCATCCACGGGGGGTCGGCGGATGGACCGAAACCGCCGCTTGCAGAGGGGGCACCGTGACTCAACCTTGGCCCACTCCATGATGCAGACGAAGCAGAAGTAGTGGTCGCAGCTGTCGATTCGACCGCGGATCGACCGCTCGGAATCGGAGAAGCAGATGCCGCACGTCTTCCCCTCCGCCTCCTCCTCCACCGCAGCCGAAGAACCCTCGCCTGCAGCAGCCGCAAGCTCCGGCTCCATCTTCTCCTTGCCCTTGGCGGTCGATCCGGGGCTCGGAGCCATCGTTCCGGCTAGGGATTTCAGGCGCTTAGCCGGTGCCGGATAGGGTTCGGCCACCCCCTCCATTCTCCTTTCCCGAGCCCATTGCGTTCCGTTTCCTCCGTCCCCACCGCTTTCTTTTATAACCCGAGTCGGTTGCGGGACGTAATCGTCTAAATAGGTCGACTTGGGTTCGGTCGATTTGTTCCTAGTGTATTTGGTTGTATAGTGAATGTGACGACGTTCTTATCTATGTCGACTTCATGCAAACAATTACTTTTGATTCGATCAGATCCATTAATGTCACCTTTTTAAACTTGCACGACTTGTCGGCTCGTATCGATTAGGTGTAGCCGGCACTCCGTTGTTAAACACACATGATTTGGTAAGTCGCAAGAATAAATATGTTCATCAATTTTCCTTTTCTAATTTTTTTTTATGCAACCCACTCCTGTATTATTTTTCATCTAATTAAGAGCTAGATACATAATAAAAGGTTAGCTAATTCAGATTGGACAAGGAAGATTAGATAAATCAATTTAGGGTTGGTTATAAGTTTGACATCGTTGACTATGGTAATAGACCAAGATCCATGCTGTCGATGATGATCGCCCACCTAACTTCTTCATGGTTGGGCCACCACTACCTTAGAATCATCGAAAGGGTAGATTCCCCGGGTTTGTGATAAAGGGGAGTTAGTATTGCTCCAATTGTACCCACCTAAGACCGTAGACGGTCGTCTCCTTGAAAGGCTGGGCCCGTAACGAGACGAGCAGCGGAGAGAGAAGAACCGGGGCGGAGGATAGGAAGGCCATGGCGGAGGAGCAGAGGCGCGCCCACATCCTGGTGATCCCGTACCCGGCGCAAGGCCACATGCTCCCCCTCCTCGACCTCGCCAGCCTCCTCTCTGACCGTTTCCGCCTCGTCGTCACTGTCGCCGTCACCCAGGGCAACCTGCACCTCCTCTCCCCACTCCTCGCCCGCTCTCCCGCCGTCTCTCCCCTCGTCCTTCCCTTCCCAGACAACTCCTCCCTCCCCCAGGGGCTCGAGAATACTATGTTCCTCTCCCCGCCCCAGTTCGGCCTCCTTTACCACGCCCTCGGTGGCCTCCACGGCCCCATCCTCCGGTGGGCCCGCGCCCAACCCGATCCCCCCGACGCCGTCCTCTCCGATTTGTTCGTCGGTTGGACTGCTCGACTTGCAGCCGAACTGGGAGTTCCCCGCCTCGTCTTCAGCCCCTCCGGCGCCTTCGCCCTTGCCGTCATGAACTCGCTATGGCGCCGAATGCCACAAAGGTCCGACGTTGACGACCCTAACGGACTCGTCGCCTTCCCTTCCCTTCCAGGGTCGCCCGTTTATCGCTGGTGCGAGCTCTCCACCCTCTGGAGAAGTTACAAACGGGGCGACCCTGTCTCCGAGTTCATCAGAGAGGGGATGCTGGCCAACCTCGGGAGCTGGGGGCTGGTCGTCAACACCTTCTCCGACCTCGAGGGGACGTACTTGGATCATCTGCGCAACGAAGACCTTGGCAACCCGCGGGTCTGGGCGGTGGGGCCCCTGGCGCCGTCCGGCGGCAGTGCGTCTGCCGTCGAGCGCGGAGGTCCGGTGTCGGTCCTGGCAGAGAAGGTGGCTGCATGGCTGGACGACTGCGAGGAGGGGTCCGTGGTTTACGTCGCCTTCGGGACCCAGGCGATGCTGTCGCCGCCTGCGGCGGCGGCTCTGGCGGCGGGACTGGAGAGGAGCGGCGCTAGGTTCGTGTGGGCAGCGAGGGCCGGAACGGCGGTGCCGGAGGTGTTCGAGGAGCGCACGGCGGGCGGGGCTAGTTATCCGGGGTGGGCGCCGCAGGTGGCGATCCTGGGCCACCCGGCGGTGGGGTCATTCGTGACCCACTGCGGGTGGAACTCGGTGATGGAAGCGGCAGCGGCGGGGTGGCGCTGCTGGCGTGGCCGATGGGGGCGGACCAGTTCACGAACGCGCAGCTGGTGGTAGAGGCCGGCGTCGGCGTGCGGGTGTGCGAGGGCGGTCCCAGCTCGGTGCCGGACCCAGAGGAGCTGGCACGGGCGGTGGCCGAGTCCGTGGGCGAGCCGGGAAGGCAGAGGAGGGAGAGGGCGAAGGCGATGGGGACGAGAACGATGGAGGCGACCACAGAAGGTGGTAGCTCGCACAAGGACCTCGAGAAACTCGTGGGAGAGCTATCCAAGCTTGTCACGATGTAAAAGACAGAGTACAAAAATGCTTTGTTTGTTTCTGTTGTGCGTTTGTGTTTTTGCTTCTCAAATCATGGAAAACTTCACAGACTGACAAGGAATAATAAAACAGTTGCTTTTTGAAGCAAGACCACACGGTATCGTCCACATTTTTTAAAAAATGGTGAATTTTTTTAAAAAAACTTTTTAAATTTTTTTCGTTTTTTCTAGAAGTGTTCCTCATTTTTAAAATTTTCTGACAAGACTTTTTTTTATCTAATACTTAAAATATTCCATACTTAATAGCCAACCACATACCCCTTTTCTCTTTCTTTCCCTTCATTTTTCTATCGATCGGATAAATCGGTCTAGTATTTTTATATTTTGTTCAAGTTTCTTTTAGTAATACTAGAAAAATATAATATTTTTTATACTGCGTCATAGTATTTTCTTGAAAATACTCTAAGATAATGTAAATATATTATAACTATGTTTTTTAGAAATAACCCATTTTAAAATATATAATAAAATACAAAAAATTCATTATCTATATCCACCAAGAAAAATAAAATTCTGATAGTCAAATTCCTTTAACTTAAACTTCATTTTGGACATTCCTTCATATAAATATTTCCTATCTCTCTCTAAAGATACTCAATAAATCAGATCCAAATCTCTTGGTATACTTTCTCAAATAAATTTTCTTGTCTCAGTCTACTAGAGAGAAACTTTTACTATTCAAAATATATTCTCATTAAGTAAATGAAATATCAAAACAAATATCTTCTCACATTATTATGATAAACTCTAATTTTCAAAAATTTCTTTCCTTACCGTAGCTAGTTTTACATATTGAAATGACGTATGTTGACTTGGCTGCCACGTCCCCGCACCCTCAGACAGTAGGCCCGTCGATGTGGTCGACCCGACATATTGGAGCCAGCCTGACACAAGCATGAAAGGGTCAGTCATCGTACAGTCGACCTGACAATGGTAAGGTGGGCAGGGTCGACATCCCCCATTTGCGGGCCGAATGGTGCGTGCCTTGCCGCCAGGACCACGGACGTCATGGTGAGGTACAGCGACATGGTAGGCAATGAGGAGGATAAGGACCTAAGGTACGAACTTCCCGTAATCGTTACTATAAAAGCCTCTGTGCCTCTACGGAGTAAGGGATCGCAAATCGACAACCAAACTAACTTGACCATCGGAGAGGTCACGTCGGGAGCCCCACCTGACCCGACCTTCTTACAAGATTAGGCACCTGACCTGAGTTAAAACACTTATTCCCGACCCGAGCTCCATCACGCCAGCAGCCAATCTCCCAAGCCGAACCCGAGGGTTCCTCCCATCCAACCGAGTTCAACCTCTGTGTTGAGATGACCGCGGGCGAACTAGCGCACATGAGCTGAACCAACCGTGCCAGCTCAGCAGACACGGAGGCGGTCGCGCCTACTGAGCAAGCACTAAAGATTTTTCTCTAACATTTTGGCGCTAGAAGGAGGGCCCATGTTGCAAGAACGTCTATTTGAGTTCTCGGGTGTGGAGCATCGCTCGGAACCCAACCACCCTCAACCGACGGAGGAGGCCACCATAGCAGGGCCGACTCCGAACCGTTTTTGGAGAATGATGACCGACCCAGGGTTTCCCTCACCTGCATCTAACCCTGCTCCATTCGTCATCACGACTGAGGCTTTTCTCGGCCTCACGAATCAGGTCTAAGCACTAGCCGGTATGGTGCAAACCATAGTACCATACCTGCCCTAGCTCATACAGTCTGCAACTCAACAATCGGCTCCCTCGATGACATTTTTACAAACGGAGTCACATGTGGCCCCGAACCGAGAGACCCAACCCGAGGCGGAGCCACCACAGCGCCAGGCCGCGGAAGCCCACGCAGCCTCCCTAACTGCTACACCAGCTCGGTCGCAAAGCCGCTCTTACGATCTAATACAAAACAGTCCCGACTTCGACACCCTATCATCCGAATCCGTTGACTCGTTGAGGGAATAAGTCCGTCAAGTCCATCAGTGGCTGGACAAGGTCCAAAAGGAAGTCCTCAAATCAAAGGGAGAGATCGGAGAAAGCTCAAAAAGTGGTTCCCCGTTCACTCCCGAGATACAAGGCAAACCTCTCCCAGCCAACTTCAGACTCCTGACCCTCAAACTTTATGATGGCAGCAGCGATCCGACAGAGCACACCGCTGCATTCCACGCTCAGATGGCCCTGTATAACACGTCCGATGCGTTGATGTGTCGGGCTTTCCCGACCACCCTAAGAGGATCGGCTAGGACCTGGTTCTTCTGGTCACTGATCGAGTGACTGCCTGCGATGGTGCTCGAGATGCTACAGCGGGCGCACTAGTACATGGCCACCGAGACATTGGTGGCAGGCAAGCGAGACGAGTCAAAACGCCCCCTAACGGAACAGCCCCGAGGACACCCCCCGGGGCCACCCAAAAGGAGAGAGGATAGGTCGGGCATGTTGCCATCGAGGCCCCCCCCGATCCCCCTCAACTCGACTCGAACAAAATTTTTTTTCCAGATTCGGGAGAAGGGCCTCTTGAATGAAGTCACGCTCTCAAAGGCACGATAAAAGGAGGTATTGTCGCTTCCACAGGGAATACGGCCATGACATGGAAGAATGTCATGATCTGCATTATCAAATCGAAGACCTCATCCGACATGGACACCTGCATCGGTATGTTCGTGACCAATCCTCACTTCCCCCTAGCCAACCTCCTCGAGATTCATCACCTCAACCCAAAGGTCCAATCGAAAAGCAAATCGACGTCATCTTAAGGGGGCCAGCCTCAGGCGGTAACAGCTCCTCAGCGTGCAAGGCTTATGCGTGCACTGAGGTTGGAAAGAGGCTAGCGCATGACGAAGACCTCGACATCACATTCAGGTCGGGGAGTGAAGAGTACCCCTGCCATGATGATACATTGGTAATCTCAATCCGAATGGCCAATGCCTACGTCAAAAGAGTCATGGTTGATACGAGAAGTTCGACCGACATTTTGTATTTTGATGCCTTTCAGAAACTGGGCCTAACCAACAAAGACCTCATCACCCTAACATCTACTTTGACAGGGTTCACTGGGGACTTCGTCTCTCCGATGGGGGCGGCCATGATTCCTATCACGTTTGGAGGAAAACCGAGGTTAAAAACTATCATGGTGTCATTCATGGTGGTAAAGCTCCCATCAGCATACAACGCCATCATCGGACGACTGACCCTCAACCGGCTCAAGGTGGTCATCTCGACCTATCACCGGCTTATGAAGTTTCCGACCCGAGCAGGGGTCGGAGAGGTTAGGAGTGACCCAAGAGAATCCATACAATGTTATTTGACGGTAACAACATTATCCAAGAAATCGAAGGTCCAAGCGGCCGTGGTGGACCCCCGAAGCCCTGAGGATAGTGCTCGGGATCCCCACCCGACGGAGCAAGTTTTGGAGGTGCCCCTTGATCCAAGTCGCCTGGACATGCTGGTGAAGATCGAGTCGGGGCTCACGGAGGACCAACGAGTGCAACTGATTGAATTCCTACGAAAGAACGGGGATATCTTCGCGTGGTCTCCAAAGGATATGCCAGGGGTCGACTTGGAGATCGCTCAACATCACTTGAACATCACTCCCGGCACCGGACCCGTCAAGCGGCGTCCGTGCAAGTTTACTCCCGACCGATAGAAGGCCGTGGAAGATGAAGTCGCTTGCCTATTGGATGTCGAGCTCATTGAGGAAGTAAAGTACCCGACCTGGTTATCCAATTTTTTACTTATCAAGAAAGCTAATGGAAATTAGCGAATGTTCATTGATTATACCGATCTCAATCAGGCTTGCCCGAAAGACTGTTACCCCCTTCCTCGTATCGACCAGCTGGTAGATGCCACATCGGGACATCAGTTGCTCTCCTTTATGGATGCCTTCTCGGGGTACAATCAAATCCGAATGGCCCCGAGAGACAAAGAGAATACGACCTTCATTACTCACAACGGCACCTACTGCTACAAAGTGATGTCATTTAGGCTGAAAAATGTCGGAGCGACATAACAATGGCTGGTAAATCACATGTTCAAGGACCAAGTCGGGAGGAATATGGAGATCTATGCAAATGACATGATAGTCAAAAGTCGAAAGACCGAGGCTCATCTCTCAGATTTAACAAAAACGTTCTGCACGCTAAGGAGATACAAGATGCGGCTCAACCCGGCGAAATATACCTTCGGCATCACATCTGGAAAATTTCTCGGCTTTATTGTGCATCGACGAGGAATAGACGCCAATCCCGACAAGATAAAGGTGATACAAGAAATGCAATCCCCAAGGTCAGTAAAGGAGGTCCAACAACTTACAGGCAGACTAGCGGCGCTGAGCTGCTTCATCTCTCGAGCCAGAGATAAAAGGTTGACCTTCTTCCGAGCATTGAACACCTCCCCCAAATGCGAGGAAGCATTCCGCAAGTTAAAGAGCCACATCGAACACCTCCCCCAGCTGACATTGGTGAAGGATGGAGAGCCTCTCGGCTTGTACCTTGCAGCATTTGACATGGCGATCAACTTGGTCTTGGTAACGCTCGACAAAGTTGGGCAAAAGCCGATCTACTACACCAGCCATGTCCTGGCAGGTCCCGAGCTCCACTACCCTCCTATAGAGAGATTGGCCTTGGCGCTGATCCTGGCGTCAAGAAAGCTAAGGCCATACTTCCAGACACATCCCATTAGGGTGATAACCGACCAACCCTTATGCTAGATACTCTCAAAGTTTGATGTTGCAGGTCAGATTCTTAAATGGTCGGTCGAGTTAGGGGAATTTGACATCGAGTACGTTGCAAGAAAGGTGATCAAAGGTTAAGTGATGGCAGAATTTTTCTCGGAACTCACACCCCCAAAGACCCCGTCGAGCTCAGACCCTGGATGGACACTGCACATTGATAGTTCCGCCAACTCGGAAAGAGAAGGCGTCGGTTTGGCGCTTAAGGACCCCTTTGGCCACATCTTCGAGCACGCGCTTCGGTTAGAATTCAAGGCCACAAACAATGAAGTAGAATATGAGGCACTACTGTTCGGTTTAAAAGTCGCTGTCGAACTGGGTGCGGAAAACATTGAGATATTTATTGACTCCCAGCTCATTGTAGGCCAGGCCAATAGAGAGTTTGAGACCCGGGAAGCGACGATGGTCAAATACCTGGCCGAGGCGTGATGCATGATGGATTAATTTCTGAGATGTATCATCACCAAAGTGTCCCGAGCCGAGAATTCACAAGCGAACGCCCTAGCTAGACTTGCATCCTCCTGCGCAACCGACACACCATCGGGGGGAATAGTGAGAATCCCCGGACCTTCTATCAACTTAGGGATACTATCCATTGATGAAGAAGAAGGAAGCTAGATCACTGAGATCATCCATTTCAAGTAAACAGGAGCCCTCCCCGAGGACAAGGCGGTTGCCCGATGGATCAGGAGGACAGAGTCATGGTACTTCATTATCGATGGTCGGCTCTATTGGCGAGGCTTTAGCCGCCCTCGCTTCGGTGTTTGCATCCAACCGAAGCGCGCACCACCATAGTCAAGACCCATGAGGGCATATGTGGAGACTACATCGGTGCTCGGACCTTAGCGGACAAGATTCTCACGCAAGGTTATTATTGGCCCACCCTACATAAAGACGCTCAGACCTATGTGTAAAGCTGCGAGCCATGCCAGAAGCATGCCCAGATCCAACATCAACTGGTCGTACCACTCGCAACCGCCGACTGTGCTTGGCCTTTCGCCCAATGGGGAATGGACCTCTTCGGTCCCTTCCCCCCAGCTTCAGAACAATGGAGGTTCCTAATAGTGGGAGTTGATTACTTTACTAAGTGGCTCGAGGCCGAGCCATTGGCCTCCATTACTGAAAGGCAAGTTGAAGGATTTGTGTGGAAAAATATCATAACCAGGTTCGGCCTTCCTAAAGTCATAATCACAGACAACATAACGTAATTCAACAATGCAAAGTTCAAGGCATTTTGCCAAAGCTATTGCATCCAACTAAAATTTAGCTCGGCCGCCCACCCCCAAGCCAATGGACTTGCCAAGGTGACGAACCAAGCCATTCTCGGGCACGTCCGAACTATAGGGACGCTGCCCGGGTTGCGGAACATGCAACCCGTATTCGACCGGGATACTGTACCACTCCCTAATCACAGCAAGTGACCCCTCAGTCACTGTTGTGTCTAGGTTATGATCCACTTTTATGACCTCCAGATCTCTCAGGGCCCTCGCATTGACTGACGACAGGGGGCCCGAAGACGCTCCCGAGGGACTGGCCTCGGGATCACCCAGACTCACTCCTCCCGACCTCGGGGAAGAAATAACCCTAACGCTACTCGAAGAGTCCGAGGAGGTTATTCTGATCTATTCAAAAAATACCAACTAAAGGGATGCTAGGTGGCTAAGGGGAGATCCAAGGGAGAAGCAAAGAAGGGCAAAGTGAACAAGTAAGGTCTCAACCTAGCCGTAGGAAATTTATAGGATCCAAGAGTGTCGTTTCGGCTTCCCGAGGCAAAGCAAAGCACCACCCCAAAACCACCTAGTGCATTAAATGCATCACCACATTGAATGTAAACCCGCGTTGAGAGCACTGCGACGCAAGAAAAATAATAATAAAATGCATATGCAATAGTAATGAATAAAAATAATGATAGTAGTGGCACGATACAAGTCCTCTCTTAGCCAAATCCCCAAGATTTGTGCCCAAGTTCACCCTCTCGACCAAATCCCCAAGATTTGTGCTCGAGTTCACCCTCTCGGCAAAATCTTCAATATTTGTGCTCGAGTTCACCCTCTCGGCCATATCTCTAAGATTTGTGCCCGAGTTCACCCTCTTAGCCAAATCCCCATGATTTGTGACCAAGGTCACCCTCTCGGCTAAATCCCTAGGATTTATGCCCGAGTTCACCCTCTCGGCCAAATCTCTAAGATTTGTGCTCGAGTTCACCCTCTCGGCCAAATCTCTAAGATTTGTGCCCAAGGTCACTCTCTCTACTAAATCCATAGGATTTGTGCCCGAGGTCACCCTCTCGGCCAAATCTCCAAGATTTGTGTCCGAGTTCACCCTCTCGGCTAAATCCCCAGGATTTGTGACCGAGTTCACCCTCTCGGCCAAATCTCCAAGATTTGTGCCCAAGTTTACCCTCTCGGCTAAATCCCCAGGATTTGTGACCGAGTTCACCCTCTCGGCCAAATCTCCAAGATTTGTGCCCAAGTTTACCCTCTCGGCTAAATCCCCAGGATTTGTGCTCGAGTTTGCCCTCTCGGCCAGTTCGCTTCCCGAGCCCCTGCTCGGTCGGATTAACTCATGCTCGGTCGAATTAGTTCCTGAGTTCATGTTCGGTCAGATCACCTCCCGAGCCCCTGCTCGGTCGAATCAGCTCATGCTCAGTTAGATTAGCTCCTGAGCTCCTGCTCGGTCAAATCACCACCTGAGCCCTTGCTCGCTCGAATCAACTCCCGAGTTCAGGACCCAACCTCTTGGGTTCCTGCTCGGTCGATCAACCTCCGGCTGGGGCTCAGCCTCGCTCCGGATCACTTCCCGAGCCCCTGCTTGGTCGGATCAACTCATGTTCGTTCGGGCCAGAGACTACCCTAACCTCACTACCATTCGACGGCTCATTACAAGATCTCATATTCAGCACCCTAATCAGGAACCTCGAGAAGGTCTCCTCGGGGGGGAGGGAGGAAATGATATGACGGATGTTGACCTGGCTGCCACGTCCCCGTGCCCTAAGACAGTAGGCCTGCCGACGTGGCCGACCCGACGTGTTGGAGTCGGCCTGACACAAACATGGAAGGGTCAGCTGTCGTACGACCGACCTGACAAGGGTAAGGTGGGAAAGGTCGACATCCCCTAGTTGCAGGGTGGACGGCACGCGCCTTGCCGCCAGGACCACAGACGACATGGTAGGCAATGAGGATGATAAGGGCCTCAAGTACGAACGCCCCCGTAATTGTTACTATAAAAGCCCCTGCGCCTCTACGGAGCAAGGGGATCGTAAATCGACAACCAAACTAACTTAACCGTCATAGAGGTCACGTCGGGAGCCCCACTCGACTCGATCTTCTTGCAGTATTGGGTAGCTGACCCGAGCTCCACCATGCCAGTACCCGACCTCCTGAGTCAGACTCGAGGGTTCCTCCCATCCAACCAAGTTCAACCTCTGTGCCGAGACGATCGCGGGCAAACTAGTGCACACGGGCCTGAACCAACCGTGCCCGCTCAGCAAAGACGGAGGCAGGCCGTGCCTACTGAGCCGGCACCAAAGATTTTCCTCGAACACATATCTAAATTCTTTATTCTCTAAGGTTCCATAAATCTAAAAATATTATGGATCAATTTTTGGTACACGTATATATCCATGGCCATTTCTCTCCTGTAGCAAGAGAGAGAGAGAGAGAGAGAGAGAGAGAGAGAGAGAGTAATCACAGAAACAACTGAGGACACTCATTCACACTCCCTAAGTCAGCCTCCTCCTCCCATGATGGTGCTTGATAGCCTGCCAACCAACCCAGCTTAAGCACCTTCGTACTATGATTTCATCCATGTATTGGCTGCTTCTACAAGTTCTTCGTTTCGATACCATCATCCACGAGACGAAGGTCACTTGAGGATGAAGAAACCGCGCTTAAACAAGAGGACGACCAAGCAAGCGGCGTGCCTGCTTTCATGGTTTTGACTGATCACAGTCAAATCACATATACATCAATGTTTTCAGACTCTGCTTTCAGGGATGCATCTCCCAAACCTAATAAAATATGTCACTTTTCATGAGTAAACATGATGGCCAACTCCAACTGGTCATTACAACAAATGAGTGTCCCAAAACTCTTGATTCAGTATTGGCTAAGAAAACACAAAGACATAATTCAGATGCTTTTAATGTGTACAAACACATTGATAACTGCTGTTCTTGCACATTCTTTGTTGATCTCGCTCCAAACTGATGATTGCCAAATGTCACAAACTCGATTCACCGAGAGGTTGAGAATGGTTATATGTTCTCATCAGACTCCCACACTTTTCTTTTCTGCATGGCTGTGCCTCTGATAGTTTCCTATAATTCTCTCGACATCTAATAATTTCTGTGCAAAGCATATTTGAACAGGTTATTTCGATGTTATACGTATAAAAAGGTCATATAACAAGCATTTTACCACTGTTTTATAGGTCATCATTCCCTCTATAATTTGCCGATCAACTGCTGCAAGCCAGCAACTGGATCCTTACTCAGAAGCACTAATAACTTGAGTTTTGCAGACCTACTCTTCTCCTCTACACCCTGGAATATCTCGATCCAGCAAGGTTTGATTACCGGATCACACAAGGCTGTAACGATCCACATAAAACCTCATTGATGACCATATCCTGCTGATCAATGAAATCTAGAATGCTGATTTAAGCTTATGAAGATAGTTATTTGCAATGACTTCCAGTGGTTTCTGTATATATTTGCAACTTCCTGTTATTGTCATTTATAACAAGTCAACTTCCAACTTACCCAACATCTCACTCTAGTAGCCAAGTTAGAGAGAGAAAAGAAATATTGTTGGGTTATGCTGACCTGTTCTTCAATTTGGATTTTATTGAATGTCACAGTCCAGCTCCATCTGATGGCATCACTTGTGGAGCAGGTCAGTGATTACCTGAGAACAAGAAAACACAGCCATTTAATAATCTATTGACTTCATTTTGCATGCTTCTATGAGCCTAACACTTGTAAGATTCCTTAATCAACATTCACAGATTGGTGCAAGATGTTAGCTTGGTTGTAAATTGCAACATGGTCATGTGGGAAGCATAGGAATGTTTTCTACTGCTACAGCAACAGCAAAGTGACAAAGTTCCAACATGTTTTCTACTGCTTATATCGAATTATGGATTTCCAATATAGGCTGTATTTCTACAGCAACAAGAATTCATGTACTAATTTGAACCATAATTATAAACACAACAAAGCTTTTATGAACAGAGGTAGTCCAACTTATAGTTTTATCATGACATCATAGTAGAGAATGTGATGAGTTTGAATCCTTGCTCTACCTCTTCTATTTCACCCATACATGAAAAGCCTGTTGATCTTGAAATTTAAATGTTTAGGGAAAGCGATAACCAACTTTATCATGTTTGTGTATCTAAATCTGGTAGTTGGTTCAAATAACAATTTCAGGGATTTAATATAAATAAGATCTAAATGTGACAGTCAAAATGCAAACAAGGAAAGTTCTAATTCAAAGTTATTTCATTATCAATTTCAGCAATTTAATATATTGTATTGGAAACTATGCTTGATAAGGACATGCATGTGCAGTTTATGTATCTCAGCTTCTCCTAAAGTATTGTAGTGCTGCATTCTTGGAATCTGGATTATTTCACTCTAAAAAAGATTACATATAAATGGTTCAGGCAGGTTTGACAGAGTATATATAATATTCTTTTCTACACAGCAATAATGGTAATAAATGATGTTAGATGTACCTAACATATGTAAAACACCAATAAAGCAAGGTACACATAAAACCTTTGACCTGTTCAACATAGCCTTCTGAAACACTTGGGAGGGATTAAAAACCAGTGCTGGGGAAGACAACAGTTAGTTCTGTGTCTTTATGAAGCAAAACTGCAGAAGGGCAGACTTGCAGGAGAGTTTCAGTTGGATGTCTGTAAGCACTTTCAATCTCCCTCTGTGTGCATTATTTGTAGACATTAGCAATCTAACAATAGTTTAGCTGGTGATCTAACTAAAATTATCATCATATGTTGCTATCCATGTATATATATATATTATTTTTGTTCAGAAGGAAAAGATTGAAGCTCACCTTGTTTCTGTTTATGCCAAAACTAATTAAGAAGTTTAGATCCTCTGACAAGATCAGGATATCATAAAAAATAGAAGAAGAACCAAAACATTAACAAGGTGCAGCAAAGATGAGAATAGAATGAAAAATAATTAAGATAGCCTTCAAAAATACTACTGAATTTATGCAATGGAAATCCAAGAATCAACTCTGATTTGTTTCTCTTTCCCTTTATTTTCTCACCCCTTTGAGGTACAACATTTATAAGCTTCAATTCACCCATGCTTTGGTCACAAAACCTTTCAGCAAGCAAAATAATGAGAAATTACAACTACATAGTTGCTGATAGTGCCTCCATCATAACATTGGAACAGGCAGACATTTTCTTTTTGGATGGAGATTTAATTTAATTTAAACTTCTCCCTCCAGAAAATAACCCAATTTGATTCATCAGACCTTCCTGTTTTGATAGATTGTCAAAAGATTAATGCAGTCACTGATTTGAAATAACATTTTTTGACGATGACTGTCTAATTCTTTTTACCCGCATCTTAGAATCTACTTAACCATTATCTCCTTCGCATTAATAATCCCTCTGGCTCTCAATTTTAAATATGAAAGGTCAAAGACCAGAAGGTCGTTGTGGTAGAGTCTCTACTAGCAGCTATTTCAGATATCATGTCATCAGTAGCTTCTGTGGAGATTGAACATCAAACTTTCATGGAATTGGGATGCTATCTCCATCGCATTTCTCCTGTAATTATGGAGTTGCGGACAATAAAAAATGGCTCTCCGAGTGCCTTACAAATTCTACAATCTTTATCTGCTAAAGTCAAGCTTGCAAACAATCTTTATCTGCTCAAAAAATCATGCTGCTGTTACTCCAATAAGCTTACCGCACAATTACATCAAGAACCACTATAGTAAATCTACAGGCTTCTATAGATAGAGGACAATTTCAAGCTAAATTGCACATCTTTATCAAGTAATCTATCAAGTCCTAAAGAAACAAGAGGCTAATTTCAAATTACTTCTTATATGGCTTCTAAAGAAAAACATATACAAATAATAATTTCAGGTTCATGAAAGTAATCACATGAATATGCTAAAAGTCAACTACCACTCAAAGAGAAGCATTACACTTGGTCATGCTAGATTCATCTAATTGTAGTGAATCTAAAGATTTTGTAGTAATGCATTAAGCTCTACTACTATGGTTTACACTCTTCCATAGGGAGTGTTTCATGTCTGATCTAAGGAATCAGTCTCAGATGCTAATAAAGCTCCTCAAGTCACTACTAGACCACAAATATCAATTTGAAAAACCAACTTGAACATGGGAGGACATGAAGAATGTAATAGCTATGATATAACTACATATATATCATCTCTAACCATCCTTCCAATAAGAAAATTGTTTTTAAATTCCTACCCGTGAAGAGGGAGGACATGTCAAAATTTTCTTTTGAAGTGTCTCTTAATAGATATTTTAAGGTATCCAGAAAAAAACAAATCAATGAGATTTGAAAAATAAAACATAAAGAATAATTAAGCAGATAATGCTTTGGAATGGAGATAGATCTTAGTCTGTGAAGGATTGTTTGCAGGTCATAGTTGCAAAAACCAATGCCATTGAAAGAACAACTGAGATGCTATCAAGCAATAATGCTTCAGAAAGGCATGAATCAATAGCATTCTTACTGGAACTTTCAGAAACTGAAACTTTACTGGAAAATATTGGGTCTACTGCTGGTTGCATCCTGACGCTCATTACCATGAAGTATAATGAGTCCGCTGGTTCTTTGGCTGCGGAGAGAGCAGAAAAAATTCTCAAGAACTTGGAGAAGTATCCAAGGAACATCAAATCCATGGCAGAGTATGGATACTTGGAACCCCTTCTGGACCATCTAGTTTCAGGTAAATCACATAACTTCACTTTATTGTCAATAACATCAGTTATTTTCTCTTCTCCTCCTGGACAGAAGCACCTCAGCATCCTTGTGTTTTTAAAAATCTTAGGAAGTATTGTGCCATAGTTGACTTGTGAAAGCAAATCCATACAATATCAACAGTATATGAAGAAAGATCCGAGTTTAACATTTTTAGCTAATTAACATAAACAGAATTAATTGTTTTACAGATCGGTAAATTGCAAAGATCACGAAAGATCTCAGAGATATATCCAGTCAATAGGTCTTACATTGCTGGGGTTCGTTTCCTTTCAGTCCTTCTCAAGAAAGGATCATACAGTTTACCCAATTGCTCATAGATAATAATTTCCATCTTCGATGCACACTTCTAAAAAGTTTTAAAGTTCCAATTCCACCACATGTATTTGATACTATATTCTTATTAGATTTAGTTTCTCAGGATTTACAAGTTTGAAGATAACATGAACTCTGTCTTTTGTTATCTGTAATTCTATGGTTCACAAACTTTCCTGTATCGATATGCAGATCATAAACATTTTTTAGCTGACTTAAAGCTAAACATAATTTCTGCATTCTAAACAATCAGCATCTAGGCTATGTATCTGGAAACTCAAGCTCAGCAAATTATAAGATGCAAGTCCCCATTCATCAAGGGCTTGATGACAAAGGTCTTCTCTTGTCAATTTAAACCGAATTTGATTAATAGACTAACAGTAAATATCTAAGTAAATTCTTGAGAATCTAATTCTAACCTTTTACATGAATTCTGATCCCTATCTTTAATCACCATATTGATGCAGGCACAGAAGAGGTGCAGATAGAGATGGCAAGTTACCTCAGTGAGCTAATTCTTGAACATGACATGAAAACCTATGTAGCAGAGAAGGCCTCCAAGGACTTAATAAAGATGGTCACCAACACACATACCATTAGTACACACAGAGCAGCATTTGGAGCTCTTGTCCAGATCTCATCCCACCCCCTGAACAACCAAATGCTTGTAAATGCTGGAATCATCCCTATCCTGATGGAAGAGACGTTCGCCTGTGGAATCTACGACACATACATAGACTTCAAGGAACAAGCTGCTACAATCCTTGCAAATATAGCCAAATCTACAATTGACCATTACCTCACATTACTCCATCTACAACATCGCCCACATGCTGAAATGTTCGAAATCAGATAAGCTCAACATCAACCTTATCAATATCTTGCTCTACATGGCCAAAATCCCCAAACATATTGCCACAGTGGTGTCAGTGATCAAAGAGACTGAAGTGAGCTACACGCTCATCGAAGAGCTAAATTCCCCCGTGGAAGTGCTCGTCGTTGCTGCAGCTAAGTTACTCACAGCACTGTCATCTCACATTGGCCACACAATAGCAGAAGGTCTCTGCAAGACCCAAGGCCAGCCGGAGGGCCTAATCAAGAGCTACGACATCGATCAAATCACAAAGAAGCACGCAATCTCAGTAAATCTAATCGCTAAGCTTCCGCACAAGAATTTGACACTCAATCTGTCTCTGCTCCGTCGAGGCACAGTGCCTGCAATTATAAGCAGAATGCAGGGGATCCTGAGAGGTGAATCCAGAACAACGAGGTACACGAGGTGCTACTTAGAGGGTTTGGTGGGCGTGCTTGTGAGGTTTACAGCCACTCTTTTTGACCAGGAGATCCTTCAAATGGCTCGAGGACACAACTTGACATCAGTGTTCACAGAGTTACTGGTTAGGACAGCCGGGAGCGATGAAGTGCAGAGGCTAGCAGCAGCGGGACTTGAGAACCTCTCTTCCCAGTCTGTTCATCTCTCGAGGCCACCGGAGGTGCGGAACCCCAGCAGGAGGAGGTTCTTGTCTAAAAGCTTCAGCTCGAGTTCACAGGAGGCAAAGAAATCACAGAGGGTTCAGCTATGTCCGGTGCACAAGGGTGCCTGCTCCTCCTCCACCACCTTCTGTCTACTGGAGTCCGGAGCTGTGGAAAGGCTGTTGAGCTGCCTGGAACAGAAACACCCAGAGGTGGTGGAGGCAGCACTGTCGGCCGTTAGCACACTGTTGGATGAGAGGGTGGACGTGGAGGAGAGGGTGAGGGTGATGCACTGAGCTTTGTGCTGGGAGCCCTGCGGGAGCACAGGGGGGAGGGTGTCCGGCAGAAGTGTTTCTTGGTGATCGAGAGATTCTTGATGGGTGGCGGAGATGGTATTGTAGGAGAGATCTCCAATGACCGGATGGTGTGCGCTGCACTGGTGACTGCCGTTCATACAGGAAGCGGCAGCTCCAAGAAGATGGCTGAGAACATACTGAGGTATCTGAACAAGAGCCAGAACTATGGCCATTAGAATTGCTTGTGGTAGAGCCATGCAAACCTTAGGTAAGGGAGCTATGCATCAGTTTTACTTTCTGTCTTCTTCTTCGTAGAATTGCTCGTATTGGAACTACACAACCCATACATAGAAACAAAAGAGATTTCACCATTTCAAGGGGAAAAGAAAACAACAGTGAATGATGATGACTCATATGATGACACATAGGAAACTGCAGCTCAAATAATAGCAAAGAAAACCAAGGAAGGATGAAACGAGAGCCAATCATCAAAGGATTAACGAGCTTGTCAAGAGAAAAGGGATGGGATGGAGGCACAAAGAAAGAAATAAAGAAATAAAGATGATTCAGTTTACAACTTACTTTCCATAATATTGTGTTTGAAGGGAAAGAAAATGAGACCTTAGCATGAGAAAAATGGCAGTCTATTTTAAGATTTAAAATATTATTTTAAAAGATTTTAATATTTTTATCTTTTTTTAATAAACTATTTCGAAAATTTTTAGAGATAAAAATCTCTTGGTTTAAATTATTATTCTACATTTAAAAATATATGATATTTTCATGTATACATTCATTCAAATTTTAAATATCCATATATATATATATATATATATATATAGAGCTTAAGAGTAGTTGGAGATTTTCTAAATTACTTTTGAGAAATTTAATATGATTTTTTTATTTTCATTATTTCTTCTCCTTTTATTTGGTCTGATCTTAGACTACTAATAGTTTTTTACTACTATTTGAGAAATTGTTACACTTATATATAATCTCTCTTTTTCTTTACATACTATTTCAAGATCTCCTTGATAAATATAAAAATCATAAGATTACAATACTCGGGTTGGTGGGTTTGATATTGAATTTCTCAATCAAACTTATTATAACATTTAAAAGATTTATTTTGGAGTTCTAACTCATAGGAGAAAGATGTTTGGGATATGGTTGTTGGTAATATAACAATAGCATTAATGAGATTTATCTCCCATTATCGGTTTCAAATTAACTTCAGAGATTTTAGATCACTCTTGATAAATATTACTCAATAACAAGAATATGGTTTGATTTTAGTATTTGAAGAATGATTTGATAAATATTATCCAATGTGATCTTTAAATTTCTTAGTACTTTGAAAATTAAAAATTTATACTTAGAGATATCATTTTTAGATCTAGATGAACATACATAAATGAAACGTTATATTATTCGTGATTTTTTAAAAGAATATATTTCTTATGTTACATCTATTCAAGAATGAATTAAACAATCCTTTGTAGAGTTAAAAATCTTTATGCTTCTCAAAAACTCCTTAGCTCATAATCATTACTCTAGATGGAGATGAAAATAATAAAAAAAATGATGATGCTTATCCTTTGTAGAATTAAAAATCTTTATGCTTCTCAAAAACTCCTTAGCTCATAATCATTACTCTAGATGGAGATGAAAATAATAAAAAAAAAGATGATGCTAATAGCAAGGAAGAGTCTTCTTAGAATACTGATATAAATCGAAATCTTCATTAATATGAATGTAATGATGTAATTATCATGATATATAATATTATTCATAAAGTGAAGAAGAAAGACACCGTCATAATCTCAGATAAAGATAATGATCATATTATATTCAAGAGTACCGATAATATTTCAAGCATGAAAAAAATATTTTTTTTATTACAAATGCAATTGATGCTAAAAATTAAGTTCTTTTTAGTCTTAATGAAATTAAGTATTTTTGCAACATAAAAGAATTAAATATAGATATGATATGTATTGGTAAAAGGATCAAATAATTATATATTTTATCAGCATCTAATTTCTATATTGATAAGATGAGTACAAATGATGGTGCATCACTCTAGAATACTAGATTTGATCATATAATTTTTCTTAAACTATAGATTATGATATAAATATAGTATAGTTAATGTGTCTTCCCAACCTTGCTACTTTTAGCACTCACAAAGTTTGTGAAGACTGTCAATATGGTAACGCACAGATAGGTCATTTTAATGTGCAAAGTTTCCTTGGAACTTATCTAATAGGCCCTATTCAAACTTTATCTTATTCAGTTTTTTTTTTTTGTTATATGCTTCTTTTTATTTGATAATTTTATAAGGTTCACTTAGGTCTACTTTACGAAAGAAAAATTATAAGTTTTTTAAAATTTTAAAAGTTTAAGTTAATAGTTAAAGGTGTTTATAAAAAAAAAATTAAAAGACTACACTGATAATAACAGGGAGTTCACTTCTAATAGATTTTTCTTCTTTTGGAAAGAGCATAACATCAAAAGTGAGTTCACTTGTGCAAACATATTATGATAAAATAATATAAAAAAATAAAAAAATAGATATCTTATGAAGACTTGTAAATACTGACTTCATGTAAATAATTTATCCAAAGTGGTATGAGCAAAAAATATGACATGTGGAACTTATATTATTAACCAAACTTCTTTTAGTTTAATCAATTTAAAGTCTCCATATACACTCATATTTGATGATAAATCAAATATTAAATATTTTAAAGTATTTATTTCTCCATTCTATATTCACATATCCGACTCAAAAAGAGACAAACTTAATAACCAAGAAATACATTTTTATCAGATATGATGAAAGAAAGAAAAATTGAAAATATATGTTTCACCAACACATACATATGTGATATCTCCGTATATTATGTTTGATAAATTTTTATTCATTATCCTCCACAAGTATTTATATTTGAAAATATCGAACACAACAGTCAAAATGACCTATGTTCAAAACTTGTGATTGAGTTTTTATTGTCATTAGTGCTCTTATCGATTTTGACTTTTCTTCTTCCTCATTTGAATCTATTTCTAGTATTTCTTTATCACTAATGGTGGAGATAGGAGGAGTAATAATATTTATGAAGAGAAAATTTTAATATTAATAAAAGAAAAAAATTATTAAACCAATATGTTATAGAGATGGAGACAATATAAACATATATTATTATTTTTATTATTAATTAACGAGCTTGAGCCTAATTGTTTTGATGAAATCGTGCTAAGGAGTGAGATGATGCCTTGGATGAAGAAATAAATATTTTTATAAAAATAAAACTTGAGATACTTATGCCAAAGTCTAAAATTAAGATCTAATTATTTAAAAATGGGTCTAAAAAGGTTAAATGTAAGTTAGAAGTATAGATCGCATTGAGGTAAGATTTGTTGCGAAAGAGGTTTCTAAAAAATATGAAGAAGATTATTTGAAAAATTTTAGTCTTATGGCTAAGATGATATTATTCATTAGCACGGTAATTGCTTTAGCAGTTAATCCTACATGAAAGTTTTTACACGTGAAGAATGCCCTCCTATGTGGTGAAATTGATACGGACGTTATATGAAACAATACTTTTATTTTCAAATAAAATGATATTTTTAAGCCTAAGAACGATTGAATATTATATTTTAACGATAAAATCAATTGATTAGTTTTATTATCTAACCTGTGTGTTAGAGATGAATGATACAAAATTAATTACGACAAGATAATACAATCAAATGTTGGGTTGAAGTCAAGTTCGGGCATTTGGTCGGGGTTCAGATGATACAGTGGGAACTCATCGGGAGATCGTAGGAAGCTCGCCGAAGGTATCGGGGGCTTGTCGAGAGTTCACCGGAAGCTCACCGAAAGTATTAGGGCTTACCGAGAATTCGCCGGGAGCTCGTCGACGGTGATCGGGGGCTTGGTGGGAGTTTATCGAGAGCTCATCGAAGGTGATTAGGAGTTTGCTAGGAGCTCGTCAAAGGTGGTCGGGAACTTATCTGGAATGCACCAGGGGTTCGCTAAAAGATGACCGAGACTCGTCGAAAGTTCGCCAAAGATTTTCAGGAGTTAGGAAGGTCACTTAACATGTTGGTCAAATTGATTATATTTGTATGTCTTAGTATGTCGTAGTTAGCATAGATTTGGTTTAAATCCAAATTAAGTTAGATTTAGAAGGAATCCAAATTAACTAAATCTGAGGCAACCAGGCTGGCTTTCGATTAGATTTGAGCTTAAGTTGAGCTCATTTCGTTGACCTGGGAAGAGGTCGATAAGAGATACGAGTCGGGTATGCAAAAGTATAAAAAAAATGACTTTTGTGGGATTCTCGATAGGAGTATCACCCAAGCAATGGCAGTACCATTGTCGCCCCTGTTTAAGGGATGCTTTCGGTGGTAATACCGTCGGTACCAGTGGTAGTACCGCTAGTACTCCAATTTTTTGGGATTGATTTGATTTTGACTTAATTTTTGAAGCCAATTGGGATATATAAATACTCTAAGTTTTTTTATTTGAAGAAACAAGGGTGGTGAAAAAAAATAAAATAAAATTATGTTAAAGAGTTATAAAATTTGAGAGCTACCATTTAGTACTTTAAAGTATAAAAGTGAGTATAAGTGAAGTGATAAACTTTTGTAAAATATTTTTTTCCTGAACCTATGAAAACGAGAGAAGCGTAAGGATTTGAATTTCAAATGAAGAAGGTCATTAGTGTGGATTAGATAAATTTTAGCTGAAACATTATAAATTATGAGCATTCTTAATTTTTCTTTTTGAATCTATTTGTTCATGCTCAAGCTTTCTTTAAGCAAAACAATAATTTAGCATTGATTTCACATATATTCAACTTGAAAGAAATATTTTTAATTTTCAATTTTATTTCTAGCAAGTATTTCTAAAACTAACGTCTTTACCTCCCCCTTCTCAGTACCAATTCATCCTAACAAAAATAAGTTTCTATTTTATGAAAAGATTATTCAATACTTATATTTTTGTACTTATTTTTCTTCTCTATTAAAAAATAAGAAAGTCTACATATTATTATTCTTCTACATGTGGATGATATGATTATTACTTATTATCACAAAATCAAGATTTTAAATTTAGTGGTGATCTTTTTCTTAGGTTTGAAATGAAAGTGTTGGTGGAGCTTAGTATTATTTTCTGGTATGGAGGAGGTGATGAATACAAAAAAAAAAAAATATTTATCTGTTATATAAACTATGTAAAGGAAATTATAGGTTTAGAACCAGCAAAAGTAAGAAGGTTTTCACTCTATTTGATGCAAATATAAAACCTATTTATAACGATGACAAGGTTCTTTTTTACTCTTGATCTTCATGTTCTTATTAATAGTCTTATCTATTTAATAATTATAAGACAAGTTTGCATTTTTATTTGGTCTTATAAGTCATTTTATGTAATCTCGAAGAAAGAAAGACACATCTTGATATAGATATTTTTAAAAAATATATATGAATTCTATTCTTGAATTGAGATTATTTTATAAGAAAGATATTTATTTTGAATTGTATGATTACGTAGATAGAAGATGATTTGGATACTCATAGATTTACTTATTGTTACGTCTTTTTTAATTGATTTTATTTGTAATTCATGGTATAGTAAAAAATAATAATCAATATTTTGTTCTGGAATGGAGGCAGAATTGAAGGCTTCTTCACTTGTTTTCAAGAATATATATGGCTGAAGCGTTTGATTTCTCAAATTAATAAATAGATTATTTTATAGGTGGATAATCCAAGTTTCTTAAAATTAATTATAAATATAATTAGTCAAACCAAGTATATTAAAATTAAATATCATTTCATCTTTAAAAAAAGGTGCTTCAAGGAATTATTAAGGTCATGGAGATCAAGAGCAAAGATAATATAGCAGATATCTTTATCAAATCTCTTTAAAAAAAAAAAATCGTTTGAAGATATTCTAAGCAAGTTGGGACTTATCTTCAAAAATATTTTTTAAGATTTAAGGTATTATTTTTCAGAGAATTTTAAGATTCTTATCTTTTATTTTTTATATAAATTAATTAGATATTATTTTACATGTGTACGTCCCAAGTATTTAGACTTATAAAGCTTAAGTCTAATGGTAGTTTAAGATTTTGTTTTTTTTGCGAAGTTTGATATAGTTTTTTACTTTTTTTTTTGTACTTTCGTTTTCCATTCGTTGTTACTATTTTTTTTTCTTTTCTTTACCGTTTGTACTTTACATTCTGAATGTAACTTCTCTTGCAGTCTGCTAATAATCAATCTGAGCCTCTGAAGTTGCCATTACAAACTTTCACTTCATGTCAACATAATTATTCTATTTCTTAAATTTAATTGGCAGAGTACAACACATTCAACTAAGCATGCAATTGAAGCCTGGACAGAGAACTCTCAAATTCCTCCTGTCCACAACAGGCGGATTCAGATTTATCCAGTGAGAATTATGGTTTTCCAGATGAGTGTGCAGTCTGCATCTTCCACTTAATCTTTTGTAATTTTGACTTTTGATTTCTTCTTCTTTTATTCAGTTTGATCTTGGACTAATATTATCTTATTATTATTATTATTATTTTTTCTTCACCGTTTGTCCTTTACATTCTGAATTCAACTTCTTTTGCAGTCTGCTAATAATCAATCTAAGCTTCTGAAGTTGCCATTACAAACTCAATTCTGACTGTGGATAGAGAAACTTCATGTCCACATAATTATGCTATTTCTTAAATTTAATTGGCAGAGTTACAACATATTAAGCTAAGAATGCAATTGAAGCCTGGAAAGAGAACTCTCAAATTGCTTTCCACAACAAGCAACCAAAACCAGCACTGGATTCAGATTTATCCAGTGAGAATTATGGTTTTCCAGATGAGTGTGCAGTCTGCATCTTCCACTTAATCTTTTATAATTTTCTAGCAGAAGATGGAACCCGAAAACCAATAAGCACAAGATGTTCAAAGGCAAATGTGAAGTTTTCTTTGGCATCGAAATGGAGCCTTTGCAACTCTCAGTTTAGTCAGCAACAACTGCAGAATCATGATCGGTTTACTGTTGAACTCTGTGAGTATTGAGATTGACAGTGCCATTGTATGCCATTTGCATAACATTGTGGAGCTCTTCATCCCATGCATTAGGAACCTGCACATAGAAATAGAGCTAAGTGCCACCAAGAAATAGAAACTATAAATTGGAAATACTTGTTGTTAGCTGATGCTTATGTGATGGGGACAACATAGGCAGACAAGGAGATGCACATTAAGTTCATAAATTCTCGAGTTTCCGATGAATCCGACAAGTTGGCTGTTTCACTGAAGGTTTCTGAAAAGAAGATAGGGTTCCTTCTTGGATTGAACAAGAGAAGTAAAAGCTGAAGAATTAGTTGTTCTGGAAGTAAAATCTAGACATGACAAATCCTGCTAACAGGTATCATCTTTTTCTCTTCAGCCTAGAACAAGGCTGTCTGAGAGATTTAATCAGCTGCTAACAGGTATCATTTTTCACCACCATCAGCTGTAAAACTCACATTTGCTGTCATAGTAAAAGAAGGATTATGATTCTACCGGTTAGCATTTTCATGTCCTTTTCTTTCCTTCTTATTGAACTCATTTTTTTCGTCTGTAGGATTCCCGAAGTATCAGTACAAATTGTGAACTGATCAACTATTGTATTCTGACATCACACACAATAGAAGTCTATGAAATCAGTCCATGATTCTACCTGCATTTTTGGTTCTTCTTTGTATCCCTGTGCTGCGGTCATTTGAGCATTTATCGATCTTCTAAGTAGATCAGGCAGATTTATCATGCCTGATAACCCAGCTTGAGCCAGACCCTGTTGAGATGCATGTAATGGAGGAGGACGAACAATGCCTGACGAGGAACCCATGGCAGCTGAGGGGCCGCTGCAGGTCTGAAGCAGCTGCCATAATGGAAGAACATGAGAGTGGATTACCCAAACGAATGAGTGGCTTTGATTAAGCAATGACAATAAGCATCACTCATCTGTTAAATAAACAAGCGGATGATGAACACTTGTGCAGTGGAAGCAAGAAAAAAAATTTCTAGTTTCATCAGATCAAAGACTGCTTGCTGCCACTTACATATTTCGAAAGCACAGCCTCGATGTCGATATCCAGCCTCGGATTAATAGCTGCAAGCTTCATCGACAGAAACTGGCAATGAAAAGAATGAAAAAAAAAATCGTCAACTCTTCAGCAGAGATTTCATGTCTCAAGGCGTGTAACAGTACGGGCTTAGATCATAAACCATACCTCAACCTGCTGTTGCAGTGATTGAACATAGTTGATGATCTCGTCAAGCATCATTGCCTTTCCCGTGACCTATGATCAAATGTTGGCAACACCAAGAATTCTTAGAACAGGCTTCATACGTTGAATTCTGAAGGCAATTCAAGAAAGCTACCTTGCTGCAACCAGGAACAAGATCTTGAAGAAGCTTCATTCGCTCGTTGATCTTTTCCCTTCTCACCTAAGATAGATATGAGGATCGATCGATATCCACCAAATGAACTTGTTGCAACGAAATAACTGTAGACTGGTGTACAAGAAATCGGTACAGGAGTGAAGAACATACTCTTTCTGCAAGGCTGTGGCTGTTCGTTGCCTGGCCACGCCTGGCTCTGATGTGGATGAAATCTTCCTTGGACGATTCATTGCCGTCTTTGACCTGCTTTCCTCTGGGCCTGGAAGTTGCAGCACTTGAACTGTTCTGCTCGGCTTTCTTGTCGAGTTCCACATCGTCATCATCCATCTCACCGGATATCTGTGAGGCCACTTTTGCTTGATCTAATGCCATGTCCTACGATGTAGTGTTCCTTAAGATGCCTACTTTTGCGATCGACGGAGAAGAGACAAAAGAATGTGGGAGAGAAATGGGATGAGAACTACCTCACTGGGTCTTTTCCTTATTGTAGCAGCTGCATGTGAATTATCCTTTTCCTTTGATCCATGGTCAGTGGTGGACAATGAGGCACCCCTGACAGCTTCCATCATGTTGATTTCATTCTTCTGAATCTGAGCTCCGGAGCTCTCTCTCGAAGCATCAGAATGAGGAATTTGCGATTGAGCTGCGCTGTAAGGATTCATCATGCCACCTAAATCACTACCACCGAAGCATGAAAACCTTGCAGCCCTCTCGATGAAAGCTGAATCAGATGGGAAATGCGATAGACTTGGGTGAAGAACTCCAGAGCCAGCTTGTAACAGAGTTCCTCCGATCGACATCGAATTCCCGGTGATTTGATTGCTGCTCCCCTGCAACTTATCTTTGCACAGGTCCAAGCTTGTCGATTCTGTGGAGAGGTTCCAAAGGCCAGCGCCGAAAGGGTCAGCCATGGAAATCGATGAGCATGGGGTGGAACCAATCTGGTTTCCTTGGCTACCGGTGGCTGAAGGATTTCCAGAATCCAAACAACCTATGGATGGATTGCATTGTTGCCAATCAGAAGAATTCCCAGAGTAGGTGTAGTCCAGATTGTCCTCATTCTTGAGTGAGTTACACCCATCTTTTCCATGCATATCCATACCAATGCCTCTTGTACACACAATCTAGATCTATCAAGGCAAGCCAGCAAAGAACAACCACCTTCTTTGATCTCAGTCTAATGTCACTGCCCAATAGAGTGGATCATAAGCTCACAAAGATAAAACATGAAGCAGGTGAAAGAGAAAGTTGCTGAATCTGTTAAAAGCAGAATTTACCTACTGAAGAAGATACATGAATCAGAGAAAATGGATAAATGGCATTAGGACAGAAGGCAGAAGAGCACAGAAGCCAGAACACAAACAAAAAACCCAGATTTCAACAGCAAAAAGGATCTAAAAGAGCTGTATCATCATCCGATGCTTGCACATCACACAATATAAGAGATGGAGAAATGAATAATGTGTCAGGACAAAGATTCCAAAGCCCAAGGAGTTGAACAAAGGACACAAGTACCAGCTGTAACCAGAGGTGAAAAAGATTAGGCCAACAGTGTCTCCTCGCTTCTCAGCAACCATAGCAGTGAAATGAATCAAAGTTGGTCTGGTTAAAGATATCATCACTCTACAGAACCAACGTGGAGTAGCTACTCTTGTCTCATTACAGAGCGAAACCATAAACACCTAAAAATGCCAGATTCATAAATCAGTAAATGTTACGGGGATTAATCTTTGAGGTTTCTGACACAGTTTTGCAACCAAAAAATGGTTGGCTGCTTGCCATGGCTTACACCAACATTGGAGATGATCCAAAATCTATAGGCAGACACTACTGACTCACTCCAACTCACCACTGTCAGTTTCTTTATTCCAAAGCAACATTATAATACCAGGTTTTCTTTAGCTTGCATTATTTTACTCTGATGCTGAGCTTTGGTTTTCCCTCTTTACTTGCCTTATTACAAGCTTTGAGCTAGCTAGCGACCTGACATTGCCAACCATTTCCATTGATATCATGTTTAGGATCTCAAAAGGTTCTGCCACAATCATTTGTATCATTTGGATTTGTAGGAAACTTCAGAACTGGAACCAATGTACTACTGCATGCCATTTCAACTTAACAACAACTCATCCTAACTCCTCTGGTTTTAAAGATCTTACATCATAATGAGCGATCCACTAGACTGAACATTAATGGCACCAAGAAGGTTTTGGCAATCACCCCCTTGAACTCATATTAACTTGTAATTCGAACCAAATTACTGCTACCTTCCCTTACGAGTTGGAATGCTCTTCTTCCGATGTCCTTCCAGTAGAGCTGTTCATTTCAAAGGCACACAACATATCTAAGAAACTATAGATGAGGAGGAAGCAAATCCAAAATCCACATTTTTCTTCTTTGGAATACTCAGCTTATATATATATATATATATATCCACCGTAAATTTTTGGGTGGTCCATCTGAAACAATGATGCGAGATAATGGACATAGGGGTGCGTGTGAAGCAACGTAACGGACTTGCCTTTTGTTAACCTCGGGAGGAGCCTTAAAGAGGTAAAAAAAAACAATAAGCATTCTTATGTCAAAGATTCAGCAAATCTAAGAGGTTTTCTCGTTACTCACCCCTACATGACAATATCTATCTAACCGAGCTTAGCATAAACTGGTATTTCCCCCATATATTGAGATGAAAGAAACTGACCTCATATATCCTCAAGTCCTTTGGATTAATTATTCTCCAGATGCTGTAAATTGGGCGGTGCAATCTGACATGGTCTACAATTTCCTACCTTCTTTTGTGATTGAAGGCTCATGTAACATTTAGGCAAGCATCTATCCATGTTCATATGGCAAGGTTCTTCTACGTGAGGTCAGTTCAAACTACTGAAACCTGCTTTATCATCTACTCCACAGCCACAAACAGCCTTGATGCAGGTAGTCTTCATTCATAAACAGCACAAATAGAATGAACAGAACCCTGTTAGAGATTTCTTTTTTCAAAAAAAAAAAAATTTTTTTTTGTTTGATGAGATCGAAAAGAAACAATGCTCTAAAGTTCGAACCGAAATATCTAAATCCAGAGAGATCAAAGAATTTGTTGATCCTAATGCAAGTGACCGATCGATTAACTACAATTCTGTATGAGGAGATAGTTACACATTGTTGGCACTGGTTGTTTTTATCAATCATCGTAGGAAAAAAAAAAAAAAGAGAGTGAGAACGAGCAGGAAGATCAAAATATTGCTTAAGAAAGAGGGTGAGAAGATACACGAGGAGTCATTGTTTACGTTGCAGATAGTACTAGCAGGACCATCCCAATGACTTGTGCATGTAATTTTTTTTTTCTGAGACAGTCTCTGATTCCCACAGACGAGTTTACCCAGAACCTCAACTCTTCCTCTCTCATTTCATTATAAGGTGACCTTGGGACTTGAGCAAGCTTAGAGACTCAGCTTTAGATTACTCAAGCCTTCTTCACACTTTGGTTTGTTAATTACCAAGTTGTAAATGCTAATCCATAGTGTGATGGCAAAGCAAGCATTCAGGAACATGGTCTGTGTACTGATGAGGTTTGGCTGACAAGACCTTCCTTTGCCTTTGTTCTGCTACCTCCCTTTTACTTCTCTTTCCTCAAAATTATGAAATGACACAAAACCAAAGAATGATGAGGAGAAGATAATTACTTTGTGCCCCTCTGTAGCTCATGTTATTTTAGAGTACATTTAGATGGGCAAGTAAAAAAGTTAGAGGATGTGCCTTTGCTTGCAAGGAGAGGAGGAAAAAGAATGATGGATTCACCAAGGAAAAAAGTCTTCAGTCTTCGAAGACTAGATTATATTGTCTTCGTACTTGCAGCCTCACCTACTGCAGGTTTTATTGGGATGTTATGTGAATTCCTTTGCCATGTAAACATGTGTTCCCTTCATTGATTGAAATATATGTTTAATATGATCATTAGGGTTTTTTTTTTAGGAGAGCTCTTTCAAATATGGATTCTGAGGTAGGGGTGGGAAAAAAAGAAGAGTTTTTCCTGGGAAGGAGTTCATTTTTTTTTCCCCCCCTTTTTTACTGATATCTATTATTAATAATTTTCATTTGATTAGTTGACTACCGATATTTCATCGCGACAATCGAATTTTTTAACATCATATATATATATATATTTTTGATGATTTTAGAGATCAGAATTAGAGTCATGGAATTACCTCTGTGGCTCATGGGAATGATGGGTGATGGCCGTGATCCTTTGATGGATGGATGGATGGATGGATGGATGGCTCAGCTCGTGTGCAACCCAACTCAACCATTGCCTTTGTGGTGCAACATGACCGCGTGCGAAAGGGATGGGTTGTGCATGAGCTACGCTGCGTTGTGGCTAACACGGACAAATGCATGATGGAGGAAGGTGGCATGGCGCTCCTTTTAGGAAAGCTAAAGCTTGGGAACAAATCCATCTAAAAGCGGAGGAGGAGGATGGCGTTGGGCTCCTTTTGAGGTCTCACGCGCACGGTTCGACTTTAGCTTTTCATCAAACACCTCGACGACGATGGATCACAGCACTTGTGTGCCATATGTGATGTACTTGCTTCACTGCAGAGCCTCTCTTTTCTTTCAGTTCCTTCAAATGGAAGAAGACTCTGTCTGTCAACATGCTGAAGAGCTGCAACCTGGGTTTTGTTGGCCCAAACCAAGCTTATCCAACACAATTATTGGGCCAGGCGAGGTCACAATCTTCTTCTTTTCTTAGTTCTTAATTTTGGCTTGTGTATTAGGTTTGAGAAATCTCAAGGCTTATTCAACCTCAACATATAAATCCCAACTCAAACCAAATCCAACCTTATTTGATAAAATAAAGAATATTGAGCAAAATCAACTCTTGTCAATATGAGATTTAGGAAGGATCAATGTATACAACCAAATAGATACAAAGACTGTATCCTTGATCAAGAAAGCAACTTTACAGTCTATTCTCTGTTAATAAAAAAATATTTTAGCAAATACTAAGGAGTCTCATCTGACAAGATGACTTGATGCTTATGTACCTTAAGACACATACAAACCAAACAACTCGATTTCACCCCAACCCCAATCTGCATTTGTGAAGACATCAGGCAGTTAGGCACTTCCGAAACCAATGTTAAGCTGGAATATGAAGGTCTTTAGCTGACAGATACCTCATAGAATGAGATAATCTGAAAATGAATTATCCCAATTCCAGAGGACAAAAAAAAAAAAAAAAGATGATTGAAGATGAATAATGGAAACAGAGGTGGGAGTTTCATGTAAGAAGATCAAGGCTCATCGATCCATGCAATGAAGTTTGGCGTATCATTCATATGATTCCCGGTAAGTACACTCTTCAGTGAAGGGAAAGAGATTCTTCTGTACATATATAATTTCAATGAGTAGCTGTATATCACCAGTAGTCCATGCAAGAACAGGATCCTTTGTTGAAGTGGTGGAAACGGTTTGCGTCTCTGACGATTATGTTCCTGTCATAAATCTGACTGAGAAGTTTCAATGCCGAATGACAATCCCCACAGATGCGGAGGTTCTTCACCACCCTAATGGTGGCACCTGGGCTGGTCCTGATGAGTCCATAGGCTACTGCCAGCTTCTCGCTGTGAAGAGCCAAAGAGCTCTCCTTCACATCTTCCTCTTCAATGTCGAGCAAAACCTGTGTAGTATCAGGTTCATATCCTGCACGCTTCAACTGCTGAGCCATCTCATCAAGCATCTCATATATCTCTTTCTTTCTAGCATGAGCTGCATCCCCAGCGATGAATTCATGGACCAGGCCGTCCAGTTCTATAGAACTGCAACCGGGCACCTTCTTTATGCCTCTATCATGCATCAGCTTCCTCACCCTATAAACCCCATTCCAATTGTTAGACATTGCATATATGTTCGATAGTAGCACGTATCCAGCATTGTCATCAGGAGCTAATTCAATAAGCTTAAGTCCAGCCTTCTCACCCAACTCATAGTTTTTGTTAACTCTACAAGCACCTACTATGGCCTTCCACATTACTTTATCAGGTTCAATTGGCATTCGTTGGATGATCTCCTCAGCCTTTTCGAATAAGCCTGCACGGCTGAAAAGATCCACCATGCACCCATAATGACCAACATCAGGTTCGATGTCATAGACACTAGTCATCTTCTCAAAATATCTGATGCCTCTATCGACCAACCCTCCATGACTGCAAGCATTCAAAACACAGGTGAAGGTGATCTTATTCGGCATCAGACCAGAAGCCTCCATCTTGGAGAATAGATCAATGGCTCTTAAACTGCAGCCATTTGCTGTGAAACAGCCTATCATCGCATTCCAAGTGTCCACACTTTTCCGATGTGTCGTCTCGAATGTATAAATCGCACCTTCAATGCACCCGCATTTTGAGTACATATTGATCAGTGCTGAACTAAGGTTCTCATCGAGCTCAATGCCATGTCTCTTGATGTATGCATGCACCCACTGACCCTGGCCCAATGCTCCCAACTGGGTCACAGCAGAAAGAACACTAATCAGAGTCACTCTATTTAGTCCACACTCGCTGCTTTCTTGCATCAACCGAAACATCAAAATGGCTTCCTCGAATTCGCCCGCTTCAATGTAGTATGCGATCATCGTATTCCAAGACACCACATCACGAGCCGGCATGCTGTCAAATAGATTGTGAAGATTCTCGCCATCATCCATGTCAACATACCCTTGCAACATGCTGTTCCATGCAACAATATCCAGTTCAGTGCTTCCATCAAACACCTTGCGGGCATCACGAATCCGGCCGGAAACCGCATACAGGTGGATGAGCTTATTGCGAATATGAGCGTTGAACTCCAAACCGTGTTTGACGACCTGAGCGTGGATCTGCATGCCGATCGCAAGCGCGCGCAGCTGCGTGCACGCCTTGAGCGTGAACGTGAAGGTGAAGCGATCCTCCTCCACCGCAGCCACGAGCATCCGGCGATAGAGATCGATGGAAAGGAGGGGATTCCGCCTCTTAGAGTAGGCACGCATCAGGGTGTTGCAAAGGAAGGTGGGCGGGTGGTGTGGGAACGAATCGAGGATCTTCTCGGCGTGCTCGAGGCTGCCTCTGTCAGAGAGGGCGTAGAATTCGGCGAGGCGGCTGGCCGAGTAGGGGTCGGCGGTTTGAGAGGTTTTGACCATGAGGGCATGGACTTGGGTGGCTTCTTGAAGGTGGGCGCAGAGGTGGAGGAGGGAGAGGTTGGTGTTCGGAGGCGGAGGGGGTGGCTTTGCCACTGATGTTGCTGGTATTGAGACGGGTAGGGGAGCGGAAAGGACCGGAATTGGGGCTGCTGGAAGCATTGGGACTCGACTTCGGATTGAGCTGAATGAGAGTGACGAGGGGAAGTGACAGTTGGGAATACAGTTGGGAACAGGAGAAGCGCTTTAGCTTTCGGCATATTTAAAGGGCAAATAGTTTGAATGAAATAAAACAAATATTTTGAATTATGTGGTTATAGATCCTTTTTAATTTAACTAAAGTTAGAAAAATTGCCATAAAAAATTAACATTGTATGGACTTGTCACCTCTGTCGATTAAAATTTATTTCCTAACACATTTAATATATATCTAATATCATGTTATCAACCCTTTATCAACTTTATTGCATCAAAACCCCTACCATTTTGGACCATGAATATATTTATACGATTTTATCTTTTCAGAGCTTATGAAACCTAAAAAAATATTTTTAAAGATAAAAAATTTAATAAAATTCTTGATTCCTCTACTCCTCAACGAATGTGAGATTAAAAGACAGTCAAGGTCTCACGACCCTCCTTCTAACGTTAATATGATAAATCACTTGGTCGACCATCATTGATACGACCCCATAAACTCACGAAAGGTAATCCACTTTTAAGTCAGATTTCAAAAGAGAAACACAAAATACTGCATAATTTTTTGCTTCTCTAAGTTGAACTACAATCAATCCACCATTATCAACTTTATAGAAGATAAACCAGCAAAAGTCTCCAATAGCAATAACCTTAAATTTTAAAATGTAGATAAAGTGGTCTTATCATAGTTGTTCAATCAGAAACATCAAGATAAGTATTATAGAGGATCCATGTAGACCAACAACATTTCTCATATTTTACTACTCAAATGTAAGCAGAATTCCCTCATCAATTTGGTGAAAGCTTGAATGCCCCGTGATGACACTGGCAGCCAGTCTTGGCGGCTAACCTCTTTCCGTATCTTTCCATGTCCTAATATCCTGGCTGCAATAACCCATAAGGATGAAAGCATGAAAGAAACAGCAAGATAACCCATAGTTGTAAATAACCTCCATAGCATCTTTCAAATCATTATTAACAGCTTTTCTTAGGCTCCTGGTTCTTGTCGGTTGTGGCGTTGGTTTCCGCTTCAGAAGATGACTGATTTTGATCTTCCATGTATTTGATTGGGTCGGCGAATGATCTTGTACAGGGCCATCTAATAGGACCAGAAAAAGAGTAATTAAAGTTGAATTAGTTTGAAATATAAAGAAACATGAAGTTTACCTGCTTGACTTTATAATCTCGTTATCAATAGTTGTTTCATGGCCATATATGTCCCCTGTGGATGAATGCAGACAGTCCAATAAATGATTCCAGAAATAGAAATTTTTATATGGATAAGTTAAATCTCATATCATGGTCCAACAAAACGTTAAATCAGAAAAGAGATGCTGATTATGTTTTACCAGAAGATATCGAATAACTATGGGATTCCTTATCTCAATTATGCAGCAAAAAGGAAAAAAAAAGCAACATAACAACAAAAATTAAGCTGAAACACGACCAATGTCTTTGATTTTATTGGATCCATACAATAAAATAATCTTTTTAGTTTTGCAATCTCATCAGTTTGATTGTTCTGTAGCTGTCTTTCAATCCTGAAAAAGGTTTCTGAAAGTTGGTTTAATGGATCCACAAGAGACTCTTAGGGTTCATGTTTTGGTTTCAGTCTCATTTAAGATATTCTTGCACACTATCTGATGCTTTGAGATCCTGTCAAAATAAGGTATGACCTAAGTCTTGGAGCTTGGATTGGCGCAGCCTATCATGAATAATAGTGCATTCATCTAGTTTATGAACCAAGAGCCTCACCGACTTACGTAGCCTTTGTAGGAAAATAAGTAACTCATATCAAAGTATGCAAGTCAAAAGAAAGTACATCTGAAATAAATAAGGACAAGATAATATTGATAAAAAAAAAGAAGAAAACACAACATGTTTAACACCCAAACAATTAATCTCAAAATAAAGCCAACAGCAACTTGGTCATGTCATCGAGCGGATAAAAAGTATACTAAAGACGCTGTGGAAAATTTAAAACCTAGATACTGCAGCGAGCTGTATTGGTTTAGGTTTGAAGCCTTGAACACAGATATAAATATCTAGAGAATCAGTAAAAATCGATTTCCTGCTACAAATATGGACGCCATAAGGTGACAGTGATCTCATCACTTAATGAATTTATGTAGGATGAACTTGAACAAAAGCTCAGTCTTTAATTGTACCTCCATCTAGGGCCTTTTTGGAGAAGTACTTGGCCCTCAAACGGCGGGAATAAAGTGCTTCATACCGCTGGTGCTTCTCTTCATACTCTGCAGCATCTATTTCGCTGTCAAGGTTGAAACATGATTTTGCAGTCATCACTAACTAGGAAAGCAATTAAGCAGGTACATGAACTAAATAACTGATTATAGGATATTGAGGAATCGTTCAGCAGTCAAGAAGGTTATGGTTCTTATGATGTATTCATGCCCGAAAATTTTGGTATCGTATTATACGTTTCTAAATCAATATCTAAAGAAAATGCTGAGAAGTTTGAAGATTTGACAGATAAAGTTCAATTTTTTTCCGAACAAAATTTTTGTGGAAATTAGCTTTAATTCTGACTATTAGGTTATTTGAATGGCTAAAATAGATATCGAATCCGAAGTTGAAAGAACTCCAACCGACAGACTAACTTGGCTTCAGGTGACACTGAAAAGGCGAAACAAAATATTAAACCTTCTAAGGCGAATGCTTCTGATGAACGTTGAGACCGAAGGAGGGGTCGAGGTTTCACCTGGAAATTGCACGATCCGAGTAACTTCCTGTCGGATTCGTCGCCGTTCCCAGGAGAAGAGCAAACAAAATAGAAGACTGACGGATGAAGAAGAGGAAGACGGAGAAGAGGGGGAGCAGATGACATACGGGACCTGCTCTTGCTCGCTAGGTCTCGCCTCCATGGTCGAGGTAGCCTCCTGGTCCTCCTCGCTCGGTCGTGCCTTCCCGCCACCTTCCTCTTCCATTATTCCTCCGGCTCGTCTCTCCGGTTCGATGTGGAAATAGGGCTTTTTCCGGGATCGAGATCCTTTGCGGTGGTTACCTCATCAAACTCTATCGTAGCCGTCCATTTTCCGGGTCCATCCATGTCTTTTGGATGTCAACGGTCCGATCGTAACTGGATCACGGTGGTAAGGAGTTCACATATAGAGACAGTTACATATTCACAAATAAGACCCAATTTGTACATGCCTGCGATGGCATGATTCGATTTAATTGGACTTTGACCCAATTTATTGATTCGATGTAATTGACCTTGACCCACTTTTCAATGAAAAATCAAAACTGTCAATTTTATGTTGACTGCTACGGGTTCAACCAGACCCGGTCAACAAAATAAATCCTTAATCTGGTCTAATCCGATGTTCTGGAGACTCGATCGACACCGTCCAATTAAATCAAAGTAATGGACGGCTGCGATCAAACAAGAAAATTGCACTGTTGATCTCGTGCTACGCGGTTTCACGACCCGGCGAATCTGTGCTCCAACGTTCGTCTTATTTGGTCGGAGGTCGATGCGACCATTCACCAGTCTATCACCACTATATGTGTTGATGAATAATAGGACATGCGGTCGCATGTAACTGCCATCGGGAAGCCGTCCTCGTCGACTTCACATGACCGCCAGCAGGTGATTGTGGATATTAATATAAAATCCTTTCCATTGCTTGTTTTGTTCCGTTTCACCTCATCGATTCGCTCCGGCCGCCTCTTGAATCCGATCTCTTCGGATCTCGCAGCTCCGTGATCTGGTCGCAGATGGACGTGGTCGAAGCTTTCCGATCGATGAGATGGGAGCAGGAGTCATACCCCGCGTACGCAGACTTCCTGGCCCTGCCTTTCTTCGCGATGTTCTTCCCCACCGTCAGATTCTTTCTCGATAGGTTCGTCTTCGAGGTGCGTGATTTGGGCACCCTTTTAGCTTGATTTGTGTCCGTTCTGTGTGTTGAAGAGCCCTGAATTGCCATAAAGTTAGGATCTTTATGACTTTAGGTGCATATTTATGCCGAAGATCCGATCTTGCTGCGACTTGCTTGATGAGACCGTGCGAATAGCTTAGTTTGTACTCTTGGATGTATGAATAGCTTAGCTTGCAGTCTTGGATCTCCTTTCTTTGCCAAAAGAATCTTGTCCTGCGAACTGGTTTTGTAGGAAAAGAAGAATTCTAGTCTTTTGTTTGTGTGAGAACTTGCCGGAAGAGAAACAAAGGTTGCCACTTTTGGGATCTTTCTGGATTTTTCAAGTAGTTTCTTAGAAGAAAGTATGACGACTTTTGCATTCACTTGACCTTGGAAACCGCAAACTGTTTCCTTTTGTAGGTTTTGATTTCCACAGCAACATTTTATGTTTTGGTCGTTGGAATCCTCAGTGAAGTTGATTGCTGATATGTTCAGATTCGGAGCAGGTCACATTATTGATAATGTCGAAGCTGCTACAGAGTCAACCTCTTTACATAAATTATTGTGATTCTTGCTCATTGAAAGTGTTATAAGGGTTTGCGATAGACTCTAATTTGCATAGATCCTTCTTCATGATTTAGCTGATCCTGAATTGTCCAACCCTACAGTAATTACAGCCACTTCAGTGCAAGATAAAAACATGTATCCTTAAACTGATCTAAAGCATTGATTAGTGTGTGTAATTTTGTTTTCTTTTGTGACATATTTATCATCTTGTATCTTAATGTTGACAATACAGTCATTGAACATGCACATGCAGTTCTTGTTCAAGTTTAATTTTTTTTCTTGAATCCAGGATGGAACCAAGCTGGAAATCAGGGTAGAGACGAATGAAAATCGAACCTGATTGACTGACCATCCCAAAAGACGATTCTGCAATCCTGACTATCACAACATTGAAGTCAAACATTGACAAACATTTTCAGCTAGGGTTTTTTTTTTAGTTAGCCCATTCTGAGAGTAAAGACCCGATGGATGCTAGGTTGAGTTGGATGCCTACCGTAGAAGAATTTATGTGGTTGTTATCAGGCCCTATTAGGTTATGTGTCAAACATAATTAGGTATGGGTTGAGTTCTCGTCAATCTTGATTTTGATTGCTTGTCGACATAGAAGCTTGGTTAACTTGTTCTCATGCACAAATTTTTATTCCTACCAAGACACTCAGACATGCGACTAAATCTGATCCACGTGTTCATATCAACGTAAGGATGACTATTTAAACTCCTTATGTTCTTTGATTAATAAATTGCATATGTTTCATTACTTTGTTCAATTCACATTAGCAATTGTTTCAGTACCTTTTTTAAGTATTAGATACTCATTTTGATCTAAGATTTTTTTTATTTTATCTCTAGACATTGGCCACACGGCTTATATCTAAAACGGTGCATGAAAACCTCAGTGCTGAAAATGAGAGGAGAAGAAAAGTCAAAAAATTTAAGGAGTCAGCATGGAAGTTTGTTTATTTTCTTTCAGGAGAGCTTCTGTCTTTGTCTGTTACATACAATGAACCATGGTTCACAAGTACCATCTACTTTTGGGTAGGACCAGGAGATCAGGTCTGGCCTGATCAGAAAATAAAGTAAGGTGTATGTTTGTCCTGGCAGTTTTCTTCTGTTAATTTCTTTCTAATAGTGTCCTAATTGGATATGGGCATACTTATCAATTTTTCCATCCAGATTAAAACTCAAGGCTGTTTACATGTTTGCTGCTGGGTTCTACACATATTCTATATTTGCCCTCATGTTCTGGGAAACAAGGCGATCCGACTTTGGAGTGTCCATGTCTCATCATGTAGCAACTGTGGTTCTCATTGTGCTGTCTTACATATTCAGGTTAGCCATCCTGCTGAATATTAGATAGTTTAATTTTCTACCATCATTCTGCCAAATACATAACACTGAGATATATGTTCTATAAGCTGGCAGGCTATGTTGGTCAACTTTTTAACTTCTAGTATGTTTCTATACAATATTTCTCATATGAATACTATGCTTTGCCTGATGAACCTTCCATTAGAGACAAAAATAATGCAATCTGGTCCATTTTGCTTTTAGGTAGAACATTTATCATGAACTAGAAGTTATGATACTCAGAGAATGGAGTCTTCATGAACTATTAACATGGAAAATTGCTAATGTTTTGAACTCCATTTTTAGTTACAGAAACTGCATTAAAAAATAATCAACCAATTGATGTGATCTTTGAGATCCTCGGGATATATTTAACACCACCTTTTTAAGATTTCTAGTCAAGGTGGTCATCTCAAAACAAAGAAAAAAAATAAACAACAAGAAGCAAGGACCAAAAATCCCAGGGATTGATGAAAATACGGTAAACTCATCTCATTTACTAGCCCATCTATGTCCCCATCATATAAGGGCATACAAGTTTAGGAAATGATTAATTAAAATATAGTAAAAAATAAACACATAAATTAAGTGTGAGAAATATCTCTTATATGATGATATTATCGTCATTGAAGGTGGTACTGGTAGGATTTTGATAACAAAGGGCCACAAATTGCTAACATTATGTGCCGTTATGTTGCATCTTACCATTCTGAAAGATGTATTCATGTACAAATGGGTTTGGATATGTAAGGGCACCTCCTCAGGTTTATGTGGCTCTACTGCTACAGGCTAAACACAATTTAATCAAGTTTATTCAACCTTAGTAACTGATCAAACAAAATGGTTGTGAACTCTAATATCAATTTAGATTGGCCCAGAAGTGAACTAAAATTTGGTCTTGCGAGTTAAATTGGCATATCGATCAATAACAACTTATGGAATTAGTTATGCTCATAAAGAACTCCTTGATAGACAAAGGCTTGGATGATGATTTTCCTACAGTGATTTTTAAAGTCCAGTTAACAGCTTTGGTGCCTAGTTCATGTTTCCTACCTATATTTTATCTTTCTATTTGAACAGGTTTGCACGTGTTGGTTCAGTTGTTTTAGCCATACATGATGCAAGTGACGTGTTTCTGGAAGTCGGAAAGATGGCTAAGTATAGTGGCTCTGAATGGCTTGCTAACACTTCATTTCTTCTGTTTGTTGCATCATGGGTTTTACTTCGTCTTACATACTTTCCATTCTGGATCCTCCGAAGTACAAGGTAAGTATCGTATGCTAATCCACGTACTATTGATTGGCTTACTTTAATTGATGATGCTACTGAAATAGCCTTTCAACTCTGCAATTTCGTAGTAGATTATATAGGTTGGCGACCACAATGGTCAGCTTGTATTCAATATATTTGCCTGGTATTAAGAGTTAAATCGATGTTTGTGGAGAATAAAGATTGTTTTTGTCCCTGGACTCATTTAATACATGCAACATCTTTTTTACTGAACATCAGTTCATGTAGAAAATCAAAATAAGAAGGATTAAGTGCCCCATCCACAGACTCATAGAAGAGAACTAGAAACAGCTTAATTTTCGCAGGCACATCATTTGTTTTTTCATTATATGGCTAAAGCTCACCTAAATGCAACCATATGGCCTCTATAGGATGTGCTTCCAACTTCCGAGGTAGGACTCTAAAATATTTATGAAAATGGGCATGAATTTTCTAACTTCCAATGTTTTGCAACATTGAGATTTATTTTCACTTTGACAATTCAATCTACTTGACATTGCTTGATGGGAAAAACAGTTCAACAATATATGGTACAATCAATGGACAAAGAACCGGTATTTATGAGTTCCTTTTACGTAATGGTGCAGAATTCTGGAAGCATAGTGAAAAGGAAAAAGAAAATCTTAATTCAACGAAGTTTCTTGCATCTGTTGTATGCTGAAGAATTTTGCATTAGACCTGACGATTTGAGATTCAGTGATTTTGTCTAACGTTATGGTTTGCAGTTATGAAGTCGTCTTGACTTTGGATAAGGCGAAGCACAAATTTGAAGGACCTATATACTATTATGTCTTTAACACTCTTCTATTCTCGCTGCTTGTTCTTCACATTTATTGGTGGGTTTTAATCTACCGAATGCTTGTAAAGCAAATCCAAGCTAGAGGCCATGTCGGTGATGATGTTCGATCTGGTAAGTGCTCTGTCGTTTGCGTTTTCTAGGTGCCATATTTGACATATTCCATGCTGTCTCTTGTTTTAATGTTCTTGATTTTTATTTCTTTAGATTCAGAAGATGAAGAGGAACATGAAGATTGACTGCGGATACCTTCTGACTAGTGCTGATATGTGAACGATGATCCCATGAAAGATCATGATTCGAGTTCATCGTTCTTAGTGTCTTGATTTGTGTTTTGCTGATGATCTGCCAACTACTAGTACTCAAAAGATCAGCATCTTCTCCATTCTTTAGGTTGGCTACACAACTACGCTTCACCATATGGAATCAAACTTCTTCAGCATGATTTTTCCCCAGTTGGTGAGTGGTTATCATTAGAGATACCTCCTCACCACCGGAGGGCATCCCTATATTTTATTAGAGAAACAGATGGGATCCACATAGAGATTGCTTCCGATAGGCATTTGTTCCATTGCAGCACATCTTTTGTCAACCAGAAGTTGGTGCTGATGCATGCTTGTATTGTGTATTTTAGTCAACAATTGCTGAATTGATTCTTCTCATTGATTTAATCCTCGAGTTCACATCTCTGGTTTGAAGATGGAATGATGCCTTGTTCTCATTGTTCACCTGGATCGAGATGCTCCACAATAGTGTGAGCAAAGAAAAGTTAATTCTGCTATCTCTCGTGCTTTATAAAATCTAACAACTGAATGGTGAGCCTGACACTCCTCAGCCACCTGCATTTTCTTCACTACATGACATGCCCAATCAAAAGTAAACTTAGTTAGCTGAAGAAAATCTAGTTCCATCTTCAGTAAAATCTTCTCTTAATTTTATATAAACAAATATCAGAGCTCATCTCTCTTTTAAGAGAGATTATTTTTTCTTGCTTCTTATTAACAAACGACATTCTCATGCTAACGATCGAAGCCTTGGCGACATTATTGACGACTCCACTCCAGCTTTCTATCGCTAACGATCGAAGCCTTGGCGACATTATTGACGACTCCACTCCAGCTTTCTATCGTCGGTGCAGATTTCTCTCCTCTATCAATGGTAGCCTTTTGAGTTTTAGCAATTCGGGCGACCATACATTTTGTTGTGATTGTCCCGTGCCGTACCAGCTTTTCAGTTAGGTTGACATTGCCGCCGAAGTCAATTGTTATTAGATCTTTACCGTGATGGGACCCCACAAACCTTGTCTAAATAACTAGGAAGAGCTAACATTTACTTTATTTAAGGATTGTAAACATTATTATACATCAAAGTCAGGATGGCCGAGTGGTCTAAGGCGCCAGACTCAAGTTCTGGTCCTCGCGAGAGGGCGTGGGTTCAAATCCCACTTCTGACAAGTTTTTAATAATTATCTTATAAAACCCGTTTTTTGTTAAATTCAATTTGAAATGTTAATTTAGAATACTTTAACAGGTCAAGAACAACAATGTCAGGATGGCCGAGTGGTCTAAGGCGCCAGACTCAAGTTCTGGTCTTCGTGAGAGGGCGTGGGTTCAAATCCCACTTCTGACAAGTTTTTCATAATTATCTTATAAAACCCGTTTTTTGTTAAATTCAATCTGAAATTTTTATTTTATTATTACTACTTTAAGGGGTAAAGAACAACGTCGTCAGGATGGCCGAGTGGTCTAAGGCGCCAGACTCAAGTTCTGGTCTTCGTGAGAGGGCGTGGGTTCAAATCCCACTTCTGACAATTTTTTAATAATTGTCTTATAAAACCCGTTTTATGTTATACTGAATCTGAAATTTTTATTTTAGTATCACTTTACTTTCTAAGAGGTCAACAACAACAACGTCAGGATGGCCGAGTGGTCTAAGGCGCCAGACTCAAGTTCTGGTCCTCGTGAGAGGGCGTGGGTTCAAATCCCACTTCTGACAATTTGTTTTTACAGTTTTCTATTAATATATATATATATATATATTGTGGGCATGCACGTAGAATTGGAGAGAAGCATGAGATAAAGATGCATGAAAAATGAGCTATAATATCACCACATGGTTTTTGTTTTTGTTGGAAAGAGCGATATATGTGTGGAGCTCAATGCCTTCAAACGATGTCTTTGTCGAAGTCCATTAGAACAAGACGATGGTCTTGTTAATTTGACATTGACCATTCATACAAAATGATCATGAATTGAATGGCGAATAAGATGGAGAAAGATATCCTTCTTTTGCTTTCCCAAGCCATAGACCAAAGAATATAATGTGGTCAAAAAGAGATGGGAAACCTTAACTTTTTGATAGGGAATGCATAACTAAGACGTATAGCGCCGAAAGGGCAATATATTTTGATTTGATTATTATGTTTCTACCTTCGATTGCTGGCTACAATTATGCATATGTATGATTACAGTCAATTATAAAAATATGCTTATATTTATTTTTTTCTTTTATAATATATTTATTTTATAATTATATATATATATATAATTGTATATATACGTACTTTAGAGTGTTGAAAATACAAAAAGAATTCCTTAGACCTTCGAATCAAGCTTATATTTTTAAAATAATTATATCTTCTTATTGTTAATATTTATTTTAAATATACGATCTGAGGCTTAAATGATATCTATGAAATCACGTATTTATTTAATCATGGCAAATTGGTTTTGCTGTAGAACATGATTTTGTTTCTCTTTCGAAGACAATTTTAGTCTAAATTGATTGAATTAATTAGTCGACCTTGTTCCACCATCATTCTAAAATCTTGTGAAATAATATGAAAACCTGACCAAATAATATACCACCTATGGGTGTGTATATATATATATATATATATAAAATTAGTCAAACTTAAATTTTTTAATTTTTTTCTTTTACGATAACTCCTTTTTATTCTAAAATTTCTTGTCCTCCTAAGATATTGGCTCTATGAATATTAAAATACTTGTCAATCCTAATAATATATCTCTTGATGAGCATTTCATCAACTTTTATCTCTTAAAGAGAAAATATATTTTACTTCATGCTCCTATTAATCTTTGTCACTTATCCTTGTTGAATTTGTAATCATCAAATCTTTTGTCTCTAGAGCCACTTATGAGAGGAAGAGGAGAAAATTCAAAAAGCTAAAGAATATCTAGATATTAATATAAAAAACATAATAGAAAGTTATGCAAAATTTATGGTGGTTCAATAATTCTTACCTACATTAGATGGAGAAAACTAAAACTTTGCAATGTTAGATCAATTGTATAAGGCCCTTAAGTTATTCATACTCAAGTATAATCCTTTGTTTACCCTATCACAAAAATCCCAAAGAGTTTAGTTTATATTTTTCTTTCATCATCATTAGAAATCCAAAAAGGCACCCTCTCTAGACACCCTATAGGAATATATCTCTCACATCAGGCTTTCTCAGACTCATTCTTATACTACACTTTGTTGTCTTCCTATGACATTGTTCTAGAGATCCCAAAATACACAAGGAGATTACCATGATAAGTTGTACTTGTTATTAACCAAATGAATGGATTAAGAAATCTAATGTTACATATAGTATCAAAAAAAGGAACAGATAATTAATTATCCTACCTATTCTCTCCATTAATCTTAATACTTCATCTCCTACCCTCTCTCTTTTCCCACAAGATCCAACTATAAATAATTAATAAGCAGGAACAGATACTAGTATTCCCTCAACATCCACGAGCTCTACCATAACAAAGCACAAGCATGACACTTCCTCACTCCCTTACAGTCACTTTGTTCTCGTGCTGCTGTTTTCACCTCTTATCACAGCTTCAGAAAGCAGGAGGTGATCCAACAACGATCAGGAGGCTCCCCTATATATTGTTGAAAAATATTATGTATGAGATAGAGATTAAGAGAAGAATAAGGGAATAGTGTCATATTGCTAAGTGCTAAAAAAGTCATCCATAACTTCATAAATTTAAGGTTTTGAAGGTTCTGGTCACTTTGGTTGATAAAAACTTTGACATATCATTCATCGTAATATATAATAGAGCTGAAATCCCACGTTCATTGCTTACCCATTGTCAAAAAATAAAAAATAAAAAATAAGCTAACTTTTTTTAGATTAAATTGATGTTCAATCTGATGCATATCTTAAGTTCGAACTATGTACTTTGAACGTATTATTGAATACAATAAAAATGGAGCTAGAAAAATAGGAGTTTTCTGGTTGAGTTATGGATGCTAACCCTAACCATTATAATCGAAGGTTGTTCTCTTTTCAGATTGTGGTTCTTTTTATTGAAGTTGATAGAAAGAAATGATAGAGTTAGCATACTAAGGAAGAATACGAAAAGGAATACGAAAAGGTTAATCTTATGTATTTCTCTCAATGTTTTTATAATTTCATAAATTTTATATTTTTCATGACTTAACATATGGAGTTTATATAGTTTCCCAATATACATTATATTTATACAGATTTATGTAGTAAGAATGAATCTTTCTTTCAATAAACTCTTTCAAGAATCAATAACCAATTTGACTTGTACTTCCATAAATATTTTCTCTTGAAGAAATGAATCTGTCTTCTGATGAAATTAATCTCTTCATGATAACTACACAAGTTTAATTCCAACATTCTCCCCCCTTAAACTTGTTCCATCAACATGTCAAGTTTTATTCAAAGATGTTGAAATGTTTCGATTTTGAGAGGTTTTGTAAAAATGTCAGCCACTTGTTCACTTGTCTTGACATGGTGTAACTCCACTTCTTTGTTTTTAATATGATCTCTTATAAAATGAAATCTTGTGTCGATATGCTTTGATCTTTTATGATAGACTGGATTCTTGGCTAAGGCAATAGCTGATTTATTATCAATATAAATTTTGGTTGATTTCTCCTGTGGCATATGAAGTTCCTGAAGCAATCTTCTTAGCCATATTGCATGACAAACACAAGAAGATGCTACTATGTATTCTGCTTCACAACTTGATAGAGCAACTATATGTTATTTTTTTGAAGACCAAGTAAATGTAGCTCCACCAAAATTAAATACAAATTCAATTATACTCTTTCGATCATCGTAGCTTCCAACCCAATCGTTGTCACTATATCCAATAAGATCCTATCCTTTTGATGATGAATAGAATATTTCATACTCAATTGATCCCTTAATATATCGTAAAATTCTTTTAGCTACATTTAAATGAGAAGTCTTAGGAGATTCCATGTATCTACTTATTAAACCAACTTCAAATAATATATCAGGTCGAGTGCATGTCAAATACCTTAAACATCTAACTAGACTTTTGTAATAAGTTAGATTAATATATTTACCTTCGACTTCTTTGGTCAACTTGGTGCCATACTCAATAGGTGTACCTATAGGATAACAATCTTCCATAGAAAAATTCTTTAGAATCTCTTTTGCATAATTTCCTTATGAAATAAAAATTCCTTCATTATTTTGTATAATTTCGATACCAAGAAAATAAGACATTAAGCCCAAGTTAATCATCTCAAACTCCTTCTTCATAGAGTATTTAAAATCTTTAATCATTGAGCTACTACTGCCTGTAAATATTAGATCATCTACATATAAGCATACAAACATGATATCTCCATCAATGTTAGATTTTTTATAGAGAGCATGTTCATGTGGACATTTAGAAAAACTGTTTCGAATAAAATAAGTATCTATCCGAGAATTTCATGCTCGTGGGGCTTGTTTAAGCCCATAAAGAGCTCTCTTTAACTTGTATACTTTGTCTTCTTGTTCATAAATAATAAAACCAGGGGGTTGTTGAATATATACCTCTTCTTCAAGAACTCCATTAAGGAATACTAATTTGACATCCATTTGTAAAATTTTCATTTCATTTGAGCTGCTAAGGAGATAAGTAATCTTATTGTCTCCGATCGAGCAACTGGTGCGAACACTTCTTCATAGTCGATCATATATTGTTGTTTATATTCCTTTGCAACCAATCGTGCTTTATATTTCTCCACCTCTCCTAGTGCATTTTTTTTTATTTTGAAGATCCACTTAACACTAATCGCTTGGTGGTCTTCTGGAAGTGTAGTAAGCTCTCATGTATTATTTTTGTTGATTGTATTAATCTCCTCCTTCATAGCTTTGTCTCCAATTTTCTTCTTTACAAGCTTCTTCAAAAGTTAATGGATCATATCTTGCAAAAGACAAAATAGAGAAAGTTCATCATTGTTAGTATCAAATCTCTGAGTCACATCATATAGCTCATGAATCGGTCTTGTCCTTCTTATAATCAGACTTCTTGAATCATGTGACCTACCTGATCTTGGTGATGATTCTAGTAAAGCCTCTTCTGTGCTTGCTTGTATTATATCATCCTCTTCTGATGATATAGCTTTCCTATGATGTTCATTACTTTTCTAGTCCCAAATCTATTGTTCATTAAACTCAACATCTCTTGACATCACAACTTTATTTGTAAGATTGTAGAGTTTGTATCCACTGGAATTTTTAGCATAACCTAATAAAATACATTTTTGACTTTTATCTTCAAGTTTTGTTCTCTTTTCTTCTGGTATCTTGGCAAATGCAACACTTTTAAAAATTCTTAAATGATCAACTCTTGGTTTCTATAGGCTCCATACTTCTTCTGGTGTAGAATTACCAATTCGCTTTGTTGGAAGCCTATTAAGTAAATAAACTGCACAAGCAACAACATCCCCCCAAAATTCTTTAGGAATCTTTCTTTCCTTTAACATACATCGGACCATATTAAGTATAGTCTTATTTTTCCTTTCTGAAACATCATTTTGTTGAGGTGTGTATAGCATAGTAAATTGATATAAAATTTCATTATTTCTACAAAAACTTTCAAATTCATTTGATATATATTCAACACCTCGATATATTCGTAAACATTTAATCTTGCAATCACTTTGTCTTTCAACTAAGTCTTTAAATTCTTTGAATTTGTTTAACACTTCTTTCTTTTCCTTTAAAATATAGACCCAAGTTTTACCACTATGATCATCAGTGAAGGTAAGAAAATACCTGCTTCCTCCAAGTGATACTGGGCTAACAGGGCCACAAACATCCGAGTGTACCAGATCAAGTCGATGTCATGCTCTTTTTGTTCTACTGATTTTGAAAGTCTTTTTTTCTTGCTTACCCATAACACATACTTCACATAATTTTGATGGGCGATCAATTCTTGGCATTCCTATCACCATATTAAACTTCTTTAGAAATTTTAAAGCTTCAAAATTTAAATGTGCATATCTAAGATGTCATAATGTAGAAATGTCCTCAATATCAGTCTTAAAATAACTTGATCGATCAAAAATGCATAAATGTAGAGGAAACATTCTATTCTTCGTCATTTTCACATATGAGATTAATGTCTTAGTCTTATCATAAATTGAAAGAGTCATATCTTTCATCTCAATATTATAACCTTTTTTAATTAATTGTCCCAAGCTAAGAATATTATTTTTCATATCAGGCACATAATAAACATCTGAAATACATAACTCTTTGCCATTATGGAGTCCAAGAACAATTTTACCTTTACCTCTTACTGGTCTTTGAGATAGAACACCAAATGTAATATTTCCAGAATAGCTTGTATCAATTTCTAAAAATAATTCTTTAATGCCACACATGTGATTTGAAGCTCCTGTATCTAGATACCATGTCATAGACTAATCTTCCTTCAAATTATCATAAGTCATTAATAAAACTTGATTTTTATTCTTTTCTTCCTTTTCAATAAAATTTGTCTTATCACCTTGATTATTAGGATTATAATAGCATTCAAAGGAGTAATGCTCATACCTTTTGCAAATATAGCATTATATTTCAGACCTTTTAGAAATTCTGTCACGTCCACGGCCTTAGTCACGTCCTCGATCATAACCTCGGCCTCTTTGGCTAGAATTTTCTCTATCTCCTTCATTGTTTCGAGATTCTTGATAGGTCTGATTTCTACCACTTCTTCCTCTTTGTCCACGACCTCTTCCTCTTTGAAAATTTGATTCACCTTTATTTTCAAGAGTAAGCTTGGTCTGTAGTGCTTGTTCCATAGTTCTTTCTTCTGCTGTTTTTGTAATCATTTGTTCATGAACTTAAAAGGGAACCCATAAGTTGTTCTAAAGATATTTCTTCCAAATCTTTAGACTCTTCAATCGCAATAGCAATAAATCAAAATTTGAATCTAGTGATCTTAGTATCTTTTCTATCACTCTTTGATCACTTATTTGTTCACAATTTCTTCTCATTTGATGAACAATAGAGATAACTTTTGTGAAATAATCAGAAATAGTTTCAGAGGTACCTTGTTGTAATTTTTTAAAATCGGCTCGTAAAACTTATAGACGGAGTTTTTTTACCTTATCAACACCAGCAAATGCTTTTTGAAGCATTTCCCAAGCCTCTTTTGAAGTATTTGTTGGAGCGATAATCTCGAACATTATATCATGAAGCCCTTGGTAGATTGTGAACAAGACATTTTTCTCCTTCTTTCTTCTATCTTTGAGTTGCTCTTTTGTTTTTGCATTCATCGCTCCTTCTTCTGCTGGACTTGGTTCAACAAATCTATCTTATACAAACTCTCATACATCTTGGGAGCCTAGAAGAACCTTTATTTGGATGCACCATATGTCATAATTTTTTTTTGTCAATCTAGGGATTTGGAGTTGGAAGGTGCTTGAGGATAAAGTCATAGCTCTGATACCAATTGTTGAAGTTGATAGGAAGAAATCATAGAGTTAGCATACTAAGGAAGAGTAGAAGAAGGCTAAATCTTCTGTATTTCTCTCAATATTTCTATAATTTCACAAACTCTATATTTTTCATGACTCAACATATGGGGTTTATATAGTTCTCCAAGATACATTACATTTATACAGATTTATACAATAATAATGAATATTTCTTTCAATAAACTATTTTAAGAATCAATAATCAATTTAACTTGTAATTTCATAAATATTTTTTGTTGAAAAAATAAATTTATGTTAGGATGAAATTAATCTCTTCGTGATAACTGTACAAATTTAATTCTAACACGAATACACCGGTGGCACCGCAGCATCGCAGAAGAAGTTGTCATCGTCGACAGTCGTTTCTCTAAGGTGGATTGCGGCTGCAGCATGCAAGGCATGCATCATGAGTGCGCAGCTTAGTCAAATCTCAGCAAATGGCATGTGTATTCCGCAGCACCAAAAGCCTGATTGAGAGCGCCCTCTCACCACACGCTCGATCGAAATGTGCAACACAGGTTTGTGCAACACAAGTCTTCTACGAACACCGACTTCCTTCGCACTTCTCTCTCAGGTTTGATCCCTGCGATGTCAAAGGAGAAGAAGTATTCAGATACGTAAGCTTTGATTCGGTCAACTTGAGACAGCCGATCGATAAGAGTGCAGTGCTGGGCATGCACGTAGAATTCTTCTAGAGAAACATGAGATGGAATTAATTGGCTTGCGAAACAAGCATCACAATTGTACAAGATGATTTCGCCACGAGGTTTTCGTTCTTTCGAGGAAACAGCGAGAGCGTGTCTTTGTCCTACGACATTGGACAAAATGATGGACGGTAGAGGTTTATTAGTAGGGCGTTGACCTCAAAAATGGAATGAATACGACGATATGTGAGTCTTTTGATAATTTCTGAAAGGGAATATATTTGTTTATTGTGTTGCTACCTTTAGTTGCTGGGAACAATTAATTATATGTGGTTCCCTTTTTGAAGACCATCATCAGAGCTTTGATTCCTTACAGGATATATGATCTAATTCTTCCTCCTCCGTCATTCCAAAATTTTATGGAAAAATATTAAAACCTGACCAAATAAATATACCACGTGGATGGCCGCTAGTGTAACGTCCAACTATAAATACGCTGCAACTCCTTTCTCCGTCGACGTATACGAGCCACAAGCATGGCACTTTTGCTCTCCCCACTTCCCTTTCTTCTCCTTGTTCTCGCGCTGCTATCTGCACTTCTTCTCGCAGGTCGGAAGGCAAGAGGTAGCACGGCGGCATGGAAGCTCCCCCCAGGACCGGCCAAGCTCCCCCTGATCGGCAACCTCCACAGTTTGGGGAGCAAGGTGCTGCACCAGTCCCTGTGGCAACTCTCCAAGAAACACGGCCCTCTCATGCACCTGAAACTTGGACGAGTCCCTGTTGTCGTCGTGTCGTCGCCGGAGCTGGCCAAGGAAGTCCTCAAGACGCATGACCATGAGTGCTGCACCCGGCCTTTTCACATCTCCACTGCTAAGTTTTCATACGGTCGCTCTGACATAGCCTTGACGCCGTACGGAGACCGATGGAGGCAGCTTCGGAAGTTTTGCACAGTGGGGTTCTTCAGCGCCAAGAAGATCAACTCTTTTAAGGGCGTAAGAGACCAAGAGATGGAGCGAACGGTGAAGCTGATATGTTTTCACGCTCGCCAGTCTCTCGTCGTCAACCTGAGTGAGCTGTTGCTCTCCCTTTCCTGCAATATCACTTGTAGAACTGCCTTCGGCAGTCGCTTCGACGACGGAGGCGATATCCATGACATGCTCAGAGAAGCTCAGGCGGTGTTGACCGCCTTCTTTGTGTCTGATTACTTACCACTGCTCGGATGGGTGGATGCTCTAAGGGGGATGAAAGCCAGGCTTAAAAGGATCTTTCTTAAATTTGATGCCATCTACCAACGACTTATCGACGACCACATTGATCGAATGAAGCAACAACATAACGCTGACGAAGACATCTTGGAAGCTTTGCTCCGCATGCAAAAGGCTGGGGAGGATATAACAGAAGACAACATCAAAGGATTGCTCACGGTAGTTTGTCACACCCTTTCCACACCGTCGAGTTCTTGTTGACGCTATTTCCCTTATAATAACCGATCTCAAGTTTGTGATGGCCGTGTAGAATATTTTCATTGGTGGGACGGACACATCCTCAGCAACCGTGGTGTGGGCGATGGCGGAACTCATCAGGCAACCGGAGATGATGAAGAGAGCACAGGACGAGGTAAGAGGATGCGTTGGAAGCAGAGGAAAGGTGGAGGAGCGTGATCTTCACCAACTTCAATACCTTAAGGGTGTGATCAAGGAGACGATGAGACTGCACCCGCCGGCTCCACTGCTACTTCCGAGGGAAACGATGCAGACTATAGAACTAAACGGATGCACTATTCCACCCAAAACAATGATTTACGTGAATGCATGGGCGATAGGAAGGGATCCAAATTCGTGGGAGAGGCCTGATATCTTCAATCCGGAGAGGTTCATGCATGGCTCTTTCGACACGAAGCGACAAGACTTCAAGTTCATACCATTTGGAGAAGGTCGAAGGATCTGCCCTGGTAAGAATCTTGGAATGTTAGTGGTGGAGCTCGTGCTGGCGAACCTCCTCTACTCCTTCAACTGGCATTTACCGCTTGGAATCATGAAAGAGGACGTTGACATGGAGGAAGCACCCGGTATTACTGTGCATAGGAAGTCTGCTCTCCGTCTCATGGCCACGGAATACGAAGGAAAAGAGGATTAATTTACGTATATTCATTGTATAGGTGACCAGAGATGATATGCTCCTGTGGCGGGTCTTGGTGTAAGATTGCATTGCAAAATAATTATTGCATTTTTTTTAATTATTACAATAGTTAGGCTCAAGTATTTTAGGTTTACGCCTTCAATTTAAAGTATTACAACACGTGTTCGGTGGACTTTGGGTTGTTTCTTAATGTCATGGGCCAAAGAGGCTAGAGAACCATAAGAAAATTATGGAGATCATGAAAATTATTATTCCCCCCCTGTGATTTGTGTTACATGTCTATACACTTATATATACATCAAAACATACATAAAAGACTGAGGTAATATATAAGAGATGCTTACAATCAAGAATAAATGTAAAGAATCATCTTATCACATAACCTTATTAGGTATGAATGTACATGATAGCTAACCATTGATCAACAGATTACGTTGACTAATTATGGCTCTTCCTGGACTTGCGAGTATGGAATGAGGTTATGCAACCATTGATGTTTCTTTTGGGTTTGTTTCCTTTAGTTGTTTTTGCCAGCTCGCTAAATTTGTGCTTCTACCAGCTCGGTTTGCAGCAAACATAATGCTCGGGGCTTTCAACTTAATGTTTGTCTTAGAGATCTCTCCACGAGATTGAATCTAAGTTAACTTGGTCAGACTACCACAAAAATTGTGGTTGCATCAACATGTGTGTATACATGCGATCAACATGTTTCATTTGCTTTGATTGGCAGCAACAATTAAGTGCTATTTTTTATCAGATCGTCAATTGTTTTGATGCTGCATTTACTGCACTACTCCTTTGCTGAATTCATGATAGATATATCTGCAGCCATCCCTATAGAGAAGGACACTTACGATAGGGTCAGCACTTTATCCATAGAACTATTACTTTATGACTTAACATGAGATAGAATTGCTTGCCTTCATTTCCATCGTTCCGGAACATATTAATCTTAAGTTTACTATTTATTAAAAATTTCATTATTAGCTCATTATTTATCAAACCATATGGTTCCATCTATATATTCTGTTTATTGAATCATATGAAATTTTAGCCGACTCCATATATATATATATATATATATATATATATATATATATATATATATATATATATATATTGAACGGAAATGAGACAAAAGAATGAAGAGCATTTTCGAAGAATTTGTGGCAGGTAAAAATGAAAATGAATTGATAAAATATCCCTGAAAAGAAAAAATGTCACTTACACTTATAGAGTCTTATATAGAATATCAGAGTTCATTCAATTTTTATCTATCATGATATAACGATCAGATTGATTGGGTACTAAAAAAAAAAAAATAGATTCAGTATGAAATTGAATCTCTATGAATGAGATAAAGAAAGACAAGAATAATATAGAGTTTCCTTTTTTAGCATACTTAATTTTATTTGAATTTCATTTTGTGTTCAAAAAAAAATTTGAATTCTTTTTTTGCTAGTTGAATATATAGAATATGATTGAATTGCATAATAGGAATAATATTTATTAAGTGCACTATATTATAATTCTTATTGAATTGAACAATATAGCTATCTAACTATCGTCATATCATATCTTTTATTGTAATTTCACTTATGACAACAAAAGTTAGGTACACTATATTATAATTCTTATTTTTTCTATTGCATATAGAAAATGAAAAAAAGAAGGCAGGATGATTCTCGATAGAGAAATAAGATATATGTGTAACAATTTCTGTTTTGAGGTTTACATATATACATATATATTGTTATAATTGAAATTGAAAAAGATTGATTATTGAAAATAATTGATGGTGATTAGTCATAAATCCATTTTACAACAATTTGAGATACAATTGAAGAACATTTCACTAACAAAACAACAAAACAAATAGTTAATGATTCTAATTTGTCATAATTTTTTCAGTCTTTGATTAGAAATCTATTTTCTTTTATCTTATTTGAATCGAATTTGGATTGGCGACATGGTCAAGTCGTAAGGTAAGGGACTACAAATCCTTTATTTGTTTAAATAAATCGACAAATTATGTTCTCGGAGAAGTAGAGGCCAAAGGATAAGCCTACTGATAGTTTATTTTTAGAATCTCTAGTTCTATAAAGAAAGTTAATTTTTTTCTTAAAATCTAAGGTTTGGGTGTGGCCTAAATCATTACATATAGGGATTAAGTAAGTCTTACTTATTAATATGATTATGATTGATTCAAATATTCATTTTACAAATAGAATAAATAAATAAATAGTGAAAGTCAATTATGAGATTCAAAATTACGAAAGTAAAAGGTCATAAATCTTAGTAACCAAAGGTTTATAAAGGATTTTACTATTAGAATTGAAGAAGAGATGGTACAACTATCAAGAATTCCTAATTATCTTATATTATTATCGTTATATCTAATGACTCTATCTAAAATTGATTAGATAGGTTGATTGGAAATCAATTAGAAGTTGTGGGAAGGATTGAAGATACTTTATATCCTGATCCACAAGAGTTTTTGAGCTCTCAAACATTCAATCGGTATAGCTAGTCAGTTCTTATTGAGTAAAAAATAAAAAATTAAAATTGAAGAAATAAAAATTTTTATTTGCCCGTGTAGGATAGGGGATTTGCGGAAAAAAAAAAATGTATGTAGTAATGGTGACGGTGTCTCTCCATTCATTCATAAAAAAATGTAAGTCATAAATCAAATAGGAAATATAGTTATGGTATATTTTGATGTCTTTTGTTAATGAAAAAGGATAACAAACAATACCTCTTAGTATTACTATATGTTCCATTAGGATAGGAGTATTACTTTATTATTTTATTTTCTGAAAATATGTGTGTATATTGTATTTATGCTTAATGTTTTCCTATTCTACTAGAAATCTTATAATCTTGTTACGAGTGGATTCATTGAGATAAAATAAAATAATTTTTAATTAATATAAAATAATTATGATTATTAATTAATTAATATAAAACAATTTTTTCATACAGATAGGAGGCATAATTTATATGGATATATTAATTCTCTTTTGAATTATTTTAATGATAGTGTTTCCCACTCATTCGTATAGTACAGAAAAAGAGTGAACTTTAGGAGTAACACTAATTGAGTAATGATTGGGTAGTTGAATTCTATCTAATATTTAATTGATCATTTTGGGAAGCTTTAAAAAAAAATGTATCTATTACAAAAATTATATTATACTGAAATATAATAATATATAAAAAATACAATAATAAACAATAAACATTGGATCAAAGAATGAATTATTATATTCCGAAACCTAAATCTAGGCATGATAGGAATTTTTTTTCAATCGAACTCTTTCTAAATATTCTATTTTGATAAACCAGTTCTTAACAGAATTTTGGATATTACAAAAAGAAAAAAATCTGAAATTGATTTTTTCTTTTTTTTATTTGTTTCCCTCTTTCTTTATTTTTACTGTTCTAAGAGAAGAGAAAGTCGTTCCTTTATTCTAATTATATTAGATTACAACAATACATACAAGCCAACTCACAAGCTTCTTCTTTTTTTTTTTTTGTTCAACAATGGTAGAACATCTGGAGATCAATTGCTAGAGATGTCTTATTCCAATCGAAAGGCATTTGAACTATAAATATAGCACATTAGGACAAAAAGATGATCGTCGAGATCGTTTTTTCCCTCCCGCAAGTAATGTCTTAAGTATGTAACATTCGCATAAAGGTCAAAAAAAAAAAAAAAAATCCGAGCAACTTGAAGAGGTTAAATCAGATCAAAGAATGATACTTGTACCTACAATTTTGAGAGAGAAAACTTTTGTCAGATTACTGGATCTTATTCATTGATTAAAAAAAAAAAAGACACAATATATAAAATCTTTTAACAATTTATGAGAGAACAATATATTTATTTTTTATATTGCCATCATTAATTGCTGGGTACACCTATTTATATGTCAAATCATTTTTGAAGAAATTTATATGTTTGATTACATTTTTTGAAGAAACTAGTGAGACTGGTGATGACTATAAAAGTATGTTATGTATCTGGAATATCAAGCTTGATAATGGAATATGATATTGAGATTCTAACCAACATCACATTATCTTGTCAAATCATTTACTTATGCTTTATAGGTTTGGGTTAAATTATTTCAGACAGACTTGTCAAACCAACATATCATATCTCTTGTCAGGTGATAATAATAAGAAGTAGGAATACTCTTAAGTTAGGAATAAGAAGTACTCTTTAAGTTTACTTGATGGATTTTTAAGTTGATAGATATATTTTTATTATTTCTAATATTTATTTAAAATATATTATGTTATCAATTGATCCACTAATTAGACTGATACATGATGACTCATTCTGTGTCTAATCATTACGAGTTCATAATCATAACCAATTAATTATATTTTATAGATTTGACTTTTTTATTAGAATAAAATTTAGAACAATGGTCAATCAATTATTCTACCTATTCTCTCCGTCACCCTAAAATCTTTTGAGAAAAATATAGAAACAAGATCATCCAATCTCTCCTGTTGTCCTCAATTACCATGCCCTCTTGTTCTTGAGCGTGATATCCAATTATAAAGAGCTAGGAACCTCTACCGTTCCCTTATCATACACAAGCAAAGCACAAGCATGGTGTTTCCTCATATGATTAGAGTTCAATTACTTGAGTTGTATTCTTCGATTGAAAGCTATTTGGTGTATGGATAGAGTAGTGGAATGTGATGACAATAAAAATTATGTTGAAATATTCTACCAACTTGGAATATTAACATTGATAGTGGAATGTGATGTAGAGATCATAATAATAAAAATTTTGAATCAGGAGAATCCATTTGTTTTTTTTTTTGGAACTATATTAGGAATATGGAGTATAAGTTGTTTAATGTATTCCATAAGGTTAATAGCCGTAATCGTTAGCTACCCTATTCAGATAGGTCTATCCTTTTTTTTTTTCACAAAATAAGTAATGAAGATAGGATTTAAATCCCGCAGCTAACCATACATTATCAAATACTTTACCAACTGTATCAGTTGTCAAAGTCTACCAAAATTTTTTTTTATAAAGATAAAATAAGTTGGTTCTATTTCTCTGCCCGGAGCATGATTTATATAGGACAAATTAGCACTATAATAAAATTTAATCATTTGCTAAACAAATGTGAGATTTATTATGATTAGTATTTTGTTGATTAGAAAATTAATGTTAAAGGGGATTGGATTGTAATATGTAAACTCCTATATAGTTATAATCAAGGAATATAATTTTTATCTGTACCATTCAGTATGGGCGGCACGCACCAATCGGCCAAGTTATCGATACACAAACCGCCCGCTATCAGGCGGTATCGTCAACATCGATTGTCGACGATTGATTTCAGCCTTCGACAATCGATTTCGACCATCGGCGATCGAATGAGAGAGGAATCGACCATCGATATCGATCGAGGGAAAAGAAGAAAGAAGTACCTCTTTTTCCCATGTCATCCTTTCACGCGCATATTCGTTGCCCGTGGGTCGCCCGTGCACCGTTGTCGTCCTCATCTACAAGCGATTTTTCTCCCATGCAAGGAGACGAAACGTTTCCCCAATCAGCAAGAAAGATCGAAGCGATGTCATCCCTTTTTTTCTTTTTTAATATATTTAATATATTAATATTATATTATATAATATATTTTAATATATCATACTGGTATCGAGATAATCTCGGTGATATGAATCGATATGTCAAACCTTGATTATAATAATAAAAAATTAACTTAAATTATTTTGGGCATATAATAAGTAATATTAAAATAAATATTTATTAGTGTTAAGAAGAGAGAGGAAAGAAAAATAAAAAACCAAAAGAGAAATTAAAAATCAAAAATAAAAAAGAAATTAACTAGAGATCAACAATCAAGAATATTAACGTGGTTCAACAACTCTCACTGAGAAATCAAATTTCTTAATATATAATATTAATTACAATACTCTTGAGTTATTCCCACTCAAAGACACTCAAGTAAAAAAAAAAAAATTTCTCGATATATGAGATCAATTATAAGTTTCTTGAGCTATTCCAAGTAAAATACACTTAAGTAAAAAAAATTAAATTTCTTAATATATGAGATCAATTATAAGATATACATTGTAATCAATCTCTTGAATGGAGCTGGCCAAAGAAGTCCACAAGTGCACAACCTCGAGTGTTGTAGTCAACCACTTCTCATCTCTTCTGCTAATCTTATATACAATCGCTCCAACATGGATTTCTTGTAGTATAGAGATCCATAGAGGATTGAAATGTAGGATTGCTTTGGCATGAGTTTTTATTAAAAGAATCAAACTTAATTAAAAGAGAGGATTAACACTATAAAAAAGATAATTATAAAAATAATAAACCGTTAGTACATTTCATATGTTACATATAATACAAATATATGAATATAGTTTTCACAATTGTGTCTTACAACTCACATCTTATTCCTAACATTTGTTCCCTCAAGAGAAGGAGAGGTGAAGGCTCAGTTAACTCGAAAAGTCATCATCATTGTAACAATCTCATGGAAAGTATTAAATCAGGGGTGTATCAAGGGTTTTAAGTGAGGGAACAAGCAAAGTTAAATAATAATAATATGAAGAAGTTGTTTAGTACAGTCTCTTATGCAAGAAGTATCAAGAGGATAAATGAATTGAGAAAGATAAGAAAATTAGAATAATTTGAGTTCTAAGCTATCACTGGGATCTTATAGGAATTAATTCCCAAGAGAAAATAAATCCTCCATACAATCTTTTAGTTAAGGTCTTATTCGATTATTTTAATTTAACTTATGCCAATACAGAATTAATCGATATGTTATAAAGATCTTATTCATAAGTCACTAATACTCAATCTATCTTATCCATGGTGGCGAAACTATGCTTATCAAGATTTTATCAATATTTCATAATAGGGGCCAACAAGTAAAACTAAAAATTGGACTTTATCCATTCGCATGTGAAATTATAACATCTGACTATTATCATACAATATTTGTATTTAGAGTAAGTAATCATATTTCATCAATGATTGGATATTTTATGCAAACATCCAAAAGAAATCTCTAGAAGAAACTCAACCTATCTAGTCAAAAGTAGATGTCCCTTTTTTCCTTGCCCAAGTCACCACTTGATGGTAGAAAGTCATATATCTAAATAAAAAATGAGGATATGTTTTCTTGTTTTTACCTAGTGATTGGCTAAGAGACATTTTATATATATATATATATATATATATATATATATATATATATATATATATATATATATATATATATATATATATATATAACAGGGTAAAAAGAGGTATAAAGGAAGAAATTTTTTTTTTGAAAGAGTCAAAAAGACAAAGGATATGACATATTATTATTATTTTGATAAAATAATTTTTTAATAATGGATAAGGGTTAGGTAGGATTTACATCTAGGATCTTGTAATATACTATTAAAGTATTTATCAATAAAATTATTTCATATTTATCGAGACGATAGTACTAATGCTATCATTGTCAAAAAAAAGTTCTATATTATAAATAGCTTGCTTAGATGATCTGCTAGAGTATTAATATAACCATATAATATGATATAATAAGATAAAAGTAATTTTATCTTTGTATAAAGTTTTTTACAAGTGTGATATCTAATCACAGATTACCCAGTTCTGGAGGACAGGACCAAGTCCCAGGATAGCAAGTCTAAAATTATAGTTTAAATTAATTTAAATTAGATATTGTACAAGTAATATTATCATTTGAGGAAGGGTCACACTTGTATATGATCCTTCCTTTATTATACTAATTGTATGTGATTACATTAACATCTTGATTAAAAAAATTAAAAATTATTTTAATTTAAGATTTGTGTTTTTTGTAAGGTTATGTATGAAATAATTTCGAGGGGCTTTGTTGGAATATATCATAATATTAAAAGGACTTGAGTTATAGATATGATGTTATAGACTCTGATACTATTTATAAGAAGAACATACTTTGATACTGATAGATAAAAGAATAAGAAAGGAATAATTAATTATGAGGTGGTGGGAATATAGTGGAGAAAAGCTCTCACAGTCACTCACATTTTTACTTGATACAATTTCTTCACACATTTATACATCATGGACCCTTACCTATATGTAGGGGATAGAGGATAATTTCAAATCACATACATATGGTAGTCCCACAATTATCTAGAAATATTTCTCTCCTCAAAGTATCTTTATTTAAGCAGGTGACATTTATCCAAATGATCTTTTAGTTATGAATAGATTAAGAATTTGATGATATATATATATATATATATATATATATATATATATATATATATATATATATATATATATATATATATATATATATATATATATAGGACTAATGAAAGAAAATGGAGGGGTCTATATGTTCTTCAAAACTTATGACCCAATAATACAATTTTATGGTATAGGATAAAAAAGGTGATGGAACGAGCATTTTGATTAAAAGAAGATCAAAGCTTTATATTTTTGGAACTATAGTTTATAAATTAAAATTATTCTAAAAAATCTTATTTGATCTAGTCTTGATAATTTATAATTAGTTTAATTTCTTTACATATTTTTATCTATTTTTTAATAATCTTTTATTAAATATATTGTTCAATCAATTCATCTGTCAATTATAACAACATCGACGCCAGTTTACCTTGGGATCTAATCTTATAGTTATTTAATTATAGGCCAATAATGATGCATGGGCGATTTCTGTTACAAAGCTCTCATGTTTTTATTTTTATTTTCCAAATGATACTCTTAATTCGAATAATACATAAAATACCCCTCAATACCCTCAATGATATTTTTTCTATCAATGTTTTTTGTTAATTATTTTATCAGTTTTGAATCACAACGATATTTTCATTTCATTCATTTATAAAGTTTTCCCACTAACATTATAATATTTTATTCAGATTCTAAAAAGAATATAAAATTATTTTAAAATAATTATAAGTGGCAGCATATTATGCCTACTCGGTTCTCATTATTATTACAGGTTACGAAGGGATATTTCAAATATTATTGGAAACAGAAAACCATTTAAAGAAACATCTTTTGAATAAAAAAAGAAGGAAAATTCTCTTCCCAATGGAAGAGAATTTTGATCTAACTTGTCACTCTCTCGTTGGATATACAATTTATCCTACCTATTATTTCCATTAATCTCAAAAGAACAAAATACTTGTTGTGGAGAAATTAATATGAGAACAGATCAACTCAGTACAGTGCCACACACAATCTCCAACTATAACTTAGCAGGCACTCCTACCATTCCCTTATCAACCAACATACGCGAGCTATCATCAATCACAAAACGCAACCATGGCAGTTCCTACCCTCCTGCTCTCCTCTCTCCCTTCTCTTCTCGTTGTTCTCGCACTGCTGTCTTCACTTCTTCTCGCAGGTCGGAAGGCGAGAGGTGGCTCGACCACCTGGAAGCTCCCCCCAGGCCCAGCCAAGCTCCCGGTCATCGGCCACCTCCACCTCTTGGGGAGCAGCTTGCTGCATCGCTCCCTTTGGGAACTCTCCAAGAAACATGGACCTCTCATGCACTTGAAACTTGGTCGAGTCCCCGTTGTCGTCGTGTCCTCGCCGGAGATGGCTAAGGAAGTGCTCAAGACACACGACCTTGAGTGCTGCAGTCGGCCTTCGCTCGTCTCCTATTCCAAGATTTCATACGGTCACTCCGACGTCGCCCTCATCCCATACGGAGAACGATGGAGGCAGCTCCGGAAGTTCTGCACCGTCGAACTCTTCAGCACCAAGAAGATCAACTGTTTTAGGGACATAAGAAAAGAAGAGATGGAGCGAGTGACGAAACTGATATGTGCTCACGCTCGCGCTTCGACCATGGTCAACCTGAGCGAGTTGCTGCTCTCGCTTTCCTGCAATATGACATGCAGAACTGCCTTTGGCTCTGGCTTCGACGATGGAAGCGACGTCCAACTCCACGACATGCTCAGAGAAGCCCAAGCGGTGGTAGGTGGCTTATTTTTATCTGATTACTTACCATTGTTGGGGTGGGTTGATAGGCTAAGTGGGATGAGATCCAGACTTGAAAGGGTCTATCTTAAGCTCGATAGTATCTACCAACGCATTATAGATTACCACCAAGATCGATTCAGACAACAAGGTAAAGAAGATGAAGACATCTTAGATGCTTTGCTCCGCATGCAAAAGGAGGAAGAGGGTCTGAAAGAAGCCCACATCAAAGGAGTGCTCACGGTAGTTGATTTCACAGCATCCAGTTCTTGTCAACGCCTTTTCTCCTTCATAATAACAAAGTTCAAGTGCAGGATATTTTCATTGCTGGGACGGACACATCCTCAGCAACCGTGGAGTGGGCGATGACGGAGCTCATCAGACAACCTGAGCTGATGAAGAGAGCACAAGACGAGGTGAGAGGATGTGCCGGAAGCAAAGGGGAGGTGTTGGAGAGTGACCTTCACCGACTTCATTTCTTCAAGTGTGTCATCAAGGAGACGATGAGGCTGCACCCTCCCGCTCCGCTGCTACTTCCTAGGGAAACCATGCAGCACTTCAAGCTTAATGGCTATGATATTCTACCCAAAACATGGATGTTTGTGAATGCTTGGGCGATAGGAAGAGATCCCAATTCGTGGGTGAGACCTCATGTCTTTGATCCAGAGAGGTTCATGCACGACTCCATGGAGGCAAATGGGCAGGACTTCAAGCTCATACCATTTGGCGAAGGGCGAAGGATCTGCCCCGGTAAGAATCTTGGAACGGTAATGGTGGAACTTGTGCTTGCCAACCTCCTCTACTCCTTTGATTGGCATTTACCAGCTGGAATGGTGAAGGAGGACATCAGTATGGAGGAAGCACCTGGTATTACTGTACATAGAGAGTCTGATCTCTGTCTCATGGCCACCAAATATGATGCATCAACAGCCTGAATTAAAAGTACTAATATGTTTATGTACTTTAAATGAGACGCATGCTTACTGTATAAGTGAGTGTAGGATTGAATAAACACAGTCGTATCTGCCGTTTTGTGGAATTAAAACATCTAGTGATATCTTCATTTCATGATTTATTATTCCATGAAATGAAGTGTGACACCATATTTCATACCTTTGTGGTTGGATTGCTCATTTTGATAAACTTCTACCAATAAAACTATTGTAAAGTTAAAAGTAAAAAAAATTGAGACTTTTCGTAGTGGGATTATGACATGACATTGACTAATTATAGTTCTTTTATTTCTTCAGGCGTTTTTGTTTTGAATATAATCTTGAAAAGGACTAAAGTAAATTTGTGCTTCCGCAAGATTGGGTTTGAGGAGACAAAATGCTTGGGCTTTTCAATTTGACGTTTATGTTAGAGATCTCTTAAGGAGTTCGAATCGAAGTTGAGTTGTGACCCTATTAAAATATTATTTAAACTTAAATAATTAAAAATCTTAATATGGTATTAAAGTTAGATGATGTAGATAATACGAAAATAATTTACAATAGATTTGATCGAACATGGCTTGGTTGATGATCAAAATTGAAGTAAAGGTTGCTTGAAGTTGAAGAATTGTGTCATAATGATTAGTCACATTTACCTCATAAAGAAACATATTTTATTATGTCTAAGGATATGTCTTATTGATAAGTTAAGCCTAAAATATAATGAAAAGATATAGAATTCAATTGAACCACACAAAAAAAGATAAAATATTAGAAAAATAATTCATATGTTAGTGTCAATTTTCTAAAAGAGATATTGTTGAACTATAAATAGGAGTTGTCCAAAATCTTTATAACTAATTTTTTTTTGGTTAAATAGGTCAGGGAAAATAATTAAAAAATAAATATAACATGTCATCTAAGGATTTATTTATATTTTTTCTAGTGCCATGGTGCACTGGTTCACATCTATTCATAGTTAGAATATTCTAGTGTAATCATATAAACTTTTTTTTCTTTCAAAGACTCTAATAAATAACTAGTGGGAACTAATGCAAATGAAAATGGACACCTTAAGATTTAAAAAATTGAACATTAAATCATGAATCTGACTTAGTAAATGTTGCTTAACTCTTTCGGTCTTCATTAACGTGTCTTTCTTCTAATCCATATTTCTGATCATATCACGTAAACAAATATTTTTAACAATACAATCACCACATAGATAGTTCTAATTAATTTGACTCAAGAATCAAATACTTTGATGTCGCAACAACTTATATTATTTGAGTCATATGGACAAGGATGACCGGTAATAATAAAAAAAAAAAGTATATGATGGATGGTCACATGCATTATAATTGCTATAATTATTATAATCCAAAGGGTATGCTTTGATTCTTGGTGAAGGCTAATGACTGATTGGATATGCAAGTGGAAAGAAAAATATGCAGAGTTCAGTAGCCAGTGGAAAACGGTGATGTGTCGCCCTCTAATTGTTTACTTAGCATTGAGTAAATAGTGCTGTAGAATGCTTTAAGTGTTAGATAAATAATAAAATCAAAAATATATTTAAAATATTAATTAATGTAAATATTATTTACTAAAATTATTATTCAAAAGTTCATTAAATATTTTAACCAAGACCTTTTAATTGATCATGCATTATTTTCACGAGTATTTTCATATTTCTAGAGTCAATGTCTTTTGAGAAAAAAATGAAAAATAAAATATTTATTATATTTTTTAATTATTACAATAGTTAGACTCCAGTATTTTAGGTTTACTCCTTAAACGTAAAGTATAGCTTGTGTTAGGTTTACTCCTTAAACGGAAAGTAATGTCATCGACGAAAAAGGTACCAGAACCATGAAGAAAATGATTGAGAACACAAAAATTATTATTCACCCATATGATTTATGTTACATGACTATACACTTACATGGACTTCAAAACCTACATAAAAGGTTGCTTACGTAGCGTATAAGCCCCTCTCATCAAGTATGAGTTGACAAATATTAGAGACTGCTTACGTAGCATGTTGACTCATAATAAATTATTAATATAATGATATATATAATTTAAATTAAAAAAAGATCTATCTTACACAGGAAGAGGAAATGATAGAGGTTGTATCAGCAGACAAAGGTGAAGAGGCAAAAGTAAGAGAGGTTGGAGATGGAGGTGAGGGAGAGCTCGACCATTACGTCATAGGACACGATAGGTGGGGCATATAAGAAGACGAAGTGGGAGGTAGTAGAGATGAAAACACCCAAGAGGAAGAGGGACCAAAACTATTGGATGCTTAGCATCAGACTAGTCGATACATATCTACCATATGCAAGACCAGAAGCCCTTGAGCTTATGCTAGCATGAGGGATGTTATATGCGTATGATATTCTACTAGGTAACAACAACTCAGTGCTATTATTGGTGGTCGCTTCTACTACAATACATCATACGGCAATTGATGGTAGATTTATTTCTTTTAAAATTATATATTATTATATGAATTATTATTATGAGTCTGAATATCACATAAGCATACTCTAATTTATATTAACTCAAACTTGATATCAAGGACTTATATTCTATGTTTTTAAAAGTATAAGATTTATTTTAAACACGACCAAAATCACAAGAACTTAAGTGATCCATGACCGAGATCGCAAGAGCTAAAATGGATCCTTTTTTAAAACTTAAATTATAAATATCATTATATTAATTATTTATTATGAGTCAACATGGAGACTCTAACATATGTTAATTAAAATTTAATGGGAGGACTTATATATTATATTTTTGAAAGTATAGGGATTATTTTAGACACAATTAAATCATAATAACTTAAGTGGTTCAAGACCAAGGATAAAATAAACTTTAACCCTATTATATATAATAAAAATATATAAATATAATCTTCATAATTTAGTCTTGTAACTCTAATATCATTTCTAATAATATATGAATATATTTTGTGATGCTAAAGAATAAGAGAAGGAAAGGTGAAGACTTTGTTAACTTTAAAAGTTATTATCTTTGCATATAATCATTATTAGGATCTTATGCAAAATAGTATAACAGGAGTGTAGTAAGGGTTTTTTTTGTGACGGAACAAATAGAGTAAAAATAAAAAAAGAGGAGGACCAAAATTAATAAGAGGGTAGGATGATACAAAAAAAAAAATATTTAGTACAATCACAAAAAAAAAAGTATCTAGAGAATAAATAATTTGAGATGAATATATACACTTAGAGAAGTTAGAATAATTTGAGTTCAACCTATTTGATTCCTAAGAGAAAATGGATTCCTCCTTATAAGCTTTTAGATAAGGTTTTATTGGATTCTTGCAATTTAACTTGTATGTCGACGTCGAATTAATCTATAAAAACCTTATCTAGCGGTTAAGAATACTTGATCTATCTTATTGGTGGGTGGTAGAACTATGCTTATCAAGATTTTATAGTGGGCACCTTTAAGTCAAACTATGAATTGAATTTTATCCTTTGGCTTATGAAATATTAACATCTATTAGAGCATCTCACAATTATCATATTACATCTGTCATTAGAGTAAGTAATAATACTTTTATCAATGATTAGATATTTTGTGCAAACATCCAAAAGGAATCTCTAGAAGAGACTCAACTTATGTAGTCAAAGATAGAGGCCTTTTTTTTCCTTCTAAAGTCATGAATGGCTAGATGGTAGAGGTAAAAAGTAATATATCCAAACAAAAAAAAATTGAGGATATGCTTTCTTGTCCTTGACTAATAATTGCCTAAGAGAAATTATATAGATAGGACAAGAAAAAAAAATAAAGAAAGAAAAGAAACTTTGAAAGAGTCAAGACACGATTACTACAAATCATTATTTTTGATAAATTTTTTTTTAATAAACGATAATGGTTGAAGGTGGGGTTGGATCTCACGATATATAGTCACAGTATTTATCTATAAAATTCTTTCATATTTATTTAAAGGGCAGTACCAATGATACCAATGATTTTTTAGGTTCAATTAATTGTCGAAAAGGTTTTATATTGTAAATTGCTTGCTTAGATAATGTGTTAGAGTTTTAATATAACCATATAAATATAATAGATAATATAAGATAATTTTATCTTTGAATAAAGTGTTTACAAGTGTGATATCTAATTATAGATCACTTAGTTCTACATGACAAGACCCAAGTCCAAGTAAATCAAGTCTAAAATTATAGTTTAAGATATTTTAAAAATTAACAAATCTGTATTTGATCCTCCCTTTATTATAGTAATTGTATGTGGTTACATCACCATTTTGATTAAAAATTTAGATTTATTTTAATTTAAGATTTGACTTATTTTAAGGTCATCATATAATTTAGAGGGGCTTTATTAGAAAATATCATAATATTAAAGGGACTTAAGTTATAGATATGATGTTATAGACTCTAATAATATTTATAAGAAGAATAAACTTTGATACTGATAGATATCGGATAAGGAAAGAGTAGTTGATTGAGAGGTGATGGGAGTATAAAGGAGGAAAGTCCTCACATTCACTCATATTTTCACTTATATAATTTCTCCACACATTTATACATAATGGACCCCTCATCTATATATAGGAGATAGAAGTTAATTTCAAGCCACATACATCTAGTACCTTCATAATTATATAAAAATATTTCTCTCCTCAAAGTATCCTTATTCATCGTATATTTAATCAATTCATAATTATCTAAGTGATCTTTTAGTTATCAAATTAGCTTCATATATTCTAAGTTTATTTGAGCGAATTAGATAGTTTTACAAAGAAGAATCGAAAACCAAACATTTGACTAAGTTGATTTGGTTATTAGATTAAAAAATGCAAAATATACTTGGGAGATTTCTCTCAGAAAGCTCTCAAGTTTTTATTTGTTATTTCCAAAAGACATCCTCTTTTTTTTTTCTTTTTCAAAACTATACTCCTAATTCGAATATTACATAATTACGCCTCGATAACTTCAATGATATTTTGTCTATCAATTTTTTTGCTAATTAGTTCATCAATTTTGAATCACAATCATAATGTTTTATTCACATTCTAAAAATAATATAAAATTATTTAAAAAATAATTATAAGTCACATCATACTATGCCTACTCGGTTGTCATTATTATTGCAGATTATTATAGGATATTTCAAATGTTTATTAGAAACAGAAAACTAATTTAAGGAAACATCTTTTGAGAAAAAAAAATATAAAGAAAATGACCCATGATTCTTTGGTGACATATTGGTTTTTACTTGAGAGATTGGTTTTCCCATTGGAAGAGACTTTTGATCTAACTTGTCCTGCGAGTTGGATATACAATTATCCTACCTACTATTTCCATTAATCTCAAAAGAACAAAACACTTGTTGTGGAGCAATTAGTATGAAAACAGATCAACTGAGGACAGTGCCACAATCTCCAACTATAACTTAGCAGGCACTCCTATCATTCCCTTACCAACCAATATTAGCGAGCTACCATCAATCACAAAACGCAACCATGGCAGTTCCTCCCCTCCTGCTCTCCTCTCTCCCTTCTCTTCTCGTTGTCCTCGCACTGCTGGCTTCACTTCTTCTCGCTGGTCGGAAGGCGAGAGGTGGCTCGGCGACCTGGAAGCTCCCCCCAGGCCCGGCCAAGCTCCCCGTCATCGGCCACCTCCACCTTCTGGGCAGCAGATTGCTGCATCGCTCCCTTTGGGAACTCTCCAAGAAACATGGACCTCTCATGCACTTGAAACTTGGTCGAGTCCCCGTTGTCGTCGTGTCCTCGCCGGAGATGGCTAAGGAAGTGCTCAAGACGCACGACCTTGAGTGCTGCAGTCGGCCTTCGCTCGTCTCCTATTCCAAGATTTCATACGGTCTCTCCGACGTCGCCTTCATCCCATACGGAGAACGATGGAGGCAGCTCCGGAAGTTCTGCACCGTCGAACTCTTCAACACCAAGAAGATCAACTCTTTTAGGGACATAAGAAAAGAAGAGATGGAGCGAGTGACGAAACTGATATGTTCTCACGCTCGCGCTTCAACCATGGTCAACCTGAGCGAGTTGCTGCTCTCGCTTTCCTGCAATATGACATGCAGAACTGCCTTTGGCTCTGGCTTCGACGATGGAAGCGACATCCAACTCCACGACATGCTCAGAGAAGCCCAAGCGGCGTTAGGTGGCTTGTTTTTATCTGATTACTTACCATTGTTGGGGTGGGTTGATAGTCTAAGTGGGATGAGATCCAGACTCGAAAGGGCCTGTCTTAAGCTCGATAGTATCTACCAACGCCGTATAGATTACCACCAAGATCGATTGAGGCAACAGTGTAAAGAAGATGGAGACATCTTAGACGCTTTGCTCCGCATGCAAAAGGATGAAGAGGGTCTAACAGAAGCCCACATCAAAGGAGTGCTTATGGTAGTTGATGCCACCCTTTTCTCAGCATCCTGTTCTTGTTAACGCCTTTTCTCTTTCATAATAACCAAGCTCAAGTGCAGAATATTTTCATTGGTGGGACGGAGACATCCTCGGCAACTGTAGAATGGGCGATGGCGGAGCTCATCAGGCAACCTGAGCTGATGAAGAGAGCACAAGACGAGGTGAGAGGATGTGTCGGAAGCAAAGGGGAGGTGGAGGAGAGTGACCTTCACCAACTTCATTTCTTCAAGTGTGTCATCAAGGAGACGATGAGGCTGCACCCTCCCGCTCCGCTGCTACTTCCTAGGGAAACCATGCAGCACTTCAAGCTTAATGGCTATGATATTCTACCCAAAACATGGATGTTTGTGAATGCTTGGGCGATAGGAAGAGACCCCAATTCGTGGGTGAGGCCTCATGTCTTTGATCCGGAGAGGTTCGTGCATGACTCCGTGGAGGCAAGTGGGCAGGATTTCAAGCTCATACCATTTGGCGAGGGTCGAAGGATCTGCCCCGGTAAGAATCTTGGAACGTTAATGGTGGAACTTGTGCTTGCCAACCTCCTCTACTCCTTCGATTGGCATTTACCAGCTGGAATGGTGAAGGAGGACATCAGTATGGAGGAAGCACCTGGTCTTGCTGTGCGTAGAGAGTATGCTCTTTGTCTCATGGCCACCAAATATGATGCATCAACAGCCTGAATTAAAAGTACTAATATGTTTATGTACTTTAAACGAGACGCATGCTTAGTGTATAAGTAAGTATAAGATTGAATAAAGACAGTCGTATTGGTCGTTTTGTGGAATTAAAACATCTAGTGATATCTTCTGTTTGTGATTTATTGTTCCATGAAATGAAGTGTGACACTATATTTCATACCTTTGGATTGTTATATACTCCAGCTATAACAATCTGAGAGCTTCTACCAATAAAATTATTGTAAAGTTAAGTAATTTGAGACTTTTCTTGGTGGGATTATGACATGGCATTGACTAATTATAGCTCTTTATTCCTTTAGGCATTATTACTTTGAAAGTAACTGTGAAAAAGATTAAAGTAAATTTATGCTTCCATAAGATTGGGTTTGAGGATACAGAATGTTTGGGTTTTTCAATTTGACGTCTCTGTTAGATATCTCTTAAGAAGTTCGAATTGAAGTTGAGTTATGACTCTATTAAAATATTATTCAAACTTTAATAATTAAAAATCTCAATATAGATAATACGAAAATAAGTTATTTCGATAGATTTGATTGAACATGGCCTTGGCCTGGTTGATGATCAAAATTGAACTAAAGATTGCTGGAAGTTAAAGAACTGTGTCATAATGATTAGTCATATTTACCTTACAAAAAAATATTTTATTATGTCTAAGGATATGTCTTATTGATAAGTTAAACCTAAAATGTAATGAGAAGATATTGAATTCAATTGAACCACACAAAAAAAGAGAAAATATTAGAAAAATAATTCATATGTTAGTGTCAATTTTCTAAAAGAGATATTGTTGAGCTATAAATAGGAGTTGTCCAAAATCTTTATAACTATTTTTTTTGGTTAAATAGGTCAGGGAAAATAATTAAAAAATTAATATGATATGTCATCTAAGGATTTATTTATATTTTTCTAGTGTCATAAGCTGGTTCACATCTACTCATAGTTAGAATATTCTAGTTCAATCATATAAACTTTTTTTCTTTCAAGACTAATAAATAACTAGTCGGAATTAATGCAAATGAAAGTGGACACCAATTACGACTTAAAAATTTGAACATTAAATCATGAATCAGACTTATTATATGTTGCTTAACTCTTTAGGTCTTCATTAACGTGTCCTTATTTTAATCCATATTTTTTATCATATCACGTAAATGAATATTTTTAATGATGCAATCACCATATAGATAGTTCTAATTAATTTGACTCAAGAATCAAATACTTTGCTTATATTATTTGAGTCATATGGACAAGGATGACCAGTAATAAAAAAAAGTATATGATGGATGGTCACATGCATTATAATTTGTATAATAATGATAATCCAAAGTATATGCTTTGATTCATGGTGAGGGATAATGGATATGCAAGTGCCAGGAAACTTATGCATGCATTTAGTATAGTAGCCAGTGGCAATCAGTGATATGTCGCCCTCTAATTGTTTACTTAGCTTTGGGTAAATGTGTTGTAGAATGCTTCAAGTGTTTGATAAATGATAAATAAAAATTATATTTAAAATATTAATTTATGTAAATATTATGTAATAAAATTATTACTCAAAATTTCATTAAATATTTTAACTAAGACCTTTTAATTGATCATGAATTATATATATATATATATATTCTTACCAAAATTTTGAAGAAAGGGGAGGATCCCTTGGTTCTTTTTGAATAAGTTTATTTTCTAAGTTAATAGACTTATTGAGTACAAATTGTTTCATGTGTTGCATGAGGCTAATAATTGTCTAGCTAATTCCTTTATATTGAAACCTGGTTCTTTTAGTTATACTGAAATTTCTTTTGAATCTATTTTGCGCTTGAAGATTGTTACTATAATAAAATTTAATATATCTCGAAAAAAAGAATAAGTGATTTTTTTAGGATTAGTATTTTGTTTAAGATATGTAAAATTACATATAATTAGAATATTCGAAAATTGACTTCTTATTGGTTTTATTATTGAATAAGTAATATTAAAATAAATATTAATTATTTGGATTTTTTTAATACTTCAGTGATATATTATTAGGTCAGTCACTAGTTCACAAAGATATTTCAATTTATTTATATGGGTTTAAGTATTTTAGGTCCACTTGTCAAACTAATATACCAGGCTTTTTTTCGGTCATATCATAATTTTTTAGAAACTTAAAAATATTAAGAGTTTATTAAGAACCCTAAAATCGATCTATAATAGTTAGAATAATATTTTTTAAAATAAATGTAATTTAATATTTCTAATATTTATTTAAAATATATTACGTTACCACCCTAGTGACTTTGATCATTATGGGATCATAATCATGACCAATTAATTATATTTTGTCAGAAAATCTTCAATCGAAATTTCATCATAGTGAAAACAAAAAACAAAACTTACATTCCCAAAGTTTAGTATTTGACCATTGTGCGATGATTGGTTTGCAAAAAAATTTATAAAACTTGAAAACTGCATGAATCATGAAGGATGTGTCACATAGGGAGATTGTATATCCCTAAAAATTTTCAGATCCAATGGAGAAGATGAATGAGTACTCGCATACTCCACTCTAGCGGTAATCCACATAGTAGATGCGGCAACGAGGCTCCTCAGCTGCAGTATCAATCTCTCCACACTAGTAGGCTAAAGAGGATAAAAACACTAATGAGAAATAGGGGGCAGCTTATCTAGCTCTAGCTTATAAACCAATTAGTCCCTCCTATTTATAGAGGTGAATGAGCATATTCTTGAATCGATTTCGTTTTTATTGAGAATTGGATCTCTATCCAATTACACAATCCTATTGGATCTCATCCATAGGATCTAAACCAGGAGCTCCACATATATCTCATACCTGCATCTCTACCCGTTGCAATATCCACCATATGTGTGACCCTCTAGACTCGATACCGAGTTGGTCGTTAGTCGCTATCATTAGAAATCCTTCTAATATAGTAAATTTTTATCCTCATAATAATTCAATCAACTCATCGACTATGGACGTACTATGTCATTACGTCATAGTCCTCAAACGATATAAGAGGATCAAATTCATCAGACCTATCTATCCATAATTAATATGTATCTATAGTCTCTCATCCAACTAATATTCTAGAGATCATATGTTGGGCATGGATACTATCAAGTTACTTACGAAATTGTTTTGAGTCTCGTTCTAATCAGATTCTCCCGAAAAACTTCTCTCTCAGTCTGAACGACCCTAACTAAGGATTTTATCTGAGCGAGCATATACGGAATATTTCTCTCATGATACTGAGAGTGGATGTTCCTTTGTTGACACTCAATTACCTTCGTATGGTTAGTTACTAATCATGATAATCGGTTATACTAGATCTAGACCTTTCCAAACCTATAAGTCTGGCATCAAAGAAAGGAGTACTTATACAAGGCATCTTTGGTGTATTAAGTCTAAGGATCAGATACACAATTGGGACTACAAAATTATTGTTTGACATTATGTATCATTATCGATCCAGCATTCTGTATACATATCAATCAGTGAACTCATTCTCTAATGAGCACATGCACTATTACTCTAGTGTCCTCACACAAGTGGCTATGAGACTAGTTGTCTCAATCATATGAATGAATATACAGTAGTACACTAGTCGATCTAGTTATCTCGATGTCCCTCTCGAGCAACCTATGACCAGGATGATTTAGGATTTATGTTTCAAGGTGAAGAGGTCTTATTATCATAATCTCATCATGATATGATTTTTATTACATATATCCAAAGATATCATAATATATATCTAGAAATATATAATATTAAAAAATACTAATAGTGATAAGCAAAGAGATTACTATAGCGCACCACAGGTGTCATCACTCACGTAATTGGCTTGTAAGGCACCTATAACTAACAATCTCTCACTTGACCTAAAATCAATTACCTACATGTCTAATTCTCATCAGACCCCTGTCACACTCAAATATAATCTGAGGCAATGACTTAGTCAATGGATATGCAATGTTATCTTCGAATGAAACTATTTTCATTATTACATCTCCATGGACAAAATCTCTCTTATCAATGAAACCTCCTCATAATGTGTTTGGACTTCTGACGAGACCCAGGTTCTTTTGCTTGAGCGATTGCCTCATCATCTTCGTTCTTAACAAAGTCATAATATTTAATTACTTCATCAAATCTTAAGTTATAACTTCGAGAAGTTTGCTTTAATTTATATATAGACTTAAGCAATATGCATATCTTATCTGGACTTTCCTTGGACATGGATTCCTCAGACTGTATCATTACACCTTTTAGAGGTTGTCATCGAGGAATGCGATTTTCACATCCATCTGCTAGATTTTATAATCATAATATGCTGCAATAGCTAAGAGAATTCAAATATATTTCAGCATAGCTACAGGTGAGAATGTTTCATCATAGTCAATACATTACCTTCGATGATATCCCTTAGCCACTAGCGTTGCCTTATTGGTAGGTGTAACACCCCTCATTTCCGAATTTTCGTATAAATTTCTGGTGATAATGTAAGCATTCATTTTAAATTGACAAAGGAAATAGAGTATGAATCAGAAGTAACTTATTTGTAAGATTTGGGTAATCTGTTCAAAAAAAAAAAAAAAAAGAATCTGAGGACCTATATGTAAACCCTAAGGACCTAATCGTAAATGTACTAAATACAAGGACTAAATTGCAAAATATAAAAAATGACAAATTTCACCGTTTAAGCCTCTCTGCCTTCATTCTTAAGGAAGCAGAGAAGGCAGCTGCGTGGGTGATCTGTTCAAAAAAAAAAAAAAAGAAAGAAAGAAAGAAGAAGAAGAAGAAGAAGATTTGGGGCTTTAAGGGTTCTTGCTCAAATCTTTTCACTTAGGGTCAAAATTATCAAAGGCAAGTGTTCTATCCTCATTTTTTTGCCTTCTGATACTTTATCTTTGCTGTTTTGCCTTGCTTTCCAAAATTAATTGCTGAATTCAAGACCTGCAAAGCTGAAATCTCTCTTGTTGGTTATAAGATTTGAATCTGGAAAATTATCAAAGTCCTGACCCTTCTGCCTTGTTCCAGTTGTAGATTATTGTACTAATTTTGGATTTAGGTTAAACTTATTTTATATGAATCTAGACTGATAGATCTTTCTTTTGACACTAAAATTGAAAACTTTGAAGTTCAATAACATGTCCAAACATTTGTTTTAATTGATACTATGTAATATGTAAAACAAAGTTTGCAGTTTCTAACCTTGTGTCATGAAATTATATATAACTCCCTTTTGGAATCTTTGATTTAGACAAAACTTAATTCTTTATAAACTAGACTTGAAAATCTTTCTTTTGACATATAGTTTGAAAATTTTGGAATTCAATTGCCTACCCTATTATCTGTTGAATCCGACCCTATAAATTCTGCAAAACAGTGATTGTGTTTTTGCCCTTGGGTTACCAAATCAAAAGTAACTCCGTGTTGGGAACCCTGTTTCATATGAAATTTGTTCCATCAAAATATAGATTGATATAGGGTTCGACTATAACTTTCTTATGGGTATTGGAGCATAATTGATATTCTGAAATATTTGTTTGCTGTGCCATTGGAAATCTGTCCGAAATCGAGCTTTGGTCGATTTCGCGTATTTTGTTCTATTCCTTTGGATATTTGAATTCATCTAACCTTCTTATTGGAATTGAGCTAAATATGATTGCTTGGAATCCCTGTACATTCTTGTTTTCATTTCATTCCAAATCTGAATATATTTGTGAGAGATTTGTTCTTTGTTTCGTATTATCTCGAAAAGACACATGCACGTTTTGTTGTTCCGCGTGTGTTTCCGACATATGCTACTTATTGTTAAAACTGCCCTCTTGTACTCTAGTGTGTGGGATTGTCTGGACCTTTGCCAGAAATGGTAAAGGGTATGCGCTTATTACCCACTATGTGGGGTCCCGCTCTGTGGGATATTCTGGACCTTTGCCAGAAATGGTAAAGGGTATGTGCTTAGAGCCTGCGATGCTGCCCTTCGACTTCACCTAGACGTGGGTGGATGGAGCTCCCAGACGTGGGAGACATTTGTCAGGTGGTCATTCAGAAATGGATGGATCACATTCTGACTGAGATTCCACTACACCTTCTATATGTTTGATATGACATCCAGAGTTTTGGTGAGTTGTTTCTGTTCATGCTGTGGATAAGAACAATATGATTGCGACGTCAAGGACGACGTTTGAGTTTCTGTACGATATTTGTTTTTGATATGTTCTGAAATGCTTCATTCACTGATAATTTTGCTTCGAAATATTCCATATGCCGTTGATATGCTTCGTAACATTTCGTATGCCACTGATAAGCTCCGATATGTTTTCTTTGTTACTAAGATGCTCCAATTACTCTATGCCCCATCTGTCAGGAACCAAATATGTAAGATTGAAAAGACAATTATGTTTCTGCTCCTAACGATATTATGTCTACGAAATCGTATATTCTGCCTTGTAATTTGAAACTGTATCCCTTTGGAAATTGTATTAATTTGATATGGATATGTTAGTCACTTGCTGAGCTCCTTATGCTCACCCCGTTTGTTGATAAATTTTTCAGGATAGCGTATCGCTTGCTTAATTGTTAAGATTGGGCTGAGGCGGTGGAAAGTTTAGAAGATTTTGGGCAGATCTTTGTTAGCATATATGTTTTTGTTGTATAAGCTACTCTGCATCTTATGAAATGTGACGATGAATCTAAACTTGTGGATTTTGTGTAAGATAAAGGATCCCTTATGTATAGGATTTTGGAATGTTAAGTTAATATTATGTAATGATATGAATTTATGGTAATCGTTGATTTGATGACTGCATAGACTTCCCCACTTATGAGTTTATGTGTGGTTATTATTTTGAAGAGTTGAGTTCAGATTATATGAATTATCGAGTGATGCGTGGTATGTTTATGAATTGCACAGGGTGATGAATTTGTAGACTATAGAGGTAAAAATTTGATCTGAATGTTTTCTTAATGACCTCAAAATATGTGTTTGGATCCTGGATTAGTTGTAAGGAAAATTTTAAATATTGTCGATATTTTGGAGGGGTGTGACAGAGGTGGTATCAGAGCATGATTTGAGAATCACTAAGAATATTCTCTTTTTGAGGTTTATTGACTATCATTTAGAGATTGATCAAAGAAAATGTTTTTTTTTTTTTTTATGTTTTAGGAAGCGAGGATGACGAGATCATCTGGTTCTCCTGTTGCATCTACTGCTGATCAATTAAGTGGTATCATGCGGACTTTGGAGACTATGGCACAAGTGATGCAACAACAACAATAACCTGTCCATCAAGGAAGTAATGATGGAACAGAAGACGGGGTTGGGAATTGAAGCTTAGTCCTCCCGCTTTAATGGTGAGTCCGATCCAATGGTGGCGAGCGATGGATGATGCAGATAGAAAATATTTGATGCTTTAAATTACCCCGATGATCGAAGGTTTTTCTTGCCACCTTTATCTGGAAGGAGAAGTCAACACCGTGGAGAATGATTAAGAGGATGTCTGAAATCAAACATGAGCCAATGACATGGAAGTTATTCCAAGAAAAGTTTAACGATAAATATTTTCCAGATTATATGAGAGAGCAAAAAGAATTGGAGTTCTTGAATCTTATCCATGGAAGTATGACGGTTACACAGTATGAATCTAAATTCACTAAGCTCTCCAGGTTTACCACACATATGACTGATGATGAATCTAGAAAAGCAAGAAGGTTTGAAAGGGGATTACGGCCAGTAATAAGAAGCTGAATGTCAGCTTTAAAATTACGAACATATGCTGATACGGTAGAAAGAGCTTTGAAAATTGAAAGAGATATGGAGGAAATTCAAGAAATCATTGGCAAGAACAAAAGGGACAAATTTACTGGCAAAAGCAGGAGAGAAAATGAATATGAAGCTAGTAACAAGATGTTCAAGACATCTGGATTTGAGAAAAGGAAACCATTGGGGAGGACTCGGTTATGTGCAAAATGTGGATTAAATCATGAAACAAGTCGGTGTTTTGGTTGGAGCATGTTTTGGTTGTGGAAAGCTAGATCATCAATTAAGAGATTGCCCGAAAAGGAAGAAAGAGCCATCGCCTCCTAGACCCTCAGCCCATGCTAGAGTGTACGCTATCACTGAACAAGATTCTAAGGCTTCCAAATCAGTGGTGGAAGGTATTCTTTATGTTTCTAAAAGAAATGCAAAAGTTTTGTTTGATCCCGGCTCCAACTTATCGTTTGTTTCACAATACTTTGCTTGTCACTTGGATATTCTACCTAAACCCCTGGATTATATGTTATATGTAACAACTGCTGTTGGAGATTCATTGGCAACAAACTTGGTCTACCCATCTTGTTTGATCTCTATTGGAGACCGCGAACTCCTTGCGATTTGATTCTCCTAGAGATCCGTGGCTTTGATATTATACTTGGCATGGATTGGTTATCTTCTCATCATGCTAGTATTGATTGTTACAAAAATAATTACTTTCGCATACCGGATCACCTATATTTTTCTTTGAGGGCATTAGGCATGATTTGCCTCCTTGCTTGATATCGCACTTCAAGTTTATCGTCTTATGCGAAAGGTTATTTTTGTTATATGGTGTGTGTGATCAGAAACCCACCTAGATGAAATTGTAGTGGTCAAAGAATTTCCGATGTATTCCCGGATGACTTGGTTTACCTCTAGATAGAGAGGGTGAATTTGCTATTGATCTAGTCCCCAAGACAACCCCAATATCTAAGCCTCCCTACGAATGGCACCACTCGAGCTAGAGGAGTTAAAGAAGCAAATACAAGAATTATTAGATAAGGGTTTCATACGACCCAGGTATCCCCATGGGGTGCTCCTACTATTAGTGAAGAAGGATGGAACATTGAGGCTTTGTATTGATTATAGACAGTTGAATCGGTGACCATCAAAAATAAGTATCCCATACCTAGAATTGATGATTTGTTTGATCAATTGCGGTGCACAAATATTCTCTAAGATTGACCGAGGTCGTTACTATTAGTTGAAGATCAAGGAGGAGGATATTTCAAAACTCTAACTCGATATGGTCATTATGAATTCTTAGTGATGCCTTTTGGTTTGACAAATGCCCTGACTTTTATGGAACTAATGAATAGGATATTTTAACCACTCTTGGATATCTGTAATTGTATTTATTGATGACATATTGGTGTATTCAAAGAGTAATCAGAGCATGAGGAACACTTGAAAGATGTGTTGTCCATACTAAGAGAAAAGAAGTTGTATAAGTTCAGAAATGTGAATTTTGGTTGAATGAAGTTGCTTTCTTAGGCCATGTGATTTCGTGGAAGGGTATATCTGTTGATCCAAGGAAAATAGAAGTCGTAGTTGAATGGGAAGTACCAACAAATGTAAGTTAGAAGCTTCTTGGGCATGGCAGTTATTACAGGAGATTTGTGGAGGGATTCTCTTGAATTGCATAACCTCTCACCAAACTCACTAAAAGAACATGAAATTTGTATGGGGTGATGATTGTGAGCAAAGTTTTCAAGAGTTAAAAGAAGGTTGACTAGTGCCCTATTCTCACTATTCCAAGTGGTAGTGAGGGATTTGTAGTTTATCGATGCTTCAAGAAAAGGCCTAGGATGTGTTTTGATGCAGAAGGAGAGTAATTGCTTATGCTTCTAGGCAACTTAAAGGTTATGAATTGAATTATCCGACTCATGATTTAGAGTTAGCGAATTATTTTTGCTCTAAAGATTTGGAGACATTATTTGTATGGTCGACTTTGAAATCTTCGATCACAAGAGTTTAAAAAATATATTTTTTTTCAAGAGTTAAACATGAGGCAAGATGGATAGATGGATAGAAGGATTATGATTGTGCCATCCGTTATCACCCGGGCAAAGCCAATGTTGTAGCTGATGCACTTAGTAGGAAATCTACAAGTTTTATGGCTAGTTTGGTCGTGAAGCAATGGAAGTTAATAGAAGAAAATTTTGATTTGAAAGCTTTGAGGAAAGAGCAAGACTCGATGATATTGATGGCCTCCATTCAAGTGCAATCTGATCTTATTCAACAAATTAAGGAAGCACAATTACGAGACCCACATTTAATCTACTTGAGGAATGAAGTAGAAAAGGAATTGAAGCCACCATTTCAAGTTTCAAAGGATGGCCTATTGAGATTTGGGGAGAGAGTATGTGTACCAAATGAACCAGATATCAAGAGTCAAATCCTAAAGGAAAGTCATACTTCAAAGTACACCATACATCCGGGGAGCACTAAGATGTATAGAGATCTTCAAAGTCATTATTGGTGGGAAGGCATGAAGAAGGAAATTGCAATGTATGTTTCAAAATGTTTGACTTGTCAGCAAATCAAAGTAGAACACCAAAGACCTGAAGGGTTGTTGCAACCTTTAGATATCCCTGAATGGAAATGGGAATGTATTACTATGGATTTTGTTTCAGGATTACCCCGAACCTCTAGGAAGCATGATGCTATTTGGGTTATCATTGATAGGTTAACAAAATCTGCACACTTCCTATCGATTAATATGACTTATTCGCTTGATAAACTTGCAGATTTATATGTCAATGAAATAGTAAGACTTCATGGTATTCCAAAGGAGATCCTCTCTGATAGAGACTCCAGATTTCTCTCTAGATTCTGGAGAAGATTGTAGGAGTCGATGGGCACTAAAGTTAAATTTAGTACTGCATATCATCCTCAGACTGATGGTCAGTTAGAAAGAACAATTCAAACACTTGAGGATTTGCTTAGAGCCTATGTTATGGATTGGAAAGGTGAATGGGATAAGGATATTTCACTTGTTGAGTTCACGTATAATAATAGTTATCATTCAAGTATTCAGATGGCTCCTTATGAAGCTTTATATGGGCGAAAGTGCATAACACCTATATGTTAGGAGGAAGTTGGTGATGAAGTCGTTAGCACCGGACAAGGTACAAGAAACTACGAAAAATTCAAGTTATAAGGAAAAGGTTAAAGATCGCCAGTCGTCAAAAGAGTTATGCCGACAATAGAAGACGAGATATTGAGTTTGAAATCGGAGATTTTGTATTCTTAAAAGTCTCCTTCCAAAGGCATTATAAGGTTTGGGAAGAAAGGAAAATTAAGCCCAAGATTTATTGGACCTTTTGAGGTTCTTGAGAGGGTTGGTTCATGCAGATTGCCTTGCCACCAGCATTGTGCCATGTCCATGATATATTTCATGTCTCGATGATTAGAAAGTATATATATGACCCTTCTCACATCCTTAAGTATGAGCTGGTGGAGATCGATAAAGATTTATCTTATGTGGAAGAGCCTATTCAGATTGTTGATAAGAAAGAAAAAGTCCTAAGGAATCGGGTCATCCCACTGGTTCAAGTAAATTGGAGACATCATTCTGGAGAGGAGACAACTTGGGAGCTAGAGGAGGAAATGAAAAAGGTGTATCCCAGTCTTTTCATCGATAGAGGTACGATAAATTTAGAGGACTAAATTTTTCTTTTAAGGGGGGGAGAGTGTAACACCCCTCATTTCCGAATTTTCGTATAAATTTCTAGTGATAATGTAAGCATTCATTTTAAATTGACAAAGGAAATAGAGTATGAATCAGAAGTAACTTATTTGTAAGATTTGGGTAATCTGTTCAAAAAAAAAAAAAGGAAAGAATCTGAGGACCTATATGTAAACCCTAAGGACCTAATCGTAAATGTACTAAATACAAGGACTAAATTACAAAATGTAAAAAATGACAAATTCCACCGTTTAAGCCTCTCTGCCTTCATTCTTAAGGAAGCAGAGAAGGCAGCTGCGTGGGTGATCTGTTCAAAAAAAAAAAAAAAAAAAGAAAGAAAGAAAGAAGAAGAAGAAGAAGAAGAAGATTTGGGGCTTTAAGGGTTCTTGCTCAAATCTTTTCACTTAGGGTCAAAATTATCAAAGGCAAGTGTTCTATCCTAATTTTTTTGCCTTCTGATACTTTATCTTTGCTGTTTTGCCTTGCTTTCCAAAATTAATTGCTGAATTCAAGACCTGCAAAGCTGAAATCTCTCTTGTTGGTTATAAGATTTGAATCTGGAAAATTATCAAAGTCCTGACCCTTCTGCCTTGTTCCAGCTGTAGATTATTGTACTAATTTTGGATTTAGGTTAAACTTATTTTATATGAATCTAGACTGATAGATCTTTCTTTTGACACTAAAATTGAAAACTTTGAAGTTCAATAACATGTCCAAACATTTGTTTTAATTGATACTATGTAATATGTAAAACAGAGTTTGCAGTTTCTAACCTTGTGTCATGAAATTATGTATAACTCCCTTTTGGAATCTTTGATTTAGACAAAACTTAATTTTTTATAAACTAGACTTGAAAATCTTTCTTTTGACATATAGTTTGAAAATTTTGGAATTCAATTGCCTACCCTATTATCTGTTGAATCCGACCCTATAAATTCTGCAAAACAGTGATTGTGTTTTTGCCCTTGGGTTACCAAATCAAAAGTAACTCCGTGTTGGGAACCCTGTTTCATACGAAATTTGTTCCATCAAAATATAGATTGATATAGGGTTCGACTATAACTTTCTTATGGGTATTGGAGCATAATTGATATTCTGAAATATTTGTTTGCTGTGCCATTGGAAATCTGTCCGAAATCGAGCTTTGGTCGATTTCGCGTATTTTGTTCTATTCCTTTGGATATTTGAATTCATCTAACCTTCTTATTGGAATTGAGCTAAATATGATTGCTTGGAATCCCTGTACATTCTTGTTTTCATTTCATTCCAAATCTGAATATATTTGTGAGAGATTTGTTCTTTGTTTCGTATTATCTCGAAAAGACACATGCACGTTTTGTTGTTCCGTGTTTCCGACATATGCTACTTATTGTTAAACCGCCTCTTGTACTCTAGTGTGTGGGATTGTCCGGACCTTTGCGAAATGGTAAAGGGTATGCGCTATTACCCACTATGTGGGGTCCCCTGGGATATTCGGACCTTTGCGAAATGGTAAAGGGTATGTGCTTAGAGCTGCGATGCTCGCTTCCGACTTCACCTAGACGTGGGTGGATGGAGCTCCCACGTGGGAGACATTTGTCGTGGTCATTCGAAATGGATGGATCACATTCGAGATTCCACTACACCTTCTATATGTTTGATATGACATCCAGAGTTTTGGTGAGTTGTTTATGTTCATGCTCTGGATAAGAACGATATGATTGCGACGTCAAGGACGACGTTTGAGTTTCTGTACGATATTTGTTTTTGATATACTCTGAAATGCTTCATTCACTGATAATTTTGCTTCGAAATATTCCATATGCCGTTGATATGCTTCGTAACATTTCGTATGCCACTGATAAGCTCCGATATGTTTCCTTTGTTACTGAGATGCTCCAATTACTCTATGCCCCATCTATCAGGAACCAAATATGTAAGATTAAAAAGACAATTATGTTTCTGCTCCTAACGATATTATATCTACGAAATTGTATATTCTGCCTTGTAATTTGAAACTGTATCCCGTTGGAAATTGTATTAATTTGATATGGATATGTTAGTCACTTGCTGAGCTCCTTATGCTCACCCCGTTTGTTGATAAATTTTTCAGGATAGCGTATCGCTTGCTTAATTGTTAAGATTGAGGTGGAAAGTTTAGAAGATTTTGGGCAGATCTTTGTTAGCATATATGTTTTTGTTGTATAAGCTACTCTGCATCTTATGAAATGTGACGATGAATCTAAACCTGTGGATTTTGTGTAAGATAAAGGATCCCTCATGTATTGGATTTTGGAATGTTAAGTTAATATTATGTAATGATATGAATTTATGGTAATCGTTGATTTGGTGACTGCATAGACTTCCCCACTTATGAGTTTATGTGTGGTTATTATTTTGAAGAGTTGAGTTCAGATTATATGAATTATCGAGTGATGCGTGGTATGTTTATGAATTGCACAGGGTGATGAATTTGTAGACTATAGAGGTAAAAATTTGATCTGAATGTTTTCTTAGTAACCTCAAAATGTGTGTTTGGATCCTGGATTAGTTGTAAGGAAAATTTTAAATATTGTCGATATTTTAGAGGGGCGTGACAGTAGGTCTCCACCATTCAATCTACTATGATCTTCTTCCTGAAGATCCATTTGCAGCCAATGAGTACAATACCGTTAGGTGCATCAACAATGTTCCAAACCTTATTGGAGTACATAAAATCTATCTTAGAATTCATAGCTTCTTGCCACTTCTCAGAGTCTATACTCGTAAGTCTAAGGGTTAGTATCTTGAGTGTCCTCTCTATTGATATGTCTCACATATCTATCAAGAGGATGTGATACAGTGCCAGATCTATGTAAAGCTAGGACCTGTATGTCAGGTACTTGAATAGATCTGATCTTCGGAGTAGTGCCCAAGCTAGGTTCTCTAACCTCACTCAACTCTATCATCCTCCCACTATCCCTGCCAAGAATATGTTCCTTCTCAATAAACACTATGCTCTTAGCAACAAAGACATTTTGGTCCTCGGGACGATAGAAATAATACCCTCAAGTCTCCTTGGGGTATCTCACGAACTTGCATCATTCCGTCATTGATTTCAAATCTTTGAGATTGTGTCATTTAACATGGGCAGGGCAACCCCAAATCTTAACAATTTTAAGATCGAGCTTCTTCCCTTTCAATATTTCATATGGCGTTGACACTAAATATTTAAATGGAACTCTACTCAAAAGGTAAGCTGCGGTCTGTAAGATATATCCTTAGAATGAGATGGGTAGGTTAGCGAAACTTATAATGGACTATATTATGTCTAACAAGTGTGTGATTTATCCTTTCTGATACACCATTAAGTTAAGGTGTATAAAGAGGTATCCATTGAGATAGTATCTCATGATCCTTGAGGAATTGGGTGAACTTTATACTCAAGTATTCTCCTCCTCGATCTGATCGAAGAGTTTTAATACTCTTTCCAATTTGATTATCTACTTCATTCTTATATTTTTTGAATTTCTTGAAAGCCTTATACTTGTATTTCATGAAATACATATGTTCATACCTAGAAAAATCATCAATGAATGTAGTGAAGTATGAGTAACCACCTATAGCCTGGTCAGCATAGGACCAAGTACATCACTATGTATGAGTGTCAATAATTCAATGACTATCTCTCTCCAGCTTCACTAAAAGGAGAGTTGTTCATCTTTCCACGAAGGTAAGATTCACAAGTTGCATATGACTTATAGTCAAATGAATCTAAGTATTCATCCTTTAGCAACTTTTGAATCATACCTCATGGATTTGACCTAGCCTACAATGTCATAGGTATACACAGTTCACCTCATCTGTTTTCCTTTTGGACATACTTACATTCATGATTTATGGAGCAATGTCTAGTATAAACAAACATTTATGCAATGTCCCTCTAGCGATGATCATATCATCTTTTATAATTAAACAACTATTGTTCTCAAAAACTAACTTATAATCATTTAATGCTAAACATGAAATAAAAATAATATTTTTGATAATAGAGGGAACAAAATAATATGCATCTAATGCAATAATAGCTCCACCATGTAGATGTAAAATGACTTCAATGACAACCACAATAGCAACTCTTGTCCCGTTGCCCATCTTGAGGTCTATCTCACCTATGACCAATCTTCTAGGTCTTATCAGGATCTGTAACGAATTACAGATGTGATAAGCACTCCCGATATCCAATACTCATGTGTTATCACAAAAATCTAACAAATGGAGACTAATCATGAATGTACCTAAAGCTTCTCTAAGCTTCTATTTCGCCTTTTCTACAAGGTACTCCTTGCAGCTCCTCTTCCAATGCCCACCTTTTTCCCAACGAAATTACTAACCTTTGTCCTTTATAGGGTCCCTTTGACAACCTTTGCATTATCATGTTTGTCCTTGCCCTTTCCCTTCTTAAGGGACTTCCTAGCTTTCCCTTTCCTTTTGGTCTATCAATGTAAACTGACTTCTCCTTCTTAATGGTGCCCTCTACTTCTCGCAATATATTGAAGAAAAAGAATTCGGTAAATACTGAAGAATAAGATCAACACACATATTATTCTCTATGACTATTCCTAGACCCATGAGTTGTTCAATCAACTCTATCATTTTCAGGATATGGTTCTCAACCAATATCTCCTTAATCATCCTAGCATGGAATAGATTTTTAAATATCTCATATTGTTGAGTCCTTTCTTGTTCCTCAAACAATTGATGAAGATGTAGGAGTATAAATCTTACATCTATGTTTTTATATTATATCTGTAACTCTAAAGTCATAGAGGCTAATATGTAACACTAAGCAAGAGGGGAATTATCTATATACTTCGTATATTAGGCAAAGTCTTCATGATTTGCTCCTTCCTCAGGTTGGGGTATAATCGTATCCATGACACATGCAATTTTCTCCGCTATGAGAACTATTCTCATATTACGGAGCCAATCAAATAAAACAATAATGAAATAGATTTTACAAACAAATCAATCAAGATATGAACTTCTATCTTGACACACTCTCACTATTTTCTAGCGAGTCATGCGACACCCTCAGGATGTGAAACAGAAGTCTCCGACAGACTTCTAGTGAGGATCGAGATATAATCAGCATCTTAGTATGACCTCAAGAGACTCGACTAATCACATTAAACCCAAACTATAGGCAACTCTTGCTAATCACAACTTCTTGTGATTCTTGTCCTTTTCAATCTTCGTATTACCATGGTCTCTAGGGATTCGACCAAAAATGATATATAGTTAAGTCATCACTATCGTTACAAAATGAGTATGATTCGATGATAGGCCCTCGAGAGACTTGACCAAGTAATACTATGACATCAGATCACCGGTAACATCTCATTCAAACCATGAGGATAGATGAGCCTCGAGGGACTTGTCAATTCAACTTATATCGTGATCAAATTTCTTTCTATAACAATGGAAAGCCATGTGGGTCAATTTTATTATCTCACACTTATCGACTTAATATTATCATATAAAGAGATTTTTGATTTAGTCTCTTTAATATTATATGTATATATATATATATATATATATATATATATATATATAAATACATTAAATGATGGACAACACATGCCAATGGACCTGATCATTTAGGTCAGACCTATATGTACATTGATGTATCTTTATACCCGATGATCATTCATCTCGTTTTTATTGGATTCGTTGGTATCTTGATGCATCTCCATACGTCATGATCGTCCAAATCAATAATCTCGTGTCTCAATGTCGCTTTTATATTTATACATGTATCTTTATATAATTATAATATAATTATAGGCTCATAGGTTAGATAATAAATGAGAATAATATAAATTGATAGGTCATAAGTCACGAGAAATAAAATGAATTTTTAAAATTATTAAAGATATTTTTTAAATTTGAATAGGGGACATGCCTGGAAGTTTCAAATTTTAATGGGTAAAATCGTCCTTTCAACTAAAAAAGCCCTAATCACCTCATGCGGCGGCCGCAACTTTAGCAGCCGCCGTCGCCCTTTGCGGCACCGCCTCCTCTGGGTGGCCGAGGCGGTTGCGTGTCATACATGCAGCCGCCGCGGCGTGTCACACGGGCACCGCCACGCGCAGGTGTCCTGCCGGCGCAGGCGGGCGGCCTCCATGCAGGGGGCCACCTTTTCCGCTTTCCTCAGCTGCGAAGTGCGTTCTTCGCTCGTCGATTTCGGCCAAACCAAAGACCGTAAACAGTCCCTCCTCCTCGACTGAGGCCGCAAGCAGCCTTCCGCTAACTTATCGGACAGTAATAATTATCGTCCGACGTTAACATTTTTTTTTTTTTTTGACGTCGAAAAACCGGATTGTGCGATGATTGATGTATAAAAAATTCATAAAACTTGAAAACTATACGAATCGTGAGAGATGTGTTACTTAAGGAGATCGATATCCCTGAAAATTTTGAAATTCGAAGATGAAGGAGTACTCATATGCTCCTCTCTAGTTGTAATCCACAGTAGATGTGACAACGAACCTCCTCAGCTGTGGGATCAGTCCCTCCACGCTTTTAGGCTAAGGAGGAGAAGAAAAATACTAACGAGAAACAGAATGTAGCTTCTTTAGCTCTAGCCTATAAACCAAGAAGTTGCACGTATTTATAAAGGTGAATGAATATATTTCTAAATGAATTTTATTCTCATTATGAATTAGATAATTATTTAATTACTCAATCCTATTGCATCTCATCCATATGATCAAAACCAGGAGCTCCGTGGATATCTTATGTCTGCACTTGTACTCGTTGCAAGATCTACCGTATGTGTATGACTCTCTAGGCCTCATACTGAGTTGGCCGTGAGTCGCTCTCATCAGAATACCATATGATATAGTGAATTATTATCTTCATAAAAATTAACTCAACCTTGTTTAAGTATAGAATAAATAATATTAAAATAAATATTCATTAATATTAAGAAGAGAGAAAAGAGAAAAATAAAAAACCAAAAGAGAAATTAAAAATCAAAAAAGAAATTCACTAGTGATTAACAACCAAGAATACACTTGAAAGCCTATATAAGATTAACTTAATTCAACAACTCTCGCTAAAGAATCAAAATTTTTAATATGTGAAATCAATTATAATACCATTGAACTATTCACACTCAAGCATACTGAAATATATGAGATAAATTATAATACCCTTAAGCTATCCTTATTTAAACACACAAGTAAAAATTAAATTTCTCGATATATAAGATCAATTATAAGATTCCCACTATATTCATTTCCTCAATGGACCTGGCCAAAGAAGTCCCTAAAAGACAAGCTCGAGTGTAGCAACCAATCACTTCTCATCTTCTCTACTAAACTTACGTACAGTTGCTATGATGTGGGCTTTATGTCGTAGGAAGACACACGAGAATTGAAACATATAATCGCTCTTACATGATCTTTTATTAAAAGTATTATATTTAATAAAAAAAAGGATAAAATCTCTCTCATGATCATATGTTGTAATTTCTAGAATTTAGTGAAAATAGAGAGGTCACACCATAATAATGATCATCATGAAAAAAATAATTATGAAAATAATGAATCACTAGTACATTTGACATGTAATAGTGATAATAAAAAAGTATAATATTCATTTTAGCCCTTATGGTCTTAGTCATAGACCACTTAAGTCTTTATGACTTACTCATATATAAAATAATACTTATATTTTCAAAAACATAGTATATAAGCTCTTCTTATCAGATCTGAGTTAACAGACGTTAAAATCTACTTATATAGCGTACTCATTCATAATAAAATATTAATATAATAATAAGTATAATTTAATTATTTTAAAAAGATCTATTTTAACTCATATGATTTTGATCATGGATTACTTAAGCCCTTATGGTTTTGTTTGTTTATAAAATAATCATATATCTTTAAAAATATAGTATATAAGTTACTCTCGTCAAGTATGAGCAAACAAATATTAGGGTCTTCTTAGGTAGCATGCTCTCATAATAAATTATTAATATAATAATATATATAATTCAAGTTTAAAAAACATGTCTATCTTATCGAGGAAGAGAAGCGATGGAGATTGTATCGGCAGACGAAAGCGGAGAGGCAAACGTAGGAGAGGTCGGAGGTGGAGGTGAGAGAGAGCTCAATCACTATATCATAAGACACAATAGGTGGGGCGTATAAGAGGATGAAGTGGGAGGTGATGGGGACGAAAACGCCTAAGAGGAAGAGATAGCATAAGATCAATATATGTCTAGTGTCAGACTGATCGATGCATATATACCTGAGGCAAGACCAGATGCTCTTGAGCTTGTTGCCAATAAAGGAGAGATTATGTATGTATAATGCCTTGCTAGGCAACACTAGCTCGGTGCTGTTATTAGTGGTCGCTTTCACTATAATGCATCCTCTCGCCATTGATGGTGGATTCAAATTTTTAAATTTAAATTATGTATTATTATATTAATTATTTATTATGAGTCAGCATGTCACGTAAGTAGGCTCTAAAGTTTATTAACTCAAACTTGATATGAGGGACTTATATTTTATATTTTTATAAGTGTAAGAGTTATTTTAAACACGATCAAAACCATAAGGACTTTGTGATCCATGACCAAAATCACAAGGGCTAAAATGAATCTTTTTTTAAACTTAAATTATATATATCATTATATTAATTATTTATTATGAGTCAATATTTACGTAACCAGACTCTAATATATGTTAACATAGACTTAATGAGAAGAGCTTATATGTTATATTTTTAAAAGTATAAGGGTTATTTTAGACATAAGTAAACCATAATGACTCAAGTGTTCCATGGTCAAAATCGGTTAAAATGAACCTTAACTCTCTTACATATACTAAAAATATAAGAATGTAATCTTCACAATTGAGTTTATAACTCTAATCTCATTTCTAATAATATATGAATATATTCTTTGATGCTAAAGAATAAGAGAAGGGAAGGTGAAGAGTTTGTTAACTCAAAAATTTATTATTATTGCACATAATCATTATTAGGATCGCAAAATATTATAACAGGAGTGTATCAAGGGTTTTTTTGTGAGGGAACAAATAGAGTAAAGAAAAATAAAAATAAACTCAAGAGGAAGACTAAAGTTAGAGGGTGGGATGATATAAAAGAGTTATTTAGTACAATCTCATATGCAAGAAGTATCAAGAGAACAAATGAGTTGAGATGAAAATATACACTTATTTAAAGTTAGAATAATTTGAGTTCAATCTACACTCGAGCATATATATATAGTAGTTGATTCCTAAAAGAAAATGGGCTCCTCCATATAAGCTTTTAGATAAGGTTTTATTATATTCTTCCAATTTAACTTGTATGCTAATGTAGAATGAATATGTATGTCCATAAAAATCTTATCTAGAGGTTAAGAATACCAATCTATCTTATTAGTGGGTGATGAAACTATGCTTATCAAGATTCTATAGTCGTGACCTACAAATAAAACTATGGATTGGATTTTATCCTTTAGCGTGTGAAATATTAACATCTATTAGGACATCTCATACTTATCATACCTTATCTTTAGAGTAAGTAATAACACTTCATCAACGATTGGATATTTTGTGCAAACATCCAAAAGAAATCTCCGGAAGAGACTAGACCTTTGTGGTAAAAAATAAGGGCCTCCTGTTTCCTTGCGAGTCATAGTTAGATGGTAGAAAGTAATATATCCAAACATAACATCAGATATATTTTCTTATCCTTATCTAATGATTGGCTAAGATAAATTATATACATTTGATCTTATAGTAGTTGTTTCCTATAAAAGTTAGAATAATTTGAGTTCAATCTATCACTCGATCTTATAGTAGTTGATTCCTAAGAGAAAACGGGAACCTCCATATACCTTGTTAGATAAGGTTTTATTAGATTATTTCAATTTAACTTGTGTATGCCAATGTAAAATTAATCAATATGTTGATAAAAATCTTATCTAGAGATTAAGAATACTCTATCTTATTGGTGGGTGATGGAACTATGCTTATCAAGATTCTATAGTAGGGAACTACAAGTAAAATTATGGATTGAATTGTATCCTTTGACTTGTGAAATATTAACATCTATTAAGGTATCTCACAATTATCGAATCTTCAGAAGAGACTAAAATTTCCCAGTCACAAGAAGAGGCCTCTTTTGTCCTTACACAAGTCATGGCTGGATGATAGAAAGTAATATATCCAAACCAAAACATAGGACTTGTTTTCTTGTCCTTTTCTAATAATTGTCTAAGAGAAAATATATACATAGGACAAGAAAAATGAATAAAGAAAGAAAAGAAACTTTGAAAGAGTCAAGACACAAAAAGGATTACGGCACGTCATTATTTTTAATAAAATATTTTTTTTAATAAAGGATAAGGGTTGATGGTATTGTAACTTGCTTGCTTAGACACTGTGCTAGAGTTTTCATATAACCATATAAACATAATAGAAAAGATAAAATAATTTTATCTTTGTATAAAGTGTTTACAGGTGTGATGTCTAACTATTGATCACTTAGTTCTACAGGACAAGACCCAAGTCCAAGGAAATCAAGTCTAAAATTATAGTTTAAGATGTTTTAAACAATTAACAGAGCTTTATTTGATATCCTCCCTTTATTATACTAAATTTTGATTAAAAATTTAGATTTATTTTAATTTAAGATTTGACTTTTTTTTCTAAGGTTATCATATAATTTAGAGAGGCTTTATTAGAAAATATATATCATAATATTAAAGGGACTTAAGTTATAGATATGATGTTATAGACTCTAATAATATTTATAAGAAGAATAAACTTTGATACTGATAGATATCGGATAAGGAAAGAGTAGTTGATTGAGAGGTGATGGGAGTATAAAGGAGGAAAGTCCTCACATTCACTCATATTTTCACTTATATAATTTCTCCACACATTTATACATAATGGACCCCTCATCTATATATAGGAGATAGAAGTTAATTTCAAGCCACATACATCTAGTACCTTCATAATTATATAAAAATATTTCTCTCCTCAAAGTATCCTTATTCATCGTATATTTAATCAATTCATAATTATCTAAGTGATCTTTTAGTTATCAAATTAGCTTCATATATTCTAAGTTTATTTGAGCGAATTAGATAGTTTTACAAAGAAGAATCGAAAACCAAACATTTGACTAAGTTGATTTGGTTATTAGATTAAAAAATGCAAAATATACTTGGGAGATTTCTCTCAGAAAGCTCTCAAGTTTTTATTTGTTATTTCCAAAAGACATCCTCTTTTTTTTTTCTTTTTCAAAACTATACTCCTAATTCGAATATTACATAATTACGCCTCGATAACTTCAATGATATTTTGTCTATCAATTTTTTTGCTAATTAGTTCATCAATTTTGAATCACAATCATAATGTTTTATTCACATTCTAAAAATAATATAAAATTATTTAAAAAATAATTATAAGTCACATCATACTATGCCTACTCGGTTGTCATTATTATTGCAGATTATTATAGGATATTTCAAATATTTATTAGAAACAGAAAACTAATTTAAGGAAACATCTTTTGAGAAAAAAAAATATAAAGAAAATGACCCATGATTCTTTGGTGACATATTGGTTTTTACTTGAGAGATTGGTTTTCCCATTGGAAGAGACTTTTGATCTAACTTGTCCTGCGAGTTGGATATACAATTATCCTACCTACTATTTCCATTAATCTCAAAAGAACAAAACACTTGTTGTGGAGCAATTAGTATGAAAACAGATCAACTGAGGACAGTGCCACAATCTCCAACTATAACTTAGCAGGCACTCCTATCATTCCCTTACCAACCAATATTAGCGAGCTACCATCAATCACAAAACGCAACCATGGCAGTTCCTCCCCTCCTGCTCTCCTCTCTCCCTTCTCTTCTCGGTGTCCTCGCACTGCTGGCTTCACTTCTTCTCCCACGTCGGAAGGCGAGAGGTGGCTCGCCGACCTGGAAGCTCCCCCCAGGCCCGGCCAAGCTCCCCGTCATCGGCCACCTCCACCTTCTGGGCAGCAGATTGCTGCATCGCTCCCTTTGGGAACTCTCCAAGAAACATGGACCTCTCATGCACTTGAAACTTGGTCGAGTCCCCGTTGTCGTCGTGTCCTCGCCGGAGATGGCTAAGGAAGTGCTCAAGACACACGACCTTGAGTGCTGCAGTCGGCCTTCCCTCGTCTCCTATTCCAAGATTTCATACGGTCACTCCGACGTCGCCCTCATCCCATACGGAGAACGATGGAGGCAGCTCCGGAAGTTCTGCACCGTCGAACTCTTCAACACCAAGAAGATCAACTCTTTTAGGGACATAAGAAAAGAGGAGATGGAGCGAGTGACGAAACTGATATGTTCTCACGCTCGCGCTTCGACCATGGTCAACCTGAGCGAGTTGCTGCTCTCGCTTTCCTGCAGTATGACATGCAGAAGTGCCTTTGGGTCTGGCTTCGACGATGGAGGCGACATCCAACTCCACGATCTGCTCAGAGAAGCCCAAGCGGCGTTAGGTGGCTTGTTTTTATCTGATTACTTACCATTGTCGGGGTGGGTTGATAGGCTAAGTGGGATGAGATCCAAACTTGAAAGGGCCTATCTTAAGCTCGATAGTATCTACCAACGCCGTATAGATTACCACCAAGATCGATTGAGGCAACAGTGTAAAGAAGATGAAGACATCTTAGACGCTTTGCTCCGCATGCAAAAGGATGAAGAGGGTCTAACAGAAGCCCACATCAAAGGAGTGCTCACGGTAGTTAATGCCACCCTTTTCACAACATCCGGTTCTTCTTAACGCCTTTTCTCTTTCATAATAACCAAGCTCAAGTGCAGGATATTTTCATTGCTGGGACGGACACATCCTCAGCAACCGTGGAGTGGGCGATGGCGGAGCTCATCAGACAACCTGAGCTGATGAAGAGAGCACAAGACGAGGTGAGAGGATGTGTGGGAAGCAAAGGGGAGGTGGTCGAGAGTGACCTTCACCAACTTCATTTCTTCAAGTGTGTCATCAAGGAGACGATGAGGCTGCACCCTCCCGTTCCGCTGCTACTTCCTAGGGAAACCATGCAGCACTTCAAGCTTAATGGCTATGATATTCTACCAAAAACATGGATGTATGTGAATGCTTGGGCGATAGGAAGAGATCCCAATTCGTGGGTGAGGCCTCATGTCTTTGATCCGGAGAGGTTCATGCATGACTCCGTGGAGGCAAGTGGGCAGGATTTCAAGCTCATACCATTTGGCGAGGGTCGAAGGATCTGCCCCGGTAAGAATCTTGGAACGTTAATGGTGGAACTTGTGCTTGCCAACCTCCTCTACTCCTTTGATTGGCATTTACCAGCTGGAATGGTGAAGGAGGACATCAGTATGGAGGAAGCACCTGGTATTACTGTGCATAGAGAGTATGATCTTTGCCTCATGGCCACCAAATATGATGCTTCAACAGCCTGAATTGGAGTACTAATTATGTTCATGTACTTTAAATGATACGCTTGTTTACAGTATACGCGAGTAGGATTGAATAAACACAGCCATATGTGTGGATTTGTGGAATTAAAACATCTACTGATATCTTCAGTTTGTGATTTATTGTGATATCAGTTTTTGATTTATTGTAAGTGTGACACTATATTTCATAACTTTGTGGTTTGATTGTTCACTTTGAGAAAAGAGTATACTCCAGCGATAATAATCTGTTAGCTTCTACTAATAACAAGAATTGAGACTTTTTACGGCTCTTGTATTCCTTGAGATGTTCTTGCCTTCAAAGTATATAGGAAGAAGACTAAGGTAAATTTGTACTTCCATAAGATTGGGTTTGAGGATACAGAATGTTTGGGCTTTCGACTTGACGTCCGTGTCAGATATCTCTTAAAGAGTTCGAATAGAAGTTGAGGTATGGTCCTATTAAAATATTATTCAAACTTAAATAATTAAAAATCTCAATATGGTATTAAAGGTGTATGATGTAGATAATACAAAAATAAGTTAGGTCAATGGATTTGATTGGATATGGCCTGGTTGATGATCAAAATTGAAAGATTGATTGCTTGAAGTTGAAGAATTGTGTCATGATGATTAGTCATATTTATCTCATAAAAAAATATTTTATGATGTCTAAGTATATGTCTTACTAATAAGTTAAGCCTAAAAAATAACGAAAAAATATAGAATTGAATTGAACCACACATGAAAAGAGGATATATTAGAAAAAAATTCATGTTAGTCTCAATTTTCTAAAAGAGATATCGTTGAGCTATGAATAGGAGTTGTCCAAAATCTTTATAACAAAATTCTTTTAGGTTAAACAGGTCAGGCAAAATGATTAAAATATAAAGATTATTACGTCATCTAAGGTTCACTCGTTCACATCTACTCATTGTTAGAATATTATAGTCCAATCATAGCAACTCTTTTCTTTCAAGTCTCTAATAACTAAACCAGTCGGAACTAATGAAAATGAAAGTGAACACCAAATAGGATCTAAAAATTTGAATATTAAATCATGAATCAGACTTATTATATGGTGCTTAACTTTTTCGGCCTTCATTAATCTGTCTATCTTTTAGTCCTTTTTTTTTTTCATGTCGCATAATTGAATATTTTCAATAATGCAATATTCATTTAGATAGTTCTAATTAATTTGACTCAAGAATCAAATACTTTGATATTACAACTACCAATGACACCCTACAGTAATATTTTTACTTATCATTATTGATATTATTTTATATTATATTTCTGAATATATATTGTGATCTCCCTAGATTTATACAATGGGAATCGAATCATGATAAGATCATAATAATGAGATCGATTCACTTTTAAATATAGATCCTAATTTATTCATATCATAGGTTACTCGAGACATCGAGATAATCAGATATACCAGTGTGTTGTATACTCATTCATATGATGGAGGTAGCTGGTCTTATAGTCGCTTATGTAAAGACACTAGAGGTATAATTCATATGCTCATTAGAGAATAAATTCACTGATTGATCTGCTTATGGAATGCTAGATGGATAATGATACCTAATGTCATACAGTAATTTCGTAGTCTCAGTTGTGTATATAGTTTTTAGACTTGAGACACCACGGAATCTTGTATGAGTATTCCTTTCTTCGACGGCGGACTTATAGGTTTGGAAAGATCCAAATATGATACAATCAGTTATAGAGATTGGTAGTCAACCATACGAATGCAATTGAGTGTCAACAAAAGATCATCCACTCTTAGGTATCATGAGAGAAATATTTCGCGTGTGTGCTCGCTCAGATAAAATCTCTGGCTATGATCGTTCAGATTGAGAAAGAAGGAGTTCTCCAGGAGAATCTGATTAGAGCAAGACTCAGAAGGATTCCATATATGGCCTGACAGTATTAATGCCTAATATATGGTCTCTAGGATATTAATTGGATAAGAGACTATAGATACATAATAACTATGGATAAAAAATTTTGATGAATTTGATCCCTCTATACCGTCTGAGGATTATGGCATAGTGGCCTAATACGTTCATAGTATATAAGTCGAGTGAATTATTATAGAGATAATAATTCACTATATTAGAAGGAGTTCCGATGGGAGCGACTCAATCCAGCTCGGTATCAAGCCTAGGAGATCACATACATATTGTAGATGTTGCGACAAGTAGAGGTGCAGATATAAGATAATCGTAAAATTCCTAGTTTGGATCTTATGGATGTGATCCAATAAGATTGATTAATTAGATAGAGATTCAATTCTCAACGTGAAAAGAATCTAGTCAAAAATATGTTTATTCAACTCTATAAATAGGAAGCATCCCATTGTTCATAGGCTAGAGCAAGGGAGAGCCAAAGAAGCTACCTCATATTACTCTTTAGAGTTTTCTCCTCCTCATTGGTCTCAGAGTGTGGAGAGGTTGATCCTGTAGCTTAGGAGTTGTTGTCGCGTCTGTCATGTGGATTATCACTATATAGGAGGAGTATACGAGTGATCCTTCATCTTCTCCATCAAATGTTCAACATTTTCAAAGATACACGATCTCCCTAGGTAACACATCTATTTAAAAATATGTTTATTCACCTCTATAAATAGGAAGCATTCTATTTTTCATAGGCTAGAGCAAGGGAGAGCTAAAGAAGCAACCTCCTATTACTCCTTAGAGTTTTCTACTCCTCCTTGGTTTGAGAGTGTGGAGAGGTTGATCCCGTAGCTGAGGAGTTGTTGTCGCGTTTGTCATGTGGATTGTCACTATATAGGAGGAGTATACGAGTAATCCTTAATCTTCTCCATCAAATGTTCAACATTTTCAAATATACACGATCTCCCTAGGTAACACATCTCTCAAGATTCATGTAGTTTCCGAGTTTTTACGAATTTTTTACATACCAATCATCGAACAATAGTCAAATACTTAACTTCAGGAATCTGGATTTTATTTTTATTTTCTGTTCTGCATAAGATGTCGATCTAAGATTTTAAAACAATAACAACTTATATTATTTGAGTAATATGGACAAGGATGACCGATAATAAAAAAGTATATGATGTATGGTCACGTATACTTTAAGTGCTTGATAAATAATTGTAATTGTTTTGATTTGATATGCAAGTGCAAAGAAACATATGGCACTCTAATTGTTTACGTAGCTTCAATTAAATGTGTTGTAGAATGCTTTAAGTGTTTGATAAATAATTAATAAAAATTATATTTTAAATATTAATTAATTTAAAATATTATTTACTACAATTATTATTCAAAAGTTCATTAAATATTTTTAACTAAGACCTTTTAATTTATCATGAATTATTTTACATGAAAGGTCTCAAGTATTTTCATATTTCTAGAGTCAATGTCTTTTGAGAAAAAATGCAAAATAAAAGAATTATTGCATTTTTTAATCATTACAATAGTTAGAGTCAAGTATTTTAGGTTTACTCCTTAAACATAAAGTATAGCTTGTGTTAGGTGGACTTAGGGTTCGTTTCATCAACCGGCGAAAGAAGTACAGAAACATGGAGAAAATTATGGAGAGCACAGAAATTATTATTCAATCATATGATTTATGTTACATGACTATACACTTACATAGATTTCAAAACCTGCATAAAAGTCTAATTAACCACACATTGTAATATATAAGAGATGCTTACAATCAATAATAAATGTAAAGAATCAATAACTAAAATATAAATAATCCTCTATGATATTAAGAAATATATATATATATATATGCATTTATATATATGTGTATATATATATACAATAATAAAAAAATAACTCAATGTTGTTTTGAGTACAGAATAAGGAATATTGAAATAAATATTCATTAGTGTTAAGAAGAGAGAGAAGCTAAAAATAAAAACTTAAAAAGAAATTAAAATAAAAAAAATTGCTAGAGATCATAACATAGTTCAACAACTCTCTCACCAAAAAATCAAATTGCTCAATATATGAGATCAATTATAATACCCAGAGAACTATTCCAACTCAAGCACACCCAAGCAATCAAATTTTTTATATATGAGATCAATTATATGACCCTTAGTTATCCCCACTTAAGTACAGTCAAGCAAAAATCCAATTTTTTAATATACGAGATCAATTAAAAGATGCTCATTGTATTCATCTCCTTAATAGAGCTATCTAAAGAAGTTGTCAAGACACACAACCTCAAGTGCTGCAGCCGACCACTTCTCATCTCCTCTGATAAGCTTACGTACAGTCACTCCGACGTAGAATTTAGTGAGAATAGAGAGGTCAGTACATAATAATGATCACCATGAAAATGATAATTATAAAAATAATGAATCAATGTCACATATAATAAAATATATGATTATAGTCTTCACAATTGAGTCTTATAACTCTCATTTCATTTCTAACCCTTGTTATATTCTTTGATGCCGCAGAACAAGAGAAGGGAAGTTGAAGGCTTGGTTAACTCGAAAAGTCATTATCAAGTAGTTGCACATACTCATTATTAGGATCTCCAGCAAAATATTGTATCAAGGATGTATTAAGGGTTTTAAGTAGAGTAAAAATAAAAATAAAAACAAACTCAAGAGAAGGACCAAATAATCTCCTATGTAAGAAGTGAGGACAAATGAATTGAGAAGAATATATATACTTATAAAAATTAGAATATTTGAGTTTAAGCTATCACTCGATCTTATAGTAGTTGATTCCTAAAAGAAAATGAGCTCCTCATATATCTAGAGACCAAGAATACTCTTAGAGATGGTGAAACTGTGCTTATCAAGATTCTATACCTGTACTCCATAGTGAGGACCTACAAGTAAAACTATGAATTAGATTTTATCCTTTGGTGTGTGAAATATTAACATCTATTAGGACATTGGATATTTGCAAACATCCAAAACAAATCATGGCTGGATGGTAGAAAGCAATATATCTACATAAAAAAAACGATGATATGTTTTCTTGTCCTTACCTAATGATTGCCTAAGAGAATATATATATGTATATATATATGACAAGAAAAAAGAATATAAAAGAAGAAAGAAAGTTTGAAAGAGTCAAGACACACAAAGGATTATGATACTTCATTATTTTTTTATAAAATAACATTTTAATAAAGGATAAGGGTTGAATGTGGGATTCACATAATATTATAGATAAGAAGAAGAAACTTATACCATATAAGGAAAGAGAAGTTAGATTGAGAGGTGATGGGAATATAGAAGAGGAAAGTGCTCACATTCACTCACATTTTCCCTTGATATAATTTATCCACACACTTGTACATCATGTACACCTCTCATCAATATATAGGGGATAGAACATAATTTCAAACCACATATATCTAGTACCTTCACAATTATATAAAAATATTTCTCTCCTCAAAGTGTCCTCATTCATCATATATTTAATCAAGTCACAATTATCTAAGTGATCTTTTAGTTATCAAATTAACTTCGTATATTCTAATATATTAAGTTTATTTTGAATAATTAGATAGTTCTTGAAAGATGAATCGAAAACCAAAAATTTGACTAAGTTGATTTGGTTATAGGATTAAAAATTTTAAGATATACTTAACTGAATCCAATCTATTAGTTTCTAGAGAACCGGAATAACAAATTGGTTGAACCAAATTGGGATAATTTTTTAAATACTCAAAAAAATAACAAAAGAAATATTTGCTTTGAAGTTATCACCACTAAGATGTAGCTATATACACCTCAACACCTTTCATCATCTTAGAAATTTTAAGGTATACATAATTGAATCTAAAGTTTCTGGAAAATGGGAGTGACAAATTGGTTGAATCAAATTAGGTTAATTCTAAAATACATAAAACATATATATATATATATATATATATATATATATATATATATATATATAATATTTTTGGAGCTACGAATGTGGCTATAAACCGACAGTTCCAACTGGCTTTATCCATGAACTTGTAAAATATGGACATGTCAAATGCAACTCACATCCATCATATGACATCTATTATTCATTCATCAGATGATGGATGATTTGTGCAAATATCCAATCAGACAACATTTGTTTGTTTATGTCTTTGGACGAAAGTAGAGGCTTCTTTTGTTCTTGCCCAAGCAATTCATATTAAAAAAGGATTTAGATGTTTGCTTTGTTAGCTGACTAAGTCTACCAACTGAACGAGCCAATCTCGTTCATTAGTTGAGGGAAATCTTTTGACTAAGTCTACTGTCAAATCTGAGGGAAATCTTCATTAGTTGAGGAAAATCTTTCCTCGTATAATCAATTTCAATTTCTAACATGGTATCATCATAGCAATAAGAGAAATTATTCTCTCTGTCAAACGACAGAAAAAATAGTTGCCATTACATGCTGCCTCCTCTACTGCTATCTCATTACCGAGGCAACGCTACTTGCTGGATCTTTCAAATCTACTATCACCGCAAGCTCCGATCCACGGTTTATAGCTCACGAGAGCGCTTCTCCTCGTGTCGACGTCGCTACCGTTCTCGCCCTTCGGTGTTTCCAACAAGAAGGCGTGATTCACATCTGCGGCTACACCTGTACCTATTGAGTACCGTTGGATATTCTCATTCGCCACTCACTTCCGTATCTACGGTGTTTTCTACACTATTCTGATTCGGTTTGTTAGCCACCTTGATCTATGCTACTACCTACAACTTTATAGCCATTAATTGCTTTTCTTTTCTTTTCTTCTTTTCCTTTTCTTGGTCACCAGTTGTATTACTGTTCTCAACTCTGTGCAAATAGCTTTTGTGATTTCCTAATGTCTTTCTCATCCACTTCTGATGTCCCTACTCTTTTTCCTACTAATAATTTTGTTTCATCGTCCGGTCTTATTTCCATTAATGCTGCATCTTTAATCCCCTTTAAGTTATCTAAAATGGCAATTATGCCTCTTGGCGTGCTCAATTCTCTAACCTCTTGATTGGTTATGATTTATTGGGCTATGTTGAGTTCACTTAGTTGTCCACCATGATTCATGTCCCAGAGACCCTAGCCCAAGACCCAACGCTACAAGTTGTCAGATCGACTAATCCTCCAAGCCATTCAGCCTCTGTTTGGATCCATCGCTCCGCTTGTGACCTCTGTACCCTGCGGAAGCATGGAACAAGTTACAGACTACTCGCGCGCTCTCGGACTCGCATGCTTGGACTACTTTCCAATCTTATGACTCTCAAGCAAGAGGAAGTTGTATTGCTGATTACTTACAAAATATCAAAGTCATTATCGATGACGGCTTTGATAGGTCATCTTCTTGATGAAGAGATCTTGGTTCACACACTCAATGGCTTAAATCCGAGTACAAAGAACTTCGCGCTCTTGAGCGTGACTCTCCTATCCTCTTTGAAGAACTTTATGACAAGACGGATTATGAAGCTTACTTAAAGCGGGACACCAAGCTATCGGGACCTTTGTCGAACCTCCCATCACAGTTCACCCAAAACTCAAAAAGCCCGGTAGTAAATACCACAATAATACTTCAAAAGGTGTAGTCACCCAACCTCCCACTACTATGAGTTTTCATCCATCACTTCTTCCTCCATATCCTTCGTCAATTCTCGTCCAAATGTTTCCTTTTCACCTCGCCCCACCTATGAATCTACAACCGGTTATCATCAATTGTGTGACAAAATCGGTCCTGCCAAAGTTTGTCGATCGCGTCTTCCAAAGACCATCAACTTGGCCTCAAGCAAATATCTGGCTTCTTCAAGGTCCGTCTAATGGATTGTGGATTGCGCTTCCACCATATCACCTCGATCTCCGAATTTATCACTCCATAATGGCTATGGCGGCCATGAAGACGTCATCGTTGGTGATGGTAATCGAATCCCTATTACTCATGTTGGTTCTAAGACATTCCATTCTAACGACTCTTCTTTTACACTTCATAATGTTTTGTGTGCCCCTCACATCAAGCGAAATCTTATTTCGCTTTCTCAATTTTGTCAACAAAATCATACTTCTATTGAGTTCTTTCCGATTATTTTCTTGTTAAGGACTTGAGCACGGGCATCTCTAGTTCGGCCGAATAAAGACAACATCTACGAATGGCCGTCCGTGTTTCTCACCCATAGCAAACACTTCCACTGCAGCTCCAATGATATATGGCATCGTCGTCTTGGTCATCCTCAAACTCTATTCAACAAAAATTACTTTCTCGTTATTCTATTCCTATTTTTAAATCCAAAGAATGTTCTTACTCACAGAATGCATGTCTTAGTAATAAAAGTCATCAATTACCTTTTAGTACTTCCTCTCTTTCTTGCTCTAAGCCATTTGAGGTTATTTATACGATGTTTGGGGTCTGCATCGGTTGTTTCCTTTGACAAGTTTAGATTCTATGTTGTCTTCGTAGATTATTTTAAGTATACATGGTTCTATCCTCTTCGTCAAAAATCGATGTCGTTGTTGTATTCTCTAAATTTAAGAACTTAGTTGAGAACTATTTTCAAACTACTATTAAAACCATCTATTCGATGGCGGAGGTGAATATCAAGCTCTTGCATCTTATCTATCTACTTGTGGTATTCAACATCTTAAGTCACCTCCGTATACTCCTCAATGGTTGGTTCGAACGTAAACATCGTCATATTGTTGAAACTGGTCTAACTCGCTTCATCAAGCATCTATGCCTTCTACAGTCGCCTTTCAAATGCGGTGTACCTCATTAATCGTATGCCCACTCCGGTTCTTGATTCACCATTTGAAAAGCTATTTCAAAATGCCCTAACCTACACACATTAAAAGTTTTTGGTTGTCTGTTATCCTTGGTTACGCCCTATAATTCTCATAAACCGCAACCTCGATCTCGCCTTGTATTTTCATCGGATATTCTCTTGAACATAATACTTTTCTGTTATGATCCTCTATCTACTAAGGTATTTGTCTCGGACATGTCACTTTTGTGGAGTCTGTCTTTCCCTTTCGAGATCAAGGTCATTGTGCCATCCCATTGAGTTCCTCTACTACATCTTCCTCCTCCCCCGTTCCTCTACAAGATCCACACTCACTTGTTATTTCGATTCCGCACATTCCTCATTCGTCTTCTTCTCCTTCTTCCTCTCCTCCAGCCAATGCCTCTCCTCACCTTGTCCTGGTTCCTCTGTAGTCCCTGTGTCCACCTCCACTAGTGATCACCCTCAATCCTTACCCTCTGCTACTCCTATCGTCTCAAGCCATCCAATGCAAACCCGCTCCAAAAGTGGTATCTTTAAACCCCGTCAAGTTCTTAATTTACATGTAAGCACCAACTCTTCTCTAGCCTCTACTGAACTATCATCTTTTACTCAAGCCCAAAAATTCTCACACTGGCGTACAACCATGAGTGATGAGTATGATGCGCTTCTTCGTAATGGTACATGGACTCTCACCCCCTCTCACCCCACGCAAAACATTATAGGGTGTAAGTGGGTCTATCGCATTAAGCGAAACCCTGATGGCTCGATTGCTCGCTATAAAGCTCGACTTGTGGCTAAGGGTTTTCATCAACGTCCTGGTCTTGACTACACTGAGACATTTAGTCCTATCGTCAAACCTACTACCATTCGGCTTATCCTGAGTTTGGCCGTCTCCAACGACTGGTGCTTACGCCAACTCGATGTTAACAATGCCTTTTTGCAAGGAACACTTACTGAAGACATTTTCATGCAATGACCTCCGGGTTTTATACATCCTCGTATCCCGCATATGTACGAAAAGCCATTTATGGCCTTTCGAGCTCCACGAGCACGGTATCGAGCTTGGTCTCTACTTGTCTTGATTGGCTTCATTAACTCTAAATCTGATGTCTCTTTTCTACGCCACCAACATGGGTTTACTATCTATCTTGGTTTATGTGGATGATATTATTATTACCGGTGATAACTCTATGGCGGTTCAAGCATTTATTCAGAATTGGCCGATTCTCTCTTAAGGATCTTGGTCACCTAAATTATTTTCTGAGTCGAGGCTACATTTACGTCTTGGTCTCTTTCTCTCACAGAAAGTATATTCTTGATTTGTTGTTCAAGACGGCTATGCAGGATGCAAAAGAGGTTGCCACTCCTCTTTCCTCCGGTGAATCAAGTTATGTGATGGTAGTCCGCTACGGACCCTACTCGGTTGCGGTAGTTGGCTCCTACAATATTTTGCCCTTACTCGAGGATATTTCCTTTGCGGTTACTGCTTCATCATCATCATCGCTCTCCATTGGACTCTTGTCAAACGCGTTTTGCGTTATCTTAAAGGGACTATTGATCATGGTATTTTTCTTCGCAAACATTCTCCTCTCAACTTCATGTCTTTCTTTGATCGATTGGCAATGTTGACGATCGAACCTCCACATCGCTATATTGTTTTTCTTGGTGCTAATCCGATCAACTGAGTTCTAAGAAACAAAAGCAGTTGCGGTCTGTTGTCGAATATCGAGCTATAGCTGCCTTGAACTCATTTGGATCTCCAACTTGCTTAAGGAGCTTCACGTTTCTTCTTCTACTCTGCCTGTTATTTATTGTGATAACCTTGGTGCAACTTACCTCTGTGCGAACCCGGTTTTTCACTCTCGCATGAAGCATGTGGCTATCGATTTTCATTTTATGCGGGATCAAGTTGCTCGTCAGCAGCTTCGTGTTTCTCATGTTCACACGGCTGATCAACTTGCTGACTCCCTCACAAAGTCTTTAGCTCGCAAGCCCTTTTTATTGCATCGGTCCAAGATCGGCATCCTTGATGAGCTCGATCTTGCGGGGCATGTTAGTGACTAAGTCTACCGACTCTATAACTGAACGAGCCAATCTCGTTCATTAGTTGAGGGAAATCCTCATTAGTTGAGGGAAATCTTTTGACTAAGTCTACTGTCAAATCTGAGGGAAATCTTCATTAGTTGAGGAAAATCTTTCCTCATCCCTATATAAATAGACGATGCATTTATCAATAATATCAAGTTTCCATTCTCTCATTTCAATTTCTAACATGCTTGTCTTTAACCATATGAATCCATTAAGAATCAGATGTTATATATATGACAAAGGAAAGAAACAAAAAGAGTCACGGAGGGGTCGATATGTCCTTTAAAACTTAGTGACTCAATAGTGCAATTTTACGTAATAGGACAAAAAAAAAAAAAAAGGGGATGAAACGAGCATTTCGATTAAAAGAAGATTAAAGCTTTATTCTAATAGAACTATAATTTATAAATTAAAATTATTCTAGAAAAATCCTATTTGATCTAATCCTGATAATTTATTATTAGTTTAAGTTATTTACATATTTTTGGATATTTTTATTAATAATATTTCATTAAATATATAGTTCAATCAATTCATCTATCAATTATAACAAGATTGTACTACGGAATATAATCCTTATAGTTATGTAATCATAGGCCAATAATGATGCTTGGGCGATTTCTCTTAGAAAGTTCTCAAATTTTTATTTTTTAAAAAGACATTCAATATTTTAATTTTTCTCCTCAAGGATATTTTGTCTTTCAATTTTTTTGCTAATTATTTTATCAGTTTTGAATCATGATGATATTTTCGTTTCATTCATTTATAGAGTTTTTCCACTAGCAATATAATATTTTATTCATATTCTAAAAAGAACATAAAATTATTTAAGAATAATTATAAGTGACAACATATTATTGAAAACATAAAACCTTTTAAAGAAACATCTTTTGCAAAAAAAATATAAGAAAATCACCCATAATTCTTTCGTGACAAATTGGTGTTTGCTTGAGAGGTTGGTTTTCCCATAGGAAGAGAATTTTGATCTAACTTGTCCCGCTCATTGGACATATAATTATCCTACCTATTATTTTCCTTAATCTCAAAAGGACAAAATACTTGTCGTGGAGAAATTAATATGAGAACAGATCAACTCAGTACAGTGCCACACACAATCTCCAACTATAACTTAGCAGGCACTCCTACCATTCCCTTATCATCCAACATACGCGAGCTACCATCAATCACAAAACGCAACCATGGCAGTTCCTCCCCTCCTGCTCTCCTCTCTCCCTTCTCTTCTCGTTGTTCTCGCACTGCTGGCTTCACTTCTTCTCGCTGGTCGGAAGGCGAGAGGTGGCTCGGCGACCTGGAAGCTCCCCCCAGGCCCAGCCAAGCTCCCCGTCATCGGCCACCTCCACCTCTTGGGGAGCAGCTTGCTGCATCGCTCCCTTTGGGAACTCTCCAAGAAACATGGACCTCTCATGCACTTGAAACTTGGTCGAGTCCCCGTTGTCGTCGTGTCCTCCCCGGAGATGGCTAAGGAAGTGCTCAAGACACACGACCTTGAGTGCTGCAGTCGGCCTTCCCTCGTCTCCTATTCCAAGATTTCATACGGTCACTCCGACGTCGCCCTCATCCCATACGGAGAACGATGGAGGCAGCTCCGGAAGTTCTGCACCGTCGAACTCTTCAGCACCAAGAAGATCAACTGTTTTAGGGACATAAGAAAAGAAGAGATGGAGCGAGTGACGAAACTGATATGTGCTCACGCTCGCGCTTCGACCATGGTCAACCTGAGCGAGTTGCTGCTCTCGCTTTCCTGCAATATGACATGCAGAAGTGCCTTTGGCTCTGGCTTCGACGATGGAAGTGACATCCAACTCCACCACATGCTCAGAGAAACCCAAGCGGTGGTAGGTGGCTTATTTCTATCTGATTACTTACCATTGATGGGGTGGGTTGATAGGCTAACTGGGATGAGATCCAGACTTGAAAGGGTCTATCTTAAGCTCGATAGTATCTACCAACGCCGTATAGATTACCACAAAGATCGATTGAGACAACAAGGTAAAGAAGATGAAGACATCTTAGATGCTTTGCTCCGCATGCAAAAGGAGGAAGAGGGTCTAACAGAAGCCCACATCAAAGGAGTGCTCACGGTAGTTAATGCCACCCTTTTCACAACATCCGGTTCTTCTTAACGCCTTTTCTCTTTCATAATAACCAAGCTCAAGTGCAGGATATTTTCATTGCTGGGACGGACACATCCTCAGCAACCGTGGAGTGGGCGATGGCGGAGCTCATCAGACAACCTGAGCTGATGAAGATAGCACAAGACGAGGTGAGAGGATGTGTCGGAAGCAAAGGGGAGGTGGAGGAGAGTGACCTTCACCAACTTCATTTCTTCAAGTGTGTCATCAAGGAGACGATGAGGCTGCACCCTCCCGCTCCGCTGCTGCTTCCTAGGGAAACCATGCAGCACTTCAAGCTTAATGGCTATGATATTCTACCCAAAACATGGATGTTTGTGAATGCTTGGGCGATAGGAAGAGACCCCAATTCGTGGGTGAGGCCTCATGTCTTTGATCCGGAGAGGTTCATGCACGACTCCATGGAGGCAAATGGGCAGGATTTCAAGCTCATACCATTTGGCGAAGGTCGAAGGATCTGCCCCGGTAAGAATCTTGGAACGGTAATGGTGGAACTTGTGCTTGCCAACCTCCTCTACTCCTTTGATTGGCATTTACCAGCTGGAATGGTGGAGGAGGACATCAGTATGGAGGAAGCACCTGGTCTTGCTGTGCATAGAGTGTGTGCTCTTTGTCTCATGGCCACCAAATATGATGCATCAACAGCCTGAATTGAAGCACTAATATGTTTATGTACTTTAAATGATACGACTTGTTTACTGTATAAGTGATTTAAATGATTATCACTAAATACGTTCCTATTAAAGTATAGGATTGAATAAAGACAAATAAAGACAGTCATAGATATCTTCAGTTTGTGATTTATTGTTGCATGAAAAAAAAAGTAAAGTATGATACTATATTTCATAACTTTGTGGTTGGATTATTCATTTTGAGAAAAGAGTATCCTCCAGTGATAATAATCTGAGAGCTTCCATATATAAAACAATTGTTAGGTTAAGTAATAAGAATTGAGATTTTTCTTGGTAGGAATATGACATGGCATTGACTAATTATGTCTCTTTTATTTCTTTGGTTTTTTTTTTCCTTGAAAGTAACCGTAAAGTAGAGAAAGTAAATTTGTGTTTCTACAAGATTGATTTTGAGGATACAAAATGCTTGGGCTTTCGACTTGACGTCTTTCTCAGAGATCTCTTAAGGAGTTCAAATAGAAGTTGAGTTATGACCCTATTAAAATATTATTCAAACTTAAATATCTAAAAATCTCAACATGGTATTAAACTTGGATGATGTGGATAATACGAAAATAGGCTGGATTAATGGATTTGTTTGGACATGCTAGTTAATAATCCTTTTAGTGTTTTATAGATAATAAATAAAAATTATATTTAAATATCAATCGATGTAAATACTTTTTACTAAAAATATTATTCAAAGGTTCGGTACATATTTTAACTAAGACCTTGTAGTTGATCATGAATTATTTTATATGAAAGATCTCAAGTATTTTCATATTTCTAAAGTCGATGTCTTTAGAGGAAAAATCTCAGTAACATTTAGAGTGTTTTCTCACGTCCTCCTACGTCAAGATTGTCATCCAAATCTGTGCTCCTCAGATCCTTTTCCTTTGGATTTAAAGCATTGAGGAAAAGCTATAGAAACAAGGAGGAACTCACAGGAATATAAAACCTAGAAAGTTTGACAAATGGACACGTAAAAGAAGGCAGAAAGGGACTAATGAAACAATGCTCACGAGAGGAGGTTTAGAAAAGCAACCAAGATTCTCATTTTGGAGCCACAGCTGGAAAGAACCAGTTTTTTTGTGTTTTGGTCCCAATAAAATTTGTATAGTGTGGTCGAAGAAGGTAGTAAGTACTCTTTGCACAACCTGTGTACGTATGAAAGTGATGGTTAGGATGCATGCCTGAGATAATTGAGGAAAAAAAACAAAAAAGTAAAATCCAATCTTGGAGAAGATGAGCATGCTTAAAGCACAGAAGTGAGGAGTTTTTTTGGGCATTAAGAGCTTGCTATAACATAGAATCAATCACCAAATTGTATCTGTTCTGAACCATGCATTTCACACTTCAAAGTATAGATGTTTCTTGTTGCATTTATATGGTCTTATCAGCTGATGCAAGACGATGGAATCACAAGGTCGCCTGCAATGCATTTCTCTGAAACAAGGTTTCTGTGGCACCCCTGCGAAGCCAAAGTGAGGTAACTCAAAAGAAAATGAATCGATGGAGTAGACTGATGAATAATTCACAGAGTTCTTTTCCAAGTACAAGATGGGATCCAATTCTGATCATTTAAACGAATGTTTACAACATCAAAGAGGATTATTTCTCATCGAGTTCACCAATTCCCCAAAAAAAAAAAAAAAAAAAATCATTGCACTATTGCGAAGTGTCATTATCTCAGAAACCAGGTGGAGGATTAGCTGCTTGAAGAAAGGAAACCGATGTTTTAGTTTGTTCTAAAGATGACTACATTATCTTGCATGCATGCATGCAGCCGAAAAGCTAAGATATCAATCTAAGTTCTTGTAAGATATATCTCAACGAATCCATCGGTTCATAGAATTGAACTTGGGACGGCGAGTTTTATTGTTCCAAGTGCAGCTATTCTGAACATACTACAAGAAGCACAAGAAGCGTACAGAAGCACAAACAATGGTCGAGAGAGAATCAAATGTGAGACTTGGAACCTAAACCATGATCGACGCATAAAATCTAGCAATGAAATCCGAGGCCTTCTTGTCAACATCATGTTCGCCGACCCATCGTCCCCGGTCCTCATCACTTGGACGCATCTTTCTCGCGTAGTACCTCGGCTCCCTGTCGACCTCTTCGTCTCTGTTCCTCGACCTCCCGAAGCAAAGGCCACAGAAGGACTTGGAGGAGTACCGCTTTCCGCCCATGTGTTTCTCCTTCCTTCGATATGCACTCAGAGGAAGAGACACCTTACTGCTCAATTTATAGTGCTAGTCCGGCAGCTAGCTGGCTTCTTAGTACCGAAGCTAATTCGATGGTCGACATGTGATCTATGGCAAAAGCCGGAGGAGAGAGATACCAACTAAAAAAACTAGCGCAAAAGCCTTGTAGTCAGTAATCCTCTGCTTGGTAGTAGCTATCTGCTGAAGAAGTCAGGCCGGTAAACATCTCAAGGTTGGCAGTGCTTACAATATAGTCTCCTATAACTTGGACATAATGCAACCAACAAAGCTTTTCCAGCTTTAGATAAGCTCCACTATTCCATGGGATTGTAAGAAGTAACAGTAGCAAGAGTACTGCATTGTCAACAGTCCACACTCTCCGCCTGTGAACCTCTCTGAACAACACGAAGAGTAGTGGCCGTCGAACGTGCTTAAATGGCAAGTGAATACATAGCCAGCAATGGCTCCTTTTGCGTCTCAAGTCCAATGTCTGTAGCAATTTCTTATGGTGCATGCAGATATCTATGAGTAGAATATGTAAAGCCAGTGTGGTCAAGACACCACTTTTTCTCGATGTTCTCCATAAGCATCCCTTTCCTTTTTGCATGCTGCAAGCTGTTCTCCTCTCTCTCTCTCTCTCCCCAAACACAGTGTCATTCAATGCAAGCAAGCATGGTTTGGTATGCCCACCTAGTGAAGGAAATCAAGTCCAGAGATCCAACTTTAGTCTTTACCTCTTTTCCTTTATCAAAGACCAACCTTTACCTGTTTGTTTAATCCATATCCAACAATTTCTTGGTGTAATCACGTTCATTATAAAACTATGCTAGCAGAACCTTGATCATTGAGTGTCTTCGATAGGATGGTGAGCCACATATAATATGGACTGTGAGATTCTTCTGCAGTACCTGTCCCTGTACATACATGTCTTAGCTCATGAACTCAAAAAAAGAGGCTGGAACAGAATCATATGCCAACAGAAAAAAGGCAAGTGTAGTATAATTATACTGATATGGAGCTTTTGCATGAGCCCATATCAGCGCTTTTCATTGATACAACTAGTATTGCATCTGTTTCCATTTTTTTTGTTTCTGCAGTACTATGGGTTACTACTAAGAGAAAGCTTTGGACTCTATAGCTCTTATTTACTTACATTTTGGCAGTAACCCACTGAGCTCTTTATGATGTCAGACCAGCCTACACTGTTGTTTTGATGTTTCGTATCAGTGATTAGTAGCATCTTCAAGGAAAATATACATCGGGCTACACTCTTTTCATCACTTGTCCTTGCATGTATGTTCTTCCATTATTCTGCAGATTAGTTCAAATAGCGTCCAACAAGCTGTTGTCTGAATTGAAAGAGACGCCTAGAACTAAAATTCTCCCTGTGAAGGAAGTGGAGGTGGGTGAGGGCTATGGCGAATATGGCAAAAGATGCAACGGAGTAGTGATGATAGTGACAATGTAATGGATGAAGCTATTATATCACAAAAAATGAGGGTGATGGCGTGTTTGAGGACATTAATCGTCTCTACGAGGATATAACGGAGTGATTAAAAGTGACGAGCTGACATGACGCAGGGTGATAGGGTCTCATCATCACAAGACAGAGGCGATAGGACGAAGGTAACCAAACAACAACATTACAAAGTGATATAAAAAATAAAGACACCAAATGAGAAAAATAAAAACTAAATATACCTTTTAAAACAAACCTAAAAATAGAGATTTTTTCCATAAAAACAACTCTCTTTTTTTTTTCAAGATTCATAAAAATACATGTGCATAAATAATATAGGAAGTAAAATTATTAATGAGAAGCTATCTAACTATAGCTTATAAAAATATTTCAAATTTTTTGTTGCTCATGCGATGGAATTGGCCACAAATTAAATGATTTAGATGATTAGATTAGAATGGGGATCGATGTGAATTAAGACTTTAAAACCTCATTCACTCTATCAAACTTGATTCGAGTAACATGATCACCAATCCTGATGACATTAGGTCCCCCAATTTAGAGAACTCAGTCCCTCCCATCTTCTCAAATCGATCTTATTTCCAAAAAAGCAAAAAAAAAAAACCGCTTGATCTAACTATAGTGTCTATCATAACTTCTTTCACCTTTTTGAATGAGTTCTTTAAACATTATTAGCCTTTGCTTGCCCCTTTGATCACTTAGGAAGCATTCAATAACTTGTAATCTTCCTCCTCTCTGCCCCCTATTTAGAAATCTTCATCCCTGAAAAGTCCAAACATTGACCGATCTCAGTTAGCCTTCCTTCCGAGCCACACTCACCATACATGATAACATCGCAGTGGGTCATGGATTAGCTTGTTCAATGTACGACTCCAAATATTTGTAACCATTTGAATTTGCATTGACCTCTCTAAAGCCTTGGATTTTATCTCATAGGACAACATCCTTTTTGCCATGTCCAGAATGATTTTTTTTCTTTAATTTTATCGATTCCATTAAAGCTTTTCTTATTTAATCAATGATTCCATACCAATTAGTTTCAAGAGTCACGCCATATCCTTTATTTTTTTTAATTATGACTTAATAAATCATATTCTCGATGATCTGTTGACTACTGATTGTATTCACATATGCATCAGTGATCTTCTCGTTACTCGGTAATTATCTCGATGCCGATGCGATGAGCGATCATTTTATCGATCAACAATTGCATCAACGTCGATGCAGATGCAGAGCGACCCTCATTTTTCGTTATCACTTTCCTCGTCCACATCAGTCATTTATGACCTCTAAGTGGTACCGTCGTCTACCACCATCAATATTGCTCGTTATCATTTGAAACATTGAAATTACTTTTTTGTCAATTATTTTTATATTTTCATCAAGAAAATCGATGACGCTAGGATAAATAAATCTAAAATTTTTATTTTTTTATAATTATAAAAATTAATATAAATATAGAAATTAGGACATTAGGAATATCTAACTATAAAGGATAATATATAATTACTATGTTTTATTTCAATTAGGCTCGACCTAACATAAACATCACCAGACGGTAATATATAATTAGCCCATTTAGTTCTGATTGGGCTCGACCCAAAAGCCGCGCTCAAAAACCTCAGATCCCAAACCCCAAACAACACCCCGTCCCCCCGACACGGTCATCTCAATCCCTATAAAAACCCTAAACTCGCTCGCCCCGACCGTTCCCCAGGCGGATAACAGACACGTCACCCCACAGCGCTCCTCCGATCCCGCCGCCCTCCTCGCCCCCGTCGCTGCGGTGGCCCTTGCGGAGATCCCCAAGCCCCTACTCGCCGATCGCTCTAGCGTTTTCTTGATGGAACCCGTTGTGGATCGGGACCAGAAATGGCTTCTGGATTGCCTCTCCGCGACGCTCGACACCAGCCGCGACATCCGGTCCTTCGCCGAGGCATCGCTGCAGCAGGCCTCTTCACAACCGGGTTGGCTTTTTTTTTTTTTTTTTTCTGTTCTTTGGTATTTGTTTCTCGAGACAACAGTTAGAAGTCGTCCATTTTGCATCTTGGAACGGTTATTTGGTGTTTTACTTTACTAGGACTAGGTAATTGACCAGGTCTGAATGGCACTCTAGTTGTTTCGCTGATAGTCAACGCGATGGTCGGCCATGTTGTCGCTGTAGTAACAACGGGATGGCACTCTAGTTGTTTCGTTGATAGTCAACTCTAGTCGTTCATGTTGTCTGTCGAAACATTTTGGTTTATTATTTAAAATTTGTGTTGCTGTAGTAATTTTCTAACAGGATTATTTTCTGGCTCAATGCCATTGTGTTGTTTTGGCACAAAAGACAAGGAAGCAGGTTGCAGAATTGTCAACCACTTTGATTCCTTCTTGACTAACCTAGCATTTTTGCAGCATGTCACTTCATCTCTGTACTGCTTTATCATCTACAGAAAATGTGTTCCTACCTGTTCTATTGTTTCAGATTTGTTAACTGCTATAAAGTGGTTTTTGTTTCTTCTCACACAGGTTTCGGGGCTGCTCTGTCCAAGGTCATGGTCAACAAGGAGATCTCATTTGGATTACGTCAAATATCCTAGTACTTAAATTTATTAGAGTTGTGTATTTTTCCTTTAATAAATTGTTTGGTTGTGATTACTTTCATGCTGCTTCTAGTTCTTGTTCTTGGGAAGGTCCCTGTTTATTGTGAGACTTAACTTCCACCACCTGGCGGCAGTCTTGCTCAAGCAATTCATAAAGCAGCATTGGCAGGAAGACAAAGAGAATTTTGTACATCCTGTTGTTTCACCTGAAGAGAAGGTCTTTTTGGTTACAGTTTTTCTTTTATAAATTAAAGTTTGTGCAGCTCTTATGCCTTTGAACAGGAGGGATTTCAATTTTGTTTGTAAGCTAATGTGGTTGTTCTGCTATGCTCAACTGAATCTGTTTAAGACTTGCTAATTCCAATATATTTCAGTATTTTTTTGGGGGTGTATTTTTGTATCATTACTGATTGGCTTTATGTTTAATACTTTTTTGTCATGTTTCTGACAATATTTGTTTAGTTTTTCGTGGATATTGATAATCAAAAAAGTCTGTTGCATGTAGATTCATTGTACTTCAGTTTTTTTTCTTTAATTTTTTACCGCAAGTTATAATTCAACAGGCAGCTATACGCCAACTTCTTCTTCCTTGTTTGGATGACTCTCACGGGAAAATCCGTACAGCTGTAAGCATGGCAGTAGCATCAATTGCTCAGTATGACTGGCCAGAGGATTGGCCTGAATTATTGCCTTTCCTCTTGAAATTGATAAGTGGAGAGAACAATATCAATGGAGGTAATATGATATTATAGCTTGAAAATCTCAACAGACAAAATCTTTGTATATTACATCATCAACTATACAAAACTAATACAATTCTTTGTACTTACTGCTTAGTGTCTACCCACATATCTTTTATTTTTTATTGACTTGACATTGTATATTTTTTTTTTCTCTTGCCACAGTGCATGGATCCTTAAGATGTTTAGCTCTTCTATCAGATGATTTGGATGATACGTTGGTTCCAAAATTAGTTCCCTCTCTGTTTCCATACTTGCACACTATTATATCTTCCTCCCATGTAAGTTGTTTAACAAATGTGCTTCTGTCTGGAGTTTGTTTTTTAACTTATTTACTTTTCAAATTGAATTAGCTCCTTCACTATTTTTTGCTTAAGCTTCTTCTTTTTAATTTGTAGTTGTATGAAAAATCTCTGCGTGCAAAAGCTCTTTCAGTGGTTCACTCTTGTGTCTCAGTCTTGGGAACTATGAGTGGGGTATATAAGGTAAACTTCTCTTCTTCTTGTTGTTTTTTCTAGTTGCTTTTGCCTATGGAGTGTGACTGTTCTATTGGTTTTCCACTTTTCTTCAAAAATAAATATGGACATCTGATGGTGCAGATGGAAACTATAGCAATGATGATGCCAATGCTTAATTCTTTGATGGAACAGTTCTCCATCATCTTACAAGATCCAATGCAGTCCGAAGATCCTGATGACTGGAGCATCAGGATGGAGGTAGATGCATTTACTCTCATTTGCTTTGCTTAGCTGTATTTAATTATTCATATGTACCTTTGATGTGACATTAGGTGCTGAAATGTCTGCTCCAGTTTGTTCAGAACATTTCCAACCTTAGTGAAACACAATTATCTGGTAACAATCTTGGAACATCATGGAGCAATGAAAACTTATCCTATTTTGTGTTTTTTTCCTGTTAATATTGTTTTTTTAATACAGATTATGAGAATGAAATCTTTGTGCAGTCATTCTTGCACCTTTGTGGCAGACATTTATTTCTTCTTTGAAAGTATATCAACTATCAGCAATAGAAGGTAAGCAGGATTCACATTCAGGAAGGTATGATTCAGATGGTGGTGAAAAAAGTCTTGATTCCTTTGTCATTCAGGTACATGATTCTTCTTGCAACTCTTGATTATTTCATTCCACTGTCTAGTCTAACTAACAGTATGTCCAGTATGAAAAATATACCAAATAAAAAATGGATTTGATATACTGAATCAACACATAGAACAATAATTAAATAAACAATTTGTGTGTGTGTGTGTTTCCATTTGATGTTGCTTTGCAAATTTTTGCATCTTGAAAATTTGTTTTGTTAGTTAGAGCATAATATTTTTGGACTTTCTTATCTGAAGCATGTTCCTCTTGTAGAATTATTTATTATTCTTCTTCTCTCTATAATTTCTGTATAGATTGATAAGGCCTTATGTTTCAATTTTGTTAGCAACCCATCTATCAAAACAGTTTGTTTCTTACTGGCTTAAAAGGTTGTTGATTTTCCAATCCTCTTGTTGCTTCTAGTAAAATGAGATGACAACCCAACCAGCAGCAATTTCCATATTAGATATTCATAACTGCTGTTTACTTCCCACTTCTTTTGTTGTTCTTTGTTCCTCTTTTCTCCTCTTCTGTCTAGTTTTTATGGTAGTAGGAAGTAGGAACCACAACACTAGTTATTGTATGCCTCACTGACATATTTCTCCCTTGAAGTACTGTAGCTGCTCAGATGATCTTGGTGGAGATTGTATTCCTTTCAGGAACTTTTTCATGATAGCCTCTAAAAAAAGGGGGAAAAAAAGTCTGGAAACCTCTGTTAAGCAAGTGATGCAAGAATGAGTAGGATCAATCTTATATGAAATTGAAGTCATCCAACACTTTACTATGCTCTCCACAACCATTTAACCATTGTTACAGATATACCTGAAATTGGATGGGAGTTTATAGCTTTGTGACTTGTGAGCATTAGGAGGATGAGCATCCCTGGGTTCATTTAGAAGTGCTCTAGTTATAGTTACCTGAATTACCTGAATTTTGAGGTACCATTTACTGTATAGTTCAATTGACTGACTTGGTTTAAGACTCTAGAAAATGTTAAAGCAATGTCAAATGGTTGATTTGGCGATTTTTTATTGTATTATCACTAGTTCTAATAAATCATGACTGCATATGGATAACTTCAGTTTTTGAAGAATGGTGAGAAATAGAATGTGTGGTTACATTTTTCTATTTCATTCTTGTTTGAGATTCTTTTCTGTTTGCTTTGAACTCTTTATGGCTTTAACATATGCATGACTAATACATAAAGACATTGGTAAAGTTTTTCATTTTGTGCAAGAGTTTAATTATCTTTTAAAAATTTCTGATTCATCATCTAAGGTTTTCTCATTTATCTTTAGTTATTCGAGTTCTTGTTGACTATCGTGGGAAACTCTAGATTGAAGAAGGTACACACTAACACATCTATCACACTTTTGGTAGCTTCCCATTTCCTTGACTGTTGTTTTTCATGTCAATCTGGGTGCTTGAAGGTCATTGGCAGGGATGTGAAGGAGCTGGTTTATTACACTATCGCTTTTCTGCAAATAACTGAAGAACAGGTATGCTCCTTTGGGTATATAATCAAGCGCCTTATGTTATGATAGTTTTTGAATTGTAGTGGTATATATAATATAATTCAACTTGCTTAGGAGTAAATGTTGGTTAAGAAGTTGTCAAAGCATGGTCAGGTTAAATGTTAACACCAATATTTTTGTTTTTCTTTTTTGTCCAGTCATGACTTGATTTCATTTATTATTTCTATAGTTGGCTAATCTATTAGGACCCTGACATGTATGCTTATGCGACATCATTCTGTAAAATTTAACTAATCCTTGAATAGTCTCAGCCAAACTTCTGGATTTAACTGCTGCTATTTGTGTTGATTTTCTTGTTTGTTTCATACACTTCACTTTTGGAACTTCTAATGCCATTAGTTATTCATATTGCTTTCTTTAGGATTTTTTTGATATCATCTTCAACTTTGTTTGGTAGTTGAGTTATTTGTTGACCATTTCTTTGTGTTGTTTGTTTGTTTTTTTTTTCCTGATGTTCACTTTGTTGTAGGAACACAGTTGGTCACTAGATGCTAACCAGTATGTTGCTGATGAGGATGATGTAACTTATAGTTGTCGTGTATCAGGTACAAATTATTGAAAAATTTATAGTTAATCCTTATAATTCTCCTCCAGAGTATCCAGGTAAAGTTAATTGTTCTGGTGGACTTATTTGTTTCACTTAAGTTTATGGGAGCTTCTGGCTTTAATTGGGCAACGATTGATTCATGTAGGTTTAGTTTATGCTGAGAGAAGTATTTCTTCTTTGTTGGTGTTTAAATTTCTGATGTTTTCACTCTTGGCCACGAGTTCACAAGAAAATGTAGCAATCTTAAATGAATCTGTATCTTAAAGGGTTACCAGTAGCTAAAATTGCTCCTCTTTCTTCTTTCTTTGAGTGCAGCTGTGTTGAAAAGGGATTTTGCCTCATAATGTTCATAGCTTTTATTTATCTGTATTCAAGCGTTTTTCCAGTTCCATGTCCATTTTATCTTCTTAATGCCGATCCTTTTGTTGGCATGATACTTAAGACTTTGTAGGTCATGCTTTTCTTAAGACAAAAGAAAAGTTGGCCAATTATGGTGCACTAGGCCCATGTTTTGGTCTGTCAGGAGACTGATATTAATAGCTGATCTAGGCATTTTTACTGTGTTTTTTTAGTAGGTGCTGGCTCATCAAGGGAATCCTTCGTATTTCTTTGTTGTTTACAATATTCAATGGAGTTTAGTAGCTACTGTGATTCATAGAGTCATGACATATAGTTTTCATGTTTTGTGTCATTTAGTTCTTGTTTGGAGACTGTATTTATACTTCCATGAGCTTAAAATTGTCGTCAGCACTTACAAACTTCAGTTGTATTTTTATGATGCATTTACTAAGTAAACTTATATCCAGGGTCTCTCCTGCTGGAAGAATTAATTAATGCTTATTGTAGAGAAGCAATCGAGTCTATAATGGAGGCATGTCAAAGCCATTTTTCTGAATCATGCCAAGCAAAAGTTGCAGGTTCTGCAGATTGGTGGAGAGTGAGTTAACATTTTTCCAACTCTATATTAAGTTTTTGGTTTCATATATCTAAAAACTTTTCCTTATATATAATGATACTCCATATGTTAGAACTTCTCTTACTTTGTTGTGACACCTTGATTTAGTGGGAGGTTATTAAGGAATGTAGGGCTAGATTGGTGTACTGATAAAGAATTGAACTTGAGCATTTTGGGCCATGTGCTTTAGGTTTATTCAGGTGGCCTATCAGATCAGACTGTGAAAATTGTAACCATACTAGACTTAGTACTGCACACATATGGTGGTTGGTGCTATGTAAGAAAAGGCTATTGAGGTATGGTGCAAGAGGCATGTCAAGGGGTGGAGCCATGATTCTCACATGTTGTCTGCTAGCAAATGATTGTGGATTTATGTTGGACCTTGATAAGGACACAACATGTTGATGTCCTACATTGCTAAGTGAGAGGGGATTATGACAGTATAAGAAATAGATGGGATACTACTAGTAAGTTGAGTTTAAACATTTTAGATCACATGGTTTTAGGCCCATTGTATCCAAGTTATTAGGTTGGTAGATCTATCAGGCTGGGTTGTTATACCTTTCACCTACTTGTGGAAGTTAGTTCTCTTGTTGCATGAGTTTAAATTGAAAAATAACAAGTCATACGTTGGACTATTTGTCTTCATCTACTTTTCTTGCCACTAAGATCTGTTGAGCGCAACCTTACTAATTAAAATAAGTCATCAGCTGTTGAAACTCTTCTTATTGTTTCCAATAAAGTGTTCTTATGTCTTCCTTTTCTTCTCCATATGCTGCTATTTCAAAATGACTCCCTATTTAATACCTTCATCTGGAGATCTCGGATGTGTCTATACAACTTCTGCACCCATAACAGTTAGTCACAAACTCTCAAATTCGTTTAGCTGAAATTTATTCAATTTTGGCTTTTCAAGTTGTTATATTGTCAGTGGCAATGGAGCTCGTTTCTTGAGCTTCTTATTTATTTTATTCATGTTCAGTGAACTACAATTTTGATGCTATTTGTGATGTAATTATGACGTGTTGTTTGTACTTGACTCTTGGTACATTTACTACTACTTAATGTTTACCTTGACTTCCGTCTGCTAAAGGCTGGTTTTTCATATTTGTTTTCTTGTACATGTATCCGTTGTCAAATTTCAAACTGCTGCTGGTTGTTCCAGTTACAAGAAGCATCTCTATTTGCACTGGTTTCTTTATCCGAACAGTTGATTGAAGCAGAGGTTTGTTTTCTTATCTGATTTGATGATAAGATGCTGTCAACATTAGCTTTGTTTACATCCAGACTCCTACCTGGAATCACTACATATCATCTTTATTTTTTTTCTTCCTTTCCTCTGGGTTTCATTTTATAACAGTCCTTGAATTTTACCCTTCTTTCAGGCTTCAAAGCTAACAAAAGTTAACTTGAGGAATCTTCTTGAGCAGATGATCACTGAAGATTCAGGGGCAGGTAGTCAAAGATTTTTTAGAACTAGGTTTTTCTAATGTTAAAATCTGATGGTTTTTTGCTCTCAGGAATACATGAATGTCCTTTTCTTCATGCACGCATTTTTTCTACTATATCCAAGTTCTCTTCTCTGGTATGACATCGATTTCCATCCTCTTGATCGTCCTCCTTGCCATACATGGAATATTCCAGATACTGAGAATTTAAATACTATGCAGATAAATAGAAGGATATGTGAACAATCATTATATGCTGCTATTCAAGCGATAGCTTCAGATGTGTAAGAAATAGATCATTGCCGCATTTGCGACTTAGTTGTGGTGAGGCCATCTTGTTGCTAATTTGGGCATATTTGTTATGCAGTCCAGCACCTGTAAAAGTTGGTGCTTGCAGGGCATTATCCCAGCTACTGCCAGTATATGGTGAAAATGTTCAACCATATATAATGGGCTTGTTGTCGTCTCTAACAAATCTTCTCAGACAGGTATGTAGTTTTAAATGTTTTAAGCTTATTTTTAAAACTAGTTTTGATTGACACTATTTTTTTTTCTCAGGCATCAGATGAAACCCTACATCTTGTACTCGAAACACTTCAAGCAGCTGTTAAGGCAGGTGTGTATCTTTTTGAGCTTTTATGATTTAAATATTTCTCATATTCATATCATTACTAGAGCCTGGAGATGAGATCTCCTCTCTCTGAAGCAATGAGTCATGATTTCTTTTTTATTTTAATATATTTTTTTTTCGAATTGTAGGTCAAGAACAATCAATGACAATTGAACCTATTATCTCCCCCATCATCTTGGATGTGTGGTCACAACATGTTTCAGATCCATTTATCAGTATCGATGCAGTTGAAGTCTTGGAGGTACACTCGATGTATTTGATTTGGATAGAAGGAAATGTCGATCAATATCCATATATCTGTCTACTATGTGTTATTATTGTGGTACTTTTGGTATATATGTAGAACATGTTTCCTGATACAGACAGGTGTTGTTACGCCTGAGTAAACTTAATTGTTATTGCTCAAAAGTTAAATATTTCCATGGTATTTACTACATCCTTTCTCTAAAAAAATGTTTGTCAGTATTTAGTGTGTGGACAAAATATGAAACTTGCAAGCATACCTATATATAGAGCTACTAGCTCCAATTATCCTAACCTAAATAGGAGCATGAACAAGTTTAGAAATATGTATATATGACGATATACTGAAATAACATGATAAACCTTCCTTAAGTATCCCTACTCTTAACCTTCTTGGTAGTAATCAATTTTTCTGATTGTACCCCAAAAGAGCCCTGCAGACCTATCCTTACTGATTGTACTGACAGGTCATAGAAATATCCGTACAATTTGTATGGATGGCAAGTTTAGTTGAGAAAAGGGTAATTGAACCCTTGTTTCATCTAAGCTGTGACTTGTTAGATAATTGGGATCCAGCTCCTTTCCATCTTAAAGTAGATGTGATCATCTGCAACTCCTAGTCTTTGAACGACTCCTTAAAGCAAGAAATTGTACCCAATCTTTCACAGAGCAGCACTGTTGATGTCCATATGATGTGCAGGGTCAAACATGCATCTTGAGATACGAGAAGTCCAGCATTCAACCTTCCGAAGACAGTTGGACCTCGGCTTGATTGACTTAGGCTGGAATTTTGATCGGATCTGGTCCACTCTGTAAAACTTTGTAGCCTGAATACTGATTTCTAAAACTGGGTAATCAATAGCATCCAAAAAATTAGTTCAAAATTGATACATAAAAGGAGCTAGTTGTTTAGAATTGATGGGCATCACACTGTGCACCTCTTTTTTTTCTTTTCCCCCAACCTTCTTTCTCCATGTGTTTGCTGTAAGTTGTGTTCAATTGACACCATAATTATTTATATTTTCTAAATTGTATTTCTTAAACTGTTCAAGTTGGATAACTTTGTGTATTGATCTATAGAATATTTTTCAAGTTTTATATGGCTTGTTGTAATCAATCACTTGATAAGGTTATTTGCATTTCAGGTAATCAAGAATGCTCCAGGATGTTTACAGCCTCTGGTCTCACGGATTTTGCCACCCATTAGATCTGTTTTGGAAAAAGTAAGCTTTATCTACTAAACGGAATTGAATTGATATCATTGCTATAGATGCCCACAAGAGCTCAAACAAGAAATGAAGAACTGTTGTCAGCATTAAAATGTAGTCAAAATTAAGGGGAATTACATCAGTTCATGGTTGGATATGAGATTTGATAAAATGAAGAATTCAAAATCACCTGGGATCTCTCCTGGGCTTCTTTTCTGGGTGTAAAGAGCATTTCTCTTCTTTCTTTTTTTCTTTTTGTCTAAAGTGTTTTCTGACATGTTCTGCTTGACATATTTGTCCTGTATCATAAAATGCATCAGCCACGGTTGCAGCCTGTTGGTTTAGTTGCTGGCTCATTGGACCTTTTGATCATGCTAATGAAAGTAAGTTTTTGGACTTTTCTTTTGCTTATTCTATTCATTAAAATATAGATGAACTGTGTTACCATATATTGGATTCCTGTTGGTGGTAATCATTAATTGGGATGTATCATAGAGTGCTCCTCTGGATGTGGTAAAGGCAATATTTGATGCTTGCTTTAATCTTGTAATTCAAATTGTCCTCCAAAGTGATGATCATGCAGAAATGCAGGTGAAGTATTTGGTATAGTTTTTCTTGTTACTACAGCCACCTTTGTTTGTTTGTATCTTTACAATATGTGGTCACTTTCTTTATTTCATGATTGAATTTCAGAATGCAACAGAATGTTTGGCTTCCTTCCTGTCTGGAGGAAGACAAGAGTTGCTAGTGTGGGCTGGTGACCCAGGACTTACAATGAAAAGATTACTTGATGCTGCTTTTAGGTAATTCTAAGGACTTAAATCTTTTGTCGGGTGCAATCTGTAATTTATCTTCATTTTAAATTATTGGAGTACCCCTCTAGTCATATCTTTTGCTTAATTCTATACTTTATATTTACCAATTGTTCTGTGACAACTTAACTGTACCAAGATTCTGACTCATTCATAATTAGGACTTGTAGATTGCCAAGTGGTTTGTTTAATTGTAGAAGAGATTGTCTGGAATAACAATCAGTGCTTAGTGACACTGAGAGTTTGTTACCTAAGAAGAGAGATTTTGTAACTATTACTGAAGTTGTACTTATTCAAAATAGTGGTTATTAGCATGTTATGATGTGTTCTAATTTAAACTATTATATCTAAATTATGTACTTTCTCTTCCTCTTAGTTTAAGATTTCAAACTTACATGAAGTTTGCATGATCAGTAAACTTGTACTGCATTTCTAAGATTTGATCCATGAATGTCACTTATTTCTTTGATTTTTATCAAATAATTGGTTTCTGACCTTCCTGCTAAGTTCTACTAGTTGTCCAAGCAAACCACTGTATTCTTCATTTTTATGTGTTCTGTGACAGTTTATTGTTCATCTTGTGGTGCCAAGATATGTTGGTCTATTGTGTCAAATTTGACACAATTGTTAATTTTTTTTAATGCATTCCAATAAATTCCTGGTTGATGTCTTTCAGACTTCTGGACCCAGACCTGGAAAGTTCAGGATCACTTTTCGTGGGCAGCTACATTTTGCAACTTATCTTACACTTGTCATCCCAAATGTCTCTGCACGTTCATGAGCTTGTTGCTTCTGTTGTGCGGCGTATGCAGTCGTGTGAAATATCTGGGTTAAAAAGTTCCTTGATTGTTATTCTCGCTAGACTGGTAATTATCCTTTTAAGGGTTTCTTTTTTTCCTTTTGATTTTCTGCTGCTTCACAATGTCCTTATATTTTGTTAAATTATAGAATAAAATGTTGCTATAACTTACATTTCATGTAATTTGACTCTTTCTGAAATTGCTGATTATGGTGTGTTTGGTACCTTGGATAACTGGTAGGAATTAATATCACAATTGTAAGAGTTCTCCATCTGTTTGTTTGCAGCATACCCCTTGGAATACTGTCTTTTAAATGCCAGCGAAACCTCACTTTCTATTTTACAGTTAAAATAGACTTTATGTTGTCAGTCTGTCTTTCTATGTTGTTTCCTTATTAAATTAAAGTTTGGTTGGATATTCACTTTTTGTGTTTCAGGTACATCTCAGTACCCCAGATGTTGATCAGTTTATCAATTTATTGCTTACTACACCTGCTAAAGGCTATGAAAACGCACTGGTTTATGTAATGCCAGAATGGACAAAAATACAAGGTAAATATTTTGTTTAATTTATGTTTCTGGTTCTCCAGTTCTAGCTGTTTCAGACAAATAAGAAGCTGCTATGAAGTAATCAACCGTTCACAACGGTAAGAACTGAAAACGTGCGTCTTACAGAGAAATGAAAATGATCTGAACTGACCTTTTCAGTTTTGATTAACATTGAGAGAAATTTGGCTGATTTAACTTATGAGAGGCTTTGCTGCTGGAGTGATTCCCACAACAGAGAGTTGTGAAAGACTAGAAGTAGAGGTCAATATGAAGAATTCTTCAACTAAAGTGAAATGCCCACTGGGTTTTAATTTTTGGTGATATGTTTTATTGTGAATACATTTCATTGGACTAGTGAAAGAATTGTTGATTCACTTAAATTTTACTGGAGTTATAACATCCAGCAAATGAAATTTTGGCGATAGTATGCAAACAAATGAAAAGAAATGATGAAACGTTGGAGCATTAAATTTCATCTCTTGATTGAAGGTGAAATTCAAGGAGCCTATCAGATAAAGGTTACGACCACTGCATTGGCTCTATTACTCTCAACACGTCATGCAGAGCTGGCAAAGGTCAATGTCCAGGGGAATCTAATCAAGGTTTTGCATTCTTCCTTCCTGCAACCAAATTGTCCTTTAGAGATATATTAGAAAAACTTATTCCATTTGAGAATGCAGTCTAGTGCAGGTATAACTACGCGATCAAAAGCAAAATTAGCTCCAGACAGATGGACCATGATACCACTTCCTGCAAAGGTATGAAGCACATTTTGAACCTTGAAAGAGTTGGATAAGTCTTTTAATTGGTTATTTAATAATCCAAGTGTGGCCTTTGATATTTTTGTCTTGGCCAGAAGCTCTTTTGATGTTTTTGGATGAAATACTTGTATCTTTCGTTTGAGTTCTCTTTGTCACTATCATTACGAGATTGGAAATGGTGTGAATAATTCTTGTTTCCAGCCTCGTGTGATCTTTTCTAACAAAAGAAATCTAATAAATACCCTATTTGTGACGATGGATGGATCTAGAATATTTAGCAGTAACTTATTATTCCATGGAGATTACAATTTCATAAATGCTTGTTGGTAGTTTCTTCTGATGGATCATTTGGTCACTAACCTGCAAAACCTGAAGTTTGGGCTTCTGCATAACTGCAGATATTTGCACTATTATTGGATGTGCTTATTGAGATTCAGGAACAAGCCTTGGATGATGATGATGACGATGAGGTAGTTGCGTGACTTTGGTCTCTCACGTGAAACATACCAAATATATTATATTGGAATCTTCATTATGCTAGCTGTCCCTGTAGGATAGCGACTGGGAAGAAGCTTCAAACGATGGAAGTGGTGTTCCACAAGATATTCTTTATTCGTCTACCGTGCCATCAAACATTAATCCTTCAGTCGAACATCTTGATGCCATGGCAAAGGTGTTTGAAGAGGTGAGGACACATCATCAATGCAAACCCTTTTGCTTTCCACATACTTTTTACTAGTTAAGGCTTATTCTGATGTACTTGTCGGGCCACTCACTGTCTTATGTGTTGCCCAAACTTCCAGGGTGATGATGATGGCGACTACGATGATGATCTTACAAAAGTTGATCCACTGAACGAGGTTTGTTATCTAAAATAGGTGTTGTCAAAAATTAGTGTGCCCTCTTCTCTCATAATTGACATCGTGCTTTGCAGATCAAACTTGTAGAGTTTTTAACAAGTTTTGTTCTGAAGTTGTATGAAACGGACCAGGCACTCTTCAATTATCTTTCGCAGGTAGATTTGTGCAAAACTACTACTTGACATTAGTTTGGAGAAGTAGTGTTTAATCTCTCTCTCTCTCTGCTGATGCTGCCACATTCTCACGCATTGCAGAACCTGACAGATGTACAAAAATCTGTTGTGAGAAAGGTTATAAGCAGGTAACTTTAACCATCGGTAATGTTTGTGTGATAAATGAAGAAACAGAGGAAGAAGGCAGACTTTTTTAGGTTTGATATGCTTGTAAGTTGTTGAATGTACAAACAAATTTTTGCCCAAATTACATATTTGATTGAAGCCGATGCTGAGCTTCTTATCGATTCATTCAGAGTAATTTATCTCATCTTTTGCCAGTGAAGAGTAAATTTTTCAGGAGGATTCGGTGGCTGGTTTTTTTAACCTCCACCATTCTAATTGTATTCTTTGGATAAAAACATTGTTACAGACATCCACTGTGTTTCTGCATAAATAATATAATCCCAGACAATATATCTAGTCATGACTTAGCTAATTTGGAATAATTTTTCCTCCTCTCAAATTACCCACTTCTTGGATTATTATTATTTTGAATAAAGAAACTCAATTCACATTGCAAAAATTAGTGAACCATCTCCACCTGTAAAAAAAAAATCCACGACACGAGCAGAAAACTCATTTCAAAACTACAAATTGCACAGTTGACTTTCTTGTTAGAAATTCTTGTAATTCTTTTGTGTTGATATTTTGAGACCTAAACATCATCAGCGGACGACTCGTAGCATACAGAAAGCGGAGGAGGACGATAGCAAAGCTGATGATTGCATGAAGATATTACCAAGAATTGCAATCGTTAGTTTCAGAAACGTAGAATGGGTGTCAGCTAACAAAGAGGTACACATAGATTCCTAATGATACCAACAGGATTACTTGTGGTTTCCATATTACTGCAGACAAGCAAATTATGAAAGGAATGATACCCCCCCCCCCCCCCCCCCTAATCCCAGCATCCTCCTCCGCCCATCACCTGCTTCTCATAAGCTTACACAGGCTCGTCGTCTTCAGGCTTCGACTTGGATGCACCCTCCATCTCAGCATTGAGGTCTTTGATGCTCTGCTCCAGTTTATCTATCTTGTTTCCCATTTCATCTAGTGAATTGCAGTTACGAAGAACATCCATCCATGTTTGGACACAATGTTAGCGCTCAAGCATGAAATAAAATAGTTTGGTTTTGCAATGGAAATGAATAATAGTTTGGTTTAGGCAGAGATGAAAATATGCACAAATTGCCAACAATTTGACTTAATTTCGATTAAAGAACAAAATAAACAAATTATAAAAATAAAAGCAGAATTTAATCCAACATTTATCACCAAAACCTGCTCCCAGAAGGAATATCCTCTGTTATGCCCATTATGAACTCTTAGACAGTCATTGCAGCTTTGGAGTAAAATTTTGCAACCAGTATTTGAGTATACCCATGAACATAAAAAGGAACACTCATTTGTTTTATAATGTGGTTTATGTTGCCACCATACTGTCTTCTGTATTCAAATTCTCGAGAAACTGGAACCTTGTGTTCTTACTGAGTTCATGAAGTTTATTAGTTTCTGTAAATGCAGCAACATTACTAATTAAATCAGCAGAATTAGAATCCTGACAGAAAGCACTGTAAGAAAAAGATACAACTATCAACTCAATAACTGGCATATTGAGAGGTATGCAATACTCCTTCTTAGGACATAGATACTACTTTGATTGCAAATATCTTATCTTTGCTTTTATCTTGGTATGATCAATTGAATTGTTACAACCTTACAAGTGTTCCAATCATTTCTTATTGTCATCCTAATCTTTGCTTGTAATTTTGATATAATAAATTGAGCTATTATAACCTTGCAAGTATCATAATCGTTTTCTATTGCACTTTCTATATTTGCTTGTAATCTTGATATGATAAATTGAGCTATTATAACTTTGCTAGTATCCTATCTTTGCTTTAATCTTGACATGATCAACTGAATTGTTATATAACCTTTCAAATGTCCCAATCCTTTCCTATTGGCATCTTAATCTTTGTATTCATCTTAATATGATTCAGTTGAATTGTTACAACCTTGCAAATGTTATCTTTCCTACTTAGATGTAAATAATTGAGTCTAGATTCGAGATTCTAACATTTTGATATTAAATTATTTGTAACTCCTTGTTGGAAACTCCGATTTATGCAAAACCTGATTCATGAGAAACTAGACTCAAATCGTTATCTCTAAATGGGAAAGATATCATATCAAAAACACAGAGGGCAAAGTGGGATCACAAACATAATGTGGATCATCCATCGTTGAATGACCACCAAACATAAGTCTCCCACGTTTGAGAGCTCGTTCCACCCATATCTGAGTGAAGTCGATGGGGGTTGGCAAGAGCACAGCTAGCTCTGAATGCAATACTCTTTACCATTTCTGGCAAAGATCCAGAATATCCCACAAATACCAGAGTACAAAAGGACATAAGTAATAAAAGTGGCATATATCAGAAGCAAATGCGGACTAATGAAATATACATGTGTCAATATGAAGCAATACGATGTCAACATAAACATTCACAATTTGCATTCAGATAGACAAAGAATAAAGAACATGAGTGCATAAGAATTGAAAGCAATAATGTAAGGCTTAATTGAAGAAAGGGCTTTAATTGGATCATAGACAGAATATGATCCGATAATATATCAAAAACATAAATGGTGAAATGGGATCACAAACATAATATGGTCCATCCAATTCTGGATGACCACCAAACATAGTAGAGCATCACATACTCCAAGCATAATATATCCTTTACCATTTTTGGCAAAGATCCATAATATCCCAAAATCATCAAAGTACAAAAAGACATATGCAATAAAATAGACGTATATCGGAAGCACATGCGGAACAATGAAAAATACATATACCGATATGAAATAATAAGATATAAACATAAACTTTCACATAATATATTCAGACAGGCAAGGAATAAAAGTTAAGAGTTCAAAGCTCAACTGAAGAAGTGATTTTAACTGAAATTCATTTCCAAGAGATAAACAAGAATAGACAAAGATTGACAAATACATGATCCTAACATAATTTAAGAGGCATATTGCATGAAACATTTAGAAAATCTATTATGCTCGAAATTACTCAAGATAGGGAAAGATCAAAGGATTTCTTTTGTTACCTTTATGTTGGAAGAAGAAGCTTTTCACTAGTAGAAAACAATATAAAGAATCTCTGAAGATCAAGGGCAGGAATAGCAAAGACAAGTTTACCAACAAGAATAAGAGAGGAAATGGATCCAAAAGTGATGATAAGAAAATCAATACATCTAGATTTGGGAAAGGAAAGCCACCACTAAGAACTCAATCATACAATATATGGATTATATTATAAAACAAGCAAGTATTTTTGGTGATTAGAGCCTATTTTGCTTATAGGAAATTAGATCATAAAGAAAAAGATTGTCCATTAAATAAGAAGAAAGAGCCATTGCCTTTTAGATCATCGGCACATGCCGGAGTATAAGCTATCACTGAATATGATTTTAGAGCTTGTAAATCAGTTGTCAAAGGTATCATTCATGTTCCTAATTGAAATGTTAAAGTTTTATTTGACCCTGGTACTAATTGATCTTCTGTTGATAATATTTTAATTTTCATTTGTGCATTTGACCTAGACCACTGGGTTATATGCTATGTAGGACTATGCCTGCTGGGGATTCCTTGACAACAAACTTGATTTATCTATCTTGCTTGATTTCTATCAAAGAATACACACTTCTTATTGATTTGATTCTCTTAGTGATCAAAGGTTTTGATATTATACTTAGGATGGATTGGCTATCTTCCTATTATGTCAGTATAGATTGTTATACAAAAATAATCACTTTTTGTGTAGCAGATCAGCTCATCTTTTATTTTAAGAGCATTCACCATGATTCACCTCCTTGTTTAATATCAGAGTGGGACAAGCACATGCAAAAACACTTGCCATGCAAACGTGGGGGACCTAGCTGGGCTGCATAGAGGGTAGCCAACACGCGCGATCGTTTGGGAGAAACAGACATAAAGATGTAAGGAAATGAGTTGCTCAGAAGAGCAGGCATCCTTAATTGACATTCAGATGAATGACCAACCCTTTGTGCAAGAGACACCACGAGGACAAGCAAGCTAGAAAGAATGTGTAGCGCACAAAAGTTGGGATGGCTGAGTTCGAGCTACGACTTGACATTGGCAACCAAACTTGATGGTGCTCGAGGCAAGCGAGGCAATTGGTAAAAGATGAGACCATACAAAGTGGGATGTGTTGCTCAACGACCGAAAGAGTTATGCAAACCTTACAAAGGTGAGGGGAATTGCTAACTCGAAGAATTCAGTACTCATGCAAGGGCTTGAATGCGGATGATGGAGTGTTCGTGACCATCCCAAGGCGATCGGAACTTGGCGCCATGGAGCATAATAATTTTTTCTTCAGCATGGAAAGGATACGTCCGTAGGAGGCTGAAGTCTGCAACAAGTTCAGCACATTGCTAGACCTTGAAGGGTGCAGCGGAGACTGTATTGGAGAAGAGTCACAATCTAGCACTTGCATCTACAAGGGTAGAACAAGGCACAAGTTGTTCAGCAAGACGAAATAGTCCAAAGGGGATAATGTCCGAAACTTCTAGTGAGAAGAATACAAAAAGAAAAGTTGCTCCAACAAGACAGATATCTAGGATAGGTCCTGGTTCTCCAGAGGGAGAATCATGTGAATCATGTGTAGCGGACCGCACATGTTGAGGAAAAGCACCTCAAGACAGTATCTCCACAAAGCTCAACGGATCGAGCGAGCAACGAAGAGTCGTTGCATGATCTCAGATAAAGTAATGTATTAGTGGATGCATTGCGAGATTAAGTGGGGGAGCGACCATAGCAACATTATACGAAGTCACACTTCGAGTCGATGTAAAAATCAAACTCAATGGAGGGTTGACTCGTGGAATGGTAGGCATGAAAGCCACCATCAACTCAATGTAAATCGAGAGGCGGAGCAACTTGGGGGAAACTTGTGAAGTATCCAAGCTGCACGAAGGGAGTCGACATAGAAGATCGAAACATAAAGCAAGAGCATGGAGCCTTGGACAGAGGTCAATGACATGAACTCTTGTAGAGACAAGAGTGAGATTATGTCATTCCATGGGTTCTTTATTCTGATGGGGCGGACTCATTTTGCAAGGTGCCAAAGACGAAGGGAGCTTCGAGGCACATGCACCTTATCTCAGAGAAACATTTGACAAAGGAACTAAGGTGATTTAACTTGCAAAGGCGAAGTTGGAATCAGAAGGCCTTAGCATAGGGCAAGAGAACGTAGAAGCGGGTACTCTTGAAGAATATACTATAGTGCTGCTATTCGAGTTGTGATGAAGTGGTGCACAGCGGAGATTGTGCTGGTAAGGGAAAGAGGCCCAAGATCCAGACAATAGTATACCAATTTTAGTGAAGTCTGGGGATTACGATAGCTACTAGATGACAGACTGTCTTAGAGAGATACTTCGTCCAAGGGTGACCCGAGAATGGGTGGGCGAAGGTGAATTGCCAAAGGAAGCTAAGGAGAACAGAATCAGCACAAGCCCTACAACAAAATGGTGGAGGCCATGCATGAGAGTTACAATTTGTCTTTCCATCGACTAAAGAGAACTACTAGAACAACACATAGGTGTTGAAGCAGGTGATCGAAAGGGGCAAAAAAGCAACGACGAGTCCAAAGGGGCTTAGCTAGTCGGTTAGAAAGGAGGTGGACTCGGAGGTGTGCCACAGTGCGCAGAGGCGGATCTACCGATTGCGAAGAAAGGAACGTAGATGTAAGACAACGGATAGTAGGGCCATGGGCTGGTAGCGCTATGGTACCACAGAGACGGGACTTCCGTAGAGTCATCGATCCCTTGCTTTCATGGATGGAGAGCATTGGTCGTAAAAGGGACCGATAAGGTGGAGAATATAGAGGCAAACTCCAAGTACCAAGACAGAGCGGAAGGGAAGAGGCCAAGGAACTTCATAAGACTGGTGTTGATATGCTTCTTATCAAGATAGCCGAAAGTGAGGGACTTCGGGTTGTTGTACCTTTTCTACTCACAGAAGTAGGCGACAAAGATGATGGAGAAAACGGTCTAATCCTAAAGTGACCAGAACTATCAAAGACTTATTCCAAGTTGGGGGACTCCAAGTTAGGGTAAACTTTGGCTCTTTTCGGGCATAGCTTCTTGTATTTCAAAAGTTCGATGGCAATGGGAAGACGAATTACAGTAGCTAACTCAATGCAAGGAATGCAAATACTTCGAGTGCTTCAAAAGTGTGAGCAAAGAGCAGGTGAAATGCTAGTAACCAGCTCGATGCATGAAGTACAACCTCGAGGAGGCGGACGAAATCAAGTAACTTTTGCCTTCTCAACTCAAGAGAATGAGCGAAACCGAGTACCCCAGTTCTCGCACCTCGAGGAGCCGGGCGAAATCAAATAACATTTGCCTCCTCAACTCAAAGAGAAAGGGTGAAACTTAATACCCTGATTCTTTTATTTATCCAGCAAAGGAGCTCTGTATAAGTTTGGTGACCCTTCGAGGAAAGCTTATGAAAGACAATAGTTGTCAAATCCTCACCATTAGTGATCAGTACTACCGAGAGTAGATTGTCTGCTTCATTTCCCAATAGAATGCTAATCGACAGCGGGAGTGATGTAAACCTACTTGGAAGTGACAACTAAAGTTGAATAATGATCAATGAGTGAATCTTTTGGAGGAAGGACACTTTAAAGTCTGCGAAACGATGCTCGTTAAAGCTCTAACAAGCATCCATCCAGTTTAAGTAATATTAGACCATTGCAATACTGGCGCATAACAATGAAGGTCTTTTTCTTCACAGGAAGGATCTGTAGAAATCAGCACAGCTCAGCTAACCCACACAAGAGTCAGTTATTGGTAAGTTGAAGCCGCCTGGCAAATCAGAGTTCGACTACTCAACAACAGCGGCGAAGAGCAACTGGGAGCCAAGGGGCGTGTTGCAGCCAAAGCAGAAGATTGAAAATTCAGCAAAAGGCGAGGAGATACAGCGTCTACAACAACTTCGATGAGAACTTCGAAAGAATAAGTGGGGAGAATGTCACGGACAAAAATATAAACAAGGTGTTCGACGTAATGCTCATGGTTGTCCGTGTCCTTCAGTTTTTGTACATGCTTTGTATAGCAAATAACGGGCTTGCAGTAAGCTTGGCAACCCTCGTTTAGTTAATTTTCATGGTTGATTTCGACTTGTAAATGAGAGTCATGTCATGTGAACACTTGTGAGGACTTCGGTCTGTAATGGACCATTATCCTTTGTGTGCAACCGTTCAGAACTTGTAAAGTCCATAGTTATAATTTACATTGGCTATATAAAGTGTTTGCTAAAGCTGTTGCTTGTGGATCCCGTAGGAAGTGCTTCATCTAACCCGTTTTCTCTTTTGTAGGTCATAAGGGACCCTAGGAGGTTTCGGGGAGGCTGATTTTTGCGGATGAATACGCAAGGGTGTCGCACGGCTTAGGCAAAATCAACTAAACCCGTGACATTTTGGTACAGAGAAGGATTACTTTTGTTATCTTGTATATGTAAAGGAGCACTCAAATCAAAAAAAACTAATCTAAATGAAATTCATATAATCGGAGAGTTCCTTGATGTGTTCCTGAATAATTTGCCCATATTACCTCCAGACGGAGAGGGTGATATTGTTATTGATTTGGTCCATGAGATAACCTAAATATTTAAGCCTCTCTATCGAATGGCACCACTCGAGTTAGTGGAATTAATGGAACAACTATAAGAACTAGTTGATAAGGTTTTCATTCGACCCAACATCTTACCATGGGATGCTCTAGTATTGTTATAAAAAAAAGGGATGAAATATTAAAGCATTGTATTAATTATGGATAGTTGAATCAGGTGATCAAAAAAGAAAAAAAGGAAAAGTATCCTTTACCAAAATTAATGATTTGTTTGAATTGCAAGGTGCATGAGTATTCTCCAAGATTGATCAGAGGTCGGGTTATTATCACTTAAAGATCAAGAAGAAGGACAATAATGAGATCTAAATTTAGTTTACTTTAGGAATGAAGTAAAAAAAAAGAGGATTGAATCTTAAAAAAAGGAAACTCTATATAAAGTTTAGCAAATGTGAGTTTTGGATAATTAGTTTACTTTAGGAATGAAGTAAAAAAAGGAAACTCTATATCCAAATTTAGTTTACTTTAGGAATGAAGTAAAAAAAAAGGATTGAATCTTAAAAAAAGGAAACTCTATATAAAGTTTAGCAAATGTGAGTTTTGGATAATTAAGTCACAATTGGGCCATGTAATTTAGGGAAATGCATTGTTGATCCAAAGAGAGTGGAAACGATAGTTAAGTGGGAAGTACTAATGAATGTAAAGAAAAATCATTAAACATGATGTAGATTGTGATTAAAAAAAAAACTTGTCTTATGTAGAAGAGTCTATTCAGATTATTGATAAGAAAGAAAATTAAAAAAAAAAGGATCATTCATTTTGCTGAAGTGATTTGAAGGCATCATTTTATGGATGAAAAAACTTGAAAGCTAGAGAAAAAAAATGAAGAAAGATATAATAAATTTAGAGGACTAAATTTTCTTTTAAGGAGGGGAAAGTGTAATACCCCTTAATCTTGAAAATTATACAAGGACCTATTTGAAGATCCTTTATAATAACTTAATTATAAATCTGAAGATCTATTTGTAAAATTTGATGATCTAATTGTATACCTGAAGATTTGTTTATAATATCTGAGGACCTATTTGTAAATCTTAAAGACCTAATCACGAATATAATTATTTTCGGGACTAAATTGTAAAAGTTACAAAAATAAAAAGAAAAGAGGAAAAATGATGATTCTTATCCTATCTCCTATCGCCTTCCACATACCTCTGTTCATTGCACGTGGAAAATAGAGGAGGTGAGGTAGCTACGTTTTGGGAAGAGAAGAGGAGAAGGAAAGGAGAGGGGAAGAATAAGTGAAGAAGGGAAGGGGAAGAAGGAAGTGAAGGGGCTACGCCTCTCTGCTTCCGCAAAAGGAGATGCATCAATGGAGGAGAAAGGAAAGAGAAGAAAGGAGGAAGAGAAAAAGAAGAGAAGGGGCTGCGGTTAAGGCTGTGGCTGGAAGAGAAAGAAAGGAGAGGGACAGGGGAGGAAGAAGGGGCGACAGCTAGAAGAGAAGAAGAAGAAGAAGAAGAAGAGAGGAAGGAGGTTGCGGTTAGTGTTGTTGTACCTCTGTTTCCTGCACGAGGAAACATAAGATGTGCAATGCATTGGGGAAGAGAAGGGAAGAAGAAGAAGAAGAAGAAGAAGAAGAAGAAGAAGAAGAAGAAAGAAGAAGAAGAAGAAAGAAGAAGAAGAAGAAGACGAAGAAGAAAGAAGAGAAAGGGAAGAAGGGGCTGTGGTTGAGGCAGCTGCGACCGGAAGAGAAGGGAAGGAGAGGAAAAAAAGAAAGAATCAAAGGGGAAAAAGAAGAATAGGAAGGAATAAGAAGAAAAGGAAGGAAGAAGAGAAAAGGCGCTGCGATTACAGCAGTGGGTGAAAGAAAAGGAAGGAAGAAGAGAAAGGGCGCTGCGATTGTAGAAGTGGGTGAAAGAAAAGGAGAGAAGGAAGAGGGGAGAGCAAGTGATTGTGACCCTTATACGTTCTACACGAGCTGCAGTTGTGGAAGAAGAAAAAAGAAAACAAAAAGAAGAGAATGAAAAAAAAGCAAAGAAAGAAAAGAATTTGAGCTTAATAACTTCGGATCAAAATCTTTGAAAGGCAAGTGTTCCAATCCTTTCTTATTGTCATCCCAATTTTTGCTTTCATCTTGTTATGATCAAAATCTTTGAAAGACAAGTGTTCCAATTATAATCTTGCAAGTGGTTCTATCTTTGCTTCTATCTTGATATGTTCAATTTAATTATTACAACCTTGCAATTGGTATCTTTCTCGTTTAGAGATAAAGATTTGAGTCTAGTTTGGAGATTCTGATCTTTTGATATTAAATTATTTGTAACTCCTAGTTGGAAACTCCGATTTATGCAAAACCTGGTTCATGAGAAACTAAACTCGCATATCTTTCTTTCCATGCCTATATTGAGTAATTTGGAGCATAATTGACTGTCTAAATATTTCATGCAATATGCCTCTCAAAATTTATTGAAATCATATGTTTGTCGATCTTGGCCTATTCTTGTTCATCCCTTGGAAATTTATTTCAACTAAAAATCATCCCTTCACTTGAGCCTTATATTATTGCTTTGAATTCTTATAGACTCTTGTCCTTTATTATTTGCCTATCTGAATGCATATTGCGAATGTATATATTTACATCGTATTGCTTAACATTAGCACATATAAATTTTGTTATTCCACATGTACTTCCGATATATGACGATTTATTACTCACATATCCTTTTGTACTCTAGTGTTTGTGGGATATTATATTAGAAATAGTAAAGGGTGTTATACTTAGAGCCTGCGATGCTCTTTATGTTCGGTGGTCATTCAAAAATGGATGGACCATATTATGTTTATGATCTCACTTCACCATCTATGTTTTTTATATGATCTTGGATCATATTCTATTTGTGATCCAGCTGAAGTCCTTTTTTCAATTGAGTTTTATAATATTGCTTTGAATTCATGTGTACTCTTGTTCTTTATTCTTGCCTATCTAACTGCGTATTGTGATTGTTTTTGTATTCATCGTATTGTTACATATTTGGCACATGTATATTTCGTTGTTCCACATGTGCTTCTGATATATGCAACTTTTATTGCTCATGTCCTTTTTGTACTCAGTTATTTGTGGGATAATATAAACCTTTGTCAGAAATGGTAAAGGGAGTTATGCTTAGAGCCTACGATGCTTTGCCGACCCCCAATGATTTCACTTAGACATAGGTGGATAAAGCTCCCAGACGTGGGAGACTTATGTTTGGTGGTCATTCAACATGGATGAACCACATTATGTTTGTGATCCCACTTCACCCTCTATGTTTTTGATATGATATCTAAAGCATTGCTTTTGAGTTATATATGCGCTTTAGATAACAATGAAATGAATGTTATGTCTGATATGATATGTGAGCTCATATTTCTTATTTGTTCACTTGATAAGCTTTGAGATTTTTCATTTACCATTGATGTGCTTCAAAATATGCTTGCGTCTTTGACATGCTCCAAAATGTTCCATATGCCAGTGTTATATTCCGAAATATTTCATTTGCTATTGATATGTTCCGAAATATTTCATTTGCTATTGATATGTTCCGAAACATTTTACATTTCATTGATATGTTTTAAAATGTTTCGTTTGTCATTGATATGTTTCAAAATATTTCATTTATCATTAATATATTCTGAAATATCCTATGTTCCAAAATATCTCTAACGTCATTAACATGCTTCAATTACTATGTATTCCATTTATTATGAACTAAATATGTTTTGAATGAATGACATTTAAAATTTTGTATCTAATGAGTTGATATCCGTGAATTCTTGTATCTATACTTTATCTCTTGATACCAGGCTTATTTGAAGCCATTCGCTCGTCTTAGATATATTAAACGCTTGCTGAGCTTTGTAGCTCACTCCCTTGTTATCAAACTTTTTCAGGTTAGCTTGATACGCATTGAATGTTAAGATTGGGCTGAGGCAGTGGAGAGCAATTCAGATTTTGGATATGTTTTTGTTGGCTGATATCGTTGTAGTTTTTGTATAAGTATATTTGTATGCAATGAAATGTTGTTGATGAATTTGATTTATATATCATGTAAAAGATTTAAATGACCTCATATTTGGAGTTATTTTGGAATGTTAAATTCAGTCTATGATGAAGTAAATTTATGATAAATGGTTGATTGTGTGATTATTTAGGTTCTCTTGCTGATTAATTATAAGTGTGGTTAATATTTGTTTAGTTATCTTTGGGTTTTATAAATATTCGAGTGATATGATGTATGATTAAAAAACTGCATAGGTTTTATAGATATGAATTATGAAGTTTGAGTATTTCTCGATGTCCTCAAATGTTAGTTTGAATCCTGGATAGATTGTGATGAATTACAATATTCTTGATTTATGATAGGGTCACCCCCCTCGAATGCGATAATTCGAGAGGCATGCCAAAGATGGTATCAGAATCTTTTGTAACATAAAGGAGTTACGAATAATTTAATATCAAAAGATCAAAATCTCGAAACCAGACTCAAATCTTTATATTCAAGCATGAAAGATACCAATTGCAAGGTTGCAATAATTCAATTGAATCATATCAAGATGAATACAAAGATAGAGATGTCAATACGAAAGGATTGGGACACTTGCAAGGTTATAACAATTTATTTAATTATGTAACAAAGATAGAGAATGCAATAGGAAAAGATTAGGACATTTGCCTTTCAAAGATTTTAATCCGAAGTCATTAAACCCAAATTCTTTTCTTTTTTTATTTTCTTTCATTCTCTTCTCCCTGTTTTCTTATCTTCTTTTTTCCTTACAGCTCGTGGAGAATGTACGAGGGGCATAATCACCTCCTCAACCCCTCTTCCTTCTCTCCTTTTCTTTCTCCCACTACTACAATCGCAACAACAGCCCTAGCTGCACCCTTCTCCCTCTTTTTCCTCCTCAATTCCTCTCTTCTCCCTCTTCTCCTTCTTCTCCTTCTTCTCCTTCCTCTCTTCTTCTTCTTTCCTCTTCTTCTTCCCCCCTTCTTCTTTCCCAGTCGTAGCTGCCACAGCTGCAACCCCTTCTTCCCTTTTTCTTCTTTCTCTTCTTCTTCCTTCCTCTTCTTCTTTCCCCCTTTCTCTTCTCCTCTTCTTCCTTCTCTTCTCCATCGCACAGCACCTCCTTTGTTTCCTCATGTAGGGAACAGAGGTGTTGCCCTCTTTCTTTCTTCCTTCTACTTTTTCTTTCCCTCTTTCTCTTATTTCTCTTCTTCTTCTTCTCTTCTTCCCTTCTCTTCCCCGGCTCACTGCACCTCCTCTTTCTTCCCTCTCTTTTCCTTTTTATTCTTATTCTTCTATTTTACCTACAGCTCCTTCTTCCTCCTCTTCTTTTTCTCTTCTTCTCTTCTTCTTCTTCCTCTCTTCTTCTTCTTCCTCTCTTCTTCTTCTCTTTCCCTTCTCCACCACCGACGCATCTCTTCCTTCTTCCCCTTTTCTTCTTCTTCTCTTCTAGAATACAACCACCTCACCTACTTTGTTTTTCACATACAATAAACAAAGATACGTACGTGGAAGGCTATAGGACATGAGATAAGAATCATCATTTTCTCTTTTTTCTTTTTTATTTTTATAACTTTGGTAGTTTAGTCCCTGACAAAATTATATTCACGATTAAGTCCTCAAAATTTACAAATAAACCCTCAGATATTATAAACAGGTCTTCAAATATACAATTAGATCCTCAAATCTTACAAAGATCTTTAAATTTATAATTAAGTCATTATTAAAGATCTCAAAATAAGTACTTGAAAATGTAATGATATAACAGTACATATGGTTGACAATTAACAATTGTGATATCAAAGTCAAATATATAATTAAAACTAGTGAGTTATTAAACAGAGGCATGGCAAAGGATATTCTTTGAAACAATGCCCTCTGACATTGCTTGGAACCTGGTTTTCTGTAAAAAGGAACTTCCAAATATAAGAAACGGAGCATACATATGCTCCAGTGAAAACAAAGATTTCTTGGTGGAAAAACAAAATTTACCATCTGCACGAGGAGGTTTTGTACCTGAAAGGAAAGTGAATAGATTAACAAAAGCAACTTACTTTAATTTGAGGTTGTCAAGAGAGAAAATAAATAACCCTACATTGTTTCTCTATGATAAAGACCCTAAAGTTCATTAGGTATGAGACCAATTTTGTGCTGGTTCCATCACATTAAAACATATGGAAATGAGTAAAAAGAATGATGTCAATCTTTTTTGAAATGTCAAAAATGCCATGGGAAAGAAAACTCACAAATGCTGTCATATCAGCAGTGCTCTGCATCGAACTCTCTGAGTCTTGATCAGGTTGCTATTGGCAATAAGGAGGTAGAAGCCATCAGATACGGATTAAAAGAGGATTATCATTATTATAAATACATATAAAAACTAGAACACGTAATGCTTCATGAATAATTTGGCAGTTAGGAAAGGAACTGTTTTACTGAAGACGACGGAATGTCTCGATGCAGATTTAACTCAAACAGAACTAAATAAATGATGATTATCCTGATCATCTAACTGAACAATATGAGCTTTTCCGAAGTTAAGAGTGGAACATCAAGATATCAGAGAAAAGGAAATATATTTGCAGCTCAGCAGCTCCACCTATCCTCAGCTCACAACCTCATACTTAGACTCTTATCATTTTTGTTAAACAGAAGTTTACAGTATACCTCTGCAGAGCTACTACTGATCTTTCGGACCAACAAAGATGATGTCTTAGTGGTGGCAGGTGGCAGATGGCAGTGGTTTTCATGGCGCATACTGATTCTACTCATCAACAACCCTTTTATCATTATGAAAAGTCAGTTTAGTGCTTCTTTTCACCTCCTTACGATTTACACATAAAATTTTTGAAAAATTAACCATCCCCACCCCCCCACCCAAAAAAAAAATAAATTTTACATAAAAAAATAAAAATAAAAAACCCTTTCTCTCGCTCATTAGCATGATCAATAACATAGAGAGAAAAAGCTACTCTCACTGAGGACCCTCATTTGCGGCTGTTAGAATCGCTTCGAGACCATATTCATATTCACCCACTTTCTATGCGTTGGTTCATAATGTCACTGGGGGTCACCACGTCCCTTAATTCTACCCGGCACAAAGGGTTAAACCGTGCCCATTTGGTCAAATTCACAAGGCAAAACAATTCGATGTGAAATTACATAACAAATGCTCAAGATCTTCATCTAATCAACTCAGATCTTACGCACCCGAACCCAGTATGAGATCCGCGATAGCAATCACAAAACAGAATGAGATCGATCCGAGTGGGGAGAGATGGGGGAGGCGCATTGGCAGTTAGGGCTTTCGAATGGACTGACCTTGACGCATCCGGGGTTCGTGGCAGCCATCGTCGAAGGAGGAGATCGAAACCCTAAAAGATCCGAATTCGAAAGAGCGACAAGGCGAGCAAAAGGTGAGTGAGAGGAGGAGGGCGAAGGGATTCATATAGTGTCGTCGAACCGAGGGTTCAAAATTTGAAACCGGTATAATGCCCGGTAAATTGAAGTTGGAGCAGCCGTTACGATCCGTGATGATATCAACATGTCCCACTGTGACAAGCCAGTATCGTGCCGTTATCAAGCGTTCCCGTTATATTCGGACAATTAACTTCTTTTAGGTAATTAGGACGACGGACCCACATAATCTCACCCTTTCAGGATAAATCACTTCCTATTTAGTTTTTAGCTCTTCAAGTTAGATTAAATATGAGATTATCACATCTATTTAAATAATAATAATAATATCATTTGGACTAACATGAAAGTTAGTTTTGCATGAGATTTTCAATTACTGGAGTAATGAACAAATTATAGACATCTGATCCATAAAGTTCAATTTATGGTTTTATGTGTCCAATTTGCATCTAATCCTTCATGTCATCTAGTATTCTTTCTGGTTGTTATATTAAGATCATAAATATTGCTTGATGATGTGACATTAGACCTTAATAACAAAAAATTAGGTCGATAAAAGAAAAAAAAATATCAAATAGATATAAGATAAAAGGAAAAAAGAAGTATCAAATATAGCGATATATACACGATAAATCGTTACAAAGATACTACTCCAATCATAGTCCAAAAGCTATTAACTCTTTTTTAGAGGGTCCAAAAAAGGAAAGTCTCTATAAAACCCAAATGGATCATATCTTATTGGGTATTGGATCTTTATCCAATTACCCACTAATTTTAGATTATTGAATCTTTATCTAATAATCCTAGTTAGTCTCTAATTAGGTCTTATGAAAAGAGCTCATAAATGTTAATCTCATCCAATGAGAACATTGACTAATTAGATAACTTATATTCAATCATCTAGTCGTTGAAACATCTACCATATGTGCGTCACCCTCTAGGCCCAACATCGAGCTAGCCGTGAGTTACACCTGTCAGAACCCTTTCCGACTCAGTGAATTATTATCCTATAATAATTCACTCGACTTATCGACTGCAACGTATAAGCCACTACGCCATAATCCTTAGACGTTATAAGGGGATCTCATCCATAGGATATGTCTATCCTTAGTTATCGTGTATATATAGTCATTTATTGATCTAATATCTCATAGACCGTTTATCGGGTATAGTATTATCAGGACATATACGAAATTCGTACGAGTCACGCTCTAACCTAATTCTTACTTAGAGCTTATCTCTCAATCCAAACAACTTGATTAAGGATTGATTGAGCGAGAATACATTAGATATTTCTCTCATGATACAAGGAGTGGATGGTCTTCTATTGGCACTTAATAACCTTCGTAAGATTGTCTACCAATCCTGATAATCAACTGTATCATATCTAGAACTTTTTAGACCTGTAAGTCCAACGTTGAAGAAAGGAGTACTCAAACAATGCATCCTTGATATCTCAAGCCTAAAGACTAGATACACAACTGAGATTATAGAATCATTGTCTAATGTTATGTATCATTAACTATACAACATTCTGCAAGCGGATCAATTAGTGAACTCATTCTCCGATGAGCACCTATTTGTGTCCTTAGTGTCTCCACATAAGTGGTTTGATACAACATCGTCTTTATTAAATGGACGAGTATACAGTACATCGGTCTATTCGGTTATCTCGATGTCCCTCTCGAGTAACTTATGACCGAGATTATTTAAAATATATATTTAAAGATGAATCAGTCTCATTATCATGATCTCATCACGAACCTATTCCCATTGCACGGAACCATGAGCATCATAATATATATATCCAATAGATAATATAATATGATAATATATTAATAATAATAAATATAAAAATATGTGTAACGTGTCACACATGTCATCACTCACGTGATTAGTTTTAGAGCACTTATAACCAGTAATCTTTCACTTGACTTAAAGTCAATCACCCATGTGTATGATCTCCATCAAACCCCTTTATGATGCTCATAGACAATATGACCCAATGACTTTGTTAGTGGATATGTGATGTTATCTTCTGTTAAAATTATTTTCTATACCCAAGTAAAATATTCTCATAATATAATTACACTTTTGGTAAAATCTTGAAAAATTAATCTTATATGTTTAGACCATATAAATGGCATTCCATAATACTAAGTTAAAAAAGTAGTAAGTTTAAAAAGCTCAAAGTTACGAAACAATTTCTTTTTTATATTACACAAAATGTCCTAAGCGGGGGGCACTTTATCAGAATAATTATATTTTTGTTCCTGAATGGTGAGTTGGGTGCAATCATAATATATTCAGCAACCAATGTAACCATCAATAGTAGAAGTAAAAACGATTTGTAAATATGGTAAGAAGCCTAATTATTGACAACCTTCATTAAATGGAGAGACAAAAACGAGATAGGCCCACCAGCATCCATCGTATCTATCAATGGTGGCAGTACCAACTTTAAATATAGGTGACGACTCCTGTATTGGCTTCCACAAGAGAAAATATTAATAATATTTTTATTAAAAATAATATTCAAAGATATTGAAATGTTGAACCATCTAGATGATCTTTTGGGTACCTGCAAGGACAAAAAAATTGTTGCACATATGTCATAGAAAGGTCAAAATGGCTCGTTTTCAACATCGAAAGTGATGTGTTTGAGTATAATCACTTCTCGATTGCCAGAGAGACTTTTGAAGTGTGAACCGATTGAAGTCCATTTGGACCGTCAAAGATGGTTTTATATTGAAATAAGGAAGCCCTCACTCTCACTCAATGTAGCTCATTTCAAATAGTTGGAAGGAGATCGTGTCCGAAATAACAACTATGCATGCAATGGCCTCATGATTGATAATTGAGGCCAATAAGTTTCATATATATTTGGGCAAAAAAAGATACTATAAGAAAATTCTAAATATGAGAATATTTGTGGAAAATGTCCAAAAAAAAGGCTTTTCTTGGGATCTTCTCACCATACAAAGATGAGTTAATGTGAAAACCACTAAAAATGAATGGTTGTAGATCTGTCTTTTTTTAAAAAACAAAGAAGAGAAAAGAATATTCACTTTTGGAAAAAGAAAAGAATATTCCCGAGAAAAATTAGGGAAGAGACTTGGGAGTCCATGGCTCAAATATACAGTAAAATTAACCAAGTTTATTTAAACCCCATGTCTTGAACAAAAGAAAAAGGCATACATACCTCCAAAATCATGTTAATTTTCTCGAAAAAAAAAAGGTGCAAGTTTGAGTTTGAAGAGCAAACTAAACAGCAGTGTTCTTTCTCATAGCAACACACACACATGATTCTTGCCACTGGAAAACAGCATGTAAGATAAACAAGCTGAGAACAGTTTCCCTCCCTTCATCATCACCTCAATGAAACATGAAACTAATCATGGTGGGTGAGAATATCTAAATCTATAATCTTTTATATATATATATATATATATATATATATATATATATATATAGAGAGAGAGAGAGAGAGAGAGAGAGAAAGTTCATTACAGGAAATTCACACTAGTGCCGGAACTAAAAGACATAGCTTTTGTTGCCCATGGAGTCGGCCATCTTAAGGTTCTTGGCTATGAGCTTCTGAGCTTTCTTGCTTCTGATCTCCACCCTCATGCTATCCGTCTTGCCCATCTTATCGTAAGGCTTCATGCTCTCCATCTTGCCCATCTTATCGTAAGGCTTCTTCCCCTTCAGTGACTTCAGCTTGGCCTTGAGGCTGCCCACCAGCTTTTCTAGTTGGTGCCCCATCACCACCATCTTCCCCCTGTCCCTGCAAAAAGAACAACTAATCCCTACGGTAAGTACAGGAACTTGAACTTCCATAAGAATTCAGCATCAATTACAGATCAGAAGAGGAGAGAGAGAGAGAGAGGGCTGCAAACTCACGCAAGGAGCAACCGGTGTGCGAGTGACGAAGGGTAGAGGTTGCAGTTGCTTGTGGGTGTTATATACAAGTATAATTGCAAGAGCAATTATATATATAAAAAAGAAAAAAAGAAGTGGAAAGTAGATTTGTAAACAACCAACCAAAGACCATTCTACTTAAGAAAAACCAGTAGAGTTTTTTAAAATTCCAAAAACATTGAGGTGCAGTCAATATTGTCTACCACATCCCTCGCTTTCTTCCATACTATTCAGACAAAAAGGTGTATATTATTAGAGATTTCCTTGTTCAAGATGGTAACAAATAATTTTTCTTCTTTTCTTTATTTGTTTCCCTCTTTCTTTACTTTTACTGTTCTAAGATTCCGCTATTCTAATTATATTAGATTACAACAATACATATTTTCTATATTGGAAATGACTAGTTAGGTCAGAGGAAAAAAAACATACTTGAATTATTATTGTCACAATACAAAATTAGAAATAACAGTACATTAATTTACACCGGTTGATGACATAATTTGGTTTGGAAAGTAGCTACCGAACCATCTAGGAATCGAAAGGGTAATTTTTTGATCTCTCACACTCTATGCAGATATGTTAAAATTCTCAACCATAATTAGGTTAATAAATTGCCTAGAATATAATAATAGTTACTACTGTTCGATCTCAACCATGCCACTATTTTTTTTATTATAATAAACGGCATAAAAGATGCTTTCCGATGGACTAAAACATAAAATTTATCAGCTGTGTAATAATATATTACACATTAAAATAACTCAGAAAAAATCAATGATATCATTAGTAAGAATAATAAGTAGTCGATTTGATATCATATCTTATATTAAGAGTTCAAAAAAATTTCGAGAATCTAAAAAATAAACTTCTGGCAAGCATGCCAAATATCTTATAACAAGATGAAAAGGTCCTTGGACTTTAAAACTTAATTATCAATATAAAAATTATTCTATGATGGCATGGGGCCTTTGGTGTTTGCTCATTGAGGTAATAATTCTACAACATTTTTGTGCGGTTGATGAAACAATATTGTGGACTTTGGTAAGGGTGATGGAGGGACTTCACTTGGTGAGAGACAAAGAAGCCTCCTTTTAGTACAAGCAATGTTCAAGTGGAGCCTCCGTGATTGCTTTGTAAAGATGCAAACAATAGGGATTTTGTCGTCTCGGCCAGAATTAAGGCAGAATGAATGGAGACCACTAAGAAGACTAAATAACATACGAGACATGCAGTTAGTATGAATGGTAAACGAAAGAAGCTAAGAGTAGCAGAAACCGTAGGAGAGAACTAATTTATAGAGCATGATTAGGAAATAAACTCAGGAATCCAAGGAAGAATTGAGCAGCACAAGCTCTCAAGCCCGGCAAGGCGAAAGCTCTCAGGCGGCCACTGGGAATGTTTTGAGAAACAAGCCTTAGAATTTGTCATCAATGGGGAACACCATTGTAGATAAAGGAAACAACTTTTGTGCTTCTAGAGAATCAAATAAAGATCGAGCATAAATCAATCACTAGTCTAAAACTCAGACATCCAAGGAAGGAAGAATCTAGCAGAACAAGCTCTCAAGACCCGCGAGGCAAAAGCCCTCAGGCGCCCTCTGGGAATGTTTTGAGAAATAAACCATTGCATTTATCGTCATTGGAATCAAGCATAAAATGGATATAGAGAAGAAAAAAACTTGAAAAACAATTTAAAAAGCTAAAAGCACATCGAAAAACATCGGGACAATTTTAATGTGTTGATCTATCTCAGACATCCAAGGAAGGGAAAACAGAGCAGCACAAGCTCTCAAGCCCGGCGAGGCGAAAGCTCTCAGGCGGCCACTGCGAATGTTTTGAGAAACAAGCCTTATAATTTGTCATCATCGATGCCTAGCACGAAAATTTAGAAACTTTGCAGAAATCTAAATGATTCTTAAATAAAGAACACAACGACAAAAATAAAAAAAAGCCGATCGACGTAACGCAGGGATCAATCTCAGACATCCAAGGAAGGGAAAATTGAGCAGCACAAGCTCTCAAGCCCGGCGAGGCGAAAGCTCTCAGGCGGCCACTGCGAATGTTTTGAGAAACAAGCCTTAGAATTTGTCATCATCGATGCCTAGCACAAAAATTTAGAAACTTTGCAGAAATCTAAATGATTCTTAAATAAAGAACACAACGACAAAAATAAAAAAAAGCCGATCGACGTAACGCAGGGATCAATCTCAGACATCCAAGGAAGGGAAAATTGAGCAGCACAAGCTCTCAAGCCCAGCGAGGCGAAAGCTCTCAGGCGGCCACTGCGAATGTTTTGAGAAACAAGCCTTATAATTTGTCATCATCGATGCCTAGCACGAAAATTTAGAAACTTTGCAGAAATCTAAATGATTCTTAAATAAAGAACACAACGACAAAAAATAAAAAAAAAGCCGATCGACGTAACGCAGGGATCAATCTCAGACATCCAAGGAAGGGAAAATTGAGCAGCACAAGCTCTCAAGCCCAGCGAGGCGAAAGCTCTCAGGCGGCCACTGCGAATGTTTTGAGAAACAAGCCTTAGAATTTGTCATCATCGATGCCTAGCACAAAAATTTAGAAACTTTGCAGAAATCTAAATGATTCTTAAATAAAGAACACAACGACAAAAAATAAAAAAAAGCCGATCGACGTAACGCAGGGATCAATCTCAGACATCCAAGGAAGGGAAAATTGAGCAGCACAAGCTCTCAAGCCCAGCGAGGCGAAAGCTCTCAGGCGGCCACTGCGAATGTTTTGAGAAACAAGCCTTATAATTTGTCATCATCGATGCCTAGCACGAAAATTTAGAAACTTTGCAGAAATCTAAATGATTCTTAAATAAAGAACACAACGACAAAAAATAAAAAAAAAGCCGATCGACGTAACGCAGGGATCAATCTCAGACATCCAAGGAAGGGAAAATTGAGCAGCACAAGCTCTCAAGCCCAGCGAGGCGAAAGCTCTCAGGCGGCCACTGCGAATGTTTTGAGAAACAAGCCTTATAATTTGTCATCATCGACGACCCCGACAACCCACGAAGGGAGATTTCCCGATTAGAAACCGCATATAGGAAAAACGCTAAGCCATTAACAGCACAAAGAAACACACTTCCGGCATCAGAAACCCAGCAAAGCGCTCATCGATCTCCCATTTGCAACACGAAGAGAGATTTTACCATCAGAAGAGGCGCCGATTGAGGAAGGTTTGGAGGCGCCCGTTGCAGACAAGGCTTAGGGTTTAAGGGATGCGTTGCATTAACAGTGTCGTAGTGCGGTTATATATAGAGGATAGATGGCGAGCTCCGGAAGCTTCTAGTTGCGCAAAGTAAGTAGAAGGGCTCAAAAATTGGGCTTTCGGCCCATCAAATCATGTAAGTGCCAAACGCAGCCTCGGCCGTCTGATGATGAATACACGTGATGGGGATAAGTCAAAGGAGTAAATAATGCTAGTAGTAACATTAATTCTACACAATGGCGATTTCCCTGTAATAGCTATCAAAAAGACTAATCCGATCTATAATGATATATTAGAAATAAATCGACATAATTATATAACTTAGAAGAAATAGATATCATGTATCCTAGACTCTTATTACTCAGTTCACAAATAAAATATCTAAAATGGTCAATATCACAACAATCACTAATCATGTAGGGGGTTTAGTTATAACTAAAGAAGCAAAGATGACATGATGCAATAGAGGGTGAAGGAAGAATGGGTGATTCATGCGTGTTGGACTTTACACCTGAAAAAAAAATATTTAGTTACATATAACTTAATAATAATTTATATAAAATTTTAAGTTATATATGACTAACTGCTCCATCTACTTTATTTCTCTGCAGATGAAGAGATGGCATCATTTTGTTTATATACAAAGATAAAAATTATAAATAGGGGACATTATATCCGAAATTTAAGAGATAAAAAGAAAAAAAAACATTAAACATAGATATATTACAAAACATATTAGTGAGTTCACCGCCCTTACATTCCAATCAAGTAATATGTTTAACTAAATAAATTAAAGTCAATTCTATTTGATAAAGATAACTTACAAGTTGGTTATCAAGTGCAATGATCCGAGCGTGAAACAATATCAAAAACAAGTCTATAGTCCAAATTAATCTATAATGGTGTAACCTCAATATAAAGTATAAATAGGAGAATTATCCCCAAACTTATCCATAGTTTCCCAAAAATATAATAATATGATCATAACATGTTTACTATCATTTATTCTTTTTTCCTGATTTTAACTTATTAATTATCAAAATATAAAAATTCTACACTAAATATGTGATCAAGTGTCTCTGAGTATAATACAAGTATAAATAGACAATTATATCTAAAGCTATCCAATCTTCTTCAAAAGTAATATAACATGATTCTAACATATTTAGTATTACTTTTTCTAATTTTTCTGATTTTAGGATCAATAATTATTAAAATAAGATTTTTTATATTAAATTTATGATCTAATATAACACAAATGTAACCTGAGTGTAACTCTGTTAATTATACTATAAACTAATTAATAATAATAATTAGTAGCAGTCTTTATAATTTTTATTTTTAGATTATTTTAAAAATTATTTTTTCATAACTAATTTTGTAGTTCATGACGATACTACTGTCTAGTCTAGAAAAATATCCACCTAACTTGGGGTGGTACCATCACCCCTTAGTGCACTAGGTATAGGTGGTACCATCACTTGTCTAATGATACCATCGGGTAGGGGTTCAAAATTTTAAATGATCTATTAACTTTAAATTAAATTAATCTATTGCTCTAAATCATCCAAATACTTAGGTATTATAGACTAATAATTAGGTATTATTGATAAAATTTTGGGATGGGAAACACCGAGTAAAGGCTTACTGAAAATAAGAGAGGAGATGCCGAGAGGAACCCGCTAAAAGAAGGATTGATAATGCTGAAGAGAAATTATTAAGCCTCTTAGCGAAGGAAAATCTTTGTTAACAAAGTTAGAGAAGAAGGAGCAAAAGTCGTTGAGGAGAAAATATGTAACCAAAGACGAGATAAGTTCCTCACTTATAATCAACATAGATAAAGCCAAAAACGATAAGAGTTAAGTACTATCATTGCTAATGAAGCTAGAGAGGGTAGAGATTGAAAGCAATCACTAGAGGGGAGTCGAGTTCTTCGTCGGAGCCACTTACACTAGTGTTACACTCAATCAATGTCGCCCGCGAGTGTAAAGTATTAAATCTCAAATTTTGATAATGAAATTAATTAATGAGTTTATTGGATTAATATACTTTTAAGATAAGTGACGTAAAAAATAATTTGATCATGGACTTATACCACTGAAAGATAAATTATTAAGTAAGAGAGTCGAATATTGTGTTAAAAAATTATTATATAAAAAATTTAGACTTCGAGCTAGAGGATTAGTTAACAAGCCAAAAATCGGATTTCATGCTAAATGTTTGAGCATCACGCCAGAGGGATTATATATTGTGCTAGAAGATTAGATGTCATGACAAAGTAAACATGCCAATAGAATGGGTAATATGTTGAAGGGAGATGTATCGGAGGTTCGTGTGGAATACCGAAAGATCAGACGATATGCCAGAATAATATACAGTGTGCTGAAAGCTTCATAAATGTATCGGATGTGTGGTTGATTTATTAAAGCCTTGAGCGAGGTCATTATGGGTCAGTTTGAGTTCGTATTCGATCAAAACAATACCAACTTATCAGGAAAGCTATTAGGCTTAAAGTCGGGTCGAATTAGGCTCGTTATAAGATAAAATCCGTGGCCTAAACCAAGATTGGGTGATAGTACTGTTAGGTCTAAGAGGTAATATTATTTGAGTCAATTAGCAAGCATTGCTTATGATTTGTTAACCTTTTGGATAGTGGCACCACTTGTGTCGAGTCCGATGGTAATATCGTCAAGTCTATATTTGCAACATAGTTACGGTGATAATATCATCTAGTTGCAATGATAGTATATTTCACTACCCTAAAAATTTTAAGAATTTAAATTTTTGACTTCATTCTTGAAACATTTTAGACCTATAAATACTTCACTTCGATTTGGTTCATAGAGCACCCATTCATGGGATATTAAAATATGATAAACTCTCATTTAAAACATAGTTTGAGCTTTCTCCTCTTGTTGAGTTTGATTATAATTCTAAATTATATGAAATGAGAGATCTTATTTGAAAAGAAAATATGGAGGTTATCCCATTAGCTTGGAAAAAGTAAAACATTATAATAAGGATAATTAATTTTTGCTCATTCAAAAGAAAATTAAAAGAAAATCGATAGTGATAGACAGTAAACTCAATGGAAGAAACATAAAAAAATATACGTATATCAGAAAGATCGAATCACTATAAATTGATTTAACTCTCTTTACTTGCTCTTTTATTGTTACTTTAACTTAATAATCTAGTTTATAAATCATGTTAATTTATCAATCAATTTTTAAAATTAATTAAAAATGCTATTGTGCTAATTTGTCCCCCTTCTTTAATAACTCTTCTGTCTTTTATGTGTGGGAAATCCGACCCATAACGGACTCAACCCACAACCAATCCGACTGAGAACCAGATCAGGCCAACCTGTGTAGTGGTCTAGCTTCAATTAGATCAGTTCAATAGTACTAATAAGTTTTCCGTAAAAATGGGCACCCTAAACTAATTAAGTCAATATTTTCTCACCATGTATTAACATCATCGACATTTTATACGGTGTAAATTGAACTTATATGATATGAACAAAATATTAGCATGGTGATAATTATATATCTTGCAAAAAATTAAGAAATGTATTATTTGGATTATGGACATCATTGACATTTCTGATGAGAGTGCATCGTGTGTTGTATGGATAGACTCAACACTGTCAGCAATATATATAAAGTGGCTCATATATTTACTGTAAATTTAGTAGAAAACTTGTTGTCAGCAAAGGAAGCATGTGTGCTCTTATTTTTACTACAAGTCACTGGTAGAAGAACAGTGTGCTGGGGCCATGGAAACCTTCAATGCTCTTGAATAACATGCAGCTGTAGCCTTTGAATCATCCCCTCACCAATCCATCTTCATCACCAATCCAGTCAATCATTTACACACAGTGTTGTGAAGATGCTCACACTCACTCAGAGACTCCTCTTTGTGCTAAGCTTCGTCTCTCGCATGGCGATCTCCATGTCGATGCGCCACAACGCTCCGATCCCTCCGACCACCGCCCGTCTCACCGATCGCTTCCCCCGCCTCGTCTTCGACGGTGCATTCTCAGATTTATTCGGTGGCCAAAACATCAAAAAAACCAGCAACGGATCACAAGTCAGTCTAATGCTCGACAAAACTTCAGGTTGCATCTTCCTGCAAGCTCTCAGTTCAGTCTTCTCATAGCGCTGCAACGAGCTCAGGGTTTTGTGACTGTATCTGCAGGATCTGGATTCAAGTCAAATGATGCGTATTACTATGGATTCTTCAGTGCTGCCATCAAACTGCCCATGGATTACTCTGCCGGGGTTGTAGTAGCATTCTATGTAAGTGATCTCTCTCTCTCTCTCTCTCTTCATTTTCCCAGTCTTTCTATTTGATGAAAGTTCAAAAAGCTAGAAAGCTATTTCCAAGATTCTGCTGTATATGACATTTTCTGGAGTGCACATAACACAGCTTATGATCTGATATACCTATGGACGTAGCTGATATTACTAGGATCAGATTATATTATAACAAGAATTAAGAATTTGTTCTTATAGAATAACATGGGTGGATGGAGAACTTGGAGAAGCTAAAAGATTTGCTTTATGTTTAGGTTGTCCAATTCTATAGGTAGCAACTTTGATCTACTAGACTGACTTGTTATCTGGAGGTTCAGAGGAAAAAGAAGAGAAGAGAAACAAAATATTGTGTAGTTGAGTAGATGATTGCATTGTCTCGACAACCAGAGACTTCCCTGGGCAAAGCAAAATGACCCATGGAATAGTGGGACAAGCTTCGGGAAACAAGAAGACATGGCTCAGTTATGGTACTGCCATGAGTAGCTGCTAGAGTTTAGGGGGACAATTTTAGCTGTCAAAGATGAAGTCTGACCTAACATCCAGTTAATCACTTCAGCCACCAAGCTATGCTGTCCATGGATGGTGATTGCCAGCTTGGAAAGAGTCGATGAATAATTAGCTTCATCTGCGGCTTGTAATTGCTACTTTGGAAATATTCCTTGTTGCATTGTAATTGTTACTGGCTTTTGTGGTGTCTCAAAGATGTCCAATTCAGAAGCCTACCCGCACAACCATGATGAGATGGACTTCGAGCTTTTAGGCCATGAGAAGAGGAAGGAGTGGGCAGTGCAGACCAATGTGTATGGCGATGGCAGCACCGGGATCGGCCGTGAGGAGAAGTTCTTCCTCTGGTTCGATCCCACTGCAGATTTCCACGAGTACAGCCTCATCTGGAATCAGCATCACATAGTGTAAGCACTGCAGTTTCAGCTGACTGCACCATATTTTAGCATTCACTGATGAGTTCATGCAACTGGGATGTGCAGGTTTCTGGTGGACAATCTCCCAGTTAGAGAGGTGAACCACAGTGTGGCCATGGCCAGAGCTTACCCCTCCAAGCCCATGTCGATCTACTCCACGATCTGGGATGGCTCACAGTGGGCTACTCATGGAGGGAAGAAGCCTGTCAACTACAAGTTCGGGCCATTCGTGGCATCATTCAAGAACTTCCTGGTTGCCGGCTGTGCATGGAATCAGACCAAAGCAGCTCCTTCTTGCACCAGGGGTGGTGGCCAAAGTGGGCGCCTCGCTCTCGATCCGATCGAAGGGGATGAGTTCGTGAAGCTGTCAGCGGAGCAGCAGAGGGGGATGGAGTGGGTGAGGAGCAACTTCATGTTCTACTCCTACTGCAATGATCTCAGTAGGTTTCCAGTGTTACCACCTGAGTGCAAACAAGGAAAACATTAGCAGGCATTGCTGAGTAGCTCAGTTCATGAAATAAAGTTGCAGAGTTCATCTCTCTCCATTGCAAGGACATGATCCATGCCGTTATTGATCTCTTCATTTAATCTGATATAACATTCGAGTAAACCATGTAAAGAAGAAGCCATTAACAGCTGCTAGTTGCTGAATGGCTTGGTGCCATTTTTTTCCCCCCTTCTGTGCCAACGATCTTAGCAAGTGTTTCATGCAGGTCCAGTTGAGCATTGTTTATTGACAAAACTAGTAGTAAAAATTATCTGTCAATGTCAACAAACATTGATGTGTGATCTGTTTGCAGAAATATCCATAGCCAAAGTAAACCACACCAATCCCAAGGATTTATACTTGGAAGGAAACCAAACCCAAGTAAGGAGGTGAAGTCTCCACCTTCAATCTCCTCTCCAAATTAAAACAAAGGCAAAACTGTGTGGCCATATATCATTTTTGAAATTATGTTATATATATTGTAAAAACAACTCATTATGGTGTTAAAAATATTATAAATATTTTATATTTCTTGTATGCTCTTGTGGGAGCTCTTCAATCGAAGGTTATAATATATGGTGGATTGTGCATCCCCTACTCAGTCACACTGGCAAACAACCACTCCATGATTACATAACAAAAGTCCAAGAAAAATAATTCTTTGTTTATGCAATTTATGAAAAAAAAAAAGGATCATCTTGATTGATTGCATAAGTGGATGTTTGCAATTGTTTTTGCTTGTCACAGACAGCTAAACTCCTATAAATTATAAGCCAATGGATTTGGATGCTTATGCTGCCTTTCACATTTTGCCTTCCCTAAATTTTCTCTCTTTCCTCATATTAGTGGCATAATTAACTGCTAAACAACTATGAAGTCCATATTTTATCTACAGTATTTTATTTTTTAAAATAATTATATCAAACTAATTAACATTTAAGATCAGTAAAAAATATTAAAAAGAGCTAAAGGATAGCCTCAGCTTCAAATAAAATGATATCCATTTACTCTCGTATGATTTGTAAATTGATTAACATACTAATTTGTCTCTTTATATATATACGAGAGACTATTATATTTATGAAATAATTCTTAAGATAAAATATAACTTACACAAAATTTAACAGTAGTCTATAGTCGAACAGATTCCTTCTTCAAAATTTTCTATACTCTCTCCCAAGAAAAATTCTTTAGCCCATCCATCACAGGATTCCCTTTGATATAAAGGTTGTCTTTGGCAATATAAGGCTTGACATATAAAAATATATTAATTAGTATCAGTTTTAAATAAAAAAATCAATCTCTCCTTGAATTGTTAAAAAAAAAAAATGCCATCCGAGTTAGGCTTCTACCACCAAGAGAACCAGGGGATGCATCTTTCCAAGTATAGTAAAATATATAGTAACTTTGAGAAAGATCCCATAAGGGTATCTAGATCTAAAAATAGTTTCATTTCAGACCTTCCACACTAATCAAAAATATATATAATTAAAACCTGTTATGCAATAGTTTTCTCCTTAAACACAAAATCTGAGGAGAAATAATGAGATCAAATGTTCTTGAATGCATTAAGACATTTCAGGTATATATTTAATATTTTATTAACAGAGTTGATATTAATGTGAATGTTAAGAGAGATTATGTAAATTAAAATAATTATGAGCTATCTAACCATTATCTAATTGATGTGTCCATCTTCCTCATAAACATCTCTTCAAATATATAAAAAAAATAAATTTTTTGAGAAAGATCCCCATGAGCATATTTTATTTTAGATCGTTCACATTGACTACAAATATATATATAAATTAAAAATAATTAAATTATTATTTCGTTCTTTAAGTCATATCTTTCATGTAAAAGGATACTCAAACAAAAGATGTTGAATATGATATTACACAAACAACAAATAATAGAGAGATAGCGACGACCACATAGGATAAAAAAATTTAAGACAGAAAACCTATTATGTAGTAATTTTTATCCCCAAAACACAAAACCCATGGAAAAATAGGGAGAATAATATTTCATATTTTCATTCTTAAGCAATCAAATGTTATTCGATGCATTAAGACTTTTAAGGTATATATTTAATATTTTATGACACAGTTGATGTTAATATGAATATTAAGAGAGAGTATGTAAATTAACATAATTATGAGCTGATTAGATATAATTTTGAATTATCATGTATTTTGATATAAATATGAAACATAAAAAAGCATTAGATGTAAGCTTTTGGTGCATCATCATCATTCCCATATCACAGAGGACACGTGTCAATTGCCACCGATCCAGTCGCCCACTGGCTTCCAGCTCCGGCTCGGTCGATTTCGTCGACCGGTGGACCGGCTACTCTCTCGCGTCCGGCGGGGTCAAACCGGTCCGGTTCATGGTGTTCAGTTCTCGTAGCCCGTCTACGGAAGAAGAAGGAAAAAAAGGTAACCTCGCAGAATAAAATTGCTCGCTCACTCAGATCTAACACTTCCCCTCCTCTATCGTTCTTTCTCTCTTCTTGGATCACTGGAGTCGAGATTCCCTCACTCAGATCTCGATCTTTGCTTGCCCTGCTTCGTCCTCTCGGGGATCTAGCTTCTCGTGCGTGTTCCGGAGCCGAAGGTTGAGTCCCGGAAGCCCTCGCCTCGGCCATAGCCATGAACCCCTTCTCATCGGGGACGCGGTTGAGGTGTGCTGCAATCTTTGCCCCTTTTACCGTAGATCAGACCCTTAATTCTTTCGTCGGTGCCCTTGTCCTTACATCTGCTTCGTCTCCATTGAGACGCTAATTTGCTCGAATTAGCTCTGTTTCGTTCTATTAGCAAATAGTCTGGCAGGGCTGCCTGTTGATCAGATTCTCATTTTCTGTGGTTCTTGGTGGAAAAATCTTGCGATCTTAGTCGTAATAAGTTGGTGAACGTTTTGCTTTGGGGTTCTTGGTTGTGATCGTTCAATTTGTGGGTCCAGAATTGCCGTTGTCGTATTTAAAAGTTGAAAATGGTCGATCACACTAGGCGAAATGTGATTGAATATTGTGGGATTGATAAGAACTTGTTCTTTATATCGCAGAATTCAAGAACACACATTCTAATTATCACCATCATCTTGGTTCCTGGTTTGTAACACAAGATTAGCATGTACAACAAATTTTGTTGTCAGTATCATTCCATAAATTAGATTAAAAATCACTGGTACGTATATTTTAGGTCTTATTAATCTTCACTCCTATCACATTATTAAAATAACTTCTGGAGCACAAAAGGCAAAATTTAAGAATTGGTGCTGGAGTTCAATGCTGCTTTAAACATAGGGCACATGCTGTAACTATTAATTCCATTTGGTAGTTTGACTTGTCTATGGCATGAATTTCATCAAGGTTACTAGAGGAATAAACATTCAAATTTCTTATCAATTTTGTCAGAATTCAAGACAAAGAAAATGACAATAAATTTTACCTTTCACTTTTTTTTTCTAAAATGAATATTTTATGTTGCATATAATGTTACATGCCCTTTAGCATTCAACAATACTAAAAGAAAATTAAAAAGAAAAAAAAGCATTGGTTAGGACATAACAGAATTGACAAGACAAGGGTGTGAACCTTATTGTTATAATGTGAACCTGGTGGAAGATGAAGCACTAGTTATGGTGAAGACATGATTGATGTTACATTTCTTAGTGCTATTGTAAAGCCTGATAAAGTTGATCACTGGCATCATGTATAAAATACCTGAAAGCAAACAAGAAAGCGATGTCTTGTTAAAGGGAAAAAAGTGGTTATTTTGATATGGTTGTCTCTATTTTGTTATTCTAAATTCAATTAATCCATGTTAATATGTTTCTACTGCATAAGCTTACACTATTGTTTATAAGTTGGCCTTGATGTTCTTATTCATGAGTGAATTATCATAAGGGGTCTAAGGATTAGCTTGATGATGGAATGAAGGGGCACTAAATACAACGTGTAATCTTAAAACAATGATGCCTAATTTAATATCTTGATATTCATATTAGTTGTTAGGATATAGAAAGATGTAGGGTATAAGAGTTCCTTCAATTAGAAACTATGACAATTAGAAACTATGTAGTACCAAATAGGAATCCCTATCAATTGAAATCTATATAATATTAAATAGATATGCTACAAATAATAAATCATTCTTTGTAACAATAAAAAATGAAGCATCATATTCATCACAACATGTATTGCCCTTTTCTTTTCCCCACTTTGATAAGCATGCTGCTGAATCCCAACAAATAGCAATTAATTTGTAGTAGCAATGAAAATGGACAACTTAAATTTAATCTCTCTTAGGGAACATGTAGCTTCTAAGGACTAGCCTAAATGCAATCATGCAATTGTTCATAATAATCAGCCTAAGACAAATTTAGCTACTTATCTAGTGAACACCACCTTCAATATAATTATTTTCAGATTTTGACAATATTTGTCTAGTTTACTCTGATAACTCCTTGGTTTTGTAATTAACTCTGTACTTTCTCTTCTTTGTGGGCATTGTCAGATTTTGTTTAATAAACGTGCCATTTAACATTTCATGTACGGTTTCTGTATTCATATTGTTTGAGGAAATCCATCTCAAGATTATTTGCAGAAATATCTGCAAATTTTCCTGTCTCGTTCATGCAATAAAGTGATTCTTATGTTGCTTGTATAAATATAACTTCCTTTAGTATACAAGATACAGAAACTGTCTAGATATAAAGCATAGACAATGGACATGGGGCATGGACTTGACAATATGCTGATATGCCAATATGACAAATATTTGAAAACTATGACAATATGGCCTAGAAACATCACATGGTAGCTACCATTTATATATGTATATGTATTTCTGTAGTTAGATGTACTGTGTAACATGCAATTTGGATAATCTACACTCATCGAATTTGTATATTATATCAACCAAGGTCTGCAATTTCGGTTAGCGGACCTGTGTTGGTCCATGGCTGGACTGGTATGTTTGTGGCCCATTCCGACATACTGTGTATCAGTATGCCGGAATGTACTATGAACCATTTAGGAGGGGGGGAGGAGGATGAGGAGGAAGAGGAAGAAGTAAGATGAGGAGGAGGATGAGGAAGAAAGAAGGAAAAAAGAGGAGGTAATGGGAGGAGAAAGAAGAAGGGGAGGCGGTGGAAGAGGAAGAGGAGGAGGCGTATCCAAGTGGGCAGCAGGCAGCAAGTGGCAATGTGGGCCACCAGCATCCATGCGAGCAGCAGGGGCGGCATCCATGTGAGCAGCGGCCCTGTGATCCTCCTCATAGGCGCGAGGAATAAGGTGCTTGAACCATAGGGGTATATATAAATATATAATATGGACCACCAGTCTGGGCTGATCCATGTACTGATTGGTGGTTGGACCAGTAAATATAGACTGAACTGTACCGAACTGCTCAGCTTAGTATTCCTTGATATCAACCATTACAAAAACCATTTACCGTATGCCAAAAGTTAAATCCCCAAAAAAATCTTTATGTTGCCTACATGTAATTTTTTAGAAGTTTTATGTGGATTATTTAAGCATCTTGTATATGCATCAACTAGAGGTGTTTCGGATTATAATATGTTTTGAAGTATCTAAGGCATGTCTGAGAGTATCCAGCAAGTGTGTGTGATCAAGATGGACATGACATTTGACATGGACATTGCAAATGTTTCTAAATGGCTGTGCTTCTAAATCTTATTTTTTGCCTTTAGTAATTGAGCTTAGTTGAGTAGGTTGAGATGGGATTTTAGCTCTGTATCATGAGTTTTTCCTCTTCCTTTTTCAGTTAATTTTGGATAAATCAGCATATTATACTAAACTTTGATTTCAGGGATATGATTAGGGCCATACGTGCCTGCAAAACTGCTGCAGAAGAACGTGCTGTTGTGAGAAAAGAATGTGCAGCTATACGTTCTTCTATTAGTGAAAATGATCAAGATTATAGACATCGTAACATTGCAAAACTCATGTTCATTCACATGCTTGGTTATCCAACTCATTTTGGTCAAATGGAATGTCTAAAACTGATAGCTTCAGCTGGGTTCCCTGAGAAACGAATTGGTTATCTGGGCCTTATGCTTCTTCTTGATGAGAGACAGGAAGTTCTTATGCTGGTTACAAATTCCTTGAAACAGTATGCACTAACTTGATCTTCCTAATATTTTGAAAATTTTAGTATCTCTGTCCTGACTACATTGTCCTAAACGTATACTCTTGTAACAAGAGTCTTGTTATAACTTTGGTTATCCTCTATATGTGCAGAGATCTCAATCATACAAACCAGTATATTGTGGGTCTAGCACTTTGTGCTTTGGGAAATATATGTTCTGCAGAAATGGCAAGCGATCTAGCATCAGAAGTAGAAAGATTACTACTAACTAGAGATCCAAATATCAAAAAGAAGGTTTTTTTTTGTTCTTTGAAGAGTCTCTCATATTACATAACTTCTTGATGTGACTTTATCGTATTTTAATATTTATGTTTTGTGTGCTTGAAGGTTTGAAATTGTAACTTTCCTCTTGGTTTATTCTTTCTGGTTTTCAGTATAAAATCTGTACCTCCGTGAAATGTGTTGCTCATATTTTTAGTGCTCGAAGCCCTAGTCAATTAAAGCATATCCAGTTATCAACTTTCGTGCTTTTGAATTTACATGGAATTGAGAGCCCTTTTATCTACAAAAGAGGTAGCTAAATGGAACTTCCTCCTTTTCTTTAGATATCATCTCCAGAAAGTTGGGACATTCAAAAATAAAAAAAGCTAATATCTGAATCCTTGAGTTTTGATTAGTTGTTGTTGCAGGTTTAGTTCTTAATTGTTTTATATACCACTGCCTAGATTTTAAAAGGGATGGGGGGCGGGGGAGCTGAAGCAACGAGGAAAGAGGTGCCGTTCCGGGAAGAGAGAGGGGAAGAGGGAAGAAGACTGTGGTTCAGGGAGGGGGTGGGCTGTTGTCACTACCGATGGCAACAGGGGAAGAGGGATTGAGGAAGGGGGGTGCTATGACGAGGTGGGGAGGAGGGGGCGGGGGACGGGGGGTTGTGGTGAATGATGTAGAGGTAGGAGAGAGGAGGGAGTTGGAGAAAGAGAGAGCTGTGGCCTTCGAATAAGTTGTCGCTGTTGCTATTGAAGAAAGTCATCATCGTTGCGCCTGGGGGAAGACATCACCGCTGTCGCTAGATGAAGACATCGCTGCTGTCGTTGGAGGAAGACGTCATCACTGTTGCTGGAGGAAGACATCGTTGTTGTCATTGTTCGCCGATGGGAGGAAGTCTGTCACTGTGCAGAAACATTGGGGAAAGACTTAAATCTGCATTTAGGGCACAGCTCGCGCGAGGGCATTCGAGCCTCGAGGTGTTCAAGCATGAGATTACCTGGTTCAATTGAACTAGAGAATGTTTGATTCTGCGTTTTGGTTCGAGTCAGGCTCGACCTAGCATGAGTTGAACCAAGCAGGCGCCTGACCTGCCTAGCACTTCTCCTTGGCCATGCCTGATTGAAGGCCCGCCTAGCCCAATAGGTGGATGCTCGGGTCACGCCTCGCCTTGGCACATAGGCAAGTGCCCGAGCACCTGACTCCGTGACTTCACTAGGAAGGATCATTGTACACATCTGTACTCCTGCAAGTAAGAGGATGATTTCAAGATCTGAACATGTTTACTAAGGTTGCAAAAGAATAACCTCCATATTGTCAAGGATCATCCCCTAAATGTGAACATCAACCCTTATATTCTTATTGCATTATATGGTGATTTTGGCTTAAAGCATGTGATCAATGAAAGCAGGATGTATCTCCATCATACACATTTTGTTTTTGCATCGATTTTGTTATGTGGTTTAGCCTTCTATTTTCCCTTTTGCTGTCAAGTAGATGAGTTCATTTTCTTGTATCCAATTTTTCTCTGTTTCCTGTAGTTATGAATAGTCTCATCTATTTTCTTTGTAGTTGGATGTGCATGATGTGTTTAGACTTTAGTTTGTATGCATATGGTTTTAATCGATGCAACAATCTTCTTTTATTTTTTTTTCCTTTTCAATAGTATTATTCATTCTTGAACTGAATGTGGTTTCTGATTTTCTAGGCTGCCTTATGCTCGATCAGGATTGTTAGAAAAGTTCCAGACTTGGCAGAAAACTTTTTGAGTCCTGCAGCTTCGTTGTTGAAGGAAAAACACCATGGAGTTTTAATAGCTGGAATTCAGCTTTGTACAGATCTATGTAAAGTCAGTGCAGATGCCACCAAGCATCTGCGAAAGGTACCATGCTAATATCATTCATTATTTGGTAGATGTTTTGCTGTGTCTGTGATATGAATACATCTGTATCTGATCCTCCTTTTCTGGTTCTTATTCTTCATTTTACAACATTCTTGTAGTCAATCATTGTATCTAATATTTTGAAATTTCTAAAGCTAATAGTGGTCAATAGAATATACTTGATAATGTAGTTAGGTTGGGGATTGCATTGATTCAATAAGATGTTTGAAGTTTGACGGCATGGTGGCTTTGAAAAATGTGCCAGTAGAACTTCTGTTGGCATGGGCCTTGTTCCAAGTTAGTGTGGCAGGGAGCTTCTGCTGCTGGCATGGACTGTCAGTTAAATCATATTTGGTGCTTCATATATGCAGTCCTTTCTTTCAAAGCTAAGAAACATAACGGGATATACTGATGGAAATTGCAAATGGGATATTTTCTTTTGTCTAGCTACATTGAGCTCCATGGAAGTCCTGCATAGCTCCTCTTTTATATTCTTATAGGCTTGGTTGGAAACTCTTCATACAATTATTTTCACTATGGTTGTATGCTACAGACAGATTAGGTAGATTAAAATAACACCGATCATATGGTAAACGCAGACTCGTAACTCTAAAAAGTCCTAAATGTAAGATTAGGATAACCGGAAAAAAAAAAGCCACAAGAAATCTAGGAAACCAGTGGATCGATTTTTTGCAGTCTAAATTTTTAATTTAAGAAATTGGTGCTTTTGTAAATGGTTCTAGGTAGAAGCTGCCTTTATTCTTCATGATCTCCACTCAAGATTAAGGATAGCCCCCACTTTTTTCCAGTGCAACAGATTTAATCATATTTTTATGGGTGCAAGGTTGTGAGAAGTTGTGATAGCAATTGGCAATATGTGTAATCTTCATTGTGCACCTTATTGACATGAATAACATGCATTCTGTGTCATCATTGGTTCTATCATCCATCTACTTTGGTATTGCATGAAGCTAGGCGATTTACCTAATTAATTTAAAAATTCCAAAAGTCAAAGTTTCAATAATATGAACCTAAGTTGATATATATTACTAGATCTAAAAAAATTCAAGGAGATATTGTCTCATATTTGGCTTTCTGTGCTCAAGTTCTTGTTTATGACAGTGTACCATGTTTCAGCAATTTGTCTTTACAAGATACTGTAGATTATGCAAGAGTTTCAGTTTTTGATATTTGGCAGATGTCGAGTGGTTTTGCACTCTTTTTCAATAATTCATCTGAAAATTGTAATGTTTCTTTTTCAAAGATTTGCACATGCTATACTTATTTTGGTTGATGTTTTTTCTGGATTCAGCATATGACTGTTAGGCTTGTATTTGCTTAATGCAGTTCATACTTCATACCATAAATTAGTTTCCATCTTAATTTATAGAACTGCACAGAGGGATTGATTCGGATATTGAAGGATGTCTCAAATAGTTCGTATGCACCTGAGTATGACATTGCTGGGATTACAGATCCTTTCTTACACATCCGAGTGCTTAGGCTGATGCGAATGTTGGGCCAGGGAGATGCAGATACCAGTGAACATATGAATGATATTCTTGCTCAGGTCAGTTTCTCTTATATTATCGACTTGCTTTAAAATTTTGAAGAATCTTGCTTTGCTATAGTTTCTGAGAAACTGATAACCAAACCTTTTTGCTTTAAGGGGTATATGTTTGTATACATACAATACCTTGTAAGGGAACCTACTAGGGATATAAAACAAGACATATATGCATATCCAAATATGTTATATCCGAAAGTTTGTCCAAATTTCTAAGTATGATTTTATAAAGATCTGTACATGCACAACACATTTTTACATAAAAACACATATTCATATATATGAATGTGTGTTCGAGAAGTTTATTTCTCAGAAGAAGAATATTACCAAAGGGTCTAAAAGAAGTTTTGCTCAGCCATGTTGATATCAAAAACCTTCGTTCCATTGTGTTGTTCTTATTTTTTTCCGCCAAACATAAGGTTTCCATAATTATAGATATGAAAAACTAAGAGATCTTTTGTAAAACTTGACACTATGGCCACTGATCCAGGTCATACTGAAATATATTACATTTAATGAATTCCAAGCAGCCTTTGATAGATACTGGGAAATGGAAAATAATCTTTATGGTTAGCATTTAAGTTATATTCTGAATCTTTAATTCTTGGATCACAATACTTCTTTTTTCTATATGCAGTTTTTGAATTTCAAATTATTTCTCTGATGACTAATGGAAAATATATCTGTTTTGCTGGTTAGATTTTTTCATAAACTTTAGTTGCTCCCAGATTTCTATATTAGCACTTGTTGTATCAGCCTTTCCATGTCTTCTTTTCAAACTCAAATCCAGTTAAGCAAAATTCAGTGGTATAGCTGGCTGAAGTTATAAACAAAGACACTGGGAATAGTTCATGGTTTTATATGTTACAAGAGTAATAAAAAAATCAAAAGAAGTTTGACAAACCTTATAAAAATATAAGTAGCATGTGAAGAGGAAACCTCTTTTTTTCTCCTTGAAGTTCTACAAATTTACCATTATCATCAAGTCCAGTTAACATATTGTTAGAACCCTTGCAGATTCCAAGTTTGATATGATCTCTATAGGGGATCAGCCTCATGGGAACTCTATAGGGGTTCTTCCCTCCTTGGTTTTTTGGACATAGGCTGAACAATAATTGATCTATTGATGATGAAAAGTGACTGATCACAAGGCTATCTATAGGGCTTCTAAACCTTAACTCCTAATAGGATTCCTACTCAATACTCATATTCCTAACAACTCCAACTCCAACTCTAAGAAGCAACTCTTACTTCCAACAACTCCAATCCCTTCTCTAAGAAGCAACCTCTAGCCGACCTCTCTCTTAAGAGGAGGAGGGGTTAGGAGACTCCCATCCCATAATGACTCCTCCCTAACCCTAGCCAACCACTTCTTTACTAGGGGGTGACAATTAGATTAGGGTTTATTACATTCATGACGTAATTGACTTTAATCCATATCAATCTCCAACTCCTAACCCGACTTCAGATCAGTCGAATTCTAACCCTACTAGGATTTGGGCTGATTTATTACAATGAACTCAAAGCTTCTCATAGTTGGCCTAATATCAGGTCTATATTGGCCAACAAGACCTAATCTAAGGACTCGACTCAATCGACTAGGATCCGACTCAGCTAAGGTCCTAACAGACCCGCCCTCTTCAAATCAGCCTTGTCCACGTCTCCGGGTCCTGATCTGCAATTCCTCATGAGGCTTCCTCGTGGCCTCTATAGTAGGCGCATCCTGCTCCTGCAGCTCAGCGTCAGCAGTAGTGACTGGACAGTGATGTGTCACGATCTTGCGATCCCATGCAATCATCAGTTGAACCTGGGCCTCCTCATCAACTTGGGTGTTGGGTGGATAGATCTGGGCTGAGTCATCCTCTCTAAACTTTCATTTGTGGTGAGATTCCTGGAGGATCAATTGTAATTTTGAATTAGTGTGTTGATCCGATCCACAAGTTATGGTTCCAATGTGATCTCCAATTTTGTAGGGTCCAAAGAAACTGGGAGACCACTTCCGTGAAGCTCGAGTCTTCATAAATTCCTACTGGTAGGGATGAAGATGAAGGAAGACTCGATCTTTAATAGCAAATTTCCTTCTACTAAAGCGTTTGTCGGTAGGTTGTTTCTTTCTTGCATGGGCTGGCGTGCGGTTGTTCTTTAATGGTAGCCAAGCTTTCCTTTATGATAGTGGTTGCCCTCTAGTAGAGTCCATGGTAAGGTGAGCCCGATCTGAGTTTAGAGGGAGTAGAAGCTGCATTTTTCAGGACTTAATTTTGTCTCCTCTTTGTGCTATTGTTCTGTATCATACCAAACCACAAATTCAGCATTAGGTTAACATTTTCTTGTCGTAGATTGATAGCTTCAGATGGTATAGGGAGAGGACTATGCTGATGTAGGCTAGGGGTTGGTCATCTTGCATGTGGATAACATAAATTTCAGCTCCTGATGCGTCAATCACAAACACTTTGTCGAAGTCGGGTAAAGCTAGCACCGACGAAGAGTAGGGACAACAACTTGGCCGGATGACCCCTGTTTCAAGCATCTTATTTTCAGTCCTCTTTATTTCAACTTTCTAGAGGTGATGATGGCGAAATGGCCGAGTGTTCGTTGGTGGTTTGCCCGGAAGAATCGGAATTCGAAGATCATGCCGGCGGGTAGGAGGAAGGTTGCGCGGTTCAGCGAAGACATTTGAAAATTCAGCAAGCAAGTGGAGTAGGTTTAGATCTTCAATTTTTGTTGGCTCGCCCATAAATTGCTGCTGGAGTTGCATTAGGAAGCCGCTGTTCACTTTGTGCAAAACTTCCTCCATTCGCTGTGTGCAAATCGTCATTATGTCGCTCCTGCATTTCCCGCGCAGAATCACCTGTTTCCCATGACTGAAAAATTTCATGATAAATTTGAAAAAATTCCAGGGAACATCACCTAACGCAGTCAACCATTTGATGTCGAGCATGGTCTCATAGTTATCGAGAGGGAGGAGGAAGAATTTCACCCGCAACAACAATTTCACCCGCGGGCATCTTTGGTCGCACTTCAAAATTTGGTCGTCGGTGACCTGCTGCAATCCTCGATATATAGGGCCATCTGAGCAGCAACTTTGCTGTTCATGAAATTATTAGTGTTCCTGGTATCGATGAGGACGATGATTGGTTGTTGCTTAAGTAGTCCTTCTTTTATCGTATGTGGGTTCACATAGCTGGCAAGAGCATGCATTGTACAATCGACCGACTGTTCTTCATCCCTGACCTCTTCCTCATGCTCCTGGATCTCCTCCTCCATATCTTCAATGGGTTTAATCAGTAGGAGATGACCCTTTTTGCAGCGATGATCGCAGCTCCACGATTCGTTGTAATGCCAACAAAAGTCCTTCGCCGATTTGTCGCATGGTTCTTCTCTCATGAATTTCTTTGGTAGCGAAGGTCGGCTGGTGGTCGAGGGTACTGGAGGTTTATATGCTATTAGTCTAGGAGTGGTTCTCATCCTTCGAGCATCTTGGTTGAGCCGCTCCTCTTGAATTTGGGTGAAAGAGATTGCAGCAGTCATAATACGGGACTGTCGCGCTTTAACCTCTCCTTTAATTTTCGGCTTGAATCCTTCAATAAATATCCTTAATAATTGTCTGTTAGACCAATCATGAGCTAGGTAAGATAATTCCTCAAACTTGGTCTAGTATTCTTGGATCGTGGAGGTTTATCGAATCTTGACAAGTTGTTCGTTGATATTCTCGTACTTGGCCGGCCCAAAGCGATTTAACAACACCTTTTTGAATTGTATCCACGTCGGAACCCCATGGGTGTATTCAAGCCAATTGTACCACCATATAGGTGGTTGACAATGGTGTCCACTATGGAATCCTCCGGTGTTCAGTAATAGCGGAAGTAATGTTCGGGGCACGAAATCCATCTCGTCGGGTCTCCTTCTTCCCATCGAGGGAAGTCCACCCTTATGCGTGGCTGCATCATATCAGTGGCTCGTACTTCCTTTTTGGGAGGCCTATCTGAACTTGCACTTTGCTGGAATTTTGTTGGGCTCGGAGATCGACCTAATCCGAATTCGGCAAATAAGGCATGCAATCTATCCTCTATGCGTGATTCAAACGCTTCCAACTTTGCATCAATTGAACCTTAAGATGCCATCGTGTGTGCCTCCAGATTTGAGATGTCAGGATTCTTCTCCTGCTGTTGGGTCAGTGGTATGGAACGGTTGGGTGGATTGGTGGCCGAAAGGGATGATGGATCATGGGTGGATGACTGTGGTTTGGGGCTAACAGTGGATTCTGGAAATAGGTTATGATGGCTGTGTCTTAAGGCTAGACGGGTGCCTTAAAGATGATGTGGGTGGCAGCAACAATTTCGGTAAGGCTCAGATATGAGTGCAACAAAAAACACCGAAAGGTAGTGCTGCAAAATTCTGCGTCGGTAGGTTGCGATAGGTTTCTGTTTTGGGTGCTGTTAGGGTTGTGAAAATAGGTTATGACCATTGCATCTTAAGGCTAGAGGGGTGCCCTAAAGATGTCTTGGTTGGTGGTATCTAGATGGTTAGGTTTTGGTAGGTTAAGGAGAAGAAGAAAGACAAAGGTGTAGCAGCAGATTTTTCGTTGAAAAAATTCTAGCAGTAAAGACGTAATTTTTTCCAGCAATGCACACAAAGATTTGAGTAAAACTCAAGGGGAATCTACTGGTAAGGGAGAGGTAATGCCGTAAAAAATTTCGTGGAAGAAAACGGCAGCGAAAGGTTTGGCAAAATCAAAGATCACGGGTATAAACTGCGGCAGAATTTTGCGTACAAAATGCAGCAGTTTGGTCGTAAAAGTTCAGCGGTTTATATTGATAATTTTTTGACGAAACCAAAAGAAAATCCGCTGTTAGGAAGTGCCAAAGACGTCGTAAAAATTTTGTAGAGATTTGGACAGAAAAAACGCAGCAGCAAGATTCGATAAGTAGTGCTATGCGGCTGAAATTCTATAGTGCAACTTTCGTCGTAGAGATGGAAACTTTGCGACGAAAAGTTTGCGTAGCAAGATAGAAATTTTTTTTGAGGTTTTTGGAATAAGGATAACTAAATTGCAGCAGCAATAAGGTAGAAAACCAGAACCTGTTGCAATTCATGGGGAGATCAAAGGATGATCTGCGGTGGTGGAGATAACAGCAGAATTTGGTGACAATCTTTAAGCAATTATGGGAATTGCTTTGGGCAGCTGGGAAGGATGATGAATGGCTGTGGAAGGGCAGCGAGATGCCAAGAACGCTGCTCTGATACTAAGTGTTTGAACCCTTACGGATTCTAAGCTTGGGGTGATCTCTATAGGGGATCAGCCTCCTTGGAACTCGATAGGGGTTCCTCCCTCCTTGGTTTTCTGCACATAGGCTGAAAAATAATTGATCTATTGATAATGAAAAGTGACTGATTACAAGGATATTTATAGGGCTTCTAAACCCTAACTCCTAATAGGATTCCTACTCAAGATTTCTCCTAACAACTCCAACTCCAACTCTAAGAAGCAACTCCTGCTTCCAACAACTCCAACTCCAACTCTAAGAAGCAACTCCTACTTCCAACAACTCCAATCCCTTGTCTAAGAAGCAACCTTTAGCCGGCCTCTCCTAAGAGGAGGAGGCGCTAGGAGACTCCTATCTCATATGGACTCCATAACCCTAGCCAACCACTTCTTTACTAGGGGGTGGCGGCTATATTAGAGTTTATTACATTCATGACGCAATTGACTTTAACCCGTATCCATCTCCGACTCCTAACCCGACTTCAGATCAGTCGAATCCTAACCCTACTAGGATTTGGGCTGATTTATTACAATGAACTTAAATCTTCTCATAGCTGACCTAATGTTAGGTCTAGGTTGGCTAACAAGGCCTAATCTAAGGACTCGACTCAATCGACTAGGACCTAACTCAGCTAGGGTCCTAACACATATATGCGTTTAAATAAAGCCTGAACGTTGGTATTTGTATAGGTATCTAGAAAATATGTAGTGCAGAAATCAATGCACGAGAAATATGATATCCTTTCACCAATTGACTTTTGTTCCTTGTCTAGAATGATTCCTCATGTAATCTATAATCCATATTGCAACAATTTGAAGTCTTCAAATGTTTTTCTTTTCTTTCGTTTTACCATAACACTTAAATTACCTTTCACAAGTGGCTTGTTTTAAAGTAGCAACTTCCAGAGTTATCCATTTTATTATTATGCATGTAGTCTAGTAATCTTAATGGTTGTCGATGATTGCATTTACCTTGATAATAAATGGAAAAAGTACTTGCAAAGATTTTGGATTTCGAATGGTGATGTGAATATCTTGTTATTAGTATTCAATGATGTTGAACAAAATTCATCTGTTAAAGTGGTAAAGTCAAGCCTTTATTTCTGTGGTCCTGAAGGGCATAAGGACAACTATTTGTTTAACTTATTTGCATTTATTAATGCATTTTTATAAAAAATTTTACTCATTGTAATCCATAGCATCAGTTCATCTTGTAAGCATTTTACTCGTTTCAAATCCATACTTTAAATTGTCTGAAAGGCATTATTTGCTAAGTTATGTTCTTTTGATTGAACCATGAATCCATGATTGGGGGTGGTTACTTGTGCTATCAAGCGCTATGTATTGTCAAAACTGTACCTGATTATTATGTGCTGAATTTTTTTAATAGATTGCTTCAAAAACCGAATCAAACAAAAATGCTGGGAATGCTATTCTTTATGAATGTGTTGAAACTATTATGGGTATAGAAGCGACTAGTGGTCTGCGTGTTCTTGCAATCAATATCTTGGGTAGATTCTTGTCAAATCGTGACAACAACATCAGGTAATTTTTTTAGTAATTTTTCAGAAATTTTTTGAAAGAGTCATTATATGTTATGTTTTACTGAACTTTTAACTATTTGGTTGTCAAAGTTTCCATATGTAGTAATAATTGGTATTCTTGAAGAGAGTGAATACATCCTTCTTCATGCACATCCTTGCAATGATGTTTTGGATTGAGATTTGCATGGTTTGTGGTTGGACATTATGTTGCTTTAAGTAATGCCTTGAATTTGCTTGTACTTTTATTCAAAAGGGTATTCTAGTCACTGGAGATACATGTGGATCAAAGCATTACTCTGGAGGTTTTAAAAAAATTCTAGTTATGCTTGAGCTTGTCTTTTTATTGCTATGAGCTGATCAGCTTTTGGCAAGATAGGAAATATGGTTTTTGTGTGGTGATAGTTTAAGCTTTGTGATTGATGCAGAGGGACAAGGTGAGCTTTTGGTTAGGAATCAAATATCTCCAACTCAAATTGATAATTATTAGGTAGCCAATTAAAATGAATATGAAACATGCATTTCTGATAATCAGTCTAATTTTGTGTTTGAAAGATCAAGATGTAGAAACTATTAGTAGAAAGGACTTGCATAAAATTCAGTTTTTTCAAAAAAGCTTATAGTAGAGTTCCTAGCAAAACAATATGGTGAATTTTAGAAAAGAAAGAACTTTCTTGCCAATTTTAATATATTACAAAGTTCCAAAAGTATCCAACTAGAGCTCTGAAGTTTGGCTTCCATCTTGGCCACGCAATTGCATGCTAGCAGTACTGGCGTTAGAAGCCATTACAATTATTGCCATTCCAAGTGGTGATCTGTAAAGGGACAGGGGCTATAAGGAAAACCATGATTTGGGTGTTCTTTTTCATTTCCTTATTAAGTCAAAATATAGTTACTGTTGTGTTGATATATTTTTTCTTTTATTTTGGTTCAGATATGTTGCCTTGAACATGCTTATGAAGGCCATCACAGTAGATTCTCAAGCAGTGCAGAGGCACAGAACAACAATTCTAGAATGTGTCAAGGTACCATACACTATGTTTCTTCTTTTTAGAATGAGCTTACTTTTGCCAAATTAGATGGCTTAGGTAGTCTTTTAAGTAGATGCTTCCCCGTAAGAATTGAATGTGGAACAATTTGAATGATTTCTGTGATTTTGCTGTTCTTTCTATTGATAAAATGGTATATGTTATTGGTGTGCCTTTAGTTCATTTTCTTCATCATCAGAATTCATATGGCTCTCTTCTACTATCTCCATGAAGTAATTTTCTTCACTGCAAATAAGGCATATTAATTGTGTTTATACATCTTCCATGCCAATGTAAGGTGAATATATACATATATATATATATATATATATATACATACATATATATGTATGGATGTATGTATGTATATGTATGTGTTTATACATCTTCCATGCCACTTGGGCGCTCGCTCGAACCCAGGTGTCGAGCGCTTCAGGCTAGCTCTCGATTTAAAGAAGGCAACCAAACCAAACTTTTTAAGTCTCGTTCGGTTCAACTAACATAGTTTCTTACTCTTAAAACCACCCTTTATGCTCGTGCGACCCTTAGTGAACCCTAGTGTTGCTTCTACCTCCAGCCATCGATGCTTTCTGCCACTACCTCCTTATACATAGCAGACTGAGCCTTCCTCTATTGCCGACGGACTAGCAAGAGCTCGTAGCTTCCTTTTGCCGTCTGTTCGTGCCCAGTTCCTTCCACTGTCGAGGGAGAGGACCACAGGTTCCTCCGCCACTGATGGACGACACCCTCTGGAGTTTCTGTCGTTGTCCACAGCGTTCGTTGCTACCGCTATTGCTGTCCACAACTTTCGTTGCTGCCGCTATTGCTGTCCGCAGCTTCTGCTGTTGCCGTTCACAGCACTGTCACAGTTGTCTTAAATTAATCCTTTATCGATGTTGTTGCTAGCTTTCATCATTGTCTTATCACTGTTATTGCCAAGATTTTACCTACCGAGCCGTACCGGTGTATCGACATTTTCTCGGTACCGAACGATACGTCCCGATACATTAAAATATAATATAATATAATATAATATTATAATATTAAATAATAATATTCAATAATAATATTAAATATTAATATATTAAAAAAGAGTAAAAAGGCGGCGTTGTCTCGATCTTTCTCCCACGTGGGAGGCGTTCTATCTCCTCGACGGAGAAAAATCGCTGCAGCGGGCGGTGGCTCAGCGATCCGTGGGTGGCGACAGCGCATGGGCGAGGACAGCGCGAGGTACTTCTTTCTTCTTCCCCTCTTCTTTTTCTTTCTTCTTTTCCTCTTCTTCTTCCCTTTTTCTCCTTCAATCGACCGTCGACGGTCAATTTCTCCCTCAATTGACTGCTGACGGACACTTTTATCCCCCTCTGTTACTGTTAACAGTTCTTTTCTCACCTCTAACTAATGTTAGTAATATATTGTTAACAGTAGAATTTTAATTTAATATCATATTTTTATTTAAATAATCATATTTATTAATTATATTATATATTTTTATATTTTAATTTTTTAAATTGCCTCTCGCTTCACTCGGGCGAGTGCCTAGCACCTTGGCGTTCTGGGACCTTGACGCCTTTTAGCACCTAACGCTTTTTAAATCATTGACATATACACATACATACACGCGCACGCGCACACACACACACACACACATATATATATATATAGATATATAGATAAGATATAGATCCTTGATTTAGTGCTATTTTTCTTCTTAAAGAAAAGAATTTCTTAAGTAATTTGATAATTGTAATTTATCGGAATTGCTTACATTTGTTTTCTCTAGTTTTATTGTTCATCAGGTGCTTAAGTTTGTGGTCATCACTATCTTCCATGTTTATTTAGCTCTTGAAAAACGTGCATATTACTCTTATGTCTTTTCTTTTCACTTTCGATGGAACTAAAGTTCATCGATAATGCTTATTGTTAATGATATTCATGGCTGAATATACTGTGCTCTCTTATAAGAATCATTACTTTTGTTTGTTCATACATCTTTCAGGATTCTGATGCCTCAATCAGGAAGAGGGCTCTTGAACTTGTTTTTCTGTTAGTCAATGACACAAATGCTAAGCCTTTGACAAAAGAGCTTATTGATTATCTGGAAGTGAGTGATCAAGATTTTAAGGGAGATCTAACTGCCATAATTTGTTCAATCATTGAAAAGTAAGTGGCAGCTTTAAATTAAACTTAGCCATATACAGATGTGAATGATGTCTAAATTTTCCTGCATCAATCATGCACAATTCTGAACCCCTTTTTTTAACCATGGTATCAATGCTGACTTGCTTTCAACTTTTCATTTTTAGTGTCAGTTCAGAAGAATATTAATTGACTGAATTGTACGATTTATGATTTTGGAACCATTGTTGTTGGTTCATGTTGGAATGTATCTGAATATCAATGCAAGCCTAGGTATGCCATTTATTATTAGAAATTCATTGGGGTTGTTCTAATTTGTAATTCTTTATCAATTATTTTGGTAAGTTTGTCAATCTACCTTTTGTACCAAAATAAGATATTTTCAACAGTTTCTCCAATTTTTGCAGTAGTTTCATCCATAGTCTTGCTTTTCCATGTCTTACTTTGACTGATTTACTCTTCTTGCTGTGCCTATTTTGTGATAAATGAACTGCTCATTCCAAATCACATATTTATTTTAACCAAATTTTGCAGTCAGGTTTACTCTATATGAAATTGGCAAAATTTGGTTACAGCAATCCTGCATCTTTTGTGACCATCAAATACATTAGAAGTCTATGGAGTATAACCTGTTTGAAGTCCTAATTATGACTTGTGCTTCTACTTCTATAGGTTATTTCAAGAAAAGAAATGGTATATTGATCAGATGCTAAAGGTTTTATCTCTGGTATGTAATGAAGTAGTTCATTGAATTGCTTTCTATTCTTTTTGAAGTTGCAAAGGTGCAGATATTAACTTTTGATTGATGCTCGCCAGATTGTTTATTAAAGTTGTCATTCCAAATGTCATCTACTTCATAGCTCTTTGAAGTTCCAATTGCATTATTATACAATAACAGAATGCCTTCCACTTTTGTTTGTGATTAGACATTGCACTTGCTGTTGTGACCCAATCTAAAAGACCTACTTGTTCAATAATTTGGTGGAATGAGGTCAATAATTTAAGCAGCTGAGGATATGTGAAAGTTTAGAAATGTATAACACATCTGATCTGTCTGCTGCATCAACCTAATTCAAGATTTATGTTCTAAGTCCTTTTGGATTTCACAGATCACATAATATATGGAGTGGACTATCAAAAGCAGGCACTCTTAATTAAGAACTTTCTTCCTGAAGACCACATAAAGAAAGTAAGAGATTCAGATATCATCTTTTAATGTTCTGGTTCACAATCAGTATTGCAATGGTTGCTAACTAGTAATTTACATCTCATTCTGCTGAAAACAACTATGCTTGCAAACAGTTGCCATCATACAATATTTGCATTCGAATTTATTATGTTCATAATAAAAAACGGTTGACCTAGTGCTTGAGGCTCTTGTCAAATTCATAAAATTCATAGTACTCTGAACATGGTTTGAGGATACTAAGATTCATACCAGTCCTGGGCCGGAGCACTAGAGGTCTGATATGGGCTCACATACTGACTTTTGGTATACCAACACATGCGATGGAATTTAAGGTTTGAGTACACACAGTGTTGAGAGAACTTGTGCTACGGTCCGTGCTGCCGACCTAACAGGCCAGACATGATGGGAGGACAATGACTCTGATCTGATACTATTCTGGTGACAGTAATACTATTCCTAGTCTGAAAAAAAAAACTATTCCTAGTCTGAATATGTTGTATCAAGAGTGCATTTCAATTTAATTCTATTTGGTTTTTGGAATTTATTGTCTGTCACATGGTTCAATCTATGCAACCAAGAGTTCTCTGGTTAATTAGCTGGCAGTTTAAGGTTCTCCTTATTTTCAGGCTGACTACTTAGATTTATTGTTAGATGAGAGAGCTTTAAATTTGTTATTTTTGTAGATAAGTAGTATGTTAACACATCAAAATAGAGCCATAACTATTTTAATTTTTTATTTCTTTGATAATGCAATACTTGACAAATGCTTGAATATATCTGATGAATTTCCTTGCATTTTACTGGATATCTTGGATGGTTGAAGTTATATGATAGAGGGTTTGCAATATTGTATCGTACTGCTCGGTATGCTTGGTACGTACTGGTCCGATATAGGATTGGTATACCCGGTACAGCTTGGTACCTTAGTGTTGTACCATGTGTCGGTATGCTCGGTACAGCTCGGTATGTACCGTACCGACAGCTGATCAATATGTCGGTATAGTACGAGATTGCGAACCTTGATATGACAAATGTTGCTATATGTTTTTCTTTATAGTTCCTATTCTGACATTTACGCTCAATTTCTTTAGCTATTACATAAGAATGTATTTATAGCATTTGTCTTTCTAAATGGCCTATAATGTTTAGGCAGGGAGCTACGTGAAAGATGATGTGTGGCATGCTCTTATAGTTGCAATAAGTAATGCACCTGATCTTCAAGGATACTCTGTAAGGTCACTGTACAAGGCATTCCAAACATCATTTGAACAGGTAAAGACTAATCTATTGATATCGAAGATTTATAATATTTAGATTTTATTATTATTTATAGTAGCCTTGGATATATTTTATAGGTAAGTTTAGTTCGAGTAGTGGTATGGTGCATTGGAGAATATGGCGAGATGCTGGTTGCTAATGTGGGGGTGTTGGAAGTTGAGGAACCGATGACCGTAAGTGCACGATTTTCATTCTTTGTTTACTAACAGCTGTAGCATCTCTTCTGTTACTTAGCCTGAAATTGACCAAGTTGTTGGTTTGCAATTTATTAAGATGTTGCTTTGTTATCTTCCAAAATCCTAAAACATGTTTGGTGTGATTGACACTCCTATTTCAGCTGAGCAAACTTTACAAACACATGAACATACAGAATTGGGTTTTCTGAACTTCCACATTTTCTTCTCACTCTTATGTGTATAGTTTGGTTTTCATTTAACTACTAGTTATTTAAATATGCTCTATATGCTGCTCTTATCAGACTTTCTTATTAATATTTGATGTTTAGAATTAATGAGCCATTCCTTGTACCTTTCTGCAAGGATGCTCTACATCGTATTCTTTCTAATCCTTCTGTAGGCACTTCCTGCTTGATACATTGTTGCAGGTAACAGAATCTGATACCGTGGATGTTTTGGAGGCATGTTTAACAGGTCATTCATCAGATATTACAACTAGATCAATGTCCTTGATTGGTCTTCTGAAGCTCTCCTCGCGTTTTCCCTCAACTTCAGAGTATGTACTTTGATGCATTTTATCACATCATTTTTTTCTACTTTTACATGCCTTAGTTGCATCTTGTGAGCTTGAGTTCAGTCAAAGTTCATGATGTTGTATCTGATTAGTTTAACAGCATCTTATCGAGTCAATCAACTGTCTTATTTTTTAAAATTGAATGATTATTACATTTTACAAGCTTTATTTTTTGAAAAAACTTCTAAACTAACAATTTAGGCTGCTGCAAATTTCTTTTCCATATCTGTATCTTTATTTGTGTATATGTGCTCTATGTCTCCTATTAGTTTAACATAGCATCAGACTAATTTATTAGCTTCTAGGCTCTTCGTCTGTTCATGAGATCTGATACAATTTTATAATGGCTGTTTAGAAGGCAATTGCTGTTAAAAGAGATTCTTGGAGAATGTACAGGTTGAGGTTAAGAGAGAGTTGCTGATGGCACCAGGAAGTTCAAAAAGCAATTACTACCAAAAGATCTTACTTAATGACTAACTTATAAAAATGAGGAGAATAATAAAGATATGTTGCACCGGAAAAGATGCAAAAAGAGTCATAAGTATGACAATATATAAAGTGTATGATAATATTTTGTAATAATCTAGGTACTAAGGACGGGGAAAATGGTATTTTTCAAATTGCTAAAGTTAGAAAAAGATCGGTAATTTAGGTAATTATGAAAATAACAAGAGAATCATTTATACCATTGGTATCTTTCACATTAAAGGAAAATTTTACAAGATAGTTATTAGATCAATTGGTTTATCGATTTGTGTTTTGGGTAGTTAGGTAGAAACATTTTTTTAAAAAAAATTGTGTTTCTTATGTGATTATGTTGAGATGGATATGTGGGGATACTGAAAAAAATTAGAAAATAAAACATAACATTTTTGAACAATTGATGCAACTCTAATAAAGGATAAAATAAGCAAGAATATATTCTAAGTAAATATTTTGATTTAACTCTTAGTATTATTGGTTTGAGAGGTAGAGAGAGCACTAAAGAGACTTTACAAGAAACTATAACAGAGATGCAAATGCTCTTGAAGATATTGAAAAGATTTATATAGCCACAAATAGTTGGGACTTTACAGCTTCTTTTTGTTATTATTGTAGATTCCCCCCCCCTTTTTTTTTTTTTGTGTGTCTGACTGTTCAGAACTTCAGCATGCAAACATAATCTCCTGTAATTTACTTGTAAGAAAAAACATAATCCATTGCTTATTACATCTGCATTTGGTAGACATTTATTTTCCTGTTACAGATTTCCCACATCTGATTGCTATTTGTTTAGGGAAGCAGTCTCATTTTATTACAAGAAATCTTTGTCAACTAACAAATATTAAACCACAATCATGTCTTTTTCTGACTTGATGTTTGTGAATAGTTAGTGTTCCATGTTGTTGTATGTATATTACCCTATATGTCTTTGCATTTAATGTTAAATATTTATGCTTTTCTTTTAGGAAAATATAATTTTACGATGGTGATTTCCCAGATATAGCTCAAGGTTTTGAGTTTTACCGAATCATGCTCCCCATTTTTATATTTCTTAAAGGAAACTCATTCCCGTATAAAAGATTAAACTACCTTTAAAAGAGTATTTTCCATCAAAATTCACAAATCAGTCCATTAAAGTGTTTTTGTATAGAGTTACATTATTTTTTACTCATAATCTGAATAAAATTAACTCCATTAAAAATACTATAACTGGATAATGTCTTATTATTTTTTATATCAATTTTCATAATAAATAATTATAAATGTTATAATATTTTTATATAATATATCGACCTAAATTTAACACAAAGTGAGAAAAATACAATTTTATCATGATTTATTTTGAAATAGATCAAGGCCTTTATAATTTTCATCCAAAGTCATTCAAATTCTAATATACCTCCAAACCTAAAGTAAAGTTGACATTTATTGTTAGTGAAAATTTTAATTAGTTAAAATTGAGTTACAATATTTGTTATTTGTAAGTCCATTCAAAAACTTTCTAACTGAGAATGTTCTTTTATAATCATAATTTTTTAAGAAATAAAATAAATATTATAGGCCTAAATTTAGGTCCTCTTAAAATTTTCTCAATTTTCATTCAAAATTACTTAAGAACTCTCAAGTAAAATATTTTATGAAGCTTTAATAATATAATAAGATTATTAATTAATATTTATGAGAATCTGAATTAATTAAGATTGAGTTACAGTATTTTTGAATAGGGCTATACTATATTGAGTTCACTAACAAAAAACGAACACTATAGCCCTATTAAAGAACACGGTAACTGGTTCAGTTGAATAAAAAAATACTGTAACCCTTTTCAAAAATACCATAGCCAGTTTGGTTTAATACCATAAAAATTAAAGCTTCAACATGCAGGGGACATTTTTATCATTTTAAAAAGTAGGAGCTCTCTTGAAGCATTTTGGAAATGAGGGGTTCTATCCGAGAAAAACCCAAAATTTATGGCTTTTCCAGAAAATCCCCCCTTTTTACTAATACATTTTACAAAATAATGAACCCGTAAACTGAACAAAGATAGGTTTTGCTTGATTCACCTTCTCTTGCCTAGTTTAAGTACCACTATTTCTTGAGTATTTCAAATTTGCTTGTTTAACATGCTATGTTATAGGCATCTGCCTCCCTAGAAGGAAAATACATAAAAGGGGACAAAAAGAAGAAAAAGAAAAGAATGTCACATCAATGCAGTATTTGCTAGCTTTCATGGTATCATTGCATATATATTGTGTACCTGCAAAAGATGCTATCTCTAGAAGTACATTATTAAGTCCAAACAAGGCAGAATCTTTGAGAAACTGTCTGCACCTACCTTGACCTGTAAGAAGGTATATCTGCCAGATGTGTCAGAATGTCTAAGGTGAGAGCTTAATAGTTTCATAGTTGGTCTTGGTGCATGCAGTCACATATATCATGTATGCCAATTAATTGTTTTTATCAAGTACATGTCAATATATAAGTAACAGTTTTGCACTATAATGCTTTTCTTGTTTCTTAGTGAGAAGGATCTTTCTTTTTCCATTATGAATTTCATTAAACATGTTTTAGTTTTCCTACCCAATTTTCTTTGATGCATATTTTGTGGTTCTATGTATCTTATGAGGCTTTTTAATATATGTTAAATTTTCATATCGTTCAAGATAATTATTCCTATTTTTGCAAACTATTTGCCATTGAATTTATTAGCTCGGGTATCACTACTCTATGAAAATTGTGTTGATATTACTGAGTGAAGAAAAGGCTAGTTGTTATCTGAATTGTGTTCTAGATTGGTACTGTTCCTTCCATGCTCTTAATTATTTTACTTGATCTATCTACATTATGATATTATAGGATTCCTGGCATTGACCTTGTTCTGAATTAATTGCTCAGGAGGATAAAAGAGATTATCACAGTGCATAAAGGAAGTATTGTGCTTGAATTGCAACAGAGAGCAATTGAATTCAACTCTATAATCCAGAGACATAAAAACATAAAGTAAGCAATTAGTTCTGTAACAACCACCGTTTCACAAAAATCTTATTCTGAAACTTCAATTTCAGAAAGTGAACAATTCATTCTTGGAGTTGCTTTAATTTTGGAAACTTTGGTACATATGCAGATCTTCTTTGGTTGAGCGAATGCCTGTTCTGGATGAGCCAGCTTATATGGTGAAGAAAGCTAACTCTTCACAAGAAAACATTGTAGCTGGTAAATCTAGCCAAACATCTTTAGCTGGAACTTCAGTCAAGCTTCCAAATGGTGTTGCAAAGCCACCTGCTGCTCCCTTGGTCGATTTACTTGATTTGAGTTCTGATGATGCTCCAGTTCCTCCTTCAACCTCTAAAGATTTTTTGCATGACCTGTTGGGCATTGACTTGACAAACTCATCATCCTCAGGTTTTAGTTTCTTCCATATAAGTTCCATACTTATATAGTCAATATACAAGTTTAGGCTGAGTTCCTATTGGCAATTTGCTTGGATTAGTTTAACCTCCATTTTGCTTTTTGTTAATGACATTGTTTTTCTTATACATTATTGACAATTTTGACAACTACATATTGGTTCACCTTTCCTGGCAACTGCTTTTAGAGGCACTTCGTGTTTGGAGAAAATGAGAAATTAGATAATGCTGACAAATGATTCAGACAGCTAATTTTAAATAGTTAGACAACTAAGGAAAGTTCTGTTATCAGTTCATGCCTCTATCTTTCGTATGTTGGAAAAACCATGTCAGAGTCGAGATCCATCAATGTTATCTAAATGCTAAGTCTAAAGCCACCACCAGCACATGGAATTATTACTAAACAATGCACTATGTAGTTTGAATCAGTTGCAAATGACTGTTTTTTTTTTTTTGGCAAATCACTGATTGCTTGTGAACCATTTGCGTATGAATTGCAGATTTGTTATCAAATTCTTTATTAGATCTGAGTCACTCAATAGTTGTCCCCCCAAAATAAGTCAAGGACAAATGATCAAGCTGTCTTCAAGACTGAACCTAGATGACAAAAGTGCAAGTTGCATCAAGCAAAGATGACGAACTTTCACCATCAATACCAAGTTTGTTCACATAGTTAGCATAAGATATGGCATATATCATTATGAGGCAATTATGGTGCTAGAACCATGCATCATGAAAGCCATCTTACTCTCAGGTCACCTCTCTCACAACCATAGATACAAAAGCAACAGAGACGATGCCAAATGCTAGCATTGATATTTATGTCCTGTTACTTTGTCTAGGGATGAGTATCATATATTCTGATTGTTCTTGCTGCTCAACCTCGGTCTGTACATGTGTGGCAAGGGCTTAGCTTCATCTAATTGAGGCCTTGGAGCCTTTGGTTCCCTTGGTCTTCAGGCTTAGGTTGGCAAAAGAAGTCCCATTCTGTTGGCACTCCAGTGTACAAACCAAATAGCTTAAGCAAAAACAGTACTATGACATTATTTTTCTCTTTCTATATAAATGTTAATCAAGGTATAACTGTGTACAGCTTCAAATATTTGTGATAATTGCTACCTTGTCAGCTATATATATATATATATATATATATATATAACTTGTTTAGTCAGTTTAAACATTGAAGCACGGATGTGGAAATTAATATGGCCGCAATGATGTCACATATATGCAGATACAATTAACTCTTGAATAGGATAGCATATGATGTCCATACCAAGAAATTAAATTTTGGTTGTATATGTTCCTTTTGTTATATATGCAATAGCTTTAGGAAACACACCAGTTTTTTAAGGCAAGAGAGTTTTAAATATCTATCGAAAACTAGTTTCAACCTGTAAGTGGCATATTGATTTGTATTATCCACTACCAATGAAGAAAATAATAGAAAAGTGGTATAACAAGGAATACCAAGCTGTTTGGTTTGTGATGGTATTTGGTCGGAAGGAAATATCAGTTGGTAAGTACCAGTATGGCCAGTATTTTAGACACATGCAGGTAAGTGATCATTCATCTTGTTTATCATTAATCAATCAAGATCCATTAAGAAAAACTCCAGGAAATATCCAGAAATAATTGTACTTTAAGTATTCTGACAAAATTGTGGCATGTGTTTGGTAGTATGGATGTACCACAGTTACATATTAACAATTTTTTTTGTGCATCTTTAAACTTTATGTTCTTTTGGGCTTGTCGTTAAATTGGAGGAATATTGATTGGATTTTTTTTTCTTTTCTAAGGCATTGTTCCATCAGGGGGTACTGATATTCTTATGGATCTGTTATCTATTGGAACACCTGTTCAAAATGATATATCAACAAAAATTGTTTCCTCCAACCAAGGTAACAGTTCACTAAGTATTCAAAGACTGAATCATACACCATAAGTGTACATATTTGTATTCTTGTTTAACCACCCTGGATATTATTTTAGGATTTGCACCAACAACAAAACCTACTCTTCCTACCACTGTTCAAGTACTGGATTTGTTGGATGGGTTACCATCAAATGGATCTGTTGCAGGTAAATTTGCTTGTTTATTAGTGTTCTTATTAGAGCAATGAAAATTATGGTAATGCTACTTTTATTCTTGAACAGGAGATCAAAGTCCTCTTTATCCATCTATCACTGCTTTCCAGAGCAGCGCCTTAAAGATCATGTTCAGTTTCAAAAAGCATCCTGAAAATCCACAAGTTACTGAAATCCATGCTACATTTATGAATTTGTCATCTGATGCGTATACAGATTTTGTTTTTCAAGCAGCAGTGCCAAAGGTATCTCAGCATATATTAGTTGTATGTATGCTTATATAACATTTGTCATGTTTGCTTTCTTTCAGGTACTTTCCTTTTTCTTTTTCAAAAGAGCATTCGTTATCGATATTAATTTATTAGAGTTATCTACATGGAGGTGATCTAGGACTCTTAGCATTCTTAAGCATGCTTTTTGTCCATTTAAACATATAAAGAACTTGTGACTTTAAGATCTTGCTAGGTTGTCTTTGGGAAATTGTTGTGCTCGAAACTGATGTTAGACTAAGAAATAATAGTTGTAAGGTGGTGTTTTCCTTCAGAGATGAATTTGCTTATGTCTCTCAGTTGTGGACATGGTAATTTGAACTTTAAAGCATTCAATATATAGACGAAACAATGATGACTGCATAATAATATTTGAGATACAAAATCACTTTTAACAAATTAGGTGAAAATTTTAAATGCTTGTATAGGCTTGATTGTATATATGCAGGTATATATGTATTAGTGCTGTACTGTGTATGCAATCATTTTCATTCATGTCTCTTTTTAAGTTTTGTTTGTGCTATGCTTTTCACCTTTAATTGCCTTTGGTAGATCCCTAATACTTGTTTGTGCTTTTGGTGATTTGTGAATTCTAACCTGCAAATTGAAGACCCATGATAAGCTAACATTTATATACTCTACAGTTTATCCAGCTACATTTGGACCCAGCCAGTAGCAATCATCTTCCGGCCAATGGCAATGGGACAATTACACAAACACTTACTGTTACCAATAGTCAGCATGGACAGGTACATGAGCTCCAGATGTTCGAGAGCTATCACATCTGAATATTCTTTAGATCTATATTTCATGATAATATATATTTAATTACATAAATTTTGCAAAGTGTGTATCTAGACTAAGTTGAGCTGCAAAACTAACATGAGAGCCATGGTAAGTTCATGTTCGAATTCAAAGGGATGTGAGATAATAGATTATCTGAAAGTCTAATAGAATAATCAGGGTGACATGTAAAATAAATAGTAATGTGCTACAAACTCAAATACTACATGAACAACATTTAAGTTGGTCTTAGACTAAAGGAGACCGACTTTGTTATTTGTTGGATTGTTCAGCTCCCCGAACTTCTGATGGCATGGTTCACCATTAGTAACATCAAATGTAATTTGTGAAAGTTTCTACTTGATAAATCAAGTGTGATAGTCAACAATTTGCCGTGTTCGTAGTTCCTTAATTCTTACGTGTAAAATGATGTTCTAAATTAGTTTCTTTGGCAACTTTGACCTAGATTTTATAATCTGCATTCCTTTTACTTCCAGATAACCATATCATGACTGGAATTATCACTGTTAAATATTCCTTCTTCCATTTCAGAAATCCCTGGCCATGCGTATTAGGATGGTTTACAAAGTCAACAACCAAGAGAAGTTGGAACAAGGACAGATTAACAATTTCCCTCCCGGTTTATGAGTCTTCAGACTGCTTTTCTCCCCCTCTTCTTCTGCAGAAAGAGTGATATCTTGTTCTCTCTTTGTGTTCTTAAACAATTACGGGAAATTTTTTGATAATTGATTTAGTGTTATGTATAGTTCATCAGCTATCAAATAACAATGTCCAGTTTGACTGTTTCAGCCTGTGAGCACCAAGCATTTAGATTGGAGGTGTGCGGAAGTTATTATTGCCAGTAGGGAAGAGGTCCCAATGGAACTTGATCTAGAGATGTTTGTATAAAATGTTTGTCAGAGCTATCTATTCTTAGTCATACGGTGTTGTTCATCGTATGTACTGTGTTAAGTATGAGGTGTGTGGTTAGATTTTAGCTTGATTTTGCTGATGTGCAGAACATGCGATAAACCAGTATTGACTTCTGAGGTGCAGTATGTTCTAGTGTAGTGGATCTTAAAACTAGAATGAACAGGCAAAGGTTAGCGCTTTTTTTTCTTTTTTTTTTTTTTTTGTTTGGGTGAAAGGTAGTGTCGATTACTGTCTCTTGTTTACTTGCTTGAGATTTTTGTCTCGGTTGTGAATCCAACTTAGGTTTACATCAAATGCCTTTTATGAGTTGCGAGTGAAATTGCTGCAACCCATGCGGTTGGGTTTCCTTTTGTGTTTAAAGTGTCTTTCCTCCCAATTGAAGACCCATCTACTACGTTAACAGTAGACCGTTCCAAAATTAATATATATTCATTTAAATTAATATAAATATAAATAATGATATAAAATTTGATCTTAAATTTAAAACAATATACTACAAAAATATGACAAAAATTAAAATAAAGATCATATTTGTATATTCAAATATATATATAAATAAATTATCAAATAAATCAATACATGTTAAACATTGGAAATGATTTAAAAAGTTTTAAATGATTATTATTATTTTTTTACTTTAAAGCTTTAAAATAGGTATATTCATTGATTTTAGCCATTAAATGGTAGAATCGTATATTTTTCTAATTTTGTCTAACTTAAATTAAATTTACAAGTAACTTTGTGCCACAACTAGTTGAATATTATCAAAGAAGATCGTCTCAAGTTTTGAGAGAAAAAGACTTTTTTATGTTTGAGACATGAGGTATACTATTTATGATAACCTCATAAATAAGTCATATAATAACTGTCTTAAAGGATAAATCTAAAATAAAGAAAGAAAGGAGGGGAAGGATGTACAGACGTAGAAGAAGAAAGGAAAAGAGAGGCAAAGGAGAAGGAGAAGAAGATGATATAAGTCTTCTATATCCCACCAGTGAACCAACCCTTGATGAACATGATGATCCAAAAGCCATTGTCTAGATGGAATAAATATAAATCCTGAGTTATATACTTGTGGCACATACATATCTTAAACATGGACTAACCAACCTTAGAGCTTTTATATCTTGTGGCATGACCTTCTTCCCCACATTTCCCCCATAGCCACAGAAGTTGCTGTCTCCTACTCCGCATGCGTGGACTGGAGAAAGGGTTTTGACACCACAGGCAATCCATCTGCTAACTCCTGCATGCAAGTGATTCCAAATGTTTCCAGGTGATTTGTAGTTCAAAGCACTTGCCCATTTCTGATCACAGGACTCACAGTAACTGCATTCTCGTCAGTGAAGCTCGAGTCCAGCCTTGGTCGCATCATCTTCTTAAAGTTGCACTTGTCCTCTGCTGGCCCACCATCCATGAATGAGCAATGTTCTTGTTCATGCACCTTGATCCTTTTTGCTGCCATTTTCATGTGGGAATGCTTCACCAGGACACTGCCTCTGCCTCTTTATGCTCTCTCATCCAGCAGATTGCTGCTCTGAGGTTAAGTCAAACTTCCGGCGCCAGTGCAAGTTTTGTCTTTTTTCACCACCCTGGGCGGGCCTCTTAGGTTAAGAAAGATGATAAGAGGCATTATCCACTTTCATTTAACCAGAATAAATAAAATAAACAGATGGATTAGTTTTAAGAGCCCACATGAAGGTAGAACAAATTAACTTTTATTATTTGAACCAGCTATTATTATCATCCATAGACAATAGATGGATTAATAAATAATTCTTAAGCATACTTTTTTTTTCTCTCTCTCTCTCTCATGATAAAGGGAGGTAATTCTCATTTCAAGGTGTATAGGGTTTTCCAATCCTGTTACCACAATCGGAATCTTAAAACTGTTCTCTAGTTTAATAATAGCCTCCTCCATAAAGTATTGTCAAAAAATAATTTTTCCTCTTGTTTCATTATGGAAAGGCTATTTAAACATGAAAACAAGACAAAAGACCAGCTACCATACCTGCCACTCCCATTAATATAAGTAAATACTTTAATATCAAAAAAAAAAAAAAAGTTTTCACCAACTCCTAGAATTATCTCATTCCCTGGAACAATCAATTGGCACTCATGGTGCAAACAACCATAAGAACAAAATGACAGAACTTTATATGGAAACCAGTAAATTTATTCTACATCGACAAATGTGGCCAAAAGCTAATATTTGATAGGTAGATATTATAGTTACCGAATGCTAGTGCTTCTGAAAAGGCAAGCATTGAGCTTAAAAAAAAAACTGTTTGCCCACTTTCTTTTGTTCTCGAGATCATGGAAAAGAAAAGAAAAGCTGAAGATTCTGCAAAATGAGAAAAGAGGGAGGTTGAATGAACGAGTAAAAGGAAATGCGATAAAAAGAAGATTCCTCGAGAGTATATTGACTTTAACAAAAGATAAGAAGATGAAAGGCAGCAGAGAGATGTGCACAGTTTACTCTCAAGCACTGAGAGGGCCTCTCCACTGGAGAATCTGGAAAGAGATGGCAAAAGTTAGAGCTCCAATGGCAGACTAGAAAAATGCAAGTGGTCTCAAGAGTCCTTCTTCCACGCTTTGTTGGTTGACACGATGGCCGTATGGAGCAAGTGGGCATACTTCAACCTCAGGAACTCGAAGGTCATGAATGAGAAGAAGACTTGCCACCAAACTTCCATCCCACTTTCCCAAATCTTGTGTGCAACTCTTACATGGAAAAGAACCCAACTTTCCGGATGGATCATCATCTGGACTTCATCACGTAAGAAGAAGCACCAACCAGTTGTCTGTGGGTGAATCATTGCCTCCTTTTTCAAATCCCACAAAGTTGTCATGACCAAAATAAATGCAAGTTGGATGGTCCTCGATTTGCACCCAAGTCTGCATCCTACATCACAAGTTTAATGAAATTTGACTTGATTTGTTGAGCTATTTATCTTTCTCTGTCCTGGTGAGAAACAATGCCTTCTGAGTTGCTAAACAATCCAAGTCAAAAGCCTATGATGAGCCTTCATTCTTGTTCACCATCTGTTACTGCTAATCCTCTCCTTTTTCCAGTTCTTGTGGACGTATCTTTGACCTTTTGTCACCTTGTTTTGCATCTGAGCAGTTGGATTCGAGTCCTCATGGGGTCATTGATGTTATCAGCTAAAATCCTCGAGAACTAGCAACATAATTCGGACAGGACAACTGCTTCAAGCCAAGAGCTTCATATCTCACCTTTTATCTTTTCAGATCCAAGTGATTTCATCACAAGAATCCACAGCCAAGCTTTTGGGTGGTTTCCCAGTCAGCTTTGTTCAACAGGAAAGACAACAAACACAAGACCATTTCAGCTGATTCAAGGTACAAGTACAGAAGATTTGTGCTGTCACACCACCACCAAAGAGGCATCTCAAACACCACCACCACCACCACCACCAGCAGCAGCAGCAGCAGCAGCAACAACAACAGAAGCAGAAAGCTATAAAAAGCTACAAAGAGGCATTGTATCAATCATTTTTCTGAGGGAATCAGGGATTGTATTAATCAAATATTCAGAAACTTTCAGGAATGCAATCCCAAGCAAAAATCACCAACCAGGATATATGGATGAGAAAAAAAGTAATGCTGGACTTGGATCATGGCTGAAGTGCTTGAGGTAAAAGGCAAAATGATTACAGAGTTCAAGGCATGTAGAGTTTGGAATATGTCCCCTTAAAACATTCAAACCATAGGTTTACTCACTAGTGATTGTCACAACATATTACCACTAAGATTCATTGCCAGCTCCAAAAATGGACTGAGAAGTAAACAAGTTTCACTATGCTAATCTACTCATAACCATCTAAGATTCATCGACTAGCTGCTAGAATTCTCAGGTTTTCTTGAGAGGATTGGTGAAACCACATTGGAAAAAGAAGTATCAGATGAGATGAGAGGTAAGCAAAACAAAAGAGAATGGTGAATCTAGCAGATGGAATTGAATCAGCCATCAACAGATGAAGAACAACATACATGGCATTGCAGCAACATCAGATTCATGTATCCCCAACATTTCTTCTCATCCATGGCAAGTCCCCATCAGGAGAGGTGATACCTGATGACACTGGGAATTTTCCCTTCTTGTTAGACCACTGCCAGATCTTTGACACAGAGAAGCTCTCACCTCTGCTCCCGATTCCCAGTTTCTTCCCCTCCATAACCAAAGTGCTTGCAGACTGCTCGTTGATTCGCCTTCCCCTGCCTCCCTTTGCATCACCATTCTTGATACGACCACTGGGGAGAGTAACTTGGAGGCTGGAATCAGCAAGAACGTACTGATACGAACCCATGGAGAAGCACCTCCTTGCATCCAGGTTGTTGCTGCTAGTTTCTCCTTCCTCCATTCTCACAGCACCATCAGCAATGCCACTTCCACCATCGTTCCCAGCTCCTCTGGTGCACAAGTTCTTGTATTTGCCAAGCCTTACTGAGAACACCCGCTTCTCGGTCACCATTTCATCACCTTCTGCCTCCTGCTCCATGGGGAATCCATCCTCTTCTCTCGGGTCGTCGAAGCCGAAGACCGGATTCTCGATGGTGAAGCCGGGCACGAAGAGCGCCCCCCGGCACAGCGGACAGGTGGAGTTGGAGAGGAGCCATGTGTCGATGCAGTTGATGTGGAAAGCGTGGCCACACACCGGCAGAAGCCGAAGCTGGTCTTCTTGGGCGAACTCACACAGGCAGACGGCGCAATCGAATGGCTCCTTGGAGCCGACGATCTCCTTGTAGAGGAAGACGGGCAGCGCGTCGATGAAGGCCTGGTCGAGGCCCGAGTCGTGGAGGTGGAACAGCTGCTGGAGCTGGCGCTGAAGCGCGTCGGAGCCGGCGAGCTCGCCGGCCTGCGGCCGCTCCGGATGGGATGAGGTGGTGGAAAAAGGGTGCTTTTTGATGAGGAATCTGACCAAGAGGTGGAGGAGGCCGGAAATGAAGAAGACCACCGCAAGGATGACTATGATGAACAGGACTGCGGGGCTAATTCTACTGCCCGGTGAAGGTGATGCAGGTGGGGGTTGGGATGACGACCATGGAAGTGAATCCTTCAGAAAGGCAGCAAATTGAGAAGACTGGTGATGGAGAACCCCATCACCAACCTTGGGCTGAGGGAGGAGCCAAGGAGCTCTAATGGATTTGTAGGGTGTGACAACCATCTCCTTCCTCGATCTGAGACCAGCCACAAGTCATCTCAAGAACCAGGGAGCTGGCAACTCACTTCTTCCTTGCATCCAAAATCTAGCTCAGATCACAGGGGAAGGAACAGCACAAACACAAAATTGCACTAGTCAAAGAGGACACAGGCCAAGAACAGCACACGAGAGGCCGAGATGCTTGCAATCTTGTGAGATCAAGTGCAATCACCCATGTGAACCTTGGTGACTACTACTTCAGGAGGGCAAGATCCTGGGGAAAGAAAGGAAAGGACTTGATGTTTAGCTGTGAGGGAAATGGGGGGGGGGCGGGGGGGTGTTTACCTCAGGTTTGGCCTGTACTGCTGCATCAGAGAGTGGAAGTCCTCAGATTTGCTTGGGGGGTGGCGGAGACTGGTCTCTTCTTCCCTTGTTAGCCTGAGGTCTTCGTCTTTTGGGTTCAGAGAGATGGGGCCTTTCAGCAGCAAAGACCAGTCTCTTCTGGGAGTTTGCGCAGTTCAGTCTCTGGTGATGGGCTGGAAGCACAGCTTATTGGCAGAGGAATAATTATGATCTAAAAAATATATTTGAAAACAGAGAGAGAGAGAGAGAGTTAACTATGATCTAAAAAATATATTGAAAACACAGAGGAGTTAATTATGATCTGAAAAATATATTGAAAACAGAGAGAGAGAGAGAGTTAACTATGATCTAAAAAATATATTGAAAACACAGAGGAGTTAATTATGATCTGAAAAATATATTGAAAACAGAGAGAGAGAGAGAGAGAGAGTTAACTATGATCTAAAAAATATATTGAAAACACAGAGGAGTTAATTATGATCTGAAAAATATATTGAAAACAGAGAGAGAGAGAGAGAGTTAACTATGATCTAAAAAATATATTGAAAACACAGAGGAGTTAATTATGATCTGAAAAATATATTGAAAACAGAAAGAGGAGTTTGCTAGGGGAGGTGGCAGCACTGCAAGCCCAAAGGCTGGAATGGGGTACAGCAGCAGCTCATCATTGTTTCCTTTGATAAAAATATATATATATATATATGGTGTTGGCTAATTTCCATAACATGGACTCTGAACATTTTTTTTTATATTATTTTAGTTTTCTATTGGTTTATGTGTTACAAGTTGATCACATGCATATATATTTTTCGGCTCGAATTTTAATCAAACCTAAACTCAAATCCAAATCTTATCGGACCGATTTCTTACACATAAGTCGTAAAGAAAATGCTTCATAATAACTTTAAAAGGTTATGATGGTTTGAGGTTAGTCTGACAAACAAAACATACAACGATAATAGATTTTAATCTGTCGAATAAGTATGCCTGCAGCATTCAGTGTAGGATCTCTCTTGGTCTTGTATCCCTCATCTTCTTCTTCCCCCCCCCATGGTGTTGATCATTGTTTGCGTTGCCGTCGTTAAAGCTGTGTGATGCAAGGATCCATGTTGTTGTTCATCAAGATGCTGAAGCTCCTTGTGCATGAACGCCAGGCCCTCATCAACTCCTGCCGCTACTCCTACTCTGCAATTCCAGTCCAAGTATGATCAGCTTATACATTCCACAACTTAACAACAACTCATTGCAACACCAGCTGATGCATTGTTAGTCTTCTTCCGGTAGAGATCATTATTACCTTGTAGAAATGGTTTTCCACACAAGTCTTCCAGCCTCTTCTTGCTCGTATAGGATAAGGATTTCTTCTCTTGTTAACACATGCACTATTCCTGTGGAATCCGAAAAGAAAGAGAACAAGGATGTGAGATTATGGTGGCAAAGTGCTGTAAGATCTGAAAAGAATGAGAGTTGGGAGGAGGAAATGATTATAAATGCTGTTCTTAAGAAACTGCAAACTGGTTCAAACAAGACTCTCTATAATCCCTGCATGCAACATGTTTTGGCATCAATAGTAAGTAGATATGGTAGCCGTCAACTGGTAAAAGTTTAAAGAAAGAGGAAATCTGCAAAGGTAGGCATCGTACTATAGTCTAATAAGACATAGGTCCCAAGGTGCTTGAGACAGGGCTTCAATCATGTGGCTCCTCAGAAAAGCTGTGATGATGCAATTAAGTATTTGAACCACCAAAAACAATCCAGTCAATAAGACAATGGAAGCAGCTTCACTATTGATGACAGGATGATACTGATGAACAGCTACTAAAAAGGATAAAAGCATGTTATAAGTCAATGGCAATGCAGATATAATATAATTACTACTGCAAAGTTAAAAAGAAAGTGGAAGTCCAAAGGACTTCTAACAGATCCAAAGGAATTTTCTGCTTTCAGCACAAAACAAAATATTACACTCAACAACCATGCAGTAGAAATATCTTTTTCTTATAAACATATATGAGTTTTGAAAAAAAAAAGAATTCTGCCCTACAAAGCAATTAGGAGCTTGGCCTTCCTAAAGCATAATATTTATAGCAAAATTGGAAAAGGATGGCTCCCTATGTACAGTAGTATTTACATAGTTTAGTCTCAGTAAGTACATAATGCAATGGTGAAAATCCCCATCTGGATGCAGTAACAAAGGGGACAAAAGAATAAACTCAATTCCTAATTTTTCTCATCCCCAGTCAAAATAAACTGAAACTTCCTCAACTTGCAATACTCCATTGCTACACTTCTAAAGTTGCCTGTTCTCCAGTTGTGAAAACCAATTTGCTTCTGGAAAAAATCATAAGACACTCCTTTGCTTCATTAATAGCCGGTAGCATCCATCAAGTTGCAAAACCCCATTGCTACCTTAACTTCTCCAGTTGCCTTCTTTCCTGTTGTGAGAAACAATTTGCTTCGGAATATCACAAGCGGATGGTATCCAACAGGAATTTTATGCGCCCAAGAGATTCTATTGTTTCATGATTATGGTAAAAAATAATCTCAAGCTTCCTAAGTGGAAAATAATTATTGCCACCTTAACTTCTCCAGTTGCCTTCCCTCCAGTAGCGAGTTTGACTCCAAAATATCACAAGTGAATTGTGTTCAGCAGAAATTTTATGTGCTCAGACATTTCCATAGCTTAAATCAGAAGCTTCCTGAAGTTGCAAAACTCCATCACATAACTTCTCCAGTTGAAAGCAACAATTGGTTCCAAAAGTACCACAAGTGAATGGTATCCAGCAGGAATTCTGTGTTCCGACACTCCATTGCTTCAGGGTTATGATCAAAACAATCTGAAACTTCCTGAAGTTGCTAACCTCTGGTGCTACCTTAACTTCTCCAGTTGTAAGAAACTATTTGACTCCAAAATATCACATGTGGGTGGTATCCAGCAGGAATTTTATGCGCTAAGACATTCCATGCTTAATAATCTGAAGCTTATTGAAATTGCAAACTCCATTGCTACCTTAAACTTCTCCAGTTGCCTTCCTTCCATTCGTAAGAAACAATTTGCTTCCAAAAAAGATGACAAGCCAATATCCAGCAGGAATTTTATGCGCTATGACACTCCATTGCTTCATGATTTTTCTTCTTTCACACTGAGTTTTTTCTCTTTTTTTTTTCTAATTTTAACTATAGAATGACAAAAGCTGATGGTCTTTAATAACATCTTGTAAGGCCAAGCTATCAATTAATTATCACATAGTTGGGTACATCAAAGAGAAGAAAGCCATTCTTCTATGTACTTCTTGCCATCTGCACCAATAAAATTATAAATGGCATTAGACTAGTCTTTCAATGACATGAACTGTTTACAATAAAATTTCACATGTACGCTTAGATAATGAAAAGGATAGACAGAAATTGCTGCCAGGAAAGAAGATTTAGTAACTAAAAAAAAGCAGAATATAACAAAATCTAACTACATTCAAGTTTTTAATACAAGAACAAAAAGAAAATGAAAATTCTAATTGCTGAGCTTCCCAGCAGGGTCCTAGGCATTTAGAAGAATCAACCATTTTATATGAGGACCAAAAGAAAATGATATAACCAGGGAAAAAAAGACAAAAACAAGGCAAGATCTTAGAAAGCACATACCACATGAAACAACTAAAGTAAAAGACCTCAAGGCATTTGACCAAAACAAGTAGCACCAACAAACTAACCAAGGTATACTCTTTTGTCCCTCATGACAGTGGAATCATCTGAATGCAAATTACTCAGCCCAATAAAGCTTTGAAAAAAAAAAATGAAATCAATGCCAAATATGGCATTTTCAGGTAGAACAGCTGAGCACATGCATATTTACTTGCATAAAGCAGCACAAAATAAACTATAGAAGGAAAAGCTAAAATCACCATCACATCAAGGACTTTTCAAGGCAGCATATAAGACAATAATCAAATTTATATTTACAAAAAGTCTAGTAAAATAAATCAACAATGTCCTTATCCTGCATCTCCTGGTCATGTATCTCATGTAAACTTGATATGCCTTAATGGCCATAGATCTGGCTTTTAGGGGTCCATTAATTAACTAGTGCACTTAGAAGGCACTGGCTAGGTAAAGCCTTTGACGGCCTGGGCTAGAATCCCCTCATCACCACTTATCCTTTTGCGAAAAAGAAAAAAAGAAGAAGAAAAAAACTAGTGTACCTTGACAAACATAAACTTGTCTAACAAGGAAGCATGAAACCATCATTAACAATGCAACAACATAAACTTCAACAAATCTAGCACTAAGTATAGAAGATTATATAACGCATGTAAGGAGACTCATATCTCGAACTACAAGATATCGGTAACAGTTAGATGATAGTTTGTGCAACATGTAGAACCACCATATCTCACCAGAGAGATCATCGTCCAAACGATCAACTGCTCCCAAGACATGGGTTTTGGAGCTCTCCACCTGCTCACAACGACCACGCCCATAGCACGGGACCAAGACAGCGAAGCTGCTGTTCTCGGTCTCACTGTCACTCTGGAACTCAGGCGCATGAGGCTCTAACCACCCGATCGACCAATCGGAATCGTCAGACTCCGACCCCGACATGCACCCACCATCCGAGGGCACAAGAACGATGTCATACTCCTTATCGATCCGCCGCTCTTCCCGGCTCTGCCACTTCTTCTTAATTCTTCTCGAGTTCGACCTTATCCTAGGCCCACTAACTGGCGGAAACTTCAAGTAATCTGGCTCTCTAAACCCCGACGAGAGATCAGGAGAAGCACTCAGGGAATTTGGGGATTCATAATCTTTCCCACCCCAAATCCAGCCAGAGAAACGAGTAAAAGCCACCGCCATTTTCTCCGGAAAAAAACCTTATCTTGATCCAATCACCCAACCAAATTCGCCATCTGATCTGATTTTATGAAGATTATCGAGAAGAAAACAGATGTTTTGCAATCTTCAAAAAATAATCAAGAAGAATCAACTCAACAAACTAATCCGCCCCCCCCAAAAAAAAAAAAATCAAAATTTCATATAAACGGAACAAAATCACCTCCATTCTAACAAAAAAATTACACCTCGAGTTAAAAAAATATCAGCAAAATCCCTTTTTTTCTCTCGAAAATCGACCACGAAATTGGAAACCACCCAAACAACACCAGTCATAATAAGCATAACTATAAATCATAAAAGATCTCCGAAATAGCGCAACAACTAAAATCCCTTGAAGAACTAACTGTTGCCCGATGAAAGAACTTTCCAGGAACACAAAACACCGCAATACATAAGCCTACGAGAAGAGATCCAGATCAACAAAACAAGATCGGTGCCGACGCGATGCTCGGATGCGGCGGCCCTCAGGCCATCGGCGGCCGCGCCGCCCTTTCAGTCAGAGATCGCCGGCTCGAGGCGGGCCGTGATGATGAGAGGGAAGGAAAGAGTAAAGTGGGGGCAGACGTGACGCAGAGAGACACCAGCAGTTGGGAGGATGTGCAGGCCGTCGTCGTCTTCTTCGGCTATTTATAGCCATCCGATATGCTGCTTCGGGTTTCGCGATGCGGCGATGGACGGACTAGATCCTCCAGAACACTCCCGTTAGATGATCTAGGCCGTCCGATGAGGGGCCCCAGATCGCACCACTAGCGACACCTTTACGCGAGTGGACGACATCGTCTTACGGGATCCGCGCATAGACGATCGTATGCGACGCGTTTACGACCGTAGATTTTTAAGATCAACGATAGATCGTAGCCTGCGAGGTCGCAAGCGTCGAAGATGGGGCCCGCAGGTGGGCCAAGTATTCTATCCAATAGGTTTTTGGGTGGAGAAGTAGCCACGTTACTGACGCGCCCAACATAATCCAAGGATATAATATAATATAATATCCTATTTACTCATCTAAAGGTAAGCTTAACATTAATTACATAATTTTTACTTAGATGAAAACGTGGAGTGAAAGGAAAAAAGAAATAAAATAATTGATGAGAATAATAAATGCATTTTAGGTGTTTAATATTTTCACAAAATGATAAAAACTCAAATTCATAATGAAAACTATGCTTTGTATTTAATTTTATTTGGACGGATACTAATGAGAGTGGTATTTGTGAGACATAAAAATACTATTTCAACTAATTAATGTATTATTTATCATTAACTTTTTTTCATAAGAGTAATTAATATAAGACGAAAACAGGAATTATTAGCTTATTATCTACCTTTAAGATTTTGTCATCATTAGAAAACCATGATTAGGAAAAACATGCACCATTCTGTTTATGTATAGTTTGGATTTTTTTTTAATGTCTTTTCAGCAACTTGGCCTCCATTTATTAGAAGTAGTGACAGTATAATAATAATAATAATAATAATAATAATACTATTGCGAATGAGGTTTCCTTTTATTTTTATCATAAGTTTTAGTTGAGCTGTAAGTGTTGAAGAGTGGGATGAAAAAGTATAGAACTAAAAGCCATAACAGGATGAAAACAAATATGCAACTTGTACTATACACCTCCCACTGATTTCTATTTTATTTTATTTTCCTGTTTTCAGCAGATGTATTACTGTAGGTTTCATGAGTTGTAGTGGTGATCAAGAAGTATGTAACTTGTTTGCAAGTTCATATGCAAACTTACGGCAAGAACAGCATGAGAAAAATAAACAGCTTGGTAATCAGTACCTCATTCGTTCCACTGTTTTTATTTTCCTGTTTTAAGCAGGTAAACTACTGTAGATTCAGCATTATATTTGAAGGGGCTATGGGAGAAGATGGAGCAGAGATTTATGGAGTGCAGCAGTTTGAAAGTTTTGTTCCTGCTGCTTGCTGAGTGATTTATGAAAGAGAAATGAGGATTTGGTTATCATTTGATGTGGCAGTTTCTTATCCAATTTACTTTTCTCTTTGAATTGCAAGGGTGAAACAGAGTGTAAGACTCATCACAGGACTCCATTGTTGTGGATATATGTAGATTGCTGCAACTTGCATCAACTCTATCGATCTGCTCTTCTAGCCATATCTTCTTCTTCTTCTACTATGTGAAAGATCTATGTCTGGCCCACCAAGCACCCTCTCCCTCAAGTTGCATGATGAATCAGTCCCTTCCCCTCCTCTATGTCACCATCATTGAAAGGAGATCACAAAGAGAGACCAAACACCTACCTGTGGTTTCTATCTTGTGTGTATGTCATCTTCCGAACAGTGAATAGATGGCCAACTTAACCTCTTCCACTTGGCAAGATAATTATCAATCCAAATGGAGAATTAGAATATTAAGTAGCTGAATACAATCATTGCAGCCACACTAATCTCATCCGATGTCGACATTTTTCGGCTTGTTTTTGGAGTATTTGGATAGCCATTGACCCTCTCTCTTGGTCAAGAAGAACATGAAATCTGAAAGGCTTCACACCCTGGCATTTTGATGGCACAAAATGCAGCTCAGAGATTCCACCAACCACAACCAGTGCTTTAGTGATTATAGTGTAATCATGTGTTTATGCCTTGTCACTTTGTTCTTTAGTTCAAGCCTACAAAAATTTCTTGAGAGATCAAGATTATATAAATTACGCTTGAAAAAGAATAACTGGATGCGAAATGAATTCATGGTATCTGTGAAGCTGCATGTCCCTATCAAATGACAGAAGCTGAACACAGCAAGAGTTGTGAGAAAACCTAAAGATCTAAATGATGAAAGAAAGGCAGGTTTGTTTGCATTGGACTTGAGGATCAGCAAACCAGTTTGAGCAATTAAGACAGCTCAACAACCTAAGCCTGAATGAATTAAGATCAGGTGACAGATCTATAGACCTTTTTTTTGGATCAATCATACTGAAGAGATCAAACAGAAAAATTCACACAACTAATAAGCTCAGGTGGCAGATCTATAGACTCTTCTTGGATGAGTCACACTGAAGAGATGAAACAGAAAAAATCACACAACTAAAGTGGTCTTGGAAATATGAATCATTAAAGTAAGTTGAACTTTCTTGCATATCTCTTACTACATAGCATCACTGACATATGTGCTACATCTCAGGTTCGACTAATTCATTGATCATGGAATCTGAAGTAAAATATCTTGTTCATGTGGCATGACAAAGCAAGTTTTGGAGCTGCTCCAGTTATTTTGTCTATAAATCATCTTCAGGTTGATCTGATGTAATCAATATAAGCCCCATGCATAGATGCCTGAAATAATTTATTTGGAGGCTGAGAGACATACTATGGTGGTTGTTTGTCCTCAAATCAATCTGTCTAGGTCTTAAACAATGATGTGTGGTTCCACTACTGAGTTAAATAAAATTGCTAGAGCTCTCGATTTCTCTCTTATCTTAATGAACTATAATTGAAGCACCATCAAAAAGTTGATTGTCATCAAATGCTGCAGAAACGCCAACCTAAAGTTGAACATGACACCTCCTCTGAGGAGATCAAAGAGGTGCGTGCCATCCAGCAATGAGTTACAAAGTAGAATCATACTGCAGTTTTATGTGCCCAAGCACTTATTTTTCACTTCATGGTGGAGCTTCTTTATAATGATCTTGCAAAAACAATTTCCAGTTTCATAAATATCCATGTGCATGAGCATTAAGAACAAGTTTTCTTAACTTGAAATTATCCAAATTTCTCTATTATGTTCTTGTAGTGTCTGATGGTGTTCCTGAACAAATTTTTAGATCATTTTAGTATGCACAAATTCAACACAAAATAGTTATATCTACTTCAAGATTCCTGCAATATGTACTTTTACTTGGGAAACTGCTACAGTTCCTGGAGATACCTATGGTCTCTGCCATTCAAATGCCTTGCAATTTATGTATTAGTTCTCTCAATCTTATCTCATCAGAGCAAGCTTATAAGTAGCATCCAAATACCACAGTTAAAAATGTTTTCAATTACAGAAGTGTATATATATATATATACACATATACATATATATATATTCATGAGAAGGAGATCTAATCTAGGGAATAACTAAGAGGGAGGACAAATAAAAAAACAAAATACAGACTGAATGAGCAATGTTACAGAAATAAAAATTGAGGTGCTTCCATCCAACAGAGGTCTCTCTCTTTCTCTATCACCATCAAGGAATCTGCACTTATTCCTTTAAGAAATGACTTGATAATAGTCAACATATTCCCTAAGAGTAGTAGTGAGCACAGATGAAATATTCATTTGGTATCTGTCTTCATATATGCACAAAATGTTAGTGAATTGTGTGCATATAAATGTAGGGAGAGAGAAAGAGAGAGAGGTGTGTATCATATCCATTCATAATTCACACACACACACACATATAATATATATATATATATATATATATATATATATATATATATATATATATATAGAATTGCATAATCTAATTATGCTTGAGTTCATATAAAGGATGGTTTAGGATTAGCCAAAGAACATATAAAAGCTTCAAAATAGTTGAAGAGAAGCTCTTTCCATCACAATCATCTGCATAATTTACAAGATGAATACACTTAGAACTGAAAAGATATCACTAGTCTAAAGGAATGCACTTTTTCCTCTCCATTATTGTTTTTGGTAGGATCATGATGTTGTTGTCATACTAGTCAATCTTTGATGTGCAATGCATTCTGATGACATTTTGTCTTGGACCAGCTAAGAAGAGATGTGTCTGAGCCACTAGAAATGGGGCAGTGCTGTTCTGTCCTGTTTTCTGGGATTGCATGGTGGCCAGTGAGTGATTTCAGAGGTGATAGCAACTTTAATATCCCTGATCTCGGACATGGAAGGGAGAGACAACACCACATGATCCAAAGTCTAGTGACCATCACCTCCATGCTCTTGACCCTACACCTGCATGATCCTGTGACTCCTCTCCCTGATAGCCATGGAATGCCAAAACACATGTGGCATCCAAGAGTAGAGCCAGCTTTGCCAAGGACAGGGTCATGCACACATGTTCCTAAATAAGGAACAGTAAGAGGAGAAGGGGTATTGATAGTGTTACATTTGAGTCATTATCATGTCAATCTACCTCATCTTAGAAATTTTCACTGGAAATTTTGTGGCCAACTCAAGTAGTATATAGAATCAATCTGATAGGGATCTTTGAACTAAGTTACGAGTCTCATTTGGTTGGAATTCATAAGCTCCCCAACATATTTTATACTCAGGGAGCAAGTCTGGTGAAAAATTGGCTCACCCTGTTCAATATTAGGTTCTGATAGTAACAAGCAAAGAAGGCCTCCACCACAAGAAATTTATGGATAAAGCCTATGCATTGTGTAGTCTTCTACTGGCACTTGTCCTCAGCAGTGTCATGTATCTCAGACTGCAGAAGATTGTAAAAGAAGAGCAAAGATAAAGAAGAGCACTCCTCCAAAAGTGATATTACAACCTTTTGCTCATAAATTTATAGATTCATCAGTTTCTTGTGTTTGCTTTTCTCTGTTCTTGGACTCAGTTTTGAACTAGTTAAAATGATAAGTCTCTTTGTTACTTCCAATAATTCACGTTGAGCATGGACCCATGACTATTACTCTTTGTCCTTTTATTCATCAAACTCTCATAAATGTACAATAACTTTTGTGTGAGAAACTGGTAGTTTGGTTGTTTTAATGATCACTTTGGTAGGAGGAAGCCATAAAGGTCTGCCAGAAGAAGATTGTGGGGCTCTGTCAATTTGTTGCAATATCTAGTGATTTCCTTGCTTCCTCTGTATGATCTGATGCACTTTGAATTTTCTCTATAACAATTAACATGTTAGAAACTTAGAGTTCAATTGAGATTTGGTCCATGTCACAGTACCACTACTGGAAGCTTCCTTGTTAGGAGCAGAGAGGACTCAAAAAAGGAAGATGATGTTAGAAATGGGAGAGAAAAGCTTGAACATCTTCTCCCCGTTTAAGTAGAATATGATATATTTATTATTGTTTTGAATTCATTAAGTCTACTAACTTTTTTGATCCTTTAACCAGTTTAATACTTTTATGTTCGAATAATTTGTAAACGCAAAAACCTATATAATCTGATCCAAATCTTTTCTTTGTGATTGAAATTTTAGATGTTCTTTCAATCAGTTTCATTCTTATATTTAGTTTTGATCCAAAGACGAGCACAGAGCTGATGATTCCAACACCGGAAGAGATCCCATTACCGAGCACGGCCATTACACAGGCATGTCGTTCTTGGCTTTATTCTCGCTGCCATAGCATTCTTAGGATTCCTAGTTCTTGGCGAGGTACTCATCCAAGGCACTGAAGGTATTGGCCGCCGTCTCCTTGACGAGGTCCGGGTCAGGGACCTCCGCGTTGGCCTTCTCGTACTCCATGCACCACTTCACCTGGCTGCCGTCGCCGTTGGGTTCCACCTTCAGGTTGGCCTTGAAGTTCTTGTAGAAGCTCACCAGCTCGCCGTCGATCAGGCTGTACGACACCTGCTTGCTTGCGTCGTCCACCTCCTCGATCTTCTCCTTGGCGAACGTCGCCAGTGGAACTCCTGCACCCACACAAAAATTCTTTCATGGTGGCTCACGACGAGGACAAGAGACTGGGGTTGGGATTGGTGGGTGCTCACCCTGGGCGTATTTTAGCAGGCGGACGGTGCCGGCGCTGCGGCCATCGCCCTCGACGATCTCGATGCTCTGGAACTGCTCGGGGAAGACCTTGGGGAAGAGCTCGGTGGAGCTGCGGATGGCTTCCCAGAACCTGTCCGGCGAGGACTTCACCGCCACTAACACTTCAGCCGTGGAAGCCATGGATGATGATGCTCGAGGATGAAGCAGTCGAGGAGTGAAGATATAGTGGAGGAGTGTGAGCTCCGGTTGCCTGCAGTGGTCATTGAAGAGGCTCATCTGCTGCCATCTACTTCACTTTGCTCTTCAATGCCCGGTCGGTGGATTCATGTGAAGCATGAGATCTGGATCACAAACGTAGACTGCATTCATGGCTTCGGCTATTTATGAGCAGAGGAAGTTTATTCAAGCAGCGGCATCAGAAAAATATTCTTCTGGAAGAAAAAGGATGAAAAGAATCAGATGACAAAACATATATATAAAGTTTTATCCATAATTTAACATCTTAAAATTTAAGTTGAATTAATGTCCAACTCATTGTATGTTATTCATGATTAGTTCTACTAATCAATCAATATGAGATAAAAATTAATAGAAGATTAAGTATGGCTTTGTATTATTTATTGCTCACTGTATTATTATTATGTACTTAAATATAACTGTAGTTTCTTTGTGTGTGTGTGTATCTGAATACTAAGCTCTATATATTCTTGTGGAATAATTGTCTGGAAACAAAGTGTAGAATGGGTTTTCTCCTCCTTGAAAGCAACCACAGCTCAGTCCAACTTTTAGCTGTTCAGCCTGAAGAGGGGCTGAGATGTGTTAATCCTGTTTTCTTTCATTAGGTTTTCTTTTACTGCAGTAGGCCATATCATTAACTGAGAACAGTGCTCAAGGAAGGCAACCCTTCCCCACTGTGATCAGTGACAGGATGTTATGACATATCACAACAATGCATCAGTAACCAACCATACCATGCACTTCTAAATCCTTAATGCTCATCCATTTCAGAAGATGAATCAGGAGGAAGCCACAAAAGATAGAAAACTGTGAATGAAATCAATCCTGCTTCAAGCCAAGTTTTAGCCTTGTTATGCAGCAGATTTAATGTTTACTTTATCAGTTTCACAAAGAACTACTGTCAGAAGCAAAAGCCAAGTCAGATACAAGCACAGCTCACTGTGAAGCAGAAATTTCAATGATAAGAAGCATAAATGAACTGATCTCATTTGCCATCTGACACTGCTGTTTTCTTTTCATACAAGAAGGTTTATTTTGTCATGTAGAGAAGCATAGTTTCATTTCCTGTCTTACAATTTGCACTCAGAGTCTGGATTGCTAGCTTTCTACATAGTCAAATTATAGTGACTAGTTCTTACAACAGAGTTTACACTTCCTGAAATCATTTTGCTCTAGAGGTTTGTTTTCCTCTTTATCTCATTTAATCTTATTGTATGAAGGCACTCTCATATATTGCTAGTTTTAGGATTTGCTTATGAACTAGTGTATTTTGCTATTTATATTAATCTTCTTGTTTAATATATCATCTTTCAAGTGACCCATTGTTGAAGCTACCATAATTATTCCATGACATAAGAAAGGTATGACTAAAATGATACCTTCACATGGGATGCAAGCTGGTTGTTCAAAGATCAGTAAACAACACATCTTTTCTGAGTGAAAACTGAAGCCCTACATCATCAATATGATTGCCAATAGAACTCCTAACACTATAAATCATACATAAAGAAATCCACTCCAATCATCTTTCACAGCTTGAAAGAATTCAAGTTTCAACAAAGAATTTGATCAAAAAGTACTGCCCCCAACATAAAAATTCATACTTCCACCAAGTATATTATTTGATCAGACATGGTGTGGAGTTAAAGAGCATCCAAAGAACCTTCTTTCCATTCACCAATCTAAACAAGGGAACACCATGAACCAGTACTGGTCTTCATCTGATCAGAGACTTTGACATTTCTCTCATCGACAGCAACAACACAATCTTTTTGCACTCCAGCTGTTCATAGTCTACCAGCCTTTTGACCAAAGAAAAAGCCTTAAATCTAAAATCTTCCCTGGTAAGATCTAAGCATATGGTGTGTGTGTTCATGAATTCTCTCAGTACTCCTCTTCTTTGATCCCCAGAACAAGCAAGCTTTTAGTAACATAACACACACAAAAAATGGATCTGTCTAAAGCTGAATTCACCCTTTTGTATCATCTTCCACGTTAACTTGCACAACTCTTTCAGCACTTCTGCCAACTTCTCACCATTTAGCCTCAAACACAAAACAGATCAAGAAACAAACAAGAAGAAAGAATGATCTGACTTGGAATGGAAGTGATGGGAAGTGCTTCATTTGCTCTCACCCTTCCATCTCCGCATCATATCCAGTAGTATCTCATTCCATGAATCGATTGGGCCCGGCAAGCACCAGTGCACACAGTCATTCTGCATCCTCTCCTGCACTCCATTGGCAAAAGGATTGGGATGCATGTATGGCCCCGGGTGGCCGTCCGGCCTCATCAGTGCCATCTTGGTCACGTCCAACGCCTCAAACCTCAGCCCCTTTCCTCCTTCCCTCTCCGTCGCCGCGGCCACTTCCTCCACCTCTATCTTCCTCATCTCGGCGTCCATGTACTCCATCTCCTTCTCCCCTTCCTTGTATGGCTCTTTCTTCGGGCACGCCCCGGCCTTGTCCCATTCCCCCTCGAAGTGCGCCGGGGAGAAGGTCGTCACGACCACGAGCTTCTCGGAAGTGCCTGGTGACGAATCGTGCCTTCTGCTGACCTCTCTGAGAGTGGTGTTGAGTGCCTTGCGGAACACATCGAAGAAGCCGATCTCGGTGTGGTTGAACTCCGGGCAGTGGTGGCAGCCGAGAACGACCCCGTTCTCATGGTAGAATGCTGGGTGGAGGTACCAATGCCCCACCGAGAAGACCACCACGTCCATCCCATCCAACTCCGACGCCCACCGCTCGTTGACGGACTCCAGGTACAGGTTGTTGTGGTACTGCCCCGTCGCCTCCGACTTCTCCACTCCCTTCACCAGGAAGGGCGACCAGAGGACGGACACGGTCGCGTTGCGGCCGCGGAAGAGCCACCGCCGGAACTTATTGTCCTCGCCATCGCGGTAGACCAGCTCGGGCTCCTCGGCGGTGGCGAGAAGGCAGAGGAGGGACTCCAGCTGGTTCCGGGCCATGGAATCGCCAACGAAGGCCAGATGCCTGTTCTCGATCAGCCGCAGGAACGCGGCTGGGTCGAAGGCTGGGACCGCGCACTGCTTCGGCTGCCACCGCCAGTGGAGGTAGCCGGTGTCCGGCCGGCCGTGCGCCATGCAGTTCTGCCCGTCTTTGATGGTCTTGCAGCTGGTGCCACTGTAACGAGGCTCGCCGGAGTGCCGAACCCACTGGCCATCGGAGTAGTTGCACCGGGGCCTGCTAAGCCGCTGCTTCAGATCAGCTACTCCTGCTGCACAATCGCAAAATCCACAGACAAACAGATCAGCGTCATGACATCTGCTCACGATAGAAAGAAGAGTGAAGCTGGTATACCTTGGGAGGAGGAGGAGGTGAAAGTGGTGGTGGTGGCGGTGGTGGTGGAAGAGGAGGAGGAGGACGAGAGAGTGGCGTTTGGTTGGGGAGGGGGCGAAAAGAGAGGGAAGAGGTACAAGTGGAGAAGAGCCAAGGGGATGATGGTGTAGAGAGCCCAAGTGATGAGCTTCTTGAGGAGGAGATGGTTGGTTTTGGTGCTGCTGTGATGGTGGTAGAGGTTTGTGCCCATTTCTGTGTTTGGGTTGTGGTGGATGATGGGGAGGAGATTAAGGAAAGCTTGGGGAGGTGGAGAAGAAAGAGGAGAAGGTGACAATTGCCAGTGCAGAGGCGACATGATTGGGTCAATTCCACTACTAAATAATAATGTTTATGTGTTGGTGCCCATGTCCTGTCTTCCTCTTCTTTTTTACTTTTATTTTTACATATTACTCTTTTCATTTTTTCCATTTTATTTTTCATAATTTTATTTTATTTCCTGCTGAAGACATCACTCGCACTAATAATAATTATTTTCAGACCTTGTCAAATAATTTTAGTGAGATAAATCACCTAATCTGTTACCTTATATATATATATATATATATAGGCAAATAGATTTTTTTTTTGTTCCAATCGACACGTGTCCGCGCAAAATTGCTTTCCCATTCCACCGACAGAAGCTTCGGCCAATTGGGTGGCACGTCGAGTTGCATAAAAATCTACGATGGATTCGTTAAATATTTTTGCTGACATCGGCGGAATTCGGTGTAATTAGATTGACCAGAATCTACCACAATGTGCCACGACCGGTAGTAATGGCATACCATACCATGACTCATTAATATCTATAATATACATAGTGCAATGAGTGCAGCATTTGTAGATATACCAAATGATAGATAATAATGATCGATCCACCAATCTTACAATAAGACATCCCCTTTAAGCCACATCATCCGATCTCACAATAAGACATCCACTTTAACCCATATCATCTGATCGTGTCACGACATCCTTCAGGTAAGATGTACATCGAATGTCGACATGATATCGACAAGGACAACTGAGAAATTCGATGCATCGATCGGCCCCCAGAACAACGGATGATGCGCACATGATGACACCAAGCATTGTAGCAACAATAATGACCCGGTACGATAACCTCCTCCTTCATGGGTATAAGAACCCCACGAGACGATCACTATGAGGGGATCAACAACTAAAAAGCTCATCTTTTACTATTTCAATTTATTCCCTGACTTGAGCGTCGGATGGACTAGGCAGAGCACCAAACTCTCGGCTAGAGTCGTTGTGTAGGAGTCCCGAGTCGTCCAGCTTCCAACCGAGACGACCTGCTGCAAGCAGAGTCGACCCGAGGTTGGGACCGAACAACCTCCGAAGGTGAGCTTACGCACACGTAACACCTCTCGGGCTGACTCATTAGTCCATGTTGCGGAACGATCACGACACCAAACCAAATGTTTGATTTAATAGTCGACAATTAATAGCAACTATCAACTCTTCAAAAAACACAGTAAAATTATATATTTCTATAAAAATAAAAAATATCAAATTACGTATATAACACTCGCACATATGTAGGTTTAGATAAGAAACTTATCAATAGTGAAATATTATATTATCTCGACATAAAATTATATGTTATTTGATACAACAAAATGCTTTTGCATCTCATAAATCTCCCATCCAAAACTAAACTGCAATCTCGGATGAAACATTAGAAGTTGGGCACCTTATGGGCCTATTTTGGATGGCCCATTGGGCTTTATATATCAAATTCCAATCTGGCACAAGAAATGGATCATAAGCTAGATCTGTGATCTAATTCTAAACCACTGGTTTAAGAAGCATCATAATGGCATTATTCTGATGATATAATTTTATTATAGTATGGCATTATATGATACTATATTGGCATATTGTTAATGCATGATATTATAATAAAATTATCTGATATTATGCTATATGACTTACTAAAAATAATGTGCATCAATGCTGAAGAAATTGTTTCTTCATGAGTAATGAAATAATGTTTACCTTTTTCTATAAGAAGACAAAAAAAAAATCTATTTTGAAAATTTCTTTCTCAGTTGTAATAAACACACCTTCTTTATTATCTAAATAAACATATTTGAAGACACCGTAACGAAATTTTTTAATCGCTTTTTCAAATCCATGATGCAAATAATGTCAAAGAATCATAAAAATATTGCCTATACAGTATTTTTATGTTATTGTTACAGTGTTTTAGAAATACGAATGAAAACATTATAATGAAATCTTTCAATGGCTGTTTTCGAATCCATGATACAAAAGATATCTTAGTACTATTATGTATATGGAATATAGTGTAATAAATAAAAAGTTTATGAAAATACTGTCTATATAATATTTTTATGTTATCTTTACAATGTTTTAGAAATACAAATGAAAATACTATAAAAAAAGTCCATAAAAACACTATAATGAAGCTTTTTTCGAATCAATGATGCAATTGATGTTTTAGTGCCATTGTATATATGGAATGCAATGTAATGAGTGAAATAATTACGAAAATGTTACTTATACCGTGATTTAGAAATATGAATAAAAAAATTAAAAATAGTTCATAAAAACATTGCAATGAAATCTTGTAATTGCTTTTTTGAATTATGATGCAAAGATGTCCTAGCAAAATTGTATATATGAAATATATTATAATGAATAGAAGAATTACAAAAATGTTACCTATATAATATTTTTATGTTATCATAATAGTGCTTTAGAAACACGAATGAGAACACTTTAAGCACTTTATAAAAACAAAATCTTTTAATCACTTTTTTGATCTATTATGCAAATAATGAACTAGTGCCATTGTGTATATGAAATGTAGTGTCATGAACAAAAAATTACAAAAATGTTGCTTATACAATGTTTTTATGTTATCTTTATGGTATTTTAAAATTTTGAATAAAAAAACACTATGAACACTTCATAAAAACATTGTAACCATATACTTCAATCACATATTTAGAATTCATGATGCAAATAATTTTCTAGTATAATTGTGTATATGTTATGTACTACAATGAATAGAATTTTTAAAAGTGTACCCTATATAGTGTTCTGATGTTGCCTTTACAGTGGTTTATAAATTCGAATAAAAATAGTGTAAACGCTGAATCAAAACACTATAATATTGTTTTAGAAGCCTTTTTGAAATCGATGATCCAAACGATGCCCACAACTAATTTTATTACTTGTTTTCTGAGTATTTTCTCTCTATATGTGTTTATAGGGATGATGCACTTCCGAATAATATATTCTTTATTATTGATGGCATTGACAATTATTTAAGAAATGTTCAAGTGGACACAAATTAGTGGTTAACATGTGCAATGATAGAGATATCACTCTTATTATGCATGAAAATAATCAAATACTACCTCAACCTTAGTCTTGAATGACCCATTATTTTCAAATGAAAATAAAGATATAAATGATATTATCGAAACAGAATTGATCAACATAAAGATGAAGTTGAAGAAGACATTGATTGAAATATATATATCGTTGTGATGTTGTCGATGAGATTGTATATATGGACGTGGGAATCTACGAGAATTATATTGGAGAGTCAAGCACGATGAAGGTGGCTAGCGTTAGCCATTTGAGATATGAAGATATTAATTTACTATTATATTTCTTAGGTCCATATGCCGAAAAGATTTATTTCTTAATAAAACAAATGATCCATAATATTTTCATAAATGTTATTGTTGTTATGTTGTAAGAATTAGCATGTAATACAACAAACTTTGATCTGAAGTATGTTATGATGTTTATGATTTGGTGTGCATATAAAGATTATGGATGGATGATATGTGCTAGTGGAGTTAAAAGTTATCCGATTATATAGTTCTATAATAAATACCGATGTAATATACTTAGATTGAATAAAGAGAGTATTCTAGTTAGTGAAATAAGATTATAAAACTTTTAACTTGTCCATATGATTAAGGAAATTAATTTTAATCATTTTTAATCACATTATACAAATACAAAAATTAATAATTTAAATAAAAAAATATATTATTTATGTTAAGGAAGAAAAAAAATCATTGATGATTACACATATTCAAGATTATGTCCAAAAAAATTTTTAAAAGAAAAGCAATATTAGAGTAGACTGTCTACTTCTATTATTATTCACTATCAAGTAGATAAGTATCACATCTGTCATATCTTTTTTTAGATTCTCCCATGCACATTTCCTATCAATGTTTTTTTTTTTTTTTGGTTCATTTTTTTGGGATTCTATTCAGGAAAATTTTAGGCTTTCTTTTAGATTTTTTTCAACCAGGTTCTTGCTCAATATTGTTACTACCTCCTTCTAGTAAAGTTAGACTATAATCCTAATGATGATAAGCATCGAAACTATTCGATCAAGCCATCCATAATTGCTTGAAGGGTTTTAATAGCTGCTAATGATTTTATTAATATATCCCCTGGGAGAGTTGTGAGGGGTGTTTCTGGTGATCAGCAGGTCAGTGCCTCCTTATATTCTTTGGCTCCTTTTTGTAGATCATAGTCTTCTTCTCGTGTGTTTCCTGCTGCTGATCGATCAGTTCTTCAATTTGTTTTTTTTTTGTGTTAAGAATGAGTCCCTAATGTTGTCCAACAAGAAAGCTGGGACGCTTCTTTGATACGAGTGCTTCTCAACTGCTAGACAGACTACTTGTAACGATACCAATCTGTCGATTTTGTTACAAATCCTTCGCAGATTGCTCTCATGGGATGTAAGTGTTTGCGTGGTGGTGGAAGAGGAGATCTGCAACTCCACAGAAGAAGCTCGGATAAGACGCACAGCGTAGGGTTTCATGGAAGCTGAAGTGATGAGCAAAACTTGCAAGCAAAACCAAGCCATCCACATGAGTGAGTGATGCTTGGTTTTAGGTTCAGTTTCATGTTGTCAGAATTTTTAATCTGATTTGCGCATGAGAAGGAATACTAAGATTTAATACAGATCGAGTCTTTTTTTTTTTCGATTATAATGATGAAGCAAGGAACGAATAAATTGATAAACTTAGCCTCGATTGTATTTAAAAATATATGCTAGTTAGGAATGAATAAATAACTGTTTTTTTACCAAAATATATGTAAGTTATATGAGACCTTTTTTTTTTTTTGCATTGTGATATCACAGATGAGTTAATATGGATATTTCTTAAACGGTTCGATAGTTAAATTTTCTTATATTATGTTTTCTTTTGTGTATTTTTTAAAAATTATATTGAATGAATTTCCTAAAAAAAGTTTCTTTTATTAGGTTTTTTTCGAAATATCTCATTTTTTTATTTCATTTAGTGTATTTCTTTTTTTCTTTAATATCATAAATATCTTTCGTCATTGTTAATACATCGTTATCCTTCCGTCGTGTCGTGGTGATATCACGATTGAAATGATGGGATAAAAATGATGAGACGAAGGTAATGACGATGGGACGGAAGCAATGTGGCGAAGTCAACAACGACGAGACGTCACAAAGATAGATGACGGTGAGATTGAAGAAAAAAATTTAAAGTGGTGATAATTCATGATGTGCCTGAGGAGATGATCATGATAAGATAACAATAATAACATTATATATATATATATATATATATATATATATATATATATATATAAAAGAGAGAGAGAGAGCAAAGAGAAATAAAAAAAGAAAAACCAAAAGAAATTTGACAAATAAATCGTCACACGTGCTGCTTCATATATGGTATAAAACATCTGTGGGTGCGTTATGCTCATAAAGCATGGTATGCCCTACAGCGGCTGCCATCGGTGCAAATGGGTTGGGGGGTTTGCAGTGTCGGAAGCCAAAGGCGATTTCCAGGCCAAGCCGCTGATGGCACGGTTGTCGTCACCGCTGCAATCCCCACCCGTGCATCTAACGTGTTGCAGAAGCGAGAAGGCGGCCCGCCCCCCACCACCTCCATCGGCGCAAGGCATCAGGAGGCGGACGGTAGCCTCGTGCCGCGTGCAGCTCGTCCAACTGCCCCAATGTGACGGTGGCGCGGCAAGTAAGATCTGGATCTGCTCACAAAGCGTCAGGTCATGTGGGTGGGTGATGCCGAGAGGCTGACAGAGATCTCTATCTGCATGTGAGCCCAACACCCCCCCCCCCCCCCCCCCCTCACCAGACAAATCCACCACCGGCCCTTCGTTGGATCGTCCCCATCAGTCGCATCACCGGCGGGCACCACATGTGATGGGAAACAAGGTCGTGGTGCGTGGTGGACCATTCCCTCCCTCCCTCTCTCTCTCTCTCTCCTGTGTCTTTTTGGCGTGGAGGATGTCAGAAGGCGAAGGACATGTAGGGGGACAGGAGGGAATCAAACAAGTACTGGAGCATCGCATCGCATCGCATCACGGGCATCATCGTGTCCTTCGTCCTTGGCATGCCTTTGTCGATACGTTTTTGTGGGGCACCAAGTGTTTTGCTCCGCGGGGCCCGGCGTTGCGACTCGCCTTTGGACGGTGACTCAGATGATGCCCGTGGCCGTGGGGGTGACGTGGTTGATGATTTCTATGCTCATCCTCGTAGATTCGCTGCCACTTTCTTTGCCTTCCACGTGCTCGACGAAAAGACCGACAGTGTTGATGCAGCCTGTCCTTGTAGTCAATGTTGACAGCAACTGCACCAGAAATAAAAAAAAAACCAGTGGGTTGTGATTGCTGGGAGAGGTAAGTAAGACTTTGGAGTCGACACAAACATGCAGCTCACATAAATGATCCAACAGTCTACCAGAACACACACCATCGACCTTTCTCATGCACCAACCAACTAATGAAACGAGAAGCTTAGCAACAAGTACCATAAAAGATCATGCAAGTCACTGACCCATGCACTGAAATGCTCCAAAGGGAGAAAGAATGAATAAAGCAACTCAGGCAACCGCTGCAGTAGATGGGTTGCCACTTGATCTGATCCACTATGTTTTTTCAAGCGACAAAACTTGACAACGGAATTATATGATAGCATTTAACTCCAGAAAGTAATACAAGTCGTGCAACATTATGTCTAGAGGTTCATGTTTTAGGAGAGGTGAAAGCGTTCGTTCAGATGGCATACATACTGTTCGACTCATACAGCAGAAATTGTCAAGTCCATGAAGCAGCACAGTAAGCAAGCTACAGGCGTCGCCAACCATAGACATCATACACCTGATTGCAGTGGCTCCCAATGGATAAGCTGATAAATAAGAAAGACTCGACAAAAAGTAATGTCGTCGTCCTCCCCCAAGAAAACATGCTGGAACATGCTAAAGAAACGTAAGACAAGTGCTGAACTCATGAAAATTTGTTTCAACGAGCGTCAACATTTACAGGAAATACACAGCGAGTTTCAGAATCCTCTGAAAGATTTCCACATATACCTCGAGAAACATCAGGACACATGAAGTGCATCACTTAGTGCAAAAACCAATACAAGGAATTCCACTTATGTGTGTGTGCCTGCAAAACAAGGATAAATCATTCGTTATAGTCTAGAATAGACCCAATCATGAGCACAAATCGCATCATATACACCAAGAAACATAAGACAGCTTACTGTATTTGGACACTGCTAATGATTTGCTGCTTCTAACCTCTCTTCACTGCCATGAGATTTGCTTGTAAGCAGATCTCTCTGCATCCCAACCTCCCTCAGGCTCCTTCCTCTTCAGACCCCCTCCTGCCACCGCATACATTCTTACCTGCTCCTCCATGAAAGCCTGGGAGTTCGAAACTAGTTGTCTCGATGGCAAGGGCAATCGGTCATCCTTTCCTTCTCCATTTCCTGGACCTGCATTAAGATCAAGTCCCGATGTCATCCATTTCCGGCTGTTTTCGGATCCACCACTGGCACTGCCCTCTGGAAGGCCTATCGCATAAGGCCTCGGATAATTGGATAACATGCCACCAGCTGGTCCAACAAGTGGCGAAGGAATGGCAGGGAAACCCGAACCAGCTCCAGACGAAGAATCGACAAAGGTTGCTGATCCACCTGAAAATGACGTTGACGCGAGCGGAAAATTGGACCCGAAAGTGAACCCAGCATAAGGAAATGCCGTAGCAGGAGCATATGCCATGGCTGGAGATGATGAAAGCCCAGGGCCCCTGTAAACATCTCCCCCATAGGGACCACTAGCTGTACCTGGCCCCAAAATTCTTTGCCCTCCTGCAGCTGCAACAATTGGGTAAGGGTGCTCTCCTCTGTTGGTCAAGAAGGATGGTATAGCAACAGCAGGATAAGAACCACCAGGAGGAAACCACGATGATACACTTCCCAATTCAGGAGGATTCATTCTAACACTAGCCACTGCCGGTAAGAATGGCACACTACCAGTGCTTTTTGTATTTTGGTTCCTCATTACGGGATCAGCACAAACTTCATCGAGGCCCGGTCCATTATTTAGATCAAAGTCCCTTAACATATTGGCCTCCCTATTAGGAAATTCTGTTGATGCTTGTCCTATGGCAAAAAGTGGAACCTCCATCCTGTGGGAGGTGCTCACTAAGAAATGGCCACTTTCCATACCTTCGTCGACCCTATTTAGATCAAGATCAAGCCCCCCAGAGATTCGTCCGGGTGCATCAAGATTGCCCAGTGTCCCCAGCTCAGAACCCATGGACTTAGCAGAGCTCTGGGTGGCCATGTCTTCAAGACCTCTCTCATCAGGTTCATTCAGATCAATATCGAGAGGAGGACGACACTGCTTTCCCGCAGAATCAGATGGTAGCAACACTCCAGAAGTACTAAGTGGCACCTCCAGAACTTTACGTGGTTCCGCTGGCCGGAAAGCACTAGTGGCGGCTGAGCCTTTCCATCCAGGCTCACCCTTGCTCTTTAGTAAGTTTTCAGGTGGGACAAAAGGTCCTTTCGCTGGTGCAGCTACTGTAACTGGAGCAGGCAACCCAGTCAACATGGAATTTGAGAACAGAGACAGGCTGGGCAAATGACCTATAGAGGAGGGGCACACGGTTGAAATAGAGACAGAAGTCTCAACTTGGGTTCCATCATCTCCAGTGATGCCTTCATTCAAATCAAAGTCAACCTTACTAGCAAAATCTGGCACAGCTTTAACAGCCAATGAAGAGGCCTCCACGGATGATGCAAGATCCTCCTTCACATCCGCAAAAGCCCCCGAGAACCTAGAACCAGCAGGTTTTGATTGGTTCTCCATCTCTTGGGCTACACAATGTGAGGGTGGTTCTTGACTGGCTGATCCCACAGTTAAACTTTCAAGAGACTCCTTTATTTTCGTATCTTCAGCTGCACAAGCAGTACTGCAGGAGGTGGTTGCTAGTCTAACTGATTCATCAAGTTTAGACAGGTTGAGGCTGTCACATTCATGTTTATCATTCGACTCAAAGTGATTGACCCCCAGGTTATCAGGCTTGCAAGTCTTTGACCCATCAGTATTTTCTGGATATGCAACATCAGGAACACCTGATGAAATAGCATCATTATCACTTCTCTCCACAATCACAGGCATCTGAGATTGTTGCTGACAAGATTGGGTTGCAGACTCAGGTACTACTTTTGCTGTAAGGCCCGATTGAAGTTCCTCGACGGCCAGCTTTTCTAACTTGATACCTGAAGCAGCAATGTCATGATCACATCCATCTTTGTTAGCAACCACAAAGGTACATATACTGTCATCTCCAATCTTCTGACGAGCACATTCCCTAGGTTTGTTTTCATCTGCCATTGAGCTTCTTTCTTTAAGCTTGCAATCAGTAGAATTGTCCAAACCCATTATATGCTTTTCCTCGAGCGGAAGGACTCCATCATTATCCCCCTTACCCACTCCAGCTGACTTGGACACCAAAGAAATTCCATCTCTTTCTTCCTCAAGTTTAGGCTTAGGTATGGGATAAGACTCTTTGGTTTTGTGAGAACTCAAACCAGAAGCAGATTGTTCAGCCTGCTCACCGGTCAATTTATTATCCTGCAAGGAGATATCAGTTCCATTGTTTCCTGAAAAGTTGGTCCCATCCTGACACGGAACATCCCCAGTCGAGATAGAATTGACACTCTTCCCTTGCTTAATGGAGTCTGCATCTGTGGCTTCATCTAATTCAACATGACTCTGGGCCAAATCATCAGCGCTTGATAACCTTGACTTGGCCTCTGAAGATGGGTCCTCGGTTGCAGGTGATGCCCCAGGTGAGCCACTGGGAGAAATTAAGTCAGACTTGGAGATTTCTCCAGTTGCCACACTAGCAAGAAGATTCATCCCAACATCATCTTCAACAGCTGAAGGATCACTAGCTTCAGAGTATTTGACGCAACTTTCAATCAACGCAATTATAGAACTTATAGAACTTCTTGTCCTGGTTTCAGTCAAGGAAACACCCTTTTCATTTCCAGAAGATGAACACGCAGCTACTGGAGCCTCAGTATCCTTTCCAGTTACCTCAGCACTCCTGATGTGTTCTTCATCAGCTGCTGGTGATCTAACACCCCCAGCTCCTGCTGGCAATTCCTTTACATCATTGCTCAGCCATGACTCTGTATTAGCATCCATGACAATGTTAGATTGGTAAGCATCAACCCTTGGCTTCACTCTACGATCACCGTGCTCGTGTTTGTCTGAGAACCCAGGAGAGGATGCTCTGCTACCTGAAACTGATGGATCATCTAATGAACCTCCACTTGCACTTCGTGCAGGGCTTCGAGCAGGGTTAGGAAGCCGGACAATAAGCCTGTGGTTATTTCCATGATCTACAGCAGGCATATCAATCGGTTTTTCACATGTCAGCCCTGATTGTGATGATTTTTCCAATGTTGCAGCCCTGTTGAGAGAACCAGATTTACTCGGATGAGTTTCCTTCTGAACTCCAGAAATACTAGTCACAGTAACCCCATTGCTAGATCTTCGATGACGGGATGAAGCACCAGCAGCCTTAGCAGCATTAATTGACCCAGCACTTGAACTCCTAGTGTCTTCCTTCCATGAGGAACCCACTGTTTTTGCATGATCACTAGAACAAGATTGGCTATTGTTCTGAGAATGACTGGAACTACTGCTCTTCTCCTCTTTAACTGCTGTTGGTGCCATCTCTGTACCCCCACTGTGATGAGCTGCTTTGCAAAGTGAATCCTTTGAGCCAATTGCAACAGATGTTGCTTTCGGAGATACTTGTGTTGCCGAAGGTGACTTCACAATCGGATCTGAATGTCCAGCCTTACTAGACTTACATGTAGTATGAGTTACAGGGCTCTTAGAAACCATATCAGTTGGTCCAGAACGTCTGTTTCCAACATGAGAAACATCAGAAGAACCTGACTTAACTTGCCAAACAGGTTGGCCTAATCCAACAGATTTTGCATCATTGATCTTTGTTATTTCAGCATTAACTCGTTTCTTCCAGGTGTCAATAAGACTCCTAGCTTTCTTCTGGATTTCAGGATTTTTATGGCTCCGCAAGTGATTCACAGATTTACCAATATTACAAGCCTGTAGAGCATTAAGGTTCACAGGCAATTTAGCCAGTGCACGAAGAAGAGCTAAGAGAAGCTCCTCAACAGCTTTATCACTTTCTTTATGACCAGTACCATCACCAGCCTTAGACTTGTGCACCTGCTGGAGCCAATCATTCAAGACTGGTACACCCTTAAGCTGCACAAACCTGCCAAGGCAATCATAACGATCGGTGGCTGCAATCACATTTGCGACCAGTATCTGACCAGAAACATCTATTTTATTCTCAGGTCTATCAAACTGCATTAAGTTCACCAATTTCTCAACCCCTTCAGTGCTTATAAGTCCACCTTTTTCTGTTATTTTGACTAATTCTGCCTTTATCATGTTATCAGATTTACATGAATCACCATCATCTGGTTTAGAAGACCGCTCTCTCTTGATAGGCTCTGTGCCCTGATCACTCCTGTCTCTCTTCTTCAACTTCGATTGGAACGGGAGAGAAGGGCCAGTATTATGATCACTCTCTGAACTAGATTTTAACTGTGGTGTGCTTGATGGACCATTAAGTGGTTTAGGTGAACGTCCACCGGACTGAACTGCTGCATGCATTTCTAGTTGAGTTCTGCCCAAAAGCTGATCTACTTCCTCTTGTCGTTCCTGAGAAGAAAAAAGTGAACAATAAGGCGTAACAATAAGCACCTAATCTAAAATAACACCAGAGAGAAAAAAAGTTCTGATTCTTAGTAGAGATATTAAAAGCATGCAAAACTCACATTGATATAGTCTTGATCAGTCAACCACCACAAGCACTTGTTAGTAATGTCATATACCCGTCTGCATATAAATGAAGATACCCCTGCTGGAAGCTCGACACCCTTAGGTAAAAACACTACTTTACAAGGATGAAGCAATGAAGCTGCAGATATCACGTCCTTGTGGAAGGAGTAAAAAACTTCGTTTGGAGCAGCTTCAAGCAATACACCTTTGGCAAGCTTAATGTCAGCAGGTCGGTAAAGCCAGTTAACACATAACCGAAGGTGAACCTCCTTGCCTTCTGTAAACCAGCGAATTATTCCAATGAAAGGAGGTGCATTGCCGGCCTGGAAAAGAGCACAATCACCAACTCGAATTTTACGCCCATCCTGCAAAGTATAGAATATTAACAGGCTGTTGCGAAGAAAAAAGAGAATCATATTAACATGGGTTCCACAGTGCACAAAAGCATAGACTAATAGTGAAAAAAAAAACTACAAATGAACTACCACAAACAAAAGAATGGATAGTGTCTGTCACATTTTGCAACGAAAGAGTACACTAACAGTAAAACAGAACTACAAAAAGAATTACCCCAAACAAAAGTATAGACAATGTCTGTCGCACTTTTGCAACTGCCATGACCATGAAACAACAACAAGAATGATGTTTTCATTCACCTTCTCAGAAGCATCTAACAATATGGCAAAACATTATAGTTGTGTGCAACCTTCAACTATTAACAAAATGTGACATAAACTTAATGTGAATCATTGAGCATTTCTTGCAAAAAAATTACAGACATGTTGAAGTGTGATTTATTGAAGTCAGGTTAATGTATACTTTCTTAGAAGCCACATTTCAAACATGACCGAACATACATACAAAACTGTTACAAAGCATTTATGCCTTTACATGCCACAAAGGTCAAACTATACTAACTCTTACCACAGTCCCATTCCAAAGCAGCAAAGGTTACAACTACTTCTGTCGAAAACACTGACCAAAAAGACAAATGTAAGCAAGAATTGCCACTGATGCTAAGAAAGAAAATGTAGGCAGACAAATATCAGATGCAGGACTAAAGGATTATATTGACAAGCAATATTAATAATATCTTTTTATTACAATCTATAGATTTAAAGAAAGGAACTCCAGACAAATATAACTCCTGTATATTTCACTGAATCAGGATAAGCCAAAATTACAACAGAACTCCAGTGTTTCACATGAATCTAGTATTATAACTGTCCCACAAAAACGATTATAGAAAACCAATTGAGCCCAATCAAAACTGGATCTAGACCAGGAAGAGTTATAGGACCTTAAATTTGAGCCATGAAATTTGTCCATCAATGGACATAACTTCATAAGTGAAATAGCATAGGATCCGTTGGAAACCAATTTCCACATGATTGAAACAATGAAAGAAATGTGGTCACTGACCAAGCTGTTTCATGTAACTCAAAAAATAGCTAAAAATATTCTATCCTCCCGGTATCCACATTAGGCTTGACTACCTCCAGAGGAAATTTTGGTCAATAAGTATCAAAACAATAACCACAAACACCGAGAACTATCTATATATCACCAGGAAGGAATCATCCGGCTTAACAAAACCATATTTCAAAATCATTTCCAACACTAAAATACCAGATGTTCACCTCAAAGTTATGTATCAAGTTCCAAAAGAGGGCACCTACATAACATGCTTATTACGATCCACCATCAAGTGTCTCAGAGTTCATCCTTGACCAGGAAAAGGATCCTTCAGGTCGACATCAACAAACACTAAAACTTCCTTCAAAAAATAATGTCCGCTTAAATTATATCTCTCTAGGCAGGAACACGCTAAATCTATCAAAAGCCCCATCTTGTCTATTTTACAAGCAACAGGCCAAAAAACCAAGCAGACGAGCAAAAATTAATTAAAAGAATAATGTCCAGGGCTGCAAATCTAAGCAACGTAATAAATAATCAAGAAAAACGAGTAAGATATCAACAAAACCACCATAAGAACTATAAAATTGGCATAAAAAAAAATACAACGAAAATTACCGGAAGTCCCAAAAGAAAAGAATTAAACAACTAAATTATTTTGACCAATGGGAGTACAAATTTCCCCAATTTCACGCACAAAGAAGGATGAAACACACGAAAGGAGACACCTTCAGGAACGAATCGCAAGAGGACCGAGAGGAATCGGACTCCGAGGAGGGGTTCTCCGGAAAAGCTAGAGACGGTGGAGGATCTGATGACGACGATGACGCTGATGCTGCTGTACCGGGCGCAAGGACCGGCCACATGTGCCGCCGCCGTTTCCTCTCCTCACCCTCTCGCCCATGCATAGCCTTTCATCGTCCCCTCTTCGATCCCTCCGCCGACGCCACCAACCATCAATTCCTCTCCAGTCTAGCCGTCTATAATTCCACCGAATCAAACCCTAGAACAAGTAACACGCCACCGCCACACCCGCCTTCAGATCCACCGTCTGCAAGCCTCTCCACGGCGGCCTCCCGCAACAAACGAACGCGCGAAGAAAGAACCTAACCACGCTGGATCGAGCTCGAAGCTGAAGGAGAGATCGGGATTTGATCAATATGGGAGCATGACAACGTGAAGCAGGGCCTGGGGGATCGAGGGTATTTGTGGAGCGATTTGGGTCGCGGGTTTCGTGATCTGATGAAAGAGAAAGAAAAGGAAGAAGTCGATGCGATCCGGGAGAGGGATCGTGAGAAGGGGAAGAAGAAAAAGAGGGCGTGAGGGAGACGAGGGGAACGCGGCGCAGTTCACTTGGATGGCGGAGAGGGCGGCGCTAACGTGCGCCAGCGGTCGGATGCGGCCGCTTGACTTGTGTTCGGCGCTAACGTGCGCGTCCAACCATCATGTCACGGTGCGATGCGCACGAGCCTTACCCCACCTTTCCTCGGCACGCGGTGGTGCCATCGGGTCGGATCCAAATAGGATCCGTATCCAATGGACTTAATTCGCGCAGGGAACAGCGATGATGCAATTAAATCTTTTTACACGCTGTACACATGAATTAGTGTGATTTTAATTGTCTATGTGTCACGATTACAATTACCATAAGTGTATATATAATGTTAAATCGAATTATTATAAGATTTTGGATGGAACTCTCATTGATAATTCCGGGAATAATAAATACCATCTGTAATTAAATTGATGATTCATCATGACCAAATCACCCAGAAAATTCATCGTGGGAGTTAGGCCGGGGGGCCCAATTGTGTCAGCCCGAGAAGGTTTGCCGGGTGATTCGGCCTGCTAAGCCGAAGGCCATGCCATTATAGATAATTTTGATCGCTCCAAAAGGAATGGCTTATATGGGTATTTTGCTGCATTTTATTATGAAATCGAAGAATGGTAAGCCTTACCATTCTATTCACTTACCGCAAATTTTTCTTTAGAATACTCACTATACCTCCCAATCTCCATGGGTGGTAAATCTTGTTGATCCAACCTTAGTTAGGTGTCCATATCTTAATTCAAACAGTGGTATCAATCCAGCCTCCATTGATTCTTTCAGCTGTTCATCATGTTCTTCCTTTTTCTGTCACAGCATTCTGATGTTACTTGGAATCTTGATGTTCTTCCTGGATTATATCTTAGGAGAGAGACTTGGTTGTTTCAGTGTCATCTTCCTTGTACAATCATCATCAACAAAGAAGGTTTCATGGTGCTTCAGACAAGACAAGAAGCACCGTGCTACTGGCTCCAGCATCAGTGGTGGTGGCAATGGAGAATCCACACACACACACACAGCTACTCTACGTTAGAAGCTGGTGGAACAGACACATCATCCATGTCGGAGAAGGGAAGAGCTAAGAATCAAAGGCAACTCGCATGGCTTCTTCTCCTCAAGCTTCGGAGAGCTCTTCTCTTCCTTTCCTGGTCTTTCTTCACATTTGGGAAGCTCCTTTCCACAGCATAAAGGCGCGTCTTCTTCTTCAGGAGGCCCGAGAAGCTGCAAAAGACCGTAAGGCTGCTGATAATTCTCAGAGCTTTCCTCATTGTTTCCGCCATGGCGTTGCTGTTGGAAGCCTATGCGCATAAGAACGAGCTGCATATAATTCAGATTTGGGAGGTCCAAAAGCTGCTGGATCGGACTCAAAGCACAATACATCGCTCCCTCGCTCATCTGCCTCTTCAGATTCTGTGTCATCCTGTTGTTGTTTATCCAATCCATCCATCGAATCTTACTCGTTAGATTTCCTATTTCAGTTCTTACACTACAATGTCAAGTATCAATTTATTCATGAAGTAAACGTTGAAAGAAATTTTTTCTTTACAAAATTGAATAAACATGCTAACGAAGTTGATTTCTTTGGCTAAATTCAAGCATTGTTTGGATTTGATCAATTTGCATAGAGTTCTTAGTTTAATGTCGTGTGGAGCATTTTTGCCTGAAAAGAGGATGAAATTTGTTAATTGAACCTATATTAAAGGGCATATTCTAGCACCACCCCCGGTGGCAACAATTGGTAGCCATGTCTATGCCCATGTAGAGCTTCGGAATTTACATAATATGCACATGATGATGATCTGACATCTCGGAATCGTTCAAGGCAGCAAATCATGCCCATGTCACTCAAGACGGTACAGGACAACATTGCACAACACACAGTCGCTCGAGAACTCACAGAGCAATATCACATGATATGAGACTATGCTGGTCAGCCAGCGCTATGTGGAGTCCATGGTCCAATTATAGCACCACCCCCGGTGGTAACAATTAGTAGCCACGTCTATGCCCATGTAGAGCTTCGGAATTTACATAATATGCATATGATGATGATCTGACATCTCGGAACCGTTCAAGGCAGCAAATCATGCCCATGTCACTCAAGACGGTACAGGATAATATTGCACAACACACAGTCACTCGAGAACTCACAGAGCAATATCACATGATATGAGACCATGCTGGTCAACCAGCGCTATGCGGAGTACATGGTCCAATTGCACGAAGCATTGATAATCATTAATAAACCACATATGGCTCACCCTCGATTACATGTATAAAAGTCGATCTCTGGCTAGTGTCAAGGGTCTGACTTTGAACATAACCCCCTCAAATATTGACTTGACCTTAAGAGGGGTGGGTCGAGTCAGAAAGACACCGGGCCGACTTCGATCTGTGTGTAGGAACTCAGCTCTATCCTAGATCGATTCATCGGATACCTCCTAAACCCATTCTAACACTAATCTCTTTCATCCGAGAAGCCACATGGGTGACCTTGCGCACTCGAATCTAATCGAGCCATACTGACATCTTAGCCATGACATAAAGCTGCAAAACACGACACTAATTTTGAATCAAAATTTATGAAGATTCGACTCAAAATTGGAGTCAAATTTAAGTTATTGATCGTGCAACATTCCTCTCCACACAACCACCACCATCCCTCGTGTGCCTGTTGTCCTCGTGCACCGTCGCACGCAGGTCATGCTTCATGCTGCCGCCCATGATGCTCCCCGTAGTCTTCATCGTCCCATGGGCTTGTAAGATTACTTGATCCTTTATAATTACATAAGATATATAATGAGATTAATTAGATTGTAATGATAAATATTAGCTAATATTAAATTAAGTCTATATTATATTAGGATACCTTAGGGGATGCCTTTGATGGAATCAATTTCCTAATAATCTATCCTAGACCCTTTGGTCTCACCTATAAATAGACATGACATCCTCTGAAACCTAATATAAGAAATGAAAAAAAAATGAAATATTGCATATAGTATAGAGTTGAGGGATAATGGCTATTGTCTCAATCCTCCTAATCCATCAATCTTAGTGGTTCTTCTCATTGCAGATCGACATTACAGTGATATTCAGATTTAAAAGATAATATTTTTTAGAAATGTACGTGTCTTATAGATAGATCTAATATTATTATAGATAGATCTAATATTATTTTATTTTAATATTAAGATAAAATTTTTTCACCTAACAGATTATATTATTACAATTTTTACATGATTACAATTTTTATATTATTCAGGCTCACAGTCGCTCACGACAATGGCCGGTTTGCTGCTCGCCATAGACCGCCCACGGGCAACCAAACCTCTCCGCTTGTTGGCAAAGAACCCTCCACCTTCCCTTGATTCCATAAATGAAGCTTTGGGTGGGGGAGTAATAAAAGATGGAGAGAAGGAAGGGTGAGAAGAACATAGAAGTGAGAAAGGAGAAGTGGGGAGGAAGACGTGAGAAGGAGAGAAGGAAGACATGAAACGGCAATGTTAAGTTCCACTTCTCTACCCAAATCTGACCAAAGTTTCTCGTCTTCCTCGTCTCCAAATTGCAATCGTCGATCTTTGTCATCGGGCAGCCACTGTGCTCTCGATTGCATCCCGGAAGAAGAGGAAGTTGACTGGTCAACAAGTCAACTTTGGTTAGTTGGGGTAATTTTATAATTTTCTTATTTTGTTTGATATCCCTACTTTTAGATCCGTGCAAAGACACTATTATAATGATCATCATGAAATGAAAGAAATGCTTGCATCCTACAAGGAGATGTTTTTGGTGTTGCATTGAAAGAGGCATCGTTGACCTTGACGTTGACATTGGTCATCGTTGACCTTCTTAGACCGAAGCTACTAAAAAAAATTCCAGCAGCTTTGGCTCAGGCAAGAGTAAGGGGTATCTGAAAAATAGATATCTGTAAGTTTGGATGAATTCAAATATCTATGCAAGCTTTGAAATCATGGATAAGCATGTGATGGTGCCCCCTCTGTCTCTTTTGGTGAGTGAGGAGGAAGTTTTCCTTGGACATGAAAGTTTATTCTGGGTATTGGATGCTCATCAACATGAGTCAAAAGTAGCACAGAATAAATGTGTGCATTGTCACTGAAACTTGAAAAGTATGGGTCAGATTTGGGGCCAGATGAGAGCCATGAATAGGGAGTATTATGTTCCTTAATATCCAACCAACGAATAGATTTATGTCAGTGATTCTTGTCTTCTCCCCAACTATATATCTAAAAGAACAAAAAAAAAAAAATTATTTGAATTGGATTTTGAAACACACAAAAAGATCAGAGAGATCCTTTGTGTCCCAGGTTATATATATATATAATATGATTGTAGCCTCCTAATTTGGTCAAATATGAAAAAGTTCTAGCCAACCAAACATTGTCTTATGTCTTATTTATAGATGATTTGTGCACCTTTTTTGCTTATTTTTTTTAGATGATTAGTGTTTTCAACATAAGACACAATCTATGTTTGTCCCGAACTCGGAAGGAAAATAGTGAAGGATTGTGTTAGACCACTGGTGATCAATAGAAAATTATGTGTTTATCATGAAAATGCAGCTTAAGGATGGTTGTTTTTATTGTTAAAATGCATTCGTTCATGCATTTTTTGAGTGTTTTCAGTACAAAGTTTTTACAATGATAAGAATACTTGGCCAAGAGTGATGATGTGATTCTTCTATTCTGCTGAGTGGTCCATCTTCTTGGCAAGGTGGAGAACACAGTGTTGTATACAACCAGATTTCTTTTGTCGTCAAGCATATGCATACAAAACACAGCCATCCACAAAGTTGAATTATTTGCATGGTATATTTTCCTGTAGAGGAAAAGCTTAATGGATGGAGTACTGTTGTGTTAGAAATCTTTACAGAAAAAAAAAGAGTAGTAGAAATTTAGGACTGCATGGTGGATGAACAAAAGGTTGAATGGATGGAGCCCCTTCCCTTTCAATCACATGCATTCAAGCAAAGAACATATCGAGCATATATGGTTGGGGGAGAAGACAGAAGAATCCAAAGGTCATGCTGCTAAGCAAAGAACATATGGGCATGAACAGTTGATAGAGAAAACCAGCAGGTACGAAGATTATTCTTCAAAATGAAAGGGACTGCTTTTCTACCCTGTCCCTGTTCTTTTTGACACTTTTTAACCTGCAAATTTGTCTGTTCCTCGATGATTTGAGTTGTGGCTGGTGACAGCCAGCCATCAGAGAAGGGGAAATGTCTTGATCCTAACTTTTTCTACATAAACATATTTACTAATTTGAAGAGATACTTTCAAGCAATTTCCTCTTCCTTGGTTTCTTTCAAATGCCATGTTCTTAGTTTCTTGCCAAAATAAATGTCCCTTTGAAGGTATCAAATACCTTTGCTAAAGCTGGAAATATGCATATAGTTATCAGTGTCTCGATCGTATATTGATAGATTTCAAACTCGTTACACCGGAAGGGACATCCATTATGTTGCTAATGCATTGTGGTTGTGTGTGGAGATGCTGCATATTAATCTTGCAGTGCAAGTACGAAAAAGTTGAAGTCACATTTGCAGGGGTTGTATGGGAGGATGTGCAGTTTCCTATTTGTCCTGTGAACACTTACCATTTTGCTTCACCAGATTTGAAGATTTTAACAGATGAATAAAATAGTGATTCTTATAAATTTTTATCTGAATCCGATTCTAAATTTTGACTTTAGATCAAATTTCGATTTAGATTCTTGAAAGCAGACTAAACAACCAGTTTCGAGTGTGGCAGAAATCCAATTTTTTGCACCGCTCTGAGGCCAAGACTCTGTTGGAAGCATCGAAGCGTGGAGACCACCTCGCTCTGTAATGGAGGGCAGCAATTCTAATATTTTCCTTCGCTTTTCTTTATTTTGGAATCTTTTTCTTCACTTTTGGTAGTTCCTTTTTCTTTATTTCACCTATTTAATATTATCTCTCTTTTGGCTTCTGCCATTCTTCCTGTCTTCCTTTCGAGGAGTGTGGAGACCGGAGAGTGTGAAGAGGTGGCAGTGTTCCGCTCGCCGCTGAAGAAGACAGCTAGGCAGGAAATGGGTTGAGAAGGCATGAAGAGGTGAACACCAAGGAAACAAGAAATAAAAAGCGGAGTTTGCAGAAGATTCGCCTGAGCACCGAGGAGAGAGAAAGCGAGGGAGGGGCAAGGGGACATTTTGATGTGCTTGCGTGCTTTTTTAGCCATCTGGGGAACGCTTCATGACTCCTTTCCCAGTCTTTCGTTCCACCGCTGGTGGAGAGTCGCGCCGTCTGCTACTTCTTCCCTCTCTTCTCTTTTTCTTGTAGAATCTTCTGGTGGGACTGCGACTGCTGTTCTTCGCCTTTTGGCTGGTGCAAGATTGGATCTTGACGCTTAAATCCTTTAGATCTTGAAGTTTGCTGAGAAATCTTTTGAGAGAGGTTGCTTCTTTTGGCTGCGGTGTGAATGTGCGTTGGGGGAGTGAGGTTTAAGCCGTTTGTAGCGTTCTTGTAGTGGGTTTTGGAGGAAGGATCGAAGGGAGAAGAGGAGAGACATGGCCGGACCAGCGCCGCCGCCGAAGCAGGAGGAGTTGGTGCCGCACCCGGTGAAGGACCAGTTGCCCAGTGTTTCCTTCTGCATCACTAGCCCTCCTCCTTGGCGTAAGTCGTTCACATTTCTTTCTTATTTTTTCTCGTCTTATGTTGACCTTTAGTTTTTTATCCCGTGCTTCGATGCTATTTTCCCCTACCATTTTGATGCTTGTTTTGGCCACCGCTCTTGTGGCTGTCTTAAATCATTTTTGTAACTTCTATTAGCAGGTTCTGTTCTGTTGTTCACTATTCTTCAATTTATCCCTAGTCTTCTCTGATTTTTCCATGTTCTATAAGATCCTTTGTTCTTGTGTCGTGAGTGAACTGTTTAAATTTTCTCACAAAAGATTCCGTGATGATCCTTTTTTCCCATTCAATGTGCAAAAGCTTAATTTTGGATCATCTGTCTCTGCTTTCATCCTTGTTGTTTTTGCTTATAGTTCATAATTCCTGCCATGAATCCCAAAAAAAAAAAAAACCGAAAACTTTAATTTTGTTCCTGCAACTGTGCTGACTGTCTCCTACTTGCAATTTGGTGCATGATCTTTCTTCTCTTATCCTGAATAAAAATGATCCAATGTAAGAATAGTTACCTGATCTTCATTTTGTTCTATTGATGCAGCTGAAGCTATTCTTCTTGGTTTCCAACATTACCTGGTCGTTCTGGGAACCACTGTTCTCATCCCCACTGCGCTTGTTCCTCAGATGGGGGGAGGAAATGTGAGACTTTACACACAGAAAGAAGAATCTGCATTTTACAATTGGTGCCTAATTTGATTTTGCTTATGTCAACATCTGACCCTCTTTGCCCTGTTCTAGGACGAGAAAGCCAGGGTGGTCCAGACATTGCTGTTTCTGGCTGGTATTAACACTCTTCTCCAAACCTACTTCGGTACTTGCTTGCCAGCCGTGATGGGAGGGTCGTATACTTTCGTAGCTCCTACCATATCAATCATCTTAGCTGGGCGTTACAGCAATATCGTGGATCCTCATGAGGTTGCTACAAGACCTTGATTGTATTGACACTATTGCGTTCATTCTTCTAGAAGTTAAATTTTTTTATTTATTTTCATGCAGAAATTCCTGCATATCATGCGTGGGACACAGGGTGCACTAATTGTCGCTTCGACGCTTCAAATTATTATTGGTTTCAGCGGTCTTTGGCGTAATGTGATGAGGTCAGTATACTAGTATTCATTTCCAGTGGTATCATGTGACTTTATTCAAAGTGCTGTTATCCCCCATCCTTTTGAATTGTGTTTAGATATTTAAGTCCCCTGTCAGCAGTTCCTCTGGTTGCACTAGCTGGATTTGGACTCTATGAGCTTGGATTTCCTGGGGTAATAATTTACTTTGTAGTATATGTTCATATCCTATTAATGCCACATTCCTAAGGAATCTTATGATGAGCATGGTTTTCTTTTATTAGATTAATGATCCTTCCAATAAATGCTCTCTCTTAATTTTCACTACTAACCTAATTTTTGATGGCTATGCAGGTTGCCAAATGTGTTGAGGTTGGCCTACCAGTGATTATCCTGTTAGTGACATTTTCACAGGTGATACAGTCTGAAGAATGACCATTGCAACCAATGCATAACTCATTCATTTGTTCTGTTCAAATACATCCACATCATTCACAGTTATACATTACTTAAAGGAATCATGTTTGCTTGCTTTTATGTCTTCAGTATGTTCCTCATGCTATACATTCGGAGAGGTCCGTATTTGATAGATTTGGTGTCATATTTTCAATTACAATTGTGTGGCTATATGCATACCTGCTTACAGTTGGTGGGGCATACAGGCATGCCCCACCGAAGACACAATTGCATTGTCGTACTGATCGTTCCGGACTTGTTGGTGGGGCTCCCTGGTAAGCTTCCATTTCCTTCTTTTTCAAATTTATACCGAATGCTAGTAATATTATAATGACATAAAAATTTGCCCATAGTGACTGGACTTTTATCTTTTGTTGTCTGTAATTTTACTTCCATTCTCAGGATAAGAGTTCCATATCCCTTTCAATGGGGAGCACCAACTTTTGATGCTGGTGAAGCTTTTGCAATGATGGCAGCTTCATTTGTGGCCCTTGTAGAGGTAGGAACACATTTCTCTTACTGTTTACAACTGTGGAGTTGGCTGATTACCTTTTGTAACATGTCTGTAATGGTACAGTCTACTGGCACTTTTACGGCAGTTGCGAGGTATGCAAGTGCTACACCAGTGCCTCCTTCAGTTCTCAGTCGAGGCATTGGTTGGCAGGTGGGAGTTTCATCTCTGTTTCCTTTGAAGTAGCAGAAGATTTATTTTTCCTTTTCTTTTGGGTTTCTGGAAATCATAACCATTTACTACTTCAGGGTATTGCTATCTTGTTGGATGGATTATTTGGAACAGCAAATGGTACATCAGTGTCAGTGTAAGGATTGTGTCGAGCATCTAACTTTTATAGCATGCTCTAATGAGGGTTGAGAAAAATGTTTCCGTTGTTCTAGAGCTCTAAATTTCATGTGCAGTGAAAATGCTGGTTTGCTGGCTTTGACACGTGTTGGCAGCCGGAGAGTTGTGCAAATATCTGCAGGATTCATGATTTTCTTTTCCATTCTTGGTAAGCTGTTCACATTCTAGAGCTTCTGTCTGCAGTGATACACGTACTCTTAGATGAATCTGTTGCCACACAAAGTTTATACATAACAAAAGCAGTTAGATGTCGGATGTCTTGTTTGTCGTACCAAAATCCATGAATGTGAAGCTGATAGTGGCCAGCATATCTTCTTGGAATATGGTTCTATATGATGGGCTGAACGGTTGGATATGGAGTGACCTAGTAGTAGGTACGTACAGCTGGAAATATAATGAGTTATTGTCAACACTTAATACTATGAAGTTGTAGAAATTGGATATCGGCATTGAAGTTTCGTAAAGTGGATCAGATCAAAGTGAAGAGGACCGACATCTGTCAGTAGTCCATTATTTTTCTCATTTCACCTGTCCAAAAAGAAATCTAATACCATATGAATCTTGATTATGAAGATCTAAATAGGATGAATTAGCATAGTGGGTCTGGTTACTATACTATTTTGTGAAGGAAAAATAAAGTTTGATGTTTTTAATTGTTACTGTTTATCCATCATCACTCTACTTGATATCATCATGCGAATACATAGATAGGTTCCTATGTCGAAAAGCATATTTCTCCTTTTTATATCTATTGTAATGGGTTGTGTCACCACCTCTTCATCTGTTTTGGTAGCATAATGACCAAATCACAAGTCAGGCCCTCTCTAATCAGTACATGCTCTTTTCTCGTTCACCCTCCATGAACGTGGCCTTGTGGATAAATTCCTCTCTGCTCTTGCTCCCTCTTGCTGTATGTTCTCTCCCTTCTCTCCTTAATGCCCAAATAACCCTTCCTGCCACCGATAACTTCCAGCATTGCAGCACCTATCAATCACTTTAGAGAAGTTGCATCATGAAGTAAATTGCACACTGTACTTAAAGGTTTTTGATCTCTTAAAATTGCCTCACAGAATGGCACTAGAGATTAAATATGTTTTATCATGAGCCATAATGAATTGGACGAAATGATGCAGGAATGCAATCAGTTGTTTAAATGGTTCCATTACCAATTTGACTGATCATCCTTTCTTGGATCAACTAATCATTTTCTATGTGGTAGGGAAATTTGGAGCAGTTTTTGCGTCCATTCCTGCACCAATTTTTGCGGCTCTTTACTGTCTTCTTTTCGCATATGTTGGTATGTACGATGTAACAAAATCATCTACTTATCAAGCATTTTTAGATGTTCTTGGGATTCATGGTGTAATGTATCTGCAGGTGCTGGTGGTCTAAGTTTCCTTCAGTTCTGCAATCTTAACAGCTTCCGTACCAAATTCATCCTAGGATTCTCTGTTTTCATGGGGTTGTCAGTTCCGCAGTACTTCAATGAATACACTTCTGTTGCCGGATATGGTCCAGTCCACACCGGAGCAAGATGGGTACACATTATTATAGTTCACATCTAGCACTCATTGTATTTTCATTCGTAAAATTCCGTCGCCATTATATTGATAATTTTTTCTTTTCTCTAGTTCAACGATATCATTAATGTGATATTCTCTTCGAAGCCATTTGTCGCGGGGTTTGTGGCATTTTTCTTGGACAATAGTCTCCATAGGCATGACAGTGCTGTAAGAAAGGACAGGGGCCTTCATTGGTGGCACAAGTTCCGATCCTACAAGGGCGATCCGAGAAGTGAGGAATTCTACCGGCTGCCACTAAATCTCAATAAGTTCTTTCCAGCAGATTAAGCTCTATAGATGCGACAACATTTGGAGTGCATCTCACTTTGTCCTTTTAGAGAGTTCTTGGATCATCTTGTAGTGGATCTCTCTTTGTCTCTCGGCCCAAGAGAAACCTTAAACTATTAATGTGTTCCGATGAATTTGTCTTTTAAAAGTTTTCCTTAAATACATGTTTGACTTGTATATGTCATAGTCGATATTAATCACTCTAATGTAGGATATTACTACCTTATTTGAAGTATCACCTTCAGTAGTAATTTTTGGCTAATAGGTCTCTTGGTGCTCCATCACATTGCATCGAGCTTATAATGTTTTTGTTCTTGTCCATTTTATTTTTTAGGTACTGTGTGCTATTGGCTGTTGCCTTTCAACACAGCAAAAACTTGATATTTCTGTTGGAACATTCACATGCAAATAGTCATTAAAGGTCCAATTTTCCTTTGAAAATTATGCAAAATATTTTCTGTTCTTGTTCTGACATCCATAAAAGTTATCTTTGGTTTGCAGGGTATGTATGTATGAGACTTTACCTTGCATGAAAGTTTCTTTGGTTCTGGCATTTGTTGTCTACATACCTGAGAGTCTGAACTATGTTCCCGAGTGAACAAAGTTCTCTTTCCTGATTGTTTAATTTTCCTTTTCCTTGTTATTAGGTTTGCGATACCATTCGATACGGTTCAATATGGATGCGGACCAGGTAAATCCGACACACAAGATAAACTATTCGATACAGGTTTGTACCATCCGGTATTCTGGTTCTGTACTGCTACGGTTCTCTTTGATCTGTATCGGCTATTATAGGATTTATTACCAAATAAATATGTCTTTATTTTTTTAAAAAACTTGGTATTATACATCGGCAAACCGGTGCATGCTACGCCAGTGTGGTTCAGGACTGATATGAGTCTAGTTTACCAAATTAAAAGTATTATCTTAATGTAAGGATCTGTTATCTCTGATGACTAAATTAATGTCTGATATGCTGAAATCTGGGCTTGTGTGACAGTGTCGGATAGATTTGAGATAGACATTTCTGTTCTTCAAAGGAGATGTAATGGAAAAATTGAGCCAAACATACTTCTCCTGAGGAATCAAATCCATGAGTATTGTTTTTGGCTAGATGTGATTGCTTATATTTTTTTTCATCAGATTTGAGTATTGTTCTTTCTGAAGCCTCAAACTGTTGATTCTAAGATCACTTGTTTGCTGTGATTGGGGTAGAGATCAAAACTTTCTTGAGCATTATAATGAACCAAGTTCATGGAATCCTCTCCAGCCTCTGTTGTTTTCTTGAGCTCAAAACTTGGATGCTGAGATCAAAACCTTTTTCCCTTGTTTTGCATATTCTATCTAATTCCTTTGGTCCAAAAAACTCAGACCATCAACCTTTGTTGGATCAATGATCTTTAGAAAGAAAAATTTAAGAGCCCTAATCTTTGTTGGCGTTGATTCCCATGATCGTTTGCACTATGGTCTCAAAAAAGTACGCGAATCTGGATTGCCCATTAACGGGGAGATCTAGTGTTAGATTAGCAACAGAATCCATGACGTGAAATCATGATTGCGATCGATTTTTTTTTTCGTTGCTTGTTATAAAAACCCAGACCAAATCGATCGATCCCACTAAAAAAAAGGGAATCGAACCCTCAGTCGATTTGGTTCGCTAATTTGATCCTTTTTTTTTTCTTGAAAAGATTAGAATGTTCTTAATTTTTTTATTTAGCATCAAATATTTATTTATTAATTCATCTGTAGAAGTTGTCTTGACATCCTCCAAATCTGCATCTGAATAAAAAAGATAATACATGACAGATTACTCTGCAAACTGCAATTAACTTGTAAATGTTGACATCCACTGAACATACAAACCCCTGTGAATGTTGTTCTGTGCAGAGATAAAATTTGACAACTTCAAGATGGACATACACACACCCTCTCTCTCTCTCTCTCTCTCTCTCTCTCTCTCCAGAATCTTGAAGAACTTGGGAAGAACTGCTGCTCTTTACATGCATGAGTAGTTCAGATTTTTGAGCAAGTCCATCTCCCTCATGAATTTGATTTGAGGAGGATATGATTGTTGACTCTGGACATCATCAGGGTGTATTATTTTCTGATAGAGAAAAAAAATCCTGCCTGACTTTGTTGTAGTCATGCATCCTGCTAAATCAACATTACTTGCAAGTTAAGCTTGAGAAGATGAAGATTGCATGGATGAGTCTGATCTAAAAAGCACCTTAAAATGACTTGTCACCAATGGAACCTATGAGCAGATCCGAGCTGGTTAATTTGCAGTGTTTGAGCACTCCTGTGGTAGGAGTGGTAGTCCTCTTGATGAGTGCTATTGGGACAGTGGTCCTCCAATACTTTTCATGAAGCAACTCCCAATCATGATCACTTGCTTGGCACTGGAATTCCATATGATGAACCTGATCTGTCAAACAAACAAATGTGTGGAATCGTTGTCAGTGGCCCAACCATTTGACTAACAAAGATTGGATTAGATTAAGCAAATAAATCAGAATTCAATGATGGTCACAATCTCAAATGACATTGACAGTTGCTAATGATAATGATGTCATCTAATTTTATCGGTTAGTATTCACGGTTTGGCGATGAACAGCTGAGAAATAAAATGGTCAGATAGAAGCCTACTATATATGCAAAATAACATCAACTCGGATGGTTAAGAACAAAGTCTTAGTATGAATCCCAACTTTTTTTTCTCTTTTTTTGCAAAAGGAAATTTATTAGAACTTCTAGGTTCTACAAAAGGATTGTAGGAGGTCATTGCTCTTAATTAAAGATGACGGAATCCACCCACGGATGGAAGATCTTACAGTCTAGCTCTACGAGCAGCCAAATTTGCTGCGTCATTATGTTCATGATAGCAATGCAAGACTATGTAAGAAGTTAACTAGTTCAATAAAGTAGAATTATCGCAGGTAATCAGGTGTATGTTTCATGGAGAGCATTTGTTCATAGTATTGCACAGTGTAGAGGAGCCAGTTTCTATCTTTCTATCTGTACATTGAAGAAGCCATAAGCTATAGCAGTATGAAGGCTAACTTTAATGGTAAGAGCTTTTCCAGGTGTTTTGTCTTGAATAAAATGTTGACTAGAAATCACACAAGTACCATGAAAGCAAGGCCTTCCTCCTACAACAAAGAGGAGAGCTGTCAGTGTTGAGTTCAATCCATCCGGCGGCTTTTGCCATTGCAACCAAAGTATATTACTCATCATTTCATCAAGAAGGGTAGATCTAGCATAGTAGCTAGTGAAAGGCAATAGCTTGATACCAAGTGGAAGTAATCTTAGTTACTGTTTGTTCCTGTAAAACAAGATAAATTTTGTGCATAACAAATAAACCACAATTAGTTTGTAATGATAGCTTGAAGCAACATCCCAAATAAATCTCAACTTCGACTTGATACCAGTGATCAAACATCTTCTACGTTTATGTTTTGTGGACTCTTAGCTTACAGAAAATGAAATGTCCAGGTAACCTTAGTTACTGTTCATTGAAAAAAAGAAGAAGAAGATGAATTTTACATATTCCAAATAAATCACAATTGATTTATAATGGTAGCTTGAAGCAACATTCCAAATAAATCTTTAACTTCATCTTGATACCAATGATCAAACATCTTCTACATTTATGTTTGTGGACTATTAGGTTACAGAAAATGAAATGGCCCCCTGAAGTATGAAAAGAGACTTTAGCCTTATCTAATGTGATCCTGGCAGGACAGAGAGGCTCCCAGATCACTCACAATAATGTCAATAAATAAGACCTGTTTATGGGATTGATTTGAGAGGTTGACAAGCTAATCTACTTGTACATCTACATCTCGGTGTGTGCTTGCAGTTAGGTTTCTTTCAATTCTTGTCATATTCATAGATGAGCATGTGGTGGGGACTCAAGTGGTGAAGGGAAGGGAAATTGACTTGTCAACCAGAACAGTGAATGAATGGTATTCCTGTCTGTGGTCCAACTATTCAAACTTGTGGTTAGATTATGCAAACAAAATCGGAAGCTAATGAGATTGATCTTTTACCCACTGAAACATCCAACTTTCAGAGAAAGTTTTTCCCATTGGCATTCACAGATCCAACTTCTGCACTGGAGACCTTATGGTGGCAGCTGCAAGCCTTCAATAATGGAGCTTGAAGTGCACAAAAGGTGCCACTACTTGCAGAAATGAATGCATCATGAATCATGACTCATGTCTCAGTCAAAGAAAACAAGAAAAAGGAGGAGAGGAAAGAGAGAGGACTGTAGATAAGCATTACTTATTTCAGAACATGAAGGCCTCATATTGGGACCATCACAAGAAATCATATATGAGAACCTGGCACAGTTGGTACTTGTGCTGCATTTGTACAGAGTAATCAGATCAAGTTGGTCCAATACCATGTAATCAGAAGGTTTTTTTTTTTTTTTTGCTTACTGACACTCCAAGTTTGCCCTTTCTAAAACATTGATGCCCTGTTCTCATGCTCACATTCTTTACTTCTTTGCTGTTGGCTCTTGGAGAGAGTGCAACTGTGTGCAGAACATAACAAACTGACTCTAGCACAAATCATAGACAACTTACAGACACTATTTTTTCAAGGATATCTCATGTCCCCTAATGAGACAAAGATTTATTTCTAAACCCTAAGATTCATATGTGATTCAAATCAGTGACAAACCTAATCCAATTAATCAAAGAGCAAAAACCCTGATCACAAATGTGAACACAACACATGAGGTCTCTGCAGATTAAGATCTGAAATTTAAACATCCTGATTCGATGGCATCAGATTAAGTGTTGAATCAGAAATCAGAAGTGGACCCAAGCATGATCTGAATTATATTCTTTTCAACTTTGGAGGATACAAGGAACAAGATGACACTGGCACCTGACTGCATTCTCCCAACCAGACAATTATGACAAAAGGGGTCCAAAAAGACCTACCACTTGCTTGTAGTTAAGCAAACCAGCTACAAAACTGCATAGGATATCCCAATCCTGCTTGCTAGACTAATTATTTGAACTTTGTGGTAGAGATGAGCACCCCAGGTAATCATCATTTCTTGGCTTATGTCTGAAAAAATGAGATTGGACTATGTGAGAACTCCAACACTTCACATGGCCTCTTGATGGCATTTAATGGGTATGTGGACCAGATGTAAGGACCTTGACACTGGGGAGGACTGTTTTGAAGGAAGAGAGAACCTACATAACTTGCATCAGTTCAACAAGCCAGTATTGGGAGACATAGGCTTGCATGGTCCCTATTCTGATACACAATACAAAGAAGGAAAATACAGAGGCTTCAAGTGCAAGGAGGAATACCTCAGGCCATCACACAACCACCATCAGATTAAAATTAGGTGGTGGTGGTGGTGGTGGTGGTGGTTGATGACACATCCTCGAGTTTTTTTTACATATTCTGTACTTTTGTTTAAAGAAACTTGGCAGGTTGATGTGCTAAAAAAATATATTTATGTTGGCTGTACAAACTAGCTTCTTTAAACTTTATTTTGATGTCCATAATCTAAATCTTCTAAAGACTAACATGAGAACTTGCTACTGACATTTATGTCTGTAGTCTTTCTATAACTATAATAATGGAGATTAAACAAATTTAGATTCTCCTGATAAATCAATCAAGCATAGGTGCAAGTGGTGCACTATTTTGGAACATTGGAGTGTAATCACTGCTTTCATGCCACAATGTTGGGCAACCATGGACCCAAAAAAAAAAAAAGAACTAAAGCCGATGTGATGCACACCCAAAACAAGGTGGTTGTCTTTGAACATATTTTTTTTTCTCAGCAACAACAGGCTGAAACTTGGAAGAGAAAATGTGATGGGTCAACCATCAATTTACCATTACCCTTCCACCGATAGATTTGTTGTCATCTCCTTGGGCTTGGTTTGTTGCTGATTGGTTTTTAAGGCATATAAGAACTTATTATTGATTAAAGCCTACACAAGAAATCTGATACAATAGAACTGGTTCCATCTTTAATGCTTCCATGCCCTACCACCTACCTACAAATGGACAGATTTGGATGCAACATGCAACTCCAAGACAGCTAAAGAAAGGTCATATATCAGCTGAGGAGTCACCCAAATACTGAACTCACAGATCAATTTGAACAAACAGGAAACCTGCACTATGAACATGGGGCTCAATTAGCCTCTGAGCTCATCCACATCTCTTGCCAAACTCCATGATATGAAGTCCATAGGCATGCAATACTGCTAATACAATGTAAGAGGGCAAGTAGTAGTACTGACTTGTTGTTTACCTGATGCTGCGCGAGGTAACAGTGGGGCCATGATCACAGAATGGGACTAGCTTTTGTCCCAAAGACACCCATTCCATGCGCTGGTGGAAAGGAAAAGGCAACGAGGTTACTTCTCCATCAATGATTCAGTCTCTTATCTTCTCTTTGGTTGTGTGGCCCTTCGCACCCCCACACTCACATGACAAGAAGAATCTCATCCCCCCTGGCTGCTGCTGCTGCTGACTGCATGCAGTAGATGATGGCTACTTCCCTCATCCTCATCCATGGCCTGCAAGGTAAACCATGTCTACCATGATCTTTACCTCCCCCAGCACCCACTGCAATCTTGCCACGTGGAGAGTAGCCCATCAACCATGGATTGGCTCATCTCTGTCTCTCTCTCTCTCTCTTTCGCTACATTATAGCGACACACTGAGGGCAGGATCCACAGTACAATATCATCACGGCGTTCTGAGTCCTGCCTCACCTTCATCCCATTGAAGAAGGCAACTGCACTTGCTTGAAGGCTGCTTTCTTCTCTTCAACATCCCTTCCCCAACAAACGAGGGGGAGAGAGAGAGAGAGAGAGATGGGGAATTGCCAAGCGTCGGAGGCGGCGACGGCGGTGATTCAGCACCCGGGAGGAAGGGTGGAGAGGCTGTACTGGCCGACGAGCGCGGCGGACGTGATGAAGAGCAACCCAGGCTACTACGTGGCCCTCGTCACCCTCTACGTCTCGGAGGAGAAGCAGGAAGGCGGCGGCGGCACCGTCCGGATCACCCGCGTGAGGCTGCTGAAGCCCAAGGACATGCTCCTACTCGGCCAAGTCTACCGGCTGATCACCTCCCAAGGTTCTTCCCCTGTTCCCGTCTGTACCTCCGTCGAGAACCCGCAATCCTCCGTCTAACAGTGAGCTCTTTCTGATGCTTGGTCAGAGGTCACAAAGGCTCTGAGCCAAAGGAAGAACGAGAAGCTCAAGAAGAGCCAGGCTGAACTGATCAGGAAACAGCAACAGGGGCAGCAGCAGCAGCAGCAGCAGAGAAGAAACGATCAAGGTCGCGATGCTGTTCCACAGGAAACGCAGGAGGTTTCAGAAGACGCACATCAGGTACATTCTATCTGCCTCGGCTCAGCAGTAATCCTTTCACAAGAATGATTGAAAGAGACAAGAAGCAAAGAGAGTTTAGTAGGATTAAGCAATTAACAGTGTCGCTGCTCTTTGGTGTTCCTGCGACGATTCAGCCTTTAACAAAACAGGAGAGGGATCGGCCAAAGAGCAGCACGCAGACGGCAACCAGAGGCCGACATTGGCGGCCTTCGCTTGGGAGCATCTCGGAAGTCGGAAGCTAATTCTGCAGCTGTCTCCCCCTGCTGCTGCTTTCACCACAGAAAGACTAGTATTAACGTGCTTCACGGTCTCATGTCTCAGCCATGGGATGAAGCTTCATCTGGTTAGTGTGTTCCTGTTTATGAGAAGCATTTCATGGAAAAGAAGAATTGGATTGTTTCTGTGAGAGAAAGTTCAGAGAGTCCCTGTAAAGATAAACACTCTTGAATAACACAGTCTTCATGGTGTGCTCATCACCAGTGTTCAGAAACAAGAGTGCATGTCTCATCATAATCTTGACCTTGCGAAACATCAATTGCAACACCTTTCTTTCCATGTTCATGATCAAACTTTTGTATCTATGGATTTCAAACTGGTGGAATTTGAGAAGACAGGAGGGATAAGCATTAATGTCTGTATCATGAACTGTGTATCACACACCAAATCATATCGAGAAGCATTGACCATGCAACAGTACACTAACCACTGGGATGTCTCAACAAAGACATCACATGAAGAGTTGGCATTGTTGGTTTATAGAGTTCCATGAAGTGTTTTCTTCCTTAAGAGCAAGTAATATATTGGTGAAGGATTCCACCAACAGTGTCCGAGATCCTTCTTGCTCCTTGTCTAAGAAGCTGCTGTGTGTTCAGATCACAGAGCACCAAAAGATGCTGCTAAGATTTCGATGCTGTGGAAGATCTGCTGTCTCAGTAAAATTACATATCCTAGATTTGTGTTACGTACAGAATGAAGAAAAATCTGAAGGATATCAAGTGTTCTTTGGGATGATTTAGCTTCATATAATATATCAAGTCTGATACTTCCACTGTAATCCTTCCCAGAATAAGGGGGAACAAAAAAAATTAACAGATCAGTGTGATTATTCCGATTGCAGCGGACATCAAGATTTGGAAATAGAAAGTACAGATTTCGTGATCAAACCATGAAGCATTTAATCAAAGTTATTCATGGTTATAATAAAAGTATAAGAATAAAATAAAATATCAGCATAAATTTAAAAAAAAAACTGATAAGGAAAAAAGGGATTATTAGAAGAGAATCTATTATCTTTTGGTATGTTATTATTGACTTCTTTAAGAAATTTCCTCCTAATTTATTTTCTTAAGTATGTATCGGTGACATTATTATTTTTTGTTTAAGATATATCTAACTAGTAAATAATAATTAGTTTTTGAAGTAAAAAAATGTCGCCTGTGAGCCTACCATAACGCATCAGATAACAAAAGTGGCCCAAAGTAACTCTTTTTATGTCTGTTCAAACTCCACTGTTCTTATGCTCACTCAAGCAGAATCATATTGTATTAAATGTATCGTTAACACTGAAAAGTTTGTAAAAATAAAAATAATAATATGTTACAGTTATATAAAAAAAATTTAATATAAAAAACAAATCAAATAACAAGACTTCAAATATATGATACTTATCTTTTAATGCTACTCAAAAAAATTTTAATCAGTAGGCATACCATCAATTATATTGATATGTAAGAAAAGCTAAAATTATTTTTTTCTTTTTTACTATTTTTTATAGGATCATTATAAGCGATGAATCATGATAAGTGAGAGATGAAAAAATATTTATAATCTCTTAATAATTTATTATTTCGTATTAGAAGATCATCCTAAGAGATTTACTTGTAACTAACCTATCAAGGTATCTTAAAAAAAACCTATCATAATTAAACTTTCTTATTATTGACTTATAATCTTAATTAGAATCCAATCATATCTATAATATATCTTATAGATAAGAATACTAATTAGTAAAATATTAAAATAATTAAAATAATTTTATTTAATTAGATTTTGAAATTTTAAAAAATCATTTAACGTGCGCACAAATTTTATAAAATAAGTTAATGAGTCATAGCAATTATATGTCATTAATGTTATACTTCATTCTATGTACCACAATACTGTTAGCCCTTCCTAATATAGTCCAAAATCATCCTGTAATTTATTCGATTAAAATAATTTTGTTATCACAATAATATCATTATAATTGTTAGGATCAAGTTGGCACTATATCATGAACTTAGCTGAATTTGCCTAAGCTGTGTAGCACCCTTGTGGCAAACTTATAGACTTAGCTGGAATTGCCTAACCCACGAAGCAACATTTGCCCAATGTTCCGGACTTAGCTGTGATTCCCTAAGTCATGAAACGCCGAAGCGTATTTGCCTGCAAAGGGTCAGCTCAATTGAAACCTTGTGCGGGTCCCGAAGGACTTGTAAAAAGAGAAGTTGATTAGTTTTAAAGACAAGGACGGACAAGTCCCGACGTCTCGCAACGAGAGCAGCTCTTACAAGCAATTCGTCAAACACCTTGAGTGCAATAGAAAAAGAGATAAAGCGAGCGAAACATGACTTTAGAGGGCTGTAAGAATGGTCGCAAGTCCACAAACGATAGTTCTCAAGGTTATTGGATGTAAAATACTTTAATTTCTTCTGCGTGCTCATGTCCGACTACTATCCCGAAGCCCCATCCAGCCCTGTGCCACCCAGGGGGTTCCAGAGGGCTAAGATGGCTGAGTTTTAATTTATCATGTATATGATTTTATAAAAATGTCATATAGAAACCTATAAAAGAAAAATATATTTTTTTAATTTTTTAATTATATATAAAACCCTAAATTAGAACAATCAGCCCTATTTGATTGAGAAATTCCAAAATTAGAACGTCAAAATTGGGCCCAAAGACTTGGGCCGACCATCCATCCAATTAGGTTCATCAATGTTAGAATATATCAAAATAAAAAATTAATTAAAATTTGATTATTTTCGAACTGAATCACTTGATTGATAAAATCTAAATCCAGACAAATAGTCAAAATACAATCATGATCAAGTTTGATTAAAATAAATTAAATTAGTCAAATTTATAATTGAGGACATAAGTAATTTTTTAATTGATGAAGTGTAAAACTATAATTTTATACGAGATATATAATGAAAATATCCAACATTTGAATGTCATAATTGGAAAGTAAAATTTAAGGACAGATTGGAATTGTTTTGATTTTTGAAAGGTAAAAATATCTTTTTTTAAAAAAAAATCTAATTCTCACGTTGCCATCGTTGTCGTGTTCCAACGCACCCACACGCATAGATCTTATCAATGCTGCATCAGTTGTCCACCTACGCGTTGCCTGCAATGGCACGACTCTTCTCACGTGGTCGATCGACAACATTACCAATCCCCACGCCATGTTGTTGCTTCACTAGTGGAACACCTCAGTGGTGCACCGTTGACCAAGCGCTACCGATGGATCATCCCACCGCATGCCCGTAATGGCTGCGTTGAATTCAAAAGTCACAACATTATCGATTCAAGAAAAAAATTAAACTCATCTTTCACTCTTTTTCTATCATTCATAGCACTACTATATATATATATATATAGTCATTTGATTGTTCAAGCTATATCCATCTTCATATAATTCATATAATTGTAAAAATTTTGGGTGATTTCAGGATATGACCACAGCCAATGATCTCTCTGCCCACAATTTCATTGACTCTGGTTGACAAAAAGGTCAATGCAGTTGCAAAGTCAACAGTGCCTGATGTAGATAACTTGGAGAAGAAATACATTGTGTCATGAATAACAAGTTCACAGGCAAAATCCAGCTGCCTCAGCATCAACTCAATGAGTAATTCTAACAGACTATGATTTGTCTATCGCCCTACATCCATTGTTAGATTACCCCTGACACTCCATTGTCTCGAAGCACATAATCCTCGATCAATTCTTGCTCATCATACGGTGGCATGTCGTTGCAATTCAAGATCAAACACCTTCCGTAAGATTAAATAGGAACATGAAACTCAAATCTCTTGATAGAGAAAAGCTAATCTGAGTCCGAATCTTTGCCAGCTGTCCATTCATTCCAATCTTTGTCAACGTGCTTTTGGGCCCAAACTACTGCAGCACGTGCCGCTTGAGGAGCTCCTGGAAGCCCCTTCTCTCGAAGTGTATCAGCCATGTCGATGAACGGAATGACCAGGAGTGTCCCTGGGCCACCATATTCTGTATGTAAGAAGTTGCTCAATATCTGCAGCAAAACCAATACGGCGTGAGTTGTACTTGTGGATAAATAGAATCCGCGAGTTACCAACATGCTGGTAAATCCTTATCATGGTAAGGAACAAAGAATAAAGAGCCATGATGAAAAGAAGTTGGAACTGCAAAGCAGTTCATCAAGGTGGAAGTGACAGGAAAAAAAAAAACAGGAAGCCTACAATTACAGCAATGAAGAAGCTGACTTGAGTTACAAAAATATTGACCACACTATGAGAGTGATTATGTCACATTCAAGGAAAATATGAAAGCAAAGTAACAATGAATGTATTGACTTGTCATTTACGAAAAATTAAAATCCAGCTGCTGGTGTGTTGTTTAGTCAAACATTGAGGATAAGCAGGTCCAAGTTTTGATAGTTTGTAGATGTACATATTGGAAGAGGATAGAAAACAATGGGCCCCACAGCAAGTACTAGAAAACAGGGCATCTGTTATTTTATATTGATTTTACTCATATCAGTGGAAACTATCTGTATTATTTTCCTTTTTCTAGTTTAGATGTTCAACTCACAGCAAGGATAAGAAAGAAGAGAAGCACGGGACAACAATCACAGAATCATGCAGCACAAGTATTTATATGGTTGTAGAACAAGTATTTATATGCTCATATTCATAGCACATATATTTATATGGTTTGACATAGAAGCTCGCTTCCATGAGTGATAATTGTTAGGGGTGCTTCACTTGAGTGAATAGAGTGTTAGCATAAAATCCATAATATACTATTTGCTATACGGAAAAACTTTAATGTCAGAATCTGAAATCAAATAACAATGAATCCAAAATATTATTACAATGCGTACCTTTTAATGCTGCTATTCACAAAAAATCTTCATATAATCTTCTCCTCTATTCCTATCCTTTCACAAGACCATTATGATCAATAGATTCAAGAACACAAGAACATGAGAGAGGAACTATAATCTCTATTTGACTGGTTCTCGTGACAAAGAGAGATGGAGAAAAGACTTGTAATCTCTCAACTATGTCACGATATTGTATTCTCATAATCATTAGCGTTGTTGTGTCCCTAGGAGGTCCTGTCTATTTATAGGCGAGAGCAAAGGGTCTAGGATAAGTAATTAGGAGAGTTCATCTCATCAAGGGCGTCTCCTAAAGAATCCTACCTTAATTGGACTTCTTTTCTATTGGCCAATAACCATAATCAAAATCTGATCATATCCATAATATATCTTAATTAAATAGGATCATATAATCTAACATGGAGGGTACAATGGTACAATAGGAACCCCCAAATATAATTCTTCCAAAACACATCGTAACACATACCAACCTTCACTTAGACATTTTAAATACATTTTCATGGAACGTGCATGTACTTATACATTATGTATTAGGCTAGTAAATACATGCTTCTGATAATCTCGTATAGAAGCTGGTAATACAATCTAGCATAGTACTCTGAACCCTGTATATGTAAACTGGTATTACCGTATTACAATCTAGTATAGAAGTCATTCATTTTTAATACTATGGATACCCATCATTGTTTCCCCAGAAGTCCTTGAAACTTTAATTTGTAAACCAAAACCACCAAGCTGTTCACAGTCCAACCCCAGGTTGCTTGCGACACTTGATTCATGTGATGTTTTGCATTTGGATCAAGCTTCTATCATCAATCTCCTTCTGTTTTGCAACAACCTTTTTCTTCCATGGCTACAGATTAAAAAATTAGGATAACTTTGGTTGGCTGGCAGTGGCACTCAATCACTCCATTTTGAAGCTAATTATGTATGTCTTTGTTTCTAGAGATTCCCTTTTTCAGAATACTTCCGTGTTAATTATACCACAATACTAAAATAAAAAACAATGTACAGTTATTATTATTAATAACATTGCCTGACTAGCATAAACTACTTCGTGAATAGATAGGACAAGGTGTTGTAAAAAATGACATATAGATCTATTTTCAACTCAACTTGACCTTGCTGAAACAAATCAATTGTGATAAACTAACAATAATCAATCCATTAATGGTAAGTATTAAATGTTTACATGATACAACTAACATGCACCAAGAAAACTTCAACTCAGATGCACCTGAAACCAACCAATTTATCAGTCAGATTAATCATATAAATCAATACATGAGTCAATCCTATAATAACCATGGACTGGAGCTCCCGACCTTTTTGCTTGTTTGTGTGTCAAGATTTTGCATCACCTTTGACATGAGGAAACTCTAAATTAGATAGTAACCCCAGATCGAGCGTGATGACAGTAACTTTCAGTATGAAAAGGTTAATAGATTTATCATTATCAGTTGTGTACAATCTCGAGGACCATATGCCTAAAACAAAACAACAAAAGCTTATACAGTAACTGCATACTTCAAAACAAACCATGAAAAAATCACAACAATATTTAAATGACCAACTGTTTTCAATTACATAACTTCAATAATATGTTAACTATTTTGTCCATACTGATACCAAGCCGGTAGGCAATATGTACTGGTCCGGGCATGAACTCCTAGTCCTCTATGTGTTGTTACACCTCCTCCTGTACGTGGTCCGGGCATGAACTGGTACGTGGACTGCCCCCATTTCGGGTGGTCCGCTTTGACCCATTAAAAAAATTAAAACTTTATAAGTATCATGAGCCCTCCGAAAGTTGTGTCACCTCCTAGTCCTCTATGTGTTGTTACACCTCCTCCTGTTGTCATCACCTACCACCCATCGCCGACGAGTACGCTTCCTCCTCTGCCTTCCTTCTTACTCACCGCCTTCTCTCCTTCCTTTCTCTTCCACCACGGCCTCCTCTTCTTCCATCCTCTTCCTCCTCCCTCCACTGCTTCCTCTAGTTCCTACCTCTTCTTTCTTCCTCCTTTTTCCTTCCTCCTCTTCCTCCATTGCCCCTTTCTCTTCTCCTTCTTCTTCTTCTTCATCTTTAAGTCACCAATGCATACCGGTGTCCCATATGTCAATGTGCCAATACCGACCGATACATATCAGTCCAACCAAGTCACCGATAAGGGCCAGAACCTAAAATTGCAATCCTTGTTCAATATGTCGATATCTAGTGTCACACACCAATGTCAATCTCATGCTTCTCTTTTAAATTCCATAAAATCCAAAAATGAAAAACAATATATATTCTCACCAGCTTTTTATTAAAACATAGTTTTTCCTTTTAAGTCTTCCTTTGCATTCACAACTCGTGAAAACCTTGGTCAACCCACCAACCTTAGATGTTTCACCTTTTACGATAAAAAACATTTCAATCTTACATCATTAAGTGTAACGGATTTGGCACAACAATGGGGTCATGAGAGGTCAGTTCACCAATCATATGCAGACATCCAATCTTGATTCTTGTGCAGTGAAATGTCCAATTTGAGTTATCAGTAGCACTATGCTGCTTTGGCATATTTTTCCTAGACACATTGGTGGGTCAAAAACCTCTGAGGACAACCAAGCATGAGCAGGAAGTAATTCCAGCAAATGCAGTATGGTTCAGATTTTGGTTATATATGAGACACGATTACTTATTTCAAAAGGCGCTCGGACACTCGCCTAGGCGCTCGGGCGAGGCGAGGCCCGAGGCCTCGTTTAATGTCCAGGCGACGCGGTTCAAAGAGGTGCCGCCTGGGCACTAACCCGAGCCAAGGCGCCAGGCGTTTCGGGCGAGTACCCGGTTTAAAACAGGCAACCGAATCAGCATTTTAGGTTTGGTTCGATCTAGAGTGTTTACAAAATTGAGTTAAGCAACAACTAGCATGTCCGATGCTACATTTCGATGGGATTATACCTCTCAGTATCTTATGTTAATCACTGTGTGATTCCATAGTTTCTTTCTTCTGTCTTTCTCATCCTCCAACTAATCAACACCTACTTTCAACATATTATCCTGTACTTCCTTGTCAAACAATAGCTGTCTCCATTATGAAAGGCCTTTTTGGTTTATATTCTACTCTCGTTTAGATTTACATACGTACACATACATAGGATCAAAAAAACCTCTAAGGTGTATTCTGTTTCCCAATACATACGTGTAAGCAGTTCTACTGGTTAAGAGTAAAGGTTTGATAATAAAGCACACACAAAAGGATTGCTCTAAATAACAGCAGCAACGACAAGTTCTAAACTTTTAACTAAAGTAGGGGGACAAAGTTCTGTGACTTCAATCAATCATAATGGGAGAGTTCTAACCTCAGTGCAGACATCGACAACTTCCCCGACACAATCTCCAAAGTGCTCTTTCTTCTTCGTGAGCCTCTCGAGCATATGCGTCCTGAACCTGTCTGTCTCCTGAACCAAAATCAAATTTACCACCAAAATCAACAAAACCAAAAAGAACTAACATATGAGGGGGTGGGAGAACATACGGCTGCAGCGAAGTCAGGAATCGGGTCGGGGAACTTGTACTCCGCGGCCCTGCAAGTGAATCGGTGCCCGCGATGAGGGGCTCGGTTCAAAGGGATGTAGCGGTGGAATCTTGGAGATGATAGGCGAGGAGAGGAAAGAGGTAGTGAGGGGCATGGGGCGGGGCGGTGGAAGAGGGAAGGGAAGGGAGGAGGAGAGGCGTTCGATTTAGGGGGAGGAATGAGAAAAGGAGAAGATAACAGCGCAATCACGGCAGAGGCAGCGCCCATGGAGAAATGACCACTGCTCGACACCGAAGCCGACAAGATTTCCCAATAAGATACTGGGAAATCTTGCATCTTGTCGAAAAAGTCCACCAACTTTCTAAATTTCAGTTCAGCTTCCAGAAAGAAGAACAAAAGGGGGGCTTTAATGAAAAGAAACGAAAATTTGCCTTTTACGCCCTTCTTCTATATCTTATTTAGATATAGACCCCTAGATATTTGCATAATCTGCATTCGAGTCGCTAAATCCGCTTACTACTTCCGTCCTTATTTCTTCTCAGCAAATTAAAAGTGGTATATCGTTCATTAGATACTTGCTAAACTTAAATGTTACGCCCTGCATTAGAATATACATGATAGAATTTTATGTTAATCTCACTTCATACTCAGATTTTTTTCCCATCAAGCTCAAATTTTACGGACATCAATTGTGTCATTAAGTATTTTAATTTCTGAGGAGAACATGCATTGATAGAATATTAAATTACAGACTTATAAAAAAAGTTAAAACAATAAAATTATATATATTCTTTGTAAATTAATGATTTTCACATATCCCTGTAACAACTTTTTCCAAAAAAAATCTACCCATTTTATTTTTGATAAAAATAGTAAAAGATTATAAAGCATTTTAACTTTTAATTAAAAACTCACCAACAACCATAGTTAATAGCCATGAACCTGGATCTGTTTGATGAACATAACTGGTGGGATATATATTAATATATATATCCATAATATCAGAAGGGCAAATATGTAAAGTTCACTACACCTTCAAATGAAACAACCAACGAAAAACGTGGATTATGGCTGTAACAAAACCGCATCGTATCTTCGTTTCTTTCGAACTTTTCCAACTGCACATACGAAACAAAGTCAAAAAGGAAAAGAAAGGACAGTAGACATGTACACATAAGGGTTTAAGCAAGTGAAGTCACATATTCCTCTCATGAGGTTCCAGCCAAGGGAACCCAAGTACATCAAACACCTCCTTCTCAGTGTAACAAGTTACTCTGGTGCTCGACTTGGTCCCCTGCAAAGCAAGCAAGGAATTTGGGTCATGCATGCCAAATTGTGCAAGCTTTTTATTGCTGTCTGAGACTTTCTCATGGTTAGTATATTGTTACTACATAGACGTAGGTCTCGTGTTCTAATCGTTGTAGCAGCAACAGGCACACAGTTTATATAACAGAAAAAAAAAATAAACTAATTTAGAAACACGTATAGTTTTGCTTCTCATGAGAAAGCAGCTACGTTTACTTACTCTCTTTCCAGGAGAACCCTGGGTGGCCAAGTACAGTCCCGTGTCGTCGAGCCTGTATCCCTTCGATTCTGCTGATAACCTCAACCTGCAGCATGTGTTGTTCAATGATCATACAAGTTTCCGATGAGAACACAAATCTTACAAGCAATAAAAAGAACTCTTGCAGAACTATGAATATCCACCCACCAAAGAAGAAATTGAATCCCAGTAGACAAATATTAAGAAACTTCTTTTCGTTTCAGGTGACTTCGTTATGTTGCCATTTTCACCATTTCAACTTGCAAAGCAAAAGCAATCATTTCAGAAAAAGAAAAATTGTGCCTCGTGCCATTTGTTTTGAGATATCTAAATCCCAAGGCAGGACAGATGAAAGCCAAATACATCACATCATGTTCGATATACAAAATGAATATGCATTGCAAAGGGCATCACCCTTTTGTTTGCAGGAAGATGCTCCGCCTCAATTATGTATTCAAAGAAATGAATGGAAATACTTATGAATACATGTTGAGCAAATGGGCAGAAAGAACACTGGGATAGCATTGATCAAGCACATAATCTTATCTAGGTTAGAGCTTCAAGCCTTCAACTACTACATAATCTTATCTATATATAAAGTACAATCAAGCACTCGAGGCCCATTATAATTAATGGGATAGCATCGATCTGATTTTGTTATATGATATCCATAATTCAAACGACCATTGTTTTTTATTATTACAGTTTGATATAGGGACATGTAGCAAGAGCTTTGGGTGTTGGCCGAGTAAGAAGAACAAAGACATCTCACAAAACCAAAGAGGAGAGCAAATGCTTTAAGTTCATCGCCTAAGAGAAGCTTGAGGGATATAAATCAATCAAAAAGGAAGATGATGACAAAATTAGGAATGTTCAGGCTGATGAAATGGACCACCCGCGCGTGAAGACGAGGCATCACCTTGTTCTCACGCTGGAAGATGAGGTGGCACCTCGTTTTCCCGTTGGAAGACAAGATGTCGCCTCATTCTCACGATGGAAGAAAGGGCAGTCCTCCTTCTCCCGTTGGAAAACGAGGCATCGCCTCGTTGCCTCATTCCCACCCGGGAAGATGTCGATTTCGATGGTACCTCCCGATAACGGGTGGTCCACGTACCGGTATCCTGTCGGACCGATACGTACTGCCCATACCGGGCAATACAGATCGAAACAGAGAACCTTGTTCACGAGTGACTACATGCTTCACATTAAGATAAGACAACATTTAGGTACACGTAAACAAGATATCTAGATTGATAAATTAAATTTTTTTATTGTTCTATAGCAGTGCATGAGCAATGTACACCGAAGGTAAAAAACACAATTTCTAGTTTCAAGAATTCAGTAGTCTAGCTTTGAGAATTATCAATTCACCTTTTATGGAGGAAGGAACAATAAACTATACTATTCCAATGCATAAAAAGGCTAGATACTTACCGCCTATTTAGTACATCATTTCCAGTCCATGCTATTAGTCCAAAAGCATATCGATCCTTTGGATACACCTGCAAACACAAAGTATACTCGAACTTAGCTCATGAATACAAATAGGCTTTATAAGACACAATACAAGTATCTATCTTTCGGATCTATAGGAAACTTGCAAACTTGCTTTGTGGATTGACAATTTGAGAGTCCACAATCATGTGAGATAGGAAACTTGCTTTTGATAGAAATCCTTCCAAATAGTCATTTTGAAATGTAAAATTGGAGCCATTTAGAATCTTACTTCTTTTGGGGGATTAATAATTTGGTGGCCAACAAGAAAACGATGATGACTTTACCTACCTAGGATGAAACATTCTCCTCGATGGAGATTGTGTACATGCTATCTTCTATTCTTCGTCTCTTCTTTTTTGAGGCAAATCTTCCTGTTAGTTATTTACTAACTGTCCTATTCCATCACCAAAGCTTCCTGGTCTCAACTCTTAAGGATTGCAGTCCCTCATATATCCATCCAGAGACTTCTGCAATTTAATATCAGGTACCTGATCTCCCTCCCTTCCAATGATCGGTACTGGTAACTCGAGAATGAAAACCTTTGTTAGGGGATTATGGCTTGTTAATGTAAACAATTCATACATCATGATCAGCAAATGCATCGACAACAATAAACTGATAAGATAATTGAACACATTGAGAAACCAGCAGAACTAACTTTGAGTTTCTACAATGCCAAATATCTATAATGTGAAGATTTAATATTAGATGGTGATTCAAGCATGAAGAACCAATTCTGCAAATCTCCATAAACAGAAGATCCGCCATGTAAAATGTAAGTCACAAGTTACACACTGTGACAGTAGTTTGTTGCTATGATGATTTTATCACACTTAGCTAATAAGATGATGGATTGGAAGTAACTTTCCACTGCTCTCAACAATATTGGTTTTTGTTCATCTTTGCCAATATTTCTTGTTGAAGTTGCTCCCTGGTTCCCTGTATTGTATATCTTTGCTGATAATTTAAACTTCAATTGTCCACTTTCTTCTTTACACATTTTTCTGGTCTCCGTTAAGGATCTTAAAATCTCATGGTATCTATCAGCATAAGTAGATATACTCCAACTAGCAGAGCCTTTACAACAAGTTCTGTATTAGTCTTAATTTACCTAGTTAGCAATTTACCTAACATACATAGGATTATTAGGCCTCTAATACAAATCAATAACAACAACAACAAAGCCATAAAGTTTGAACTATTGAGGGCACGGTTCACCTTACCAGTTCGTACTGGTGTACCGACTGATTGTCGATACGATATGTATCGAGCCATACTGACATACCAACATATAGTATGGTGACGAATACCAACATACCTGTATGTATTGCTTATACCAGTTCTTTGTCGGACCGAGCGGTACGCTATAGTATGGTGAACCTTAATTTAGGGTCAACTAGATGGATCTTCTGCCACTTTGAATTATATAAGAAATCATATTCTTAGTTAAAATAAAAGTATTTAAATCTTTATTTACAGTGATCGATCATGTAATTCCTCAAAACAGCTTGGATAATGATGTCGACATCATAATATGTGGAAAGAATGGCATATATAGCTCATCTTTCTTCATTAGAAACTTTTGCAACTTTACCTTCAAATCAATCCGATGTCGCAATTCTCTACCAGGATATGTGCAAAGACCAAAATATGTGTCTACCCCTGAATCAGTACCCTACATATTATTTTGAGTTAAATGATGAATAAGCAGATTCTGCAATACTTTGAAAACAACAAAAGCTAGATTAAGAGAAAGCGTCAATGCAGCATTCCATGCCTTAGAAATCAGAGCTGAAGTTAAATAATGAATCATAGTTATCCAGTCACGTTCCAATGTGATCCAAACTAAACAATCATTGTATCAAACATGTTATCCTTTAATATACCAACCATTCAAAGCTAACTGAAACCACAAATCAAGTACAAGCCATTCCACGTTATGTTCAAGGAGAAACATCTTCATAATTGCATCAAAATAAGTGTACATATATCGGTAACAAATACAGTTCCCAGCAACTTTTAAATCCACAGATTGTGCCATAACATAAGATATTTAGCACAGTTAAATAAGCGGCACTAGGTTGATTTTTTTTATATTTGTTATAGACAACTTAGAATAGTAGCATTGCATATGTTGTCTTAACTTGGAACAAGATGAAGATAATAGCCCAGAAGAAATGATTGGTAATTCAAAGCAATAAATGGATAACAAATATAGAGATAATAGACAAAATTGACTGGGTGTCCAAATCAGCTAATGGATCTTCGGGGGTTGACCACTGCAGGATTCAAGCTTATTTTTGCATCAAGCAAGCCGGAGAGTTAGCTTTTTCTTGAGCTATGTATTATACTCAAAGCATGATGACTTTTGCTGATTCTCAGTTCTCTATGGATCACAATGCAATGAAGAAAGTAATGTTGAAAGAATTGAAGAAATTATAAACAAAAAAATGGATCATAAGTGGAATGACCAGCCAGGGGCTATCGGTGGTAATTATAAACAATCTACAGAAAATATCCCCAGAAATATAATCTTAGAGCAAGCCAAGACATCAAAAAATTTGTTTAAAAAAGATCTCCTTTGCCAACCTTTATCTGGTTGTGAATATAGTTGAAGTAACATGAGACAATTCCCCTCATGTGAACATGACAGATTCTTGATGTCATTGGATTGGGAATTCAATAACCCATCATCAGTTCTACTGGCCTTACCAAATTGTTTGTTCGATCACATTCTGGTAGCTCTAGAAACTATTGCAAGAAAACCCACCTGACGTCCCCAATACAAGATCTTTTAAATTTGCTTAGTTTCAGCTAATTTATCCCGGTATCAAACATATAGTGGGAGATAAAGAGGGTGCATCTGCAAAAGCTAAATTCTAAGCATAGTCATTTTTAAGTGTCAGTTTGTGACGGTCATTCATCACAAAAACTTCACCTTATTAAATTGGAAATAAACCTTTTACTAAGGAAAGATAATGTTGTACTTCGCAAATGCATAAAAGATATGGCAACATAGATGATGAAGCACCAAATAAGTAATCAAGACAGATGTGTCAACAGCACTTAGAGGCATTAAACCTATGAAAAAAAATGTTCTATATATATGACCGTCAGAAGCAAGAAGTCAAGGTAAAGGTTTGTATTATTTTAACTCTCAAAGATATTATACTTAATCAAAGTTCTATTGCTGTACTCTTTGTGCTTGCACCCTAGAAGAAATTACAGACCTTAAATTTTAAGTAACCACTACGCAACTTTATTATCTATCATATCCTATGTAGTTTAGAACACAGTCAGATAAAAGAAAAAGATGGGAAAAATGGAGTAGAAAATAAGGCAATTAAGCTAAACACTTACCTCCGTGCTATGAGTGCTAAATACCAAGTCTTCTCTTACAAAGTTAATGTCCTTCAAATATTGAACATACCTGGGTAAGAATCCTTTATGACTGAAAAAAAAAAGAAAAAATTGTGGCCATGTTAAACCATCTCACTTAAAATTCAGTTAAAAAAGAATGAAAAGATTTTCATTTTTATAATAAAAAGACCATTGTTAATGTATAATACATGACTTATTTTGATTAGAGATGTTGTTATCATAAAGCTCAATGGCAGGAAAAAGAATCCAAATAGCCAACACCAAATAGTATGGAGTTATGGCCTGTAGATGTCATAGATATTATGATGTTGTTATTGTCATGTCCTTGTTGTAATTGTTTTTGTGATTCTTGTAGTTGTTGTAAGTTGTAATCAAGGTTCATTGTACCGGTTCGTGCGCATACCGAGCTCAGCACGATATGGTACGATACCACCGAGCGGTATGCACAGGCATACCACTCAGTCTATATATAATATAATATAAGTTCAAAAATAAAAAAAAGGGGCGACATCGCCGAGGCGATGTCATCTTGTTCCTTCTCCCACGCGAGGAGAAGAAATCGCCCACGGGTGACAGATCATGCGGGCGAAGAGCAGCGCTGTCTCCAAGTTTTTCTTATCCCTCTTCTTTCTCCCTCCACGGCTGATATCGCCCGAAATCGGCCGCCAACGATCAAAATCGATCGTTATCGGTCAATTTCGGGTGGTAACGGGGTGAAATAGCCCCAATCAGTGGTACCACCTAGTAGCGGTTTGTGTCCGATCGGTGGCGAGTGCGTTCGAGTGGTCTGATGCGATCGGCGGGTATGCGGTGCATATCGCCTACATATATAATATTATATTATATTATATTATATTATATAATATTAAAATATTAGAATATTTAAAAAAAAGAGAGAAAAAAGGGCGACGTCGCCTCGAGCTTTCTCCCCACGTGGGAGAAAGAGTGGCCGCGACCTGCGGGCAGCAACGACGCGCGAGCGATAGGTCTTTTTTCTCCTCTTTTCTTTTTTTTTCTTATTTTTCCTCTTCTTCTTCTTCCTCCCTTTTTCTCGCTCAATCGACCGCCAACGGTCGATTTCTCCCTCAATCGACCGTCGGTCGATTCGTCGACGATCGATTTTTGGCGGAACCGCCCGCCGAGCGGTTCCGCATACCGACAACATGGCAGACCGATATGTACCGCCCGTACCGAGCGGTAAATATCAAAATTGCAAACCTTGCGCAAAACTATGATTGGCTTATAAGGGTTTGACAAGTGTACTACTATCAACTTTAGCTTAAGTATTTTGATCAGTGGTTTAGGCCAAACAAAGTTGATAGGTCAGTTATCCTATCAGGCCCGAGTTTGACATTTAGTATCAGATCCGACCTATTATTTAGGCATGGTGAGGGGGCTCCAGTAGAAAAGGGCTACCCGTGGATGGAGTCAAAGGACTCGTGAAGCCACCATTAGGCTGTCTCATATGCACCATGTTAAGGTTTAATCTGACTATGTTGGGCCTTGAGGAGGACGTCAAGCCCTTGAGTAGAGGAGATTGTAACATTCCCGATTAGTCCTACATCGAAAGTGGGCAAAACTAAGATTGGCTTATAAGGGTTTGATAAGTGTATTATTATCAAGTATCAACTTGCGCTTAAGTATTTTGGCTAATGATCTGAGCCAAACAAAGTTGATAGACCAATTATCCTGTTAGGCTTGGGTTGTGACAATTGTACTTTCAAAGTCTCGGTGCAGTGATAAGATATGATTCTTTCAATTGATTGTCGATTGGAAGCTCAAAATGTCATATAAGTAAACACACCTAAAAATAGAGAGCAAATGCAATGGAACAAAGGACTAAAATTTCAAATTTGGTATATTTATAGAAAATATTACAACTCGTTTCTACAGCTAATTGAGTCAGCCAGACATTTCAAACGGATGACAAACAAAACATTCAAAACTGGATGGTGCATGCTACTTCCCATCTTTATGACTAACAGATTTTGAATTGGAAATTTTAGCTACCAGGCGAGAAAATGTATGCTTAGAAACATGTCATGTACTGCATATATACTAGATAAATGAAATACATGACATAAAAAAAATTAATAGCAATATCTTTCCTAAAAAATCAACAATAAATACTCCACTGGGTTAAAAGTCATATCACTACTTGTGCACTACATCCAGTAAATGACCATAATGGTGCTGCTGGTGCAAAAATCAACAGAGCACCTTTCATGGAAAAAATATTATGCAAGACAGTTGCATTGTATCACATAATGAATCAGAATAGTGCCACTAACTATATTTAGAGGACACTTTAATCAAAATGGCAAAGATTTAAAAAAAATCTGTAAAATGGAATCTGAAAAGATAATTCAACAGATAAATTTATCACCATTTTGAGAGGAGTATGACATTAAGTTTATCAATACACCTAAATCTACAAGACAGAGAATAAACATCCATGGGACATGAAACTTGAGCCTTTGAAAAAACATAATGGTAAATCTAGGATTCAGTAATGGACCAGCTCATGGTACACATGCCTCGTATTCAATCTGAATGAAAATTTCCAGGCTGAACATGTCCAGAATATAAATATGCAGGCCAAATATGTCAGGATACATGAGTTACCTTTCCCCATCAGGATGAGTAATTACAATGTCCAGGTCCCCACAAGAAGCTTTTCCACGTCTATATGATCCTCCACAGACAACAATTACCTTAAAGACCAAAATGCTTCACTGGAATGATGCATGAACAGAATCTATAACTTCAAATTGGAAGACTACATCAAGGTAATTAGAATTCAACTGAAGAAGATAATCACAGTTTATTTCCGATGAAAAAATAAATGTCATTTAATGAAATAAAATATTTTATTTTATTTATTTATTTATTTATTTTGCAACAAAATTTCAGAAATTGTTACAAAATTTCTTATGAATCATATACTTTTACCAAATACCAACTTGGGTATGCAATTATAAGTCCCTTATAAGTCCCTTCCAGAAAAACCAGATTGACATATTCAAGCCATGAATCTAAACATGAAGCATGTTTCTCAATGCAGGTCTGCCAAAAAGCGCTTTGGAAACTTCACTGGCCTACTATTCCAAGCTAAAAAGCTGAAAGTTTTCTAGCCTTCTTTTCTACCTTAGGGGGGTGTTCTAAGTTCATGGGAACAAAATCATATTCTGTTTTCCAGGAAGGATATGCTACCCCAAAGGCAAACCCCTTATGTTCCTAATAAGAAGCAACAAGCATCCCTTTTCCCTCATTATTTGTCTCACTTGCACTTATCAGATATATTTAAGCGAGTTTATATAAGTACTTTTCTACCTTAAAGGTTTTTCTTCATACAGATTCAGTATGCCCAGAATCTTAGAAAAATACATGCAAATGGATAAAACAATTAAGAATTTTTATATGGATAAGAAGTTCCAGTACAGACAATTGAAAACAAATGCTTCTACAATATGGAAGACCAACAGTTTTTTGAAAAACATATATTCTTTTTCATGTATATATACACAAATCAGTACAAATTAATATTTTCAAGGATACTCACCCCAGGCAAAACCTCCTGACCAGCATTTTGTAAAAGCATCTCCATATCTTTAACCTTGATTTCAAGAAAAAAAAAGTTAAGTCAAAGATTACAGAAATGAACAGAAACAAAATAGAAGGCCAAGGCCATATCTTGCACCTCATGTCGTGGAATTCTTGTCTTTATATCATCGAAGTACTTCAGACCTATCTTCTGAGCAGCTGTCAATGAGTCGTCATGTTTTAAATCATCAAGGGTACGGTGACCTTTTTCATATAATTTAAGAGCAGTGGCAGGACCAACACCCCAAATTTCACCAAAAAGGTTTATTGTCCGAACCTTCAAGACAACAAGGATTGAGATCACAAGATATAAAGGCAAAAAGTAGCAAACTTCAAAGGAGAATAGAATATTAAAAATATATATATATGTTATCATATGATAAAAGGCAGAGGATGTAAAAGAAATTACAAATTAGTTATCATCATCATGAAAAACATTTATGAAAAAGGAGATGAGCATAAACAAACATTAACTTTTTGAAAGATTCTTTCTTCCAAAAACAATGAATTTCTAATTGATTCAACTTCAGCCTTTTTTTGAGGTCTCTTCAGCAGATCTAAACAAGTCAAACTCACACAAACAGAATAATGTTTAAAGGTCCAGAAGCAATCTAGCTCATAAGCAAAGCCTATTTAGAAACTTAAATATCACCCCGGAATAGCCTAAAGAACAAAGAACATGAATAAGGGACTTATGAGTTTGATAATCTGGAATGAGAAAAGAAGCTAGCCTATAAAGACTCTCCACTGGAAGTTGTATAATACTGTAATACCCTAATTTTAAATCAGGGGTAAATTAATAATTTTATTTTATTAATAAACCTAGGGATAGGGTTTAACCCCCTCACCCTATATTTATATGCATCATTCGCCCCTCTTTCATGAGAGTGATAGCCTAAAGAACAAAGAACATGAATAAGGGACTAATGAGTTTGATAATCTGGAATGAGAAAAGAAGCTAGCCTATAAAGACTCCACTGGAAGTTGTATAATACTGTAATACCCTAATTTTAAATCAGGGGTAAATTAATAATTTTATTTTATTAATAAACCTAGGGATAGGGTTTAACCCCCTCACCCTATATTTATATGCATCATTCGCCCCTCTTTCATGAGAGATAACACGGCATCAAAGGAGGAGGACAGGAGCTGGTAGAGTGAAATAAAGATCAATGTAGGGTTCCTCCTATTATCTGCTTTATTGGTTCAATTTTCATATCATGATTCATGTTTATTTGATAGTTTATCCTGATCTTAGATGATATGAAATATAATAAGTCAAATTGTTATAGACACATAAAATAAATTGTGTAAAATTAAAGTCTTTGGTATTTGTGAGTTGTGTTGACAAGTTTCTTCTTTTCTGTTGATTTGGAATTTCTTGGGGTTGTTTATGTGGTATCTTTTTTCCCTTTGCTCTTCTTTGAAACCAAATTGGATCTGGATCGGTTGTTGCCCGATCAGATTGAGAGGGTTCCTGATATCAAAGGTGGGATCTTTTGGGGGTTTCCTTCTTTGCGCTCTAGTTTATCGAGTTCTTTGTCTCCTGCCCTTTGCCTATGCATGGCTTAAGTGTTGACTCAATGGGAGAACAAGAGAGACAGCGGGCTTAGATTTCTTGGAACTGGAGGTGGGATCTCTAGTTGGGGGATTCCTTCTCCCACAGCTATGCCGTAGATGTCTAGTTAAGAACTTGTACAGTTGTGGTGTATCTGTCAATTGTACCTTGCTCTTTGGGTCTGATTCTTGATGCTAAAGAATGGAAGTCTTATGAATTGATTCTTGGTGTTTATGAAGAATCCTTATAGATTGAAATATTCCCTAGCACACCTGTGTCAGATTTCTTCTGTCCACCAGTCTATCGTCTTTAGAAATCATATGTTAAGGAAAAGATGTTTGATCTTGTCAGGAAAAATTATGATATGTGGGCAAAGAATTAGCTGCTGAGAAACATTAAAAAAAATTAATCAAATCATGCATAAAACCCTAAAATTTAGAATTCATATGATCATCTAAAGCTGTTTCATGATTCAAACCATCATGCCCATGTTGGTGCCAACTTGCATATTTTGTTAAAGGTAGTGTCCATCATTTTCTTCCATAGTCTAAAAACCTTGACTTGGAATTAACTCTAAGAGTATTCTGACAGCTTCTGGAGTGACTACTAGCCTTATGCATGTCATTAATACCTGTTGATAGTGAATCAACATCATCAGATGATACTTCAAAATGTTCTATATCACCAAATTAATGAGTGAAGTGGTCTCTGTAGTCTGTATAACTACCACAAAAGCAAAAAATTGTCTGTCAAATGTGCTTCATATTTTGCAAATTATTTGATGGCATGACCCTGAAATTTTAGTCTAAATGAAGACTCAAAGATTGAGCCAGCAATAAAAAGGAGACGGAAACGCTAATATGCAAAATATAGTATGCATGACCTTCTTTGCAACCTGTGCATTTTTGTTTAATTCTAATAATCCTAAATGGCCTTTTATGAAGAACCATTTGGCAAAATTTGAGAAAGGATCCCAGTTGGAAATGCAACTATCTAAACGATCCTAAAGATCCTAATGTTGTGACTTGTATTTTTTGTTAAAAGACTACTAAAGGCAACATTTTTCATGCAAAGTAAATCAAATAGGAAACTTCAAGAATGCATCACTATGCAAAAAGTGTCCACCTGATATATGAGAAGAGTTACTGGCTTATATAAATGATAAAAAGGCAAAAAGAAACGAATCTTATGGGATTTTACCCATGATTCGCCTCACTAATCCGTATTAGTGTACCGACCAGTCATCGATACGGTACATACCGACACATTGTACGATGGGATATATCGACAGATTGGTCTGTACCGCCCATACCGATCCCCCATTGGACCAGTACATATTGCTCATACTGAGCGATACACCATGGTACGACGAACCTTGATTTTACCTCAGGATAGTGATATTCTATATATTAGAGATGATAATGAAGAGGAAAATGTCAATGCCAGTGGGAAGAGTATCTGAAAGGAAAGAAAAGGAAATTGTGATTGCTAAAACGACTATTAAAAAAAAGGGACCAATGAACTTATATATGTTTCAAGAATCAAAGAAAACTAATAAAAGGTCAAAAAAAAGCAAATTAAGATAAACAGGTACAAATGATGCTTGTGATAAGAATATAAGGGCAAGAATGATTTAACACATTGCTTCACATCTCCCATTAATGCGTCTAGACAATTTTAAACATATGATTAAAGCTATTGGAAGATGTGGTCCTAAATTAAAACCTCGGAATTAAGAGTTTTATTACTAAAAGAATAGTTAAAGTACATAAATGACTTATTGAAGGATCATAAGGAAACATGGGCAAAGCATGATTGCTCTTTAATATTATATGTATGGATTAATAAGAGACAAAGGTTGAAATGAGTATAATTAATTATGATCAACTATTCTTTCAGAAGCATGCTTGTGAAGTCAATAGAAACATCTTCTTTTATGAAATCTAGAGAACAAACATTTGAATTGCTTGACAAGTTTGTAGAAGAAATTGAAGAACAAAAAATCATTCAACTTATAACCAACAATGGAAGCAACATGTTTTTAATAGGTAAGATTTATCTTTTGAATGTTTAAAACTTTTAATTACTCTATGTCTCCTATTTGAATGAAAGCAACTATGTGACTTTTATATGTTATCAATATTATTATCATCTTTCTTGGGTAAATTACTCTAAGGTCCAAGCAAAAAGACAGCACTTGTATTAGACTCCATGAACAGCACGTTGCATTGATCTAATGTTGAAGAATATTGGAAAGATTACAAGCATAAAGAAGACCTTAAAAAAAGATATTTTTGTCATTGAACTTTATATAATCATATTGGGATTTTAAATATGATGAGAGAATTTACAAGCAAAAAAAAAAAATTCGTGAGGCATAGTCTCATGCAATTTGTTGCTTCATTTCTAACATTGCAAAATGTGCACCAACAAAAGCACAACCTTAGAATTATTTTTACCTCAGAAATGAGTGACAAGTAAATGAGCAAAAGATGCGAAAGGCAAGAGGGCCAATGACATATATTAATGTCATCCTTTCATAATCATAGTCTATACATTACAAATAACGAGTCCTCCTGTTCAAGTTTTTCAACTTGCAGATAGTGAAAAGAAAGGGATATATTTATGAGGCTACATATAAAACCAAGGAAACGATTCAAAAATCTTTTGGTAGAAATAAAGAAACGCACAAGGATATATTTACAACCATAGATTAAAGATGGGAATGTCAACTTCATCAGCCACTATATGTTGCAAGACACTGTTTAGACCCAAAATTCTTTTATAAAAAACTCCTCCACTGTAGAAATTGTATATAGGTTACATCAACGCATTACAAGATTGGTTATAAGCATTAAAGTTTAAGATAAGATTAACAATATATTATCTTTATATAAGAATGCTAAGGGTCTTTTATGGCAATTTCAATGAAGACAACTAAATTCCCAAGTACAACTTCATATAATTAACCAAGGTTCGTCGTATCATACTGTACTGGCGTACCGAGCTCAACTCGGTACAGTACGCCCGTACCTATCGAACGGTACGCTTAAGTTAATAATTTATGCCTCTATAACGGTATTTGGTTGTTACAAGGTCAGTAACAGGCGAAATCGACCATTATATAATCAGTAACGGTCAAAATCAACCGTTATCGACCTATAACAATCGAAATTTCATCTAATACAAGTCGGTAACGATTGATTTCGACCGTTATCTATCTTGTAATGATTGATTTCGACCCTTATCGATCTTGTAACGTTCGATTCGCCTAGTACAATCGATAACGACCGAAATTTCAACCGTTACCAACCATGATAGGTTGGTAACGATCGATTTCAACCGCTACCGATCCTGTAACGATCGATTTTGATTGTTACCAATCCTATAACAGCCAATTTCGACCATTACAAGGTCGATAACAGTCAAACTTTCGATTGTTACCGCTTTTACCAAGTTAAAACAATGGTACCGCCCAATAACGGGCGATCCGCGTATCGATTTGCGGGTAGACCAATACGTATCACCGTACCGGGCAGTATGTAATGGTACAGCAAACATTGTAATTAGCATCATATAAATACATATTGTGTGTTATTATTAATAATAAAATTAAAATTTACAACTGAACAGTGAAGCTTATTTGGTTAAATGAATGGTAAATACATACGGTCTTTGCGAATTAGCAATATAAAAATATTTTAGTTTCAACTAATCTATTTGTTTTTATATAGATTTATTAATATATCTTAATTTTATAACATGATAGATTCATACAAAAAGAAAAAATCAATTGGGGTATCAACAATTACATGATCAAGTCTATATAAAATATAATGAAGCACTGAAGACTCATTATAATTTGCAATATATTATTGATCCAATCTCATTACAAGATATTGATGATTCAAATAAATGATTGGTGGGGAGAAATGGATAATAACTAGCAAAATGCTGAAGATGAGCTTATGTTTAAAAATAACAATTTGACATGTGGAGTTGTGGAGATGTAGCAAGAGCTTTAAGTATTGGAAAAATAAGAATGCACATAAGGCAACTCACAAGACAAAGATGAGTGCAAAAGCCTCAAGTTCATCACTAGCAATTGTTGAAAAAGAAAAAAAATATATTAATAAAGATTAACAAGAGAAATATAAATCAGTTGATGAGAAAGAGGAAAATGATAATAAGTTTAAAATTGATGAAATTGATTTACTTGATTATGATGATCATTGAATTTGATGTTAATCTTATCTTGTTTTAACATTTTTGTTATTAGATTTGGATAATATAATTTGATACTTTATATGATTTCAATCTGATGTGTCATTTTTATTTTTGTGATAATATTTATAATCATAATATATTTTTAAAATTTTAATATTCAGGAGAGCCTCGCGCCGTTATCTCTCATAGTCCTTGGTGCCAAAATTTTTACTTGAAATATTACACAAATGTCTAGCACTTGCACTAAATTTCAAAGATACATAAGTTACACTAAGCTTTACGTTTTGATAATAAGTTTCACTCGATCAGCTATCATAAGAAAATAAGACTTGTTTTCCAAATTTAGCTAAATGAATCTAGAGATTAAAATGGTCTATGGAGTTTTACAATGCAGAAGATAGGGAGTTTATTCAAGGGCTAGCCTTAAAGATTGCTCGTTAACAATCTGTGGATTAATAGGTTCAAGGTTAAAAGAAAGCCTATCTGCTCAAATCCTCAGACCTCACCTTGGCAAGAGCCTCATGCTTTGTGCCAACCTCCGAAAAAAAAAGGATGTGTTAACTGTTAACTATTAAGTTCCAATAGATGCTAATGTAAATTAACCTTCCAGTGGCAAACTAGTTGTTATCAAAGCAAGTATATATAAAATGTTGAAATAAATATTGAAGTTAGGAGCATAGTCATTACCTTGTCATCATTCTCAAAGTGCTCCAATTTAGATAACTTTCCAGTAGTCACTATTTCATGAATCTGCAAACCACAATTACTCATCTTGATCCATGCATGAAGTTATAAATAAATAAATAGAAGGAAACAGAACATTTTATGGCAACGGGCAACCAACTAATCATATACGAAACTATCCATAAGACACAGGTACAATAATAAAATTTTTGGTATTACCAGAGCTAGTGTCCTTTTACCTTTTTCCTTTTCACTTTTCAGGGCAAGGCCTCTTCATCAGGGAGGAAATATTTAAGCACATCAGTGCCACTCAGAATAAATTATTCAATCACTAATGAATATAATTTTATTTGGTTGTGGAAATGTATAAAAGACTGTATGGAAAGTACAGAACCTCTCTTGGTGTGCAATCAACGAAAATGATAATTGTAAAACTTTGCAAAATTGCTGACAGTCAGAAACCAATGTAAAGTATAAGTTCCATGGTAGCACATGTTTTACATCTGTCGGTGATATTGTTGTTTTGTAATTGATTAAATTAATAAACAATAAGCATAGGTCGAGATAAATGTCATTCTTTTTATGATATTCCACATAGAAGTAGATGAATTCAGAAGAAAGGAATAACTAGAAATTCATAAAACAAAAGGAGCCCTTTACTAACCATAATTTTAAATAGTGCTTTTAAAAAAAAATCAAACCATTGACTCCCTGGATAAACAAGTAACAAAGGTAAGTAACCATTCATGTATGTTAACTGCCATGACATAAGATCATGGACAAAGTGGCATAAACAGGTAAGTAACCATTCATGTATGTTATTTGTGTCTAGCACTAGTGATTAGTGGATAGTAATCATATTATCACCCAGTCTATCAGTACCATGTAAATGCATAAAATAATAGCTTCTCTTGTCAAATGATGGTTGTACTGTAATATTCACCCTAAACCAACAGCTTAGATATACTTCTCAAGAGAATAGATATGAGTGTACTTCCTGGTTCCTAGTAGAGAATTATGACAAAAATTAGCATGTAAATTTCCATAAAGACTAGAGTGTCCTTTTTATAGAATTATTTAAAGTCATAAAATATGGGCATGTGGGGTTACTGGTGCTTCACATTAGTGTTTCAAAATGATAAAATTAAATGTAACTCTACACCTTAGAGAATGGTAGGTCATATAAAGTAACGATGACAAGGGAACTCTTTCCATAAAAATAAGGAAATATTTCTTCACCCATATCACCTTATATAATTATTGAGACAAACCTTATAAAATACATGAGAAATTCATCCTAGCAAATTCTTCAACTAGTCCTTTATCACAGCATTTTGTATTGTCACAAAAAGGTTGAGAACCAAATTGTATGCATGAAATAATTCCATTGAAAGAAAAAAAATTACAAGATCAACATAGGGAAATCAGTAAGGTGGAGTTGTTCCTGCAGAACTAATAATAGTATGGAATATCACCTTGAAAAAGAAATACATGATTGTCTTCATTTGCTACAAATTTACTTGGCAATTGAAAGAATTTGCTTACATGGTCCTGCAATGACTTCCCAATTGTAGGAAGATTTTTGACCTGATCAACACTTTCAATTCTAAAAGGCAACTTCTCAATAACAGGAATGGCCTTGTAGTAGCTGAATGACCTCCTTTCATCTCCTAATGCTGCAGAGAAACAATCATTAGGAGTGTCAGGACTGAGAGGAACTGTGTAATTTCAGACACTCTTCCTCTGTACCTCTGTAAATGTTGATCAGCTTTCCAAATATTTCAGTAATGTTCCTGTTCAGATCTGGTGGGTTGTATGGAGATTGTGACTGAGACACATCAGCCTGATAACACACAAGATATGACCCTTAGGATATGCAGAAATCCTCCGTAAGTCTCCACAAAAAGAACATACAAGCAACATAAAAAATGCTGAGATTTGCCTCAACAAATTCATTGCAACAAATGATGATTTTTATTTCATCAAAATCAGAAGAAAAAAACATGTGACGCTGTTGGATAATTTTGTCCATAATTGTCAAGAATAAAATTAAAGAATACTTTGCAAAAGAGATATTTCAAAGACAAAAATGAAAAACTGTTTCAAGTTGGTAGCAGAGAGGGCCACAATACAGAAAGCTATAATGACAGTAAATCTCAATTCAGTGGCCAAACAAGGGTCACATCGGTAAAGTTCGTATTAAGAATATATGCAATATGAAATAGCAAGGTTGTACAGCAGGAACAATAGTGGCAGCTGAAAAATTACATTGGTGAAATGGAAGCTGTTTTGGCAAGAAAACAACCATGATTTTCCCCAAAAAAACATTATCAGAAGATGAAAGTCACCAAGTCTGGTGTCAAAATCACAGTGGGCATTAAGTTGATATTTACCAGTGTAGTTGCATAAGCGGACCTGGAATTTGGAAGTATGGTCAGGGCACAATGATGGAAGTTAGGCTGGAGCAGCCATGAGTTGGTTCATAAAGATCATCTTGGCTTCATAGAAAGGAAGATACTAGCATGAATTTGTTGTGTTACTTTCTTACAAAATTCGAAAGAAATTTAGGGATGTGAAAATAACCACATTTCCCTCTAAATGTTTTCTCCCTTCTAGTTTTATCCAAAATTAAGATTTGAAGTAGATCTAACTTATGATCGGTTTCAGTTCTTTACTTAATTCAAAACACATGACAGCAAGATCTATGAAAGAAGCCCAAATGTAAACACCTTTTTTGTTGGTGCACCAGAAGCATCAGTCCCACGTTTAGTATCTTGCAAGCTGTCGCCGCTCATTGATGGACCCTCAACCTGATCATGAATGCCAGAGTGTTGATTTTCTGATCTAGTTGAGTCTGCTTTCTTAGCTCTATTTTCTTCCATGCTTGATCCTTCCACAACCTTAGGGGAATCTTTGATCCTTTTGTGGCTTGGCAGCTCATCATCAGGATATCTAGCTTCAGATGGTTCAGGAGATATCTTGCCAGATTGTTTATCTGATCCATTAACACCTTGAAACTTCAGCACATATGGATCTTCAGCTATTTTGTCTCCTAATCTTAGACAGTTCTCTAACCATTGATAATGAAGCAAACTCTGCAACAGCATTTTGAAAATAAGATGTTCTAGAATATCTAATGATGAATTAAGTATCTACAATATGAGATGCAAAAAGCCAAAAGAGTCATTTCATAATTTTTTTAAAAGCAGGATGCAGACAGTATCAAGCAAAAATTGATAAAAGAAAATTTGAAAATACGGAACCTACCTTTTTCCTAGGGATCTTGAGAAAACAACATGATGAATAACCTAATTCACCATTGCTTCCAACATAAGAGTTGAAGAACATGACCACAATACTAGTATATCAACAAAAATTCTGGTATCTTCCCATTAAAGAAAGTAGATATAGTAATGCAGCAATAATTGGATTGTGATTTTTAATCTTTCTATCATAAAAAGAATCCCTGATATGATCCTCGAGTTGGCACCGTGATATCCTAGAAAGTTGCCCAGTATCACGATCAACTAATGCGAGCAAGTTGTAACGCTTTGATAGTTTCTCTTTGTTTGGTTAAGCATTTATTCTTTTTTTTATTTTTGAGGTCTGCTTATTGCAACAGAAAGATCATGGCAATCAAGTGAATGCTTAATAAAACACAATAAATTGCAAAAGGAACACTGTGCAAACAATTATGTATCTTCATTTTCCAGATACATGCTAGATATAACATGAAAAAAGTATGCTCCTTGATAAATCTGTATTAAGCTCGTAGAGGTAGATAAACTTCCAATTGATGAAATAACATTATGATACTGAAATATTTTATATCTTAGATCATTATAAAAAAAACAACCAGAACCTCTTCTCCACAAAAAAATAAAAAACAAAAAAGATTATGCAGTGATCATGATAGAATATCACGGAATTACATTATTAGATTAAATGAGACTTGTACTATCATGATAGTATATATAAAGTCAGTAACATAACACCTAACAAAGACTGATGGAAACTGGCAACCAAGCCTTCATATAGTTATATACATAACCATAAGAACAACTCTAATAAAGAAAGATACAAACAGATAGAGAACAAAGATATTTTCAGAATGATTTTATCGTCAGCATGTTAACAAATGCACTGTTCTACCAATTATTTCTTAATACTGACTAATTGAATACATTGTACTCCTCCAAAACTAAAGATTGATGGTAATTTGAGATTGTGATTTCTACGCGAGCTTTACTTCAATTTATTTCTTGTATTGCAGGAGCATCAGTAATCTCACATGCATATTGCATCCTGCCAGTAGATAAATATGTATATCTAAATGCACCCTGGTATCTAATTGAATTATTAAAGCATGAGTCCTAAATATTAATAATACTACAAGAATTATTAAAGCGTGTCCTAAATATTAATAATAGTATAATACTACAAAAATTGTTCCTCATAGAATTTACAAGAATGCCACTTATTTGGAATCAAAATTATTTAAACAACATAAATGAAACTTTAACTGAAATTTTAATTAATAAATGATCACCTTATGTCTAAAAAGGATGCCAACAAACTCAAATTGAATTGTATGTAGTTGCAAAGAATGTTGCATCGTGTACCGAACCTATACCGATCACTGGTTGGAATGGTACATAATGGTTGACACCAACACATGGTACAACAGACATTTTGGTGTTTCAAAGATGAAAAAGAAGAAGAGGAAGGCCATAGTGGAGGAGGAGGAAGGAGGAAGGAGGAAGGAGGAAGAAAAAGAAAGAGGAAGGAAGAAAATGGAAGAAGCGAAGGAGGAGGAACAAAGAGAAAGAGGAAGGAAAACCGTAGAGGCAATGAAGGACGAGAAGAAGGAAGAAACGGTGGAGGAGGAAGAAGTAGAAAAGGAGGAGAAAAGGAGGCAGAATACCGGGGAGGTAGGCAATGGCGAATGGCAGTGGCCAACAGCGTGGTGACGTCAAACGACAACGACGATGTGAACAGCAACCGTGGCATTGTCCATGTACTGGTCCACACCTTGACCGGCATGTATTGCCCATTTGTACTAGTCCAACAGACTTCCTTGTGTAGCAGTATACATCTATTCCAATAAATGCTGGGAAATTAAGTTATTTTAGATTTCTAATTGTATGGAGCAGAAAACTGAAATACTGTCTGCTTTTATTTTATGAGGTAAAAAGTTTCTCTTTGTTTTTTTGTCCATATAACTTCCTGTCCACTCCCATTGCTATAAACCATGTATGTGAATATACCAAGCCACATTTGTGTATGGATATATCTCAGTAACTGAATGTGTCATGATGTGATATTTTTTGCTTTCACAACCAACTGCATGTTCTTTCTCCATATCCAGAAATGATAGACGAAAAGGTCCATCGCTTCATTTTGTAGCTGTTTTTAGATAGTATTGTCAATGTCATAAATTGAACAGACTCACATGATATTACATCCCAATATCTCAATAATCTAGAACAAAAAGATTAACGAAATCAGGAAAGAAGCTTTAATGTTCATGTAAACAGTACCAGTACAAAGAAGAAACTCACTCCTTTATGCCGATGCAAGCGTTCTAGGTTCACTTGCTGTAGAAGCGTACTAGAGTTCATAGCGAAAATATGAGTAACTCTCTTTGAGACGTTATCATCAACCACAGCTCCCATTTGGGTTAGCTTCTGCTTCCATACCTAATGATTGCATCAAATCAATGCCTAGTGAATTTACAAATAACTAGGGATTTTGCAGAATTGCCATGAACACAATTGCACACTTCTTTGAATTTGCAAGACAAAAAAAAGATATATCATTATTCGTCACAAAGAACTAGGGCTCAGATTGAAATTGGATCGAACAACTGATTTAGTTTCTCATAAAGTAGCCAAGGATTTTGGTGAGGTGTCCTGTATCGTTTTAAGACATCTGATGGGTACACTAAAGTTAAGCAACAAGCCAGGTTTTCTTAGGTCTTTTGGTGATGTTTCATCCAAATTACCATGTTCTCCAAGCACTGCCTTCTTTACCCAATTGTAAAGTGCTTGCTGCCTTATTAAGAAACACAAGAGAGCAAGATCCTCATGATTCATCATGAGAAAATACCCAATCCAACAACTTACTCATCAATACCCTACTGAGGAAGCCTCGTAAGAAATCAAGACCCTTCTGTTAGCAGTTTTTGCTCCTTCCAAAGATTTTTCTGAAAAATATTGTTTTTAATTCAATTCGTCAAAGCCAAGAAGTCGAAAGAAGCCCTTGAGACACAAGGGAATGCCGTTAACAACTTATTAAGGTAACGCTTTTAATTCAATTCATCGAAGCCAGGTAAGTCGAAAGAAGTCCTTTGTTCACCCAATTGTAAAGAGCTCGTGGTTTATCAAGATATACAAGAGAGCAAGAACCTCACGATTTACCAAGAAAGAATACCCAATCCAGCAATTTCCACGTCAACACCCTACTGAGGATGCCTCAAAAGGAATCAAGACGCTTCTGTCAGCAGTCTTTGCGCTTTCAAAAGATTGTCCTAAAAATATCGCTTTCAATTTAATTCACCGAAGCCAAGAAAGTGGGTAGGGGGCCTTGAAATCCTGAATCAACCGCAAAGACGACCACCGGCGCACCAAGATTCCAAATCATAGATGCGACATTACCCGATTCTTGAGTACCAAAACATAGAAAAGGGCAGGGAAAGAACGCAAAGAGGAGGAGGAGGAATGCATACTTGAAGCCTTCGGGGTTGGACGCCCTTGGGGACCATGAAGACGACCATGCCCTGGAACATGCCATCGGGGTCCGGGGTAGGAGACCGCTGCCGCTTCTGGGCGCCCCTCCTGGGCGCCATCTGCTCTTCCCTCTACTCCAACCTCACCGCCACAATGACGATGCCGTCTTCTAAAGTTGGAGACATGGACGCGTGTAAAGACAGGAGAGAGAGAGAGAGAGAGAGGGGGGGGCGTGCCCTTTATGCCATTTTTTAATGCATTTGTTATATTATTTTAAGTCAAGGGTAAATTCTATTGTTTTTTAATGTATTTATAACTCAACACTCTTATATAAGATTTTAGAGTTCAATTACTGCTCCAAATGATATCATATGAAAAAAATCCAAATCTACTCAATATGATTATTTTTAAGTAATATTAAATCACTTAAGAAGAAAATGCTTATGTGAAAATGTTTATGTCTAAAACACATATATTATCTATTTGTTGTTGAATTTTATGTCGTGTTTAAGGAGTCAGCACAGTTTGATTTCACGCATGTGCGTAAGTTTGTCTGTACCGATTGATCGGAGGAGATAGAGAGCTCGAGAGAGATCAATTGGGCTTACTCAGGTATGCTTTTCAGGTTCCTCCTTTGGGTCCATTGAGGAATCATGCACAAAAGTCTACGCGACGTAATATGCATTCGATGTGACCCCTCTAATGATCAACTCAGTATCTAGATCAAGATGATATAAAAGATTCTATATACATTGAGAGATTTGTTTAGCCCTAATGACGTAATACCTAGGGATGACTTTTATACCCGTTAGTCAATGAATAATCGTACCTCGACCCTTAATGTAACTAGAATCTTTGAGTGAGTTGGTCGTACGGTATTGTAGAGTCCCAAGATATCGACAGACGGATTGATGTCAGGCGACACCATATGATTTCTATTTTTTAAATATATTTATTATATTATTTTAAGTCAAGGGTAAATTTTATTATTTCTTAATGCATTTATGATAAGTCAACACTAAATCCTCTCTCTTTCTCTTATATAAAACTTTAGAGATTAATTTCTATACCAAATTATATTCTATAAAAAAATCCATCCTAAGGACAACTTAAAATAATAAAATTGAGTCAATGTGATTATTTTTTGAATTGATATTAAATCATTTAATAAGATGATGCTAATGTCTAAAGCACATATATTATCTATCTATTGTTGGACTTTATGTTGCGTCCGAGGAGTCGGCATCGCTTGTTCCACTCATGTGTGTAAGCTTGTTTATGTCGATAGGTCGTGGGAGGTAGGGAGCTTGGGAGAAGTTAGTAGGGTATACTCAGGTATGCTCTTTAAGTTTCTCCTTCTTGGGGTTTGTCAAAAAATCCTACACAAAGACATAGTTGGGGTGGGATGTGCCCAATGTGACCCCTCCGATGATCAAGTCAGTGCCCCGATCAAGATGGTCTAAGGGATTCAGTATGTAAAGAGATAGTTTATGTCTAGGGATGGTTTTTATATCTATCGATCGGATACTATCGGAATCCTTAACTGTGTTGATCTTACGATGTTGTAGAATCCCGAGATCTAGATGGATGGATTGATGTCAAGCGGCGACATATAATTTATAATTATTTTTTAATATATTTGTTATATTATTTTAAGTAAAGGATAAATTCTATTATTTTTAAATACATTTGTTATAAGTCAACTAAATTATGCTCCAAATTATACTCTATAAAAAAAACCCCAATGGGGACAATGTAAAGTAATAAAATTGACTCAATATGATTATTTTTTAAGTGCTACTAAATCACTTAAGAAGAAGATGCTGTGAGAACAAAAGATGTTCTTATCTCATTTCAATTCATTCTTACCCGCTCATAGGTTCGATAAAATATTTCTTATCGTTAAGTCAGTTCAATTTGTTATACACAAAAGAGAGCGGTAGAAATTTAAATCTTTGGATAAGTTTAGTAAATTAAAAATAAAAATAAGTTTAGACATTTTTATCGTGCAGAAATATATTTTTCTGAATATATACATATATTTTAAATTTACTAATCCAAGACATCCTCTCTCAAAATCTAACACACACACACACACACACACACACGCTTCTCTGTCTTCCTGATAACATCAACCTCTTCCCTCCAATAAGAACCCAAATTAAGTTACGAGCTACGCTCACCTCCCTCCCGCTTCCTAAAACCCCTCCCCGCCACTCGTCTCCTCCCCGGTTTCCTCCTTTCTTCATTCCCGTCCTCTCTCTTCTCTCCTCCGCAACCTGCCTTCCCCTTTCTCTCCATGCTTCCTCTGACCACCCCAAGCCTTCCTCTCTTCCATCATCCGATCCCCTTGGCAGTGGCATAGGGTTCCACAGTCCAAACTTGATCGGAGAAGAGCATGCGGAAGCTCGTTAAGATGGCGAGCCATCTCTTGGTGGCATGGCTCGTGGCCCTTTGCTTCGCCAGCCCCGCGGTCGCGAAGCTGAGTACCACCTACTACCAGAAGACGTGCCCCAAGGTGGAGCAGATCGTGTCGGACGTGGTGACCAGCAAGCAGATCACCACCCCAACCACCGCCGCCGGCGCGCTCCGCCTCTTATTCCACGATTGCTTCGTCGGCGGCTGTGACGCTTCCTTGCTTGTCTCCACCAACGCCTTCAACCGCGCCGAGCGCGACGCCGACGACAACATCTCCCTCCCCGGGGACGGCTTCGATGCCGTGGTCCGTGCTAAAACCGCCCTCGAGCTGCAGTGCCCCGGCGTCGTCTCCTGCGCCGATATTCTCGCCCTCGCCACCCGCGACCTCGTCCTCATGCTGGGCGGGCCCCACTACGCTGTCCGCCTCGGCCGCAAGGACGCCCTCGCCTCCACCGCGGACTCCGTCGCGGGCCACCTCCCCTCCCCCAACATGACCATGGACCAGCTCATCTCCCTCTTCGAACAGAACAAGTTCACCGTCCAGGAGATGGTCGCCCTCAGCGGCGCCCACACCGTCGGCTTCTCCCACTGCAGCGAGTTCGCCTCGCGGATCTACAACTTCAACGGCGGCGACCAGGACGCCCACGACCCGGCACTGAACCCCCGGTTCGCGCAGGCGCTGCAGAAGGCTTGCGCCAACTACGTCGGGGATCCGACCATCGCGGCATTTAACGACGTGATGACGCCGGGCAAGTTCGACAACATGTACTACCAGAACCTGCTGCGTGGACTGGGGCTGCTGGCCTCCGACACCGCGCTGGCGGCGGATCCGCGGACCAAGTCCTTCGTGCAGCTCTACGCCGCCAACCAGACGGCCTTCTTCGAGGACTTCAGCCACGCCATGGAGAAGCTCGGCGTCCACGGGGTGAAGACCGGCCGCAAGGGGGAAATCCGGCGTCGCTGCGACGAGTTCAACAACCTCTCCACCTAAATCAATGCGGATTCGGATTCATCGTTTCTCCACACCCAACCGAAACCGGATTCGGGTTTATCGCATAAGAAACAGCGACGGATTCTTAATTGCTGGTTTCTTATATATACTGATTTATATGAGAAAGGGCGAGCGTATATTATATCTAATTTTGTGTTTTTTGGAGTATCGATAGATATTGCTTATATTCTATCTGACGGAGAAAGAAATGGATTATGCAATTGAACGTGAAACAATTAATTTATGAGTACAGCACCTCAAAACTCTCATGCTCGATAAATAAATAAATATATATATATATATAATTACTAAATTAATTTCTTTAAAAAATATTATTTTATAATTTTATCCAAATTGGTTCACGAGATTTTTTGGCATCTGAGCATGTTACGGTGTCGTACTTTCGAATATAAGTTACCCGCCATGGGTCCCACTCCGCGTCACCGCCCACGACACGAGAGGTGCGGTGGCTAAGGGTACGAAAGCCGCGTGGACGCGTAAACGAGGAGCACACCAGACCTTTCCAGAATCATCCGGCACGTTTATAATCCGAAACCAATCGCGTGTCTTGGAACCCAAGAAACGACGGCAAATAAATCTACAAATACCTCGAGGCCAAGGCTCAGAGGCGACAAAGGAGGGCGAAGAAGGGAGGAGGAGTAGCTATGGGGGGAGGAACGGAGGCGTTTCCTGATCTCGGAGAGCACTGCCAACACGAAGACTGCAATCAGCTCGACTTCCTGCCCTTCACCTGCCACGGCTGTAAAAAGGTACTACCGATCTCCTCGTCCTCGTACCACGCGACCTCTGCAGCAACAACTGACTTGGGCCTTGTTTCGAACAGGTCTTCTGCTTGGAGCACCGGAGCTACGCAGCACACGGCTGCCCAAAGGCGGACCACAACAGCCGATTCGTGGTGGTGTGCGAGGCCTGCTCCGTCTCCATCGAGAAGCGGGCGGGCGAGCAGGAGGCGGCCGCGCTGGAGCGGCACGAGAAGTCGGGGTCCTGCGACCCGAGCAAGAAGCAGAAGCCTAGGTGCCCCGTGAAACGCTGCAAAGAGGTGCTGACGTTCTCCAACAACAGCACTTGCAAGGTCTGCGACCAAAGCGTCTGCCTCAAGCACAGGTTCCCTTCCGACCACGCCTGCAAGCCGCCGCTTCGATTGCCAACCAGGAGCGGGATCGATTGCGGAGACAGGAAGGGCAACTTCTCTTCACGTTCATCCGTAAAAGCTTGCTGACATATCTCGGCCTTCCATGATTCGATACGTAGGTATTTAATTGTTGATCAAGCGAGACAAAATGCACTTGTAACTATTTTATTATTTGCTATTTAATTGTTGATCTATAAGATTTTTTTTATTTATTTTTAAGTCGTCTCTGTTCAACAAAAGATTGGTTTTTATATATGGTGTGAAAGGCAAAAAAATTATGTAAGCTTTGGGAAACGAAAATAATTAAAATGTATATTAAAAAAGCTTTTATCAAGCAAAAAATAATTTTTTTGTTGACAAGTAAAGCAACTATGTCTGTTAATTGAATAAATTTAATCAGTTTATAATATCTTGTATTGAGTTATTACATGACAATATCTTGTATAGAATTATAGTTTACTGTCTATTCATCTACTTCTATTTTAAAATTTTATTTTTCTAAATTTATTTTTCTTCGAAATTTCAAAAAAATATTATTTGATAATATTCAATTTTTTTGTCCAAAGTGGCTGTATATTAACCTTGATAAAATTAATAAAATAATATAATTTCAAGTTTTGAAGAATAAATAAATTTAAAATTTATATTTTGAGCCTTAAAAACAGATATTTTCGAAGGTTCATAAAAATTTTGCCCAAAAGACCTTATAATTTCATCTGAAATTTGTCGAAAATAAAAATAAAAAATATCAATTTTTAGTCCTATTAAATCGAGAAAAGATCTCTTAATTGTTTAAAAAAAATGATCAATCAGGAGATGACTTGATATTTTAAATATTTTACATGTGTCTTTCTTTTTTCAATCTCAAAATGTTAGAAAATCTTCTCTAATGAAATAAAATTGATTATGTGATCAAATTTATCATAAATTAATCTTAAATTGGCTAAAATAAGAAAAAAACCTTTTAATGATTGGATTAATTGAAAATATATATTTTAAAGACCTTAAAGTAGAAACAACAATTATTTAGCCCTTCAAAAGATATTTCTATGGTTTCATGAAACTTTCAACTTAAATAAAAAAATTAAAAATTAATTTTTTAAAATTTAATTAACTGAAAATAGGTACTTTAAAAACTCAAAGATAGAAAAAAAAACCATTTAAGGCTTTTACTAGGTTTCATAAAAATTTTAGCCTGAAAACCTTGTAATTTCAACTTAAATTAGCTAAAAAAAATTCAACCGTTTAAAGATTGGATTAACTGAAAATAAATTTTTGATGATACACAAATAGAAAATTCATCAATTATGGTTTCATTACCTAAGCTATACAAAAATAAAATTTTCGAAGTCTTATAAAAAATTGATAATTATCTTAAATTCTCAAGAGTCTAATTTTACAATTATCTTAAATTTTATTAATGTAAATAAAAAATATATTATTTCGACTATAAAAACGATATACCCACTAATAATATAGGATATAACGACTCTTCTCCTCGCTCTCTTCTTCTCTCTTCGATTCCACGTCGTCCTCCTCCGCCCAGTGACAGACAGGTCTTCTCCGCCGGAGTCCTCCCACCTATATGGAGTCCTCGACATCCAAGAACCGGAGCAGTCGCCGTCAGCCATCCAGGTGGCCGCCGCCCGCGGCCTCCTCGCTCGCCTCCTCCTTTTACATGTTTCCAGCATCGATTTCGAGATCTTTTCCCGTCTTATACAATGCAATTCGATCGTCGCCTTCGCCGATTGTAAGTTCTCTGACTTCAACGATCAAATAATTTGATCGTTGCCCGTCGCCGATCGTAGGACTGCGTGATTTAAGTAACTGTTGTATATGGTTGGGTTTATTTTGGTGCTTAGGTCCTCGAACATTCTTATAGGAGTTGATAAGGAAGTTTGTTATTTCATGGGGCTGTGGTCACTCGGAAAAAAATGTTATTGATGGAAAATTTGTAGCGGCGTTCATATCAATAGTAGTCTCATTGATGCTAAAATGCTGCTGTTAACTCTATTTAAGGAGTCTACAAGTTAGCGAACTGCCAATATTTTGTGGAGAAAAGAACAAGTAAGACAATCGTTCAATATCCGTAAGGAAAAGACAAAGCATTCTGTTCCTTTTTTCAAGATAGGTTTTGTAGGAGGTTTTTCATCAAGACACAGAGGACTGGCTTTTGGCTGATAATTGAATTGGATCTTCATTCTTCGATAGCTTGTGGTACCAATTCCTTAGTGATTATACTGTATAAAAAGAGAACATTTTTTGTCATGGACAATTGAATCTTACAAATACTCAAATATGTTTAGAAAGAACATGTTTATGTTTAGAAAGAAAATCAGGGCATGGGTAAAGGAATACCTGTGGCAAGTTCAAGTACATAATTCATGTTTACTAAATTCTATTAAGTAAAATATAGGTTCAAGCAAGTATAAAAGCTTTTGCTAGACAAAAACTTACATAATATATGATAGAGATGCGTGGCAGATGAATAATTGAAATTTTAGATGGTTTAGTTTGCATATGTTTGTCGGTTGGAGTATTGTGCTTATCAGTACTCTTTCGATGTTTTATATTTGTCAAGATTTCTTTTGTATCAAAATAATTTTAGTAATTTTCAGCGTCCAGATCATAAATATGTTCAATTTTTTCGTCACTGTATTCTCTGATAAGTGGTTAATACTGTTGGTACATTGTTTATCCTCAAATAAAAGAATATAAATGGATAGTTTCACTGTTTATAGTATGATTAATTAAAATAATTGGTCTGCTTAAACTACAGTGCAGCAACAGCAACAGCTGCCTGATTGTTATTTGAACAACATAACCATTGGCTCATTAGTTGACAGAAAATATGAAATCTGGGACAAAAGGGAAAAACTAACGTGATTATGAACTCCATGAAGGTCTATTCTTTGTACCATTCATTTCAGATCATCTAATAGAGCTTCACATTTGAAAATGAAATAGATTTTTTTGTTTGGTTTCTTGGATTAACTTTGCTCCTTTTCTGCTTTGTACATACTTCCATCTCACCATCTATGAGCATATCAAACTCCATATTTTGTTATAATTTGGCCTTGTGATATTTGTGCATTATATATATTTTTAGTTGAATTTTAGATGGGCTTCAAAATGTTTGTATTAGATGTGGGTTCATGGAGCAAAATTTGTGCATAAGTTACATATACAATTGTGGTTCTTGCTGACAAGTGCTAATTAACATTTTGCAATGATAAAAGTTAAACCAAGAGACAGTCAATCTGTCAAGAACCTTAACATCACAGTCCTCAAGTCCATCTAGGTCCATAAGCTATTTTTAGTGACTACAATGACTTGAATCTTTTGACCATGGAGAGTCGTCTGCTTAAAACCATCTAATATATATAGTCAGTTACCATTGACATATGGGTGTTGCCACTGAGTTCCATTGCTGGTGACCTGTTGACTGCCATCGAGTTCCCTAGTTACCAAGTTGTCCGTCATCAACAACTAGCTATGAATAACTGGTTGGCCATCCATTTAACCTGTCAGTCACTTTTTATTTAGGCAAACACTTCAAGACTGAAGTTACTTTTAACACTGAATTCTGTTATATAACAAGTTCAATTAGTCTGTGGTTGTAATGTTGTATTTTGTCAATGCTTTCACGTCTCGGCACTTCTTTGGAGTAGTGAATGTGTGTGCGTCGTGAATTTTAACTGGCAAAATTCAATGATCTGTTTGCTACTTGGCACTACCCTTGTATTCGTTTTACATTATGTTTGCCTTTCGTTGTTGTCACGAACGGTCGTCACTCAACCGTAATGCCTTTGCTCCTTGAACCGTTCGTCACTCTTTTCTTGCTTGTACATATGTTTGGTAGCTTGTTTTGCCTTGAGTTTATGTGTTGTTACCTAAGAAATGTGAGCGAAAGTAGTGTAGAAGGCTGCAGAACGATCGCTCGTTGCGCGGAGCCAAAACAGCCCAAAACAACCCTGTTTTTGGGTCTTTTTCATGTGCCGCGGCAACCTTTCTGAGCGGTGCGAAATGTCAGCCATTTCAGCACCTTGGAACCCCCCGGGTGGCACCGGGCTGGATGGGGTTCCGGGTATATGTCGGGCGTAGGCATTCATCAGTAATTGAACTTGTCTTGCGTCCGATACCTTGGGAACCGTCGTTTGTGGACTTGCTACCGTTCCTACAACCCTCGAAAGTCCTATTTCGTTCTCTTTCTCTTTTTTCTTTGCTGCACTCAAGGTGTTCGACAAATTGCTTGTATAGATTTCCGCTTTGCGACGCACGTGTCCGCCGCCGTAATCAACTTCTTCTTTACAGGTCCCACGGGACCTTAAGAGGTTGTAAGAGGGCTGACCCTTTGCGGACAGATAACGCGTTGGGCGTTTCATGACTTAGGCAATCTCAGCTAAGTCCGAAATAATGAGCAAGGTTGCTCTACGACTTAGGCAATTTCAGCTAAGTCTTCGGGAGTGCCGCGAGGGTGCCGCACGGCTTAGGCAAATTCAGCTAAGTCCATGACATTGTGTCGTAACATGCATTCATGTTGGTAGCATTCTAGTGTGAGTTTGCTTATATTGCTGGTACTCATGACCCTTGATTTTGATAATGCCTTTTATGATGTTTGGATAAAATTTGCTAAGATATTGATGCACAGTTGAAGACGCAACATGAAACGTCAATCATTTCAGCCCCTTGGAACCCCCGGTAGCACACCTGGGGATGAGACCTCAGTTATATACTATTTTTATTTATTTCCTCTTTGTTTTTGAGCTTTTATTTAATTGTTTTAGGATTCATTTGCATGGTGGAGTAGGGAAAGCTGGAACAAGGAAATTGATTGGATGGTTCTCCGAGCAGTCAATTTACCACTCGCTTTCAATGGTATAGAAGCATTTGGCAGAAAATTTTAGAGGTACAATACTTGTTCTATATCAGTGTTCTTTGCTGTTTGGTTTGTCAAGGTATAATACCTTAACATATGCAAATTTTCCATCAAATTATACAGTACGATATGTTAGTTCCTTAAATATGAAACTTGTATTATTCATTTATGTACAAAACTGTATTTGGCTTCTCATCCCTGTAACATAACTTTTAGATCTCTCATCAATCCTCCAACAAACCATTGAAGACTCTACCAACAATGGGTTAGTTATGGAGTGCAACTCACAATGAAGAGATTCCTTTGATGATTTGATAATGTTTGATACCACTAGCTGTCAATCTAATGTCAACACTCTGGAGTTAGTTTTCCCATTCTACCTTTAATTTTTCTAGACAGAGATATTCCCTTAAACCTAATAAGCTTAGTTAGCATTAAAAATTAATTGTCATACTGATTGTCATTTAGCAATTTCATTCTTGTGCAATCACTGAGCAAGAAGCTGAAACTCTAGATATATTGGAGTCTAAAAGAAGAAGTAATAACAAAATAGTGAATAGAAAATCCCTGAATGTGAGCCTCTTGTTGTTTTAATAATTATATGCTTGGTGATTTTACTACATGGTATATAACAACTCCCTTGTAATTTTACAAGCTTCATATGTATAATCCTAAAAAACAAGAAATAAAAAATTCATTGCAAATAGTTTCTCCTTGTGAGATTTCAGCTTGACACTGATAGGATGGTATCAGCTATTCTTTAATCCCTTCATGTTCTTTTTATTTTATGTTATTTTTCCACTTGATTATGGATGACATGTGATCATCACTAATCATTTAACCACAAAAAGGATTCATTTAGCATTTATTGTTTCCATGAATTCCATGGATGATATTTTCTACTTCAGTTTTGTATTAGTTCTTTGTTGTTTGGCTGGTCAGTGGTGTCAAGACTTGTCACATTGCTGTACCAGGTTATTGGAATTATTATTGTTTTTAAACAGTCAAGCTGATATATAGTTATATTTATTAAATTAGTGTTTTCTTCTTCTTCAATGAAAAGATTGTATTCTAAATGAAACATTTATAATAAAGGTGTGCCTTTACTATCAAACGTTTATAATAAACATAGTTTTCTATATTCATAACCTTTATTATAATAAACATATTAAAAAAAAACTATGAAAGATTTCCTTTTTGAAACGATTACTCTCTTGCTGCATTTGCAAACATCGAGAAATCAAATATTTGTTGCCTATTATTTTAAGCTCTGATGAGCTGAATCACTGCAACCTTGTCAAGCTAATAATATTATTTTTTTTTGGGAAAAATAAAGCTCGCTCAATACATACCCATTACCATGGTTTCCTCCAAAAGATGCTGATTCAAATATGCTTTTAAATATGTACGATAATTCTGTATGGACATCTTGACTTCCGTGTCAACTTTTTGAGTTGGATACGACAGTCAAACTCTCCGATTCCTCAATTGTCGAAGGATTACAATTTTTATAGTCGCATTCTTTACAAAGGAGACGGAGACTAAAAGATAATTGTTTATGGTGAGAGTACATGGAACATGTCTTCTTCTTCTTCTCTTCTCGTCTATCTCGTCATAATTATATCACAGATGGAACACAAGCAGCCCTAATTAGCAGTAACGAGGAGAGGCTCACGTTATCGTCATCAGCACCTGGTGGATTCCCCGTGGATGTTGTCGAGGACGGCAAGTACCCCGACGATGAATGCTTGGTCGTAGCCCGGCTGCACCGTCACCTGGTACAGCTCCTTGCCGCCGACCATGTCCGCCGCTCCGAGCTTCCTCGGATCACACGATGCATGTCAGCACGAGTTCATGCTGCTCGGCAATTCACATCCGTACCTGGGCGACGATGGCTCCTCTGTAATCCTCGACGGTGCATGTCCGGTCGACGAAGGACCCGTTGACTTGGAAGTCCCAGCCTCCGCTGGAGTCGAGATGGATCCTGACGGCGTTGCTCATCGGGCACCTGGGATCGGTCAAGCTGAACACCGGCTTCTTCCTTCCCTCGAAGTCCGTCAGGTACGCGCTCCATCGGCGGCGGGTGCTCAGAGCTTGGGCAATTCCTCCCTGCGACAGAGAGAACGACGTCAACATGGAGGCCGACGAGAGCAAGCAGGCCGAGAGACGCTACCCTTTTGCTGATGGACAGTATCAGCCCTCCGTCACCGTCCTTCAACGCCAGCTCCCCCTTGACTCCGAGGATTCCGCAACCTTCCACCACGAAAGCCACACCATGGCCGGCGGCGTTCATCACCACAAAGCCACCTCCATTGATGACGTGAGGCCGCTTCCTCACCGTCAGCGTCGTGGGCGAGGAGGAGCAGTAGATCTTGCTAATGCCGGCAAGCAGTAGATCTTGGCCTTCTCCTCCTTGCCTGCGCCCGTCCATCGAGCTAATATATCGAGGACGGTGGTGGAAACTTTGCCTCCTACCTCATGACTCTTGCTTGCCGGCAACGTTTTCTGGTGGCAGCTGCAGAGACCAAAAGCAAATGATTGCGTTGAAACGGAGGGCACAATAAAAGAGTGCCGATGACTTCTGTGGAGTAGCAGCATCTTTGAATTCAATGCCTTGAGGTGTGTGTGTATATATATATCAACCTGCCCATTGGCTTTTAGAACTGCTTTTGCCTGTGGCTTGTTCAGCCATCATCACCATCGTCGTTCTTCTCCTCACAGACCAGAATCTGGATTGGTTACAATCATCACAAAGCATCATGCGATTAGTTTTTGGCTTCAGTCCATCCATGTTTTGCTGTTCCTTTTATCGTGGATCCCAATGCCATATAATTCCAACTTCATGCTTAGTTTTTAGCTTTTAGCCTTTTGTTCTAATAAAGCAGTGGCTTCTCAGCCAAAGTAAAACCAGAAAGAAGCTGTCTTTTGAACCACGCAGATCACTGCCATTAAGTTTATCATTCGAACTTAGTAATTTTAATCCTTCTTCTTCTTCTGATCTGTGTCGGCTTTCCGAAGACATGAACAAGCATGAAAGCCATTACTTTCAAAAAGGTTCCTGGAAGTCATAAAGCAAGCCAATCATCATATACACTAATGTTGGCAACCCCCAAAGAATCTTTTTATATGCTGAGCCTACTACTCCAAGGCAAGAAATAATATTAAAAGCAAAAAAAAACTGTCATCTCAATTGCAATCTCAGAAAAATACAACCTTTGATGTGTGTGTGTGTGTGTGTACCTGACGGTGGATACAACAAGGTCGCAAGAAATGCTGTGAAGATTCAAGAACAACTGTATAAACTGGGAGATCTAAAGCTTCCACTATTAACATCAAGTCAAACCCTAATTCATAGGTCTCAAGCCTAGTGAATCATGATGCATGGAACAAATCTGTAGTCGAAGTTTCGGAATCCAACATACAGTGGTTGAAGTTGGAAAAATGTGAATCATACTTTTCCAAAGCCAGACACTGGATTTGGTAGATGGAGAAGAGCAAGCCTGCCTAACCCTACTACTGATCCTGAACCTAATCTTATCTGCCTCCAACAGAGGAGGAAATGGTGGCCTGGTACATGGTCAAAAGATCCCAGATTGAATGATATCGTGGCCATTTCTTGATGCAGAGTTCTCCGATGACTTGTCTTGCTGTATTCCATAAGATCTCTAGCAGACTTGTCATGCTTAACAGCTCCTGACTCTTAACGAGCAAGAAAAGTTGATCCTGTGACACACACAGAGTCTGTGCCCAGAAGCTTATTTAGATGCTTCAGGAAATAGTGTCTTCCTAACTTTTCTTTTTTTTTTTGGCTTGCAGTGACCTCTCTCTATCATGAAAACTAGTTAAATTATGCCAAATATTTACACACAGAGCTCTGCCACAAAACAACGATAAAACCTTTGGCAATCAGATTTAGAAAAAGAGCGTTCTGCACTCACAGGTGAAGGTGATGGAAGATAAATTGTAACTGACCTGAGAAATGAGCAGTTGGATAATAAAATGCATACTTTTATGTGAGATGTATCATGGTGCACCATCACATTCATGTTTGCAGCAGAACTCATACAAGAAGCCACAACATTTAGCTTTATGTTGACATTTTAGATCAGAAACAAAAAAAAAAAAAAAAAATCCTGGTCAAGGAACAACCAAAGAAATCCATGAATCTAGCCGTGTCATACATCATCGTGGAGATATCATACACAAGGAAGAAACAAATATTTGATATGGAAGAAACCCGAACATGAATGGAACATTCGACAACTTACAATTTTTATTTATCAGTTGATGTCATCGCATTCTGAGTTAATTCTTAGTTGTTCAGGGATGACCTGATGAAAAAGTCTTTTGAGACCCAAACATCAGATGCCGCGAGAAGAGGCTCGGATCACCAACTTTGACTCTTAATGAACCAGTTGCTAAATCAAAACAGAAGAGGAAATAAAACAGTGTTTTGAAGCCATAAATCTTCAGAAAGCCATTTGAGCAGAAACAATTGTTATTCTGCACCACGTTTGACAAAAGTAGTCTGAAAACCTTCAAATTCTACTCTTCACTTAGTTATCTGTCATTTGAAGAGGGAGACATGTCCTGATAATTCACGATATTAGCCATCTATATGATACGGGACTTCGTACTTGATGCTGCTCGCTACTCCAAGTGATCCAACCAAATGCCATTTCTACTGGGTCACCTGCCTTTGTTGACGTAAATGTAACTTTGTACCTCAGTTTCTGGCCAACTTGATTGAAGATGAGTTTTGTTGGTTTCACGGTCACTTTAACACCGGGAGGCCCACCGACCTTCACATTGTACACAGAACCTGGCACGCCAACATTTGTTAGCTCCCTGTTGTACTTCACGAATCTGCGGGACCTTCTACCAAACACGACAGAGAATGATGGGTAGTTTAGGTTCCCAGGATCGGAGAGACGCCGTGAGCATGTCTTGTTAGTGCTCTTTGAGATAGCCTGAATGTGGTCGGTGGAATACTCCAGGGAGCACAAGAAGGCAAGGTAGTCCCCTGTACTGATGTTATAGACAAGGCCTGGGGAGAGAGCCTTCTGTGGATCAACATGACCAGATCCATAAGCCCATGGTGTTGCAGGTGAACCTCCAGCAGCATCAATAAGAGGAGATCCAGTATTGTCATCAGTGTATGCTGTGGTCATGAGGGCAGACTTGATGGCACTGGGGCTCCAATCCGGGTGGGCAGCCTTTAGCAATGCAGCAACCCCACTAATGTGAGGGCAGGACATTGATGTTCCTACATGCATACAAGTTGGATCTTAAAATGGATGAAAATTTCATTTATTTGCCCATAGTAAAAGAACTGCATTTTGCAGAGAGAAGTATCCAAATATCATTCATTATATAACAGCAAAAACCTATATGGCATATGATTGGTATTTAATCAAGCAAACAAAATGCAGTTGCAACGAGGTATCTTCATGTCGTCATCAATGATGGTTTGATAGATAGGCAACTAGTTAGATAACAGCAGTGAGATCATGGAATGTTGAAATCAGTTCTTGTTGTATCTACTTCACACTGATACTATCTTCAAGCTAGAACTTCATGCTCGCACTTTTCTGAGCATGTTTCCTCACCAATATATAAACTTTAGCCGAGTTGTACTGCAAAATAGAACTGCTTCCAGGATGGAATTTGAAGTGCAGACAGCAATATTGTCAGTGTCATCTTATTCTAAAGCAAAGCACAAAGAAGTTGTAGCCCAAATAATGAAGGATAATCATTTTCAGTTTCAGATCTATCATTCATAAGTTGGTTGCCCTATCGGGATTCTAAATACCAGATTGATCTTTGGATCAATAGGTATCTTTTGATCCGCACAGCCTATTCTTCAATTTTCCTGAACCATTCATAAAATCATAGAACAATTAAATCTAGCTATGTTGCTTTTGCCCATGGAGTGATTTTAATCCAATAAAAATGTAGACATCAAAACTAGTCAAGATTGATTACAGATTTCATTTAATAATTCAACATACCCCACATGAAAATTATAGGTTCCATTCCACAGGAAAAATAACATAATCCTTGAGTGTCAAAACATACAGACAACATAGAAATGTTACCGTGGAGTCATCTAAAATTGTCATCAATTTAGCCATTCAGCTAATGCTGGTACCACCACAAAACCAAGCAAGATCAGTTCAACAAAATGTCAAACTTGGAAATGCCTTTGTCATTTATTAGCCACCGGTATCTAATTATTCATTTCTGCCAAGATTGTTCAGATAGTAGAACAAGTTTACATCACACTTCCTCTGCTTCCACATCAAAGTTTCTTCACTTGTCTCTGCATGGCTTCATTTCATTACCTGTGTACTGATATGTCAAAGCTGCCTCCTATTTCTTACCCTCTAAAGAGCTTACTGTGCGATGCTACTATTAAGCAGAGAACTAATATATGTTATGAATAAATTTATGCATATTCTTATCAAAATCATTATTTGATTTGATTCTGGGAAACATAGCATATATATGATCATCTATTCTTAACCTAATCGCCAAAGCCAAAGTTCTTTATGTTTCTCATTTGACTGTAGAAATGAGAACTAATGTTAGACAACTGAAGCTAACAGTATATTTATCAGACACCTTTTGAGAATTATGTGTTATCTGCATTGTTATGGATATAATATTTCTAACTCTGTCTTCAAACTTTAAGCAATGATGAAGGGTTTCTGCAGTGAAATGCAACAAATGTGTGATAGAACACAGCTGCAGAGGACTTCCAACTTGTACCCCAAAGAATACTGAACAAGGAATGCAGAACACTGAGCAAAGATTGATGAGAAGCAGCAATGGAGATCAAGCTTACCGGACATGATGTTGAAGGCGGATCGCCGCTCGTCCTTCGCCAACCCAGTAGGCCCAACCGACCCCGACCAAGCTGCCAGTATGTTGACTCCTGGCCCTATCAAGTCCGGCTTCAGCAGCTGCGGTACCACCGTGTTCGGCCCCCTGGAGCTGAAAGCTGCCACCACCGGGGATGGTTGCACGCCGAGCACTGTGCCCCGGAAGCTAAGCATTGCCGTCGGATTCGAGCTCGTCCTAACGTAGTCTCTAATCAAGTCCCCACTCTTCGCCCCTACGGCGACAGTCGGCAGCAGGTGGCTGTCCGCCACCAGCTCCTCGCCGTTGACAGCGGCGTTAGCCAGTATCATCCCCACGCCGCCGGCCTCCTTCACCACCTGCCCCTTCTCCACCCGCGCGTTGATTCCCCGGTCGCAGAACACCACCTTGCCCTTCACCTGCTCATGGTCCAGCGTTCCGGGCATGCAGAATTTGCTGGAGTTGCTGCCCACCTGCACTCCTTTACCGTAGACTATTGGAACCATTTGGTCCTCGAGCCCCGCTCGGCTGCAGAGCGACAACCCGGCGTAGCGCTCACCGTTGCCCAATTGGACGGTGGCCGGGAAGTCCCTGTCTAGGGTGCCGGCGCCGACCGTGGTGATCCATGGCGCGGTGTTGGTGAGGGAGGAGCGGGAGGGCCCGCTGTTCCCGGCGGAGCAGGCCACGAAGATGCCGCGCTGCACCGCGGAGAAGGCCCCCACAGCGACCGGGTCCCGGGAGAACGGGGCGGAGCCGCCGCCGAGAGAGAGGGAGAGGACGTCGACGCCGTCCTCGATGGCCTTGTCGATGCCAGCGAGGATGTCGGAGCCGTAGCACCCGTTGGTCCAGCAGACCTTGTAGACGGCGACGCGCGCCCCAGGGGCCATGCCCCGGGCGACGCCCGAGGCGTAGCCCAGAAGGCTGGCGTTGGTCACGGGCGCGCCGGCGGCGGTCGACGCTGTGTGAGTCCCGTGGCCGTCGCGATCCCGCGGAGAGGCGTACTCCTCCCGGGGCTTGTCGTCGTCCCGCCGCCAGCGGCGGCGCGGTACCCACGGCTGAAGCTGCGAGCGCCGACGAGTTTACGATTGCAGAGCGAGGAGGAAGTCGACGCCGGCCTCGCAGGCGCCGCGCCACCGGGAGGGGACCTCGGGAGGCCGGCGTCGTCGAAGCTGGGGACTCCGGCCAGACGCCGGTGTCGAGCACACCGACGACGACGTCAGTGGCGGCGGCGGCGGCGGCGGGGTCGAGGGAGTGGCGGCGGCTAGAGGGGGCGGGCGGCCACGGGGAGAGGCCAAGGAAGTGCGGGGAGCGGGTGGTGTGCAAGGGGAGGAGGGGGTCCGGGTGGACGTTGAGGACGGCGGGGTGTCGCCGGAGGAGGGGGAGTTGTTCGGGGTGGAGAACGGCGGCGAAGCCGTGGACGGCGGCGGAGTAGGAGTAGAGGAGGTGGCGGGCGGGGTCGATGGACAGCGACCTCAGGTGGGCCTCGTACCAGTGCGCCTGCGTCGGATGGGCTTCCGTCCTGTGGGCCTCGTTCATGTAGACTATGTAAGTCTGCTTGCATGCAACCAAGCTTACTGTTGCCACGAAGGAACTCAAGAACACCAGTAGAAGATAACAGGCTGCTTCTTTCATGTTTGCAACTCAGCAATAGAGAAAAGAGAGAGATAAGAAGTGAGGGGGTGTTGCTTCAGATATAAAGGAGAGTGGTGGGAAGAAGAGAGGACTAGGGAAAGGAGCGATGCGCTTGATTGGAAATGCTGTGGTGGTATGAGCTTGGATTGGGCTTCGGGAGCTGGAAATGGAATTCCAGTTGTAAGGACCTGATAACCTGTGCGTGGATAGAGAGAGAGAGAGAGAGAGAGAGAGAGAGAGGAATGCGCTCTATTCCATGAAACTTTCAGCGAGAGGGATCAGAGAGAGGGAGAGAGGAATGTGCTCCATTCCATGAGGCTTTCTGTGAGAGGGATCTTAAGGACCAGAGCTGTTGGATTCACATCCCAAAAGTGTCAAGACATGGGAGGGCGCTCAAGGAAAGAGAGAGAGAGAGAGAGAGAGAGGACAACTGTGGGAGCAGTGTCCTGTTCATGGGGAAGACAAATCTGCAAGGAGGCCTTGTGACCAAGTTTTGTTTGCATGGATGACACATTGTCCTCTCTGCCAGTCTCACGAGATCAGACTCACGCCACAGCTTTCGCCTCCTCACTTGGATTCTTCTCACCCCCAAAGACAATGACTCAATTGCCCGGAGAGAGGAAGGTGGGTGCAGTAGTCCCATGGCCATTAGAGAGAGAGAGAGAGAGACCAGATCTAGAACTGCATGCATCAGCAGACCCCCAATACAATGAACATATTGGAAGTGACTGAAGAAGAGTACTTGTGTTGGAGAAAACTATGGCAACTTCTCTTGCTTCCGCAGTCCTCAAACTGCAAACGATGCTTATAGAAATAACAAGTTGTGGATACAAGCCATTGTTTTCCTCACAGTAGATATGAATAAGGTGTGGATTTGGATGATACTGGTTGCAGAAATATTACCTCTCTCTCTCTCTCTCTCTCTCTATGTATTCGAGCTTCACGCCGACTGCGCGTGAGCTTCGACATGGGGATCTGTCTCAAAACTCGAGCTTCACGTGAACACATCATCCATGTAGCTTCTGTACATGGATGTTATACTTATTTTGGTAATATGCATCGTCGTATGGTACATGCTTACCATATGCATGCATATGGTACATCCATACCATCAACACATCATCCATCATCCATATGCTACATGCATACCATTTGCACCATCGTCCACGCTTTGGTATACTTGTTTTCTACCCTGCATACATGTAGCTTCTCTCTCTCTCTCTCTCTCTGCAACAATAACATCTTTTCCTGTCATTGTATTATTATCCTATACTCCATCTACGATGAGCTTAATCAATCATTAAATTACTCTACTGAATCCACCAGTGACAGTATTTTATTTTTGGATCTCTCATGAATAATTTAACCCATCTTAGAGCTGCATAATAGAAAGAAAGAAAAAAAAATACTAGTAGATTGTACAGTGACAGTAGGTCTTCAAAGCCATGCAAGATACAGGTTTGAACGAAGACCAAAAGGGAAGACTGTGTTTCCTCATTCTCAGAACTCATACCATGAACCCAGGCAGATAATTTAGGGTTCTATGACAACACTGATGTGGTTCATCCACCTTCATGGATGCTATGTCATCTTGTAAAGGATTTGAGTGCTCTTCTGCCTAATCTTTCAAAAGCATACCACATTCAATAATTGTGCAACACTACTGAGAGAGCATCATCATCTCTCTCTCTCTCTCTCTCTCTCTGTCTCCCTCATACACGGGAACAGTGCCATCCATCATCCAGTTTTTGACTGGAAAAATTGCATGTCTTCCTCAACCACCAAGAGCACCAAAGTGTCTTCTTCCTCCACTTCAACATGCTTACTGGTTAAACAATTTGCTAAGGTAGATTAGTCATTGACAAGTTTGGATGATCAACACTCCATCACTGAATTGATGAGCATCATTTTAGAAACTATCGTTATAGATGTCTCATGAATAACAATCTATCACAAAACATTTAGGGAAAGATAAACATCAGAAATGCATTTGTTCTTAACCTACGTTTAGCTGCAGACTGTATCAAAAACTATTGTTGTGTGTTGCAACGCATGTATGACGATATTTATTACGACTGTTCTTAATCACCGAAATAGAATTTACTATATTTATAAAGTATAGGGATATATAAGTAAAAAAAATTAGAGGTAAAATATATTTTTGTTGCGTGCTCATAACTCATCCCATCATGTCGAACTCCACGGCTCGTTAGGCTTTGGCCACAGGTGACGTTTGTCCTCCACCTTCTTGCCACGCGACAATGATGCATTCATAGCCCACGGGGAAGCTGTGCAAAGACCACAGTGCTCTCCAACCTATACTTCAAAAGTCGTACATCATTGTGGATCTCTCTCCTCTCTCTCTCTCTCTCTCTCTCTCTCTCTCTCTCACTCACAGACGCGCACAGGGCCATCCGTCATCCACTCTTGTTCTTGAGTGGCCTCTGGGTGGTAGTGGTGAGCCAACGCAAGCCATTTGTCAGCGACCACCATGAGCTCCCAGGTGTCATCTTCTTCCCCTCCAAAAAGCTCATTGATCAATCATTCTACACGTCCTCCATGAATCCATGGTTATGTCCTGCTGACACGATGATGAGGTCAAAGCTTCTTCTGCCTCATCGCTCGTATGACTGTGACTCTCCTCATTTGCTCGACGGAGACCACTTTTGCCGCCCAAGTTGCTTCTTCCTGTTTGTAAACTAAAGACAAACGAGATAAGAAAGAAACGTGAAGGAATCAGGAAAATATTGACATAAGATTTGAAATGGATTTGCAGAGATGGAAGATCTTGTGTTTCCCAATGGATAACCAGCTCGGCCAAGCTCATCATGGTACTCTTCACATGTACAATTGCAAGGTTGGTGAACTGGCAATGGAACTGCTTGTCCAATCTGAGTTATTTGGGGGTGGGAGACTGCATCAGAATCAAATGATTCCAGGAACAAGAAGGAACATTATATTGGAGAAACAGAAGACTTCTCTTCTCCTTCATATCACATGTGAACAGTGCAACTCACATGAGGAACAACACTCGGATACAAGCTGTTTATCCAGCAATAGTACAGCAGGCATACCATGGTTTTGTTGTTCGTTTGTCTTCTCAATATTTCAGTTGTTAAACTACTGTTTACATCATAAAACTTATGCTGTTCATGTAAACACAGCCTCCTCCAGTGATCTCTCTGCTTTCTTGCTACCTTTCTATTATGATTCTCAACCCTTCATCGGATGGAAATCGATCTATGCTACTGTTGCGGATGTTTATTTCATAAATCATATGTGCAAAAGAAAAAAAAATGTTTTGAATCATTTCTTTCTCCTTGTGATGTGATGCAAAGGCACCATAGAATATTTTGAGAGTACTCCCATCTGCCATCCACTGCGTTTGCTGTCACATATGGAATATAAGACCTTAACAGGCCCATGGGTTGAAGCATTTGTTGATCACATAATGTAGCTTTATATCAATCCAAACAACAGGAGAGATCGACTGTTCAAAATTGCTCAAAGTTGATAAATCTCGATCATTCATAGAGAAGACTGATACAGAAGAGACATTACGCTGGAGTACTATTTTTATTCACCAAAATCATTGGTCGTATATATATTGTAATGATGGAGACTGCAATAAAGAAGAGCACTGTGCGTGCATGCTTTCTCCTCAGGTACCAGTGGACATCTCCACCATGTCCCAGATCCACGCTCAGTTGGAAAACTCGTACCAGTTCTCGGGGTGGAGCAGCTGCTCGTCAAACACCACCTTCGCTTGCTGCTTCCTTCGACCAAGAGCTCCATGGAAGGGATCATTTCAGTTACCCAAGTTGGATAAGCTCCCACTGTACCTACGACCGAGGAGGCCACATCCATCAATCACCCACGCCAGCCGCGCGGATACAGCCAAGCTGCCCGGCGACGTGGTGCGCTCCTGTTCCATAAACGAGAAGGCAGGAGATAACGCAAGGAGGCCTTTCGTCGATCACCTTGATTGTGATCGAAGATGACTCGATGAACAGCTCGTGAGCTAATTAATTAGCATTTGGAATGGAATGGAATCGTCCTTGCTGTGATTTGACATCTCAACGCCGTTGCAAGTTCTCCAATTCTTATGGATTTTTGACATGACATTCTCATCTACGTACTGACATTTCTATCACCGAAAGCATCTCATAAAATTACCGACTCATTAATTTTGATGGATCTTGGTTGATACTCATTTTCTAGAATACCATATCAATCTCGAAAGATTGACGAAGAATATAGCATTTAAAAAAATTACTATGCTAATCATATGATAGATATCATTCTTAACTTATCGTCCCAATATTGATTGAATTCATAATACAAACCGCATTTTCTAAGTGCTAGAGATTGTGTCGGAGGCACTTTAGATGTAGTCTTTAAAAATTGAAGGATATAAGTCTACCATTGATAGAAGCTTTCTAGATTCACCTAACAAATACAAATCATTGACTCAAAATATTCGAATTTAAATTAATAATAGTTATCCAAATCAATTCAATTATTTTTTATATGATATTAAACTTAATATCAAAGAATAGAGAAAATATTTATCTCAATCCAAGATAAACAATAAGTGATAGCCCAATCAACACAGATAGGAGACAAATGTTAAATAAATATTTTGCACATACCCAAAATATTTTTTTCTAGTTAAATTAATCATAAAAACCTTTGATACCATAAAAATCAACATCATTTACTATTTACTCACAACTTATGCTTTCCATTACATGACTAACTAGAGTGTTAAAAGGGCTATGTCATGAACTCTATCCAACCTCAATCTTCCTATTACTTAGTCACTGAGCAAGTGTTTGAAGCTCCTTTTCGGCTATGTCAAACTTATTGTGCATACGAACCTAAATGAATCAAGCTAATCTGGTCATCGCTGATATCTATCACATCATTTAGCTTTAAGATAAGGGCTCATGTTATAAGAACATTATCCTATCGATTGCCCTATGAGTGCTTGAGCGACGATGCTTCACCATCGACCCATAGTATGACTAAAATAACCTCAAGCATCTCAAAATTTGATACATCTTTCACAAATATAAGTGTCTCCAAAGCATCTAGAGCCTTGTGAAGCATACCTCTCTCAGCCACATCATGTGATTTCCGTTAGAGATCAATTTGTGATTGAGCACAAGACTGAGGAGATGAGAGAGCTAAGAAGCTTGGTAGAAGAAGGTTATGATCTCTTGGGCAAGTTTACCTTGTTGGACCACTTGCTAGTGCTAGTCCACTTAAACCTATAGTGAGTTTGACATTGCTACTCTACCTTCATCCGTCTAGTCAATTAGTTCATCCCCTACATCACCAAGGAGCACTAAGCCCCATGGGCATGCAACCTAAAAGTAGCTCATCAAAAATTTATCCATGTACTATTATTCTTATAGGGGCCTGATAGGTTATCAAATCTTAACACAATTGTCATCCTATACAAGATGATATTTCTAGGTATAGACACCTGATGATGCTAGTGGAGTGAGTGCTTATGAGGTTAGTGATGCACAAGGAAGTGCACACAATAGACATTTATCGCTAGAAGTGAGCCTCTAAATAGGCTTGTAGCGAGTCGGTCAAAACCTTTATATATAACCTCAAGTGAGCATTTCATTATCCTTACAATGAGATGACCATATCTTCCATTGGTCAGTCGCTATGGGCCCCTCGGCTACATTATAATAGATTGGGCGATGGTGGGATCAAGTGGATTAAAATCTTGCATGATTTCAGAGACTTTCCCACTTGCAGATGTGAGAACTTCAACAACCTTATAGCAAAACAACCACATCCTCTCTTGTGACCTTGTTTGTTTCACAATAACACAATAGTAGATCGATAATAGATGTCCATCGCCTGACATGGGTCTCTCAACATATCCACCATAGATTGAGTAGTGATAAGCTTCACCACCTAATGTAGAGGCCCTAACGCCACTATAGTGGGTTGTTCACGTCCATACTCCACTATTGAAAATAGATGGATTGACTAATCGATCGAGATACTCATCCACAATTCAGCATAGACTTCTCAACATTATTATAATTCAAGGGCAGTTATCTTTTGCACCCGTTTTGGATTAAGTGTTATGGGTTAACTGATATGTCAATAACAAACATACCAAACTAACACATGATTGCACTTCTAAATCCCTCCGAGAGAGCTCTCAAATTACACCTTCAGGGGGAAGGGGGGTGTGGGGCAAATAATAAGAAAAATATTCACTTTACTCAGAGTTTGACAAATGATATAATATTCCTTGAGTTAAACATACTATAATTTTTTTTATTACATAAATTAATATCAATTACTATTTACCCAAAACTCATGGTTTCTATTCCAAAACTAATTAGAGAGGTAAAGGAATCATATCAAAAATCACGATATATATATTGATCAATCATCGAGCAAGCGTCTAACCTCCGGTCAACCATCAAGTATGCGTTTTAATCTCATTTTCATTCATGTCATAATTTTTACATATATCTATCATATCAATATCTACTACGTACTCTTTGATTAAATTTAGTCTAAGTTCAAACACACCCATTTTTTTTTAGTTGGTTTTGGACGAATACAAATAGAATAATGGATATTTGATCGAGTCGGGTATGGATCGAATTCAAGGAATTAAGCGAGTTAGGAAGGGAAAGGTCACGTGCCTTGCACGTTCATGCGTGGCGCCGACTGCAAGCACACCTGACGTGGACATCTCCTCCGGCCCGGAAGTGATCACGAGGGGGTAGAGACCAGATAGATCAACACCGTTGATCAGAGGATGCACCGATTGAATGATGAGATCTACCTGTAAGTATACGGTTCCTCTGCTGCCGTCGATCACGGAAGGCCAACATCTCATCACCTGTGGAGCCGACTAATGAGAGCGCGGTATTGTGTGCTTCGTGGTTGGAGCGAGACAGTGAGCGGGATCTGCCTACGTGGGTGATTGCGCGCGATGGGTCGCGTCGAAACAAATCCGATTCCTGACCGACGTGTTACAGGGGATCCGAACAAGCGACAGCTGGCTATATCTCCACGTTTAACGCCATAGTCGAGCGCCAGGTCATAGTGGGCAATCCCGTCAGGCTTCCCCGTGGACCCCTCTTTGGTCCTTTCCCCTTCCCAATGATCGGCGGGCGGGTCCCACGGGCCTGGTCAATATAAGTCAAATAATAAAGCCGCTCCTCATACCTTTCCCCATAGGCCCACCCCGCTCTCCCTCTCCCTCTCCCTCAATTTTCGATCTCTCGTCATCGAAGGAGAACGCTCTCCCGTCGCACAATCCGAAGTCGGCCCAGTTTCTGCGAGTGAGAGGGCGAGCGAACCGAGGGAGGACTCCCGTGCTGAGATGCCTTTGGCCGAGTGGCGGAAGCGGCGGTGGTCCTGGTCGTAGCAGAGAGGGAAGTGCAGAACGCCTCCATCGCGTGGGAGAAGGAGCGATAGCCCAATCCGTTGATTTCTTTTTATCCTCTGGCCCAAACTTTGCCTCCTTTGCTCCTTTTCCACCGTTGTCGGGTTCCAGTGGCTGCTCCCTCCACAAACGCCCACCTCCCCCCCAACACATATAAACTTTAGATTTACTCTCCGAAGAAGGGTAGGGTTTTATCAAGTTATCACTTTGGAATCGAATCGGTGGTTAAATATCGATTTTTTATTCGGGGGATTTGAACTACGAGCTTTCGGAGATGTCGCCGAAGGTGCGGAGCGGCGAGGCAGGCGACGCGAAGTCGGAGGTCGTGTCGGCCACCTGCGTGTGCTGCGGACTAATGGAGGAGTGCACGTCGGCTTACGTCGCGCGTGTGCGCGAACGGTACGGCGGCAGCTGGGTATGCGGCCTCTGCGGTGAGGCCGTCAAGGACGAGATCCGCCGCTCCGGCCACCGTATCTCCATGGAGGAGGCCCTCAGCCGCCACACCAACTTCTCCAAGAGCTTCCGCTCCGCTTCCTCACCCATCGACACCGCGGAGCACCTCATCACCGCTATGCGCCAGCTCCTCCGCCGCGGCCTTGAGTCGCCGCGGGCGATGCGCTCCACGCCCAACAGCCCTCAACGTGAGGCGGAGGGGGAGGACGGCGCCGTGTCCTCCGACGGCGCCGTGTCCTCCGACGCCGCCCGTCGCGCGCTCGCACGGTCCGAGAGCTGCGTCTCTTCTCTGTCTCGCTGATTGAAGCAAACGGGACAAAGCCCTCGCCACTAAATCTCAAGGTAAAACTAAAAACCCATCATCGGGACAGGGGACCAATTAATGTCACTATTTAGATCTCGAACAATGTCATATATCTAATTCTTAGACAATTATGTTTACCTTACAATTTCAATCAAATCAACGCAACCAATGCAGAGAGAACATGAAGAAAAAACATTCTTTTCCACAAAAAAAAAAAACTATGAAATCTTTGCTAAATTGATTCGCTGTGCAGTTAGTATTATTATATTGTCACTCTGCATTCTATTTATCATGTGGTTCTTGGTGAAGGGAGTAATGCTTTTTGTGTAAATATCACATAATTTGTGTTCATAGATGTTTCAGTAAGTTCCAAAAGTTTGATTGATGTGGATATCTTGGAAGTATTCGGTTGGACAGGGAAGATGCCTTGTTGTTTTCTGCTTACTGTGACAAGTAGGTGGGGGAGGCTTGTCACATTTGGACCATGGTCTGGTAAGTTGTTTTACAGGGTATTATTCACATGTTACTTGCTTAATAATGTGATTTCTAGCTAAGTAATGTATGATTTCATGCTAATCCTATTAAGCCAAATCCATCAACTACACACAAACACACAGACAAAGAAATAGTTTATCAACAGAACCAAGTTTTTTCTTAGTCCTATCAGAGAAAACTGCATATGCACCTCTCTACAGTTTGGGGAGGATTTTGTTACTTGCACAGAAATTGTAAAATGTTCTATATGCACCATGCATAACTTATGATCTGAAATTACTTGTTATCTGTACATCTGTGTTTTACAGGACATATGAGTATTTATACATTCGGGAGGATAAATTTAAAGACTTTCTGAACATTGCAAGGTATTTATAGAATTGATTCTTTTTATTCTATGCAGATCTTTAGCACAATCCTGATGGTTGGCGAATTATCTTTAGGTTGTGATATTTGTTTTTACACTAATGCAAGAAGAACCAATTCTTCTTGACAGTGCTACTGAAGTATCTTTAAGTTGTTTAGTATCAAAACTCAAAAGATCTGAAAATTATTGGAGACATGCACTTCCAGAGGTATACATCTGTATTCACAGGACATATTATTTTTTTTACATTTGGGAGAGTGTATATGAAACTTTTGAACATTGCAAAGTATCTATATGATTGACCCTTTTAATTCTATGCAGGTCTTTCACATAATCCTGATGGTTGGTGAATTATCTTTAGCATAATCCTGATATTTGTTTTTCACATTAATTTCCGAGTTCATGGGGAAATGCAAGATTTTGTTAAAGCTTCATTGTTTTGATGTCTAGCCAAAAATAAGAAGAGAGGAAATATAAGAACCAATTCATCTCGACAGATTAATTGGAGGAGTGTTGTCAGCAGAGTTTATGGATAGACAGCTATTAGAGGAGAAAAAATATGGTCATATGCTTTATCCCAAATATGATCTACATGAATGTGAGACTATAAAGAAGCAAAATAAAGCATATAGTTGAAGGAATTAAGTAGCAACAGAATATGCAATCAGCTAAATTATAGCAACCAAAGAGTTTTTTCTTGACTTGGTGGTATTCTAGTAAAGCTGTAAAAGAAAGCATAGTTTGTAAGAGGTATACAAGGAGATAATGAGAGACATTATGGAGAGAAGTGTGATCCCCATCAGATAAACAAATAGGGTTCAATGTTTCTTCTTCCATGATACTATTTATGCATTGGCGTATGATGGCTTTCTCATTTGACTGCCAGTTTGACAATGCTTATCTTGGTCATGGAAAGCAGGAAAAATGAGGTCTGTTCATCTTTTTGTGGCCTTCTGATGGATATCCAAGATTGCTGGAAATCCAAGTTCAATCAAACTTGTTTGATCCCAAAACTATAAGAGGAGATTCAAAGAATCTGTTGTGATTGATATGTCTGAGTGATAATATTTTTTTTTTTGGGAATTGAAATAACAAAAAAAAAGTGTATTCTATTTAGTTTCAGGTAGCACAGTGTAAATGAAATTTGCATTATATATATATATATATTTATATAGCTAAAGAACATACAGCTAGATTAATCAATTGTAATCTAAATTAAGTTTGAACATCTCAATATCAACTCTATAAACATCAAATGTTCAGTTCTTCGATACCAGTGCCTATGATAGATATAATGATTCCAAGAATTACCATGTGTTATTTTGCTGCATCTTCCTAGAGCATTGCCTTATGAATTTTGAATGGCTTATCAGAAAAAATCAAAACTAATAAAGATTATAATTAAAATAAAAGGTTTTTCTTCTGCAATCGTCTATTTTTTCTCTTTCGTTTGAGAATACTTACCTTTCGTTATCCTAATTGAAAATGGATTTACACACACCCATACAGAAAAATGAGTTGGGTTCTGGGATTAGTTAGAATATGATTCGGGTAAAATTGGCATGTAATTTTGAGTGAATTGATTTTTATGGATATCTATATCGAATTGATTCGATTAAATTGAATTATAATATTTGTTTATCGTGTTTGAAATTAAGACAGATTCATATAATCAAGTAATTATAGGATTAAATTGGCAGGGTAACGGCACCAATTATAATAAGTAATGCACAAGACGTCATATTGGCAGCCACGCGCACCAATTTAATATATTTCCCGCGAATGTTTCAGCGTTATGATGTATGTCGTATATAACGGATATTATTATATTATATAACAGCTTTAAAATAATATAACCGGTAGCGTTCTTATGACCGTTGACATTCCACTGAAATGACCAAATCACTCTTCTATTTGATTCGTCTCTCAGGATAAAACACTTCTTCTTCTCGGAAACGATCGTCGCGCGCGTTCTCTTTGGTGCCCTCTTTCTGCCATCTCCTTTGATCATTCTGCTCTCCAGTTGGTAGTCCGCCGATTGGCGCACCTATTGTCCGTTCTCCCTGCGTTGCAGATTGATTTTTCTTGTGATATTTGTGCACAGAGGTTGAATCATTAGGTTGGGTTAGTATGTCGCAGCTAATGCGGCAAATGGCGGCTCATTTAGTAAGAAGCATCACTAAGGTTTGTTTGTTTTTTTTTTTTTTTCTCTCTTCAAGTTTTATCTTTTCTCTATGCATTTAATCGTTGAGGTTTACGATAAAAGGGGAACGGAACAAATGGTGGTGATGCCCCAGTAAGCTTTGACTGAGAAGATCTCACAGGCGTTAGATTCTTTTTTACTTGTTCTTTTTCTCCTTGAATCGCATATGGACGAAAAAGTATGAGCGAAGAACAGTTGTCTGTTTCAAGAATTCAATCCACCCTCTTGGAGATGTTGCAACAATATGCTCAAATGATAATAATTAGACACCTCTCACCTAATATTCTTGATAGATTGATGTTCTTTTGGTGCATTCATTTTATTGCTTAGCCAGATAACAGGGCACCCTTTTAAGGTTAGATGGTTCATTGATAATACTATTATTCATAAAGCTAGTGGAATTCAGTTCTTTCTTCTCAGTGTGGAGGTCTCACTAGAGGAAGTCCATAATCTTTGCTCATCGATCTCCGCTTAAAATCTCCATGTTCAATTTGATTTATTTTGTACATGTGACCTAAATATCGATGCTTCCAAACGTGTAGTCTTCCTGTTACTTAAAGTGCACCTTTTTATTGTAAAACTGGGTTTTCATGATGTTGGTGTGCATTATGGTCGAAAATTTTTGACTGACATACATGTCCAAGTTAAGTGGACATTCTGAAATAAATATGTTAATTGATCTTTTTATAGAGTTCATTCTCTGGTCATGCAGCTTGCAATGAAGAAGTCAATCCTTCCTGTGAAAAATGAGAAGGGTTCTGTAGGTGAAATTCTTGCAAAAGAAGATTTACAGAAGCTTCTAAAGCATTATTTTGGCTACTCTGAGTTCAGGGGAGAGTAGTTGCAGGTCATTAATGCTGTTTTGTCAGGTACCTAGTTCTGCATTTTGTTTATGTTGTTTCATTGGTATATTGAAAAATGGAAGAATGCTTGTTTTTTTCTGATGTTATTATACAAAGATTGGTGGCTTGTGCATAGGGATTCCATATCCAAAGTCCTGTTGTTATGCATGCAGGTTGTTACATTCTGAAATGCAGGGAGTTACAATGATACAACAACAGATTAGTAAATATAATCAAGGATAATTAATATAGACTAAATATTTGTGTGCAATAGAATATGAAAAGCTTTGATGAAGGAAGAAAAATAAAGGATACAAGTTGGAAGGGAAAAATTATATGATAAGGCTAAATGTTAATAGTACTTTATGACATGGATTACAAATACTCTCCTATCTAAATGGTGTGTAACAAATAAGTAAGATGTATAAAAGCTAGCAACCGGAATCTCTGGTATTTAAAGTTATTCCAGATGAATGGTTATGACAAACCTACTAGGATTCCTTTTATGATAAACACAACAGCTTTCTTCATTCCCCATCTACCATCTGCAAACAAATCTTTTTGCTAAGGGTCATATTAGTTATGATTCTCAAAAGAACAAAGTGAAGCATAAAAGATTAAATCTATAGATTAGATTTCACAATCAACTTAGTCAATCAAACAAGAATTAACTATGTGAGTTAATTTTGATCCATTTTTGACTCAAGTAAACCTAGAATATATAAAAACTAATTTAGACTAATGCAATTACATTTAACCTTAACATTAGACTCAATGAGATCTAAATCTTGATTCAACATAGGACCCAAAGTACAAAAACAATAAAGTTGTAAAGTCCGGTTGCATAATTTTGTTTGCTCAATCCTCATTCAACCCTATATTAGTTCATTTTCCTTTATCATTTTTTCCATACTTTTGATCAAATACTGAGTTTTCTTAAGGATGTTATTTCCTCTAATTTGGCTTTCTTGTTCTGTCATCTTTCAGATTAGACTCTGAGGCATCTGCTGCCTTCCTTGATATGGAATGTTTTAAGAATTACAAGAAGGTTGGGAAAACATTTTACATTTCGCAAGTTGCTGCCACAGTCAGGTGGTTGTCAAATTCCAGCTTTGAGCAGATATATGACAGGCTTGGTGATAAATCTACCCAGAATAGCTCCAGTTATGGACAGGATGATCTTCCAACTCGTACTGATTCAGCAATGCTTCAGGATGGGATTACTACAGAAGCTATGCATAAAGAAAACCAGCTTAATCGTAATGCCCTAGAAGAAAATTTTAATTGTTCATTGGAGATGAAGAATCCTAGCAAAAAAGATTGATCTTCCTGCGATCCCATCCTTCTCAGACTTTGTCAGCAGGAATGAGAAGGTGCATTCTACTGGTTCTTCAAATATCACAACTTCAGAATCTAGGAAGCACACTGGCAAGAATCCGGAGAAGAGGAAATGATTGAAGTAAACATGCCTGCTTGCACTATAAATCTGCTTAACTGACCCCTCTCAGCTGGATGTTACCTCCTACATTTGTCTTTTAATATTAGTTTCGTTGAACTACGAACTGGCAATATGTTGTTTAGGGGGTAGACATCAATGTTTTGGTCCAAGTTCTGGAGAGTTTTCTGATGGCTGTAGAAGAATATATCTGCTAATTGACCCTATAAAAGATATGTGTCTGTGGCAAACAAAGATTTTGGGCTTGCAAATTTCAAGCACTTGATTAAGTATCGTTTTTCTTTGTGAAACAAGTTCTTGTTCCTCTTTGTTTTTGATTGATCTTTCGCTGTTGCATCACAGGATTGTTGTAAAGTTTTACATCAGTCAACTGGATAATTCAAAGAGTCACTGGTCGGCGTGATCATGTTTTGGATCAGCTAAATAAAAATCCAGGATCATTTTGGTGCTAATTTGTGATGAAGAAACTCCCAAAATCTCTCCTATGTTTTGACTTGGAAATGTTGATTGTCATGTTGTGTCTCCCAAATGTAGGATGCATAGAACATAAGTCGAGTGAAAGATGAAATGTTCAGTACAGAACATAAATGCATAGAACCATTTATATGGTTCAAATTAGTGTCAGCTAAGCCAAGAAAGCTCAGTATCAGTGAAATATATTGAATGCAGAAAGATGAAATGTTTTGCTACAAAGTCAAACCATGCAGTGTTTCTAGTGTTGAACAAGATCCAATTGCATATACTTAAAACGGCTTTCTTTATACAAGCAATGAATGCATGGAGATGATGTTCCAAATATTTTATTTGGAGCTTGCTACATGGATTTTTTTTTTTTTCTTTGTTAGAACAAACAATATACACAAAAGCGAGAAATCGTGCAAATTTAAACAGCTTTGAGAAACTTTACGACGGACTTGCATTGCAAATGTTCTTCTTCTTCGCCATCCTCTCGAAACCACCCAGTTCTTTGTGTTTTTCCACCTTCTTGTTCTTCGCTTTGGATGCAGAACAACTGCCTTCATCGAACTTGTGCTGAGAAGTAGAAGAGTAGGTTCATATGGATGTGGAGTTCAGACACGAAAATTATGTCACATCCATCCGAGAAACCCATGCTTCTCTCAAGAACAAAAACAACCACCTTTAACAATTCCTGTTCTCCAAGAACAATAGAAAGATCAGGGAGAGAGGCTCTGACCACCAGCATGGAAACACCAGATAAGTTTGAACAACCAAAGAATCGAAGCCACACACAATATATCTAAGCTGTATTCTGAAATTTCCATCTTGTTCCATTGACAAATGCAACTACCAACGATCTTGATGTATTCTCCATCCAGATCTTCCTCTACATTGATTGTTTCATAACATTCATTATGGAAAGAATGCTTGTTTAATTGACACAGTTGCATTTCACAGAGAAAGGCAGTGATAATTATACATCAAAAATACAAATCCAGTACACAAAATGAACCTTTTTCTTTGTGGCATGCATTTCTAGTCAACCATCAGATTTATATAATCAAGTAATAATAATAAATAGTGTTAAATTGGCAGGGCAATGACACCAATTATGATAATGCACAAGAGGCCAAATATACCAGCGTTATATAGCATATAACGGGCTTGTTCATGGCGGCCCTTATTATATTCGTCGATAAAAATTCAAATAATTAATTAATCGAGAACAATTAAAATGAAATGGGCAACAACGCGCACCAATTTAATATAATTTTCGGATTTCCTTTAATTCACATGATCCCCGCGAATGTACCAGCGTTATGTATGTCGTATATAACGGTTATTAATTATATTATAACAGCGTTAAAATAATATAACGGGCAGCTTCTTAGGGCCCTTTGCATGCTTACTGAAATGACCGAATCACTCTTCTATTTGATTCGTCTCTCGACATAAAACCCTTCCTTCTCCACGGAAACGATCGTCGCGCGAGTTCTCTTTGGTGCCCTCTTCCTGCCATCTCCTTTGATCATTCGACTCTCCAGTTGGTATTCCGCCGATTGGCGCACCTATTGTCCGTTCTTCCTGCGTTGCAGATTGAATTTTCTTGTGATATTTGTGCACAAAGGTTGAATCTTTAGGTGAGATTAGTATGTTGCTGCCAATGCGGCAAATGGCGACTCATTTCAATGCTTCAGATTGTAATTCTCAGTTAAAGAATGGATGTCTTCTTATTGAGATTATTTGTAGAGATTTTCATAGAAGCTACAGTAAGAAACACCACCAGGGTTTGTTTTTCTTCTCTCTTCCAAGTTTTATCTTTTCTCTATGCATTTAATCGTTGAGGTTCACGGTAAAAGGGAAAACGGGAAACGGAGCAAACGCTGGTGATGGCCCAGCAAGCTTTGACCGAGAAGATCTCATAGGCTTTAGATTCTTTTTTACTTGTTCCTTTTTTCCTTCAAGTAATCACAGATGGTCGAAAAGTTATGAGCGAAGAACACTTCTCTGTTTCAAGAACTCAATCCACCCTCTGGGAGATGTTTCAACAATATGCTCAGATGATAATACTTAGACACCTCTCACCCAATATTCCTTATAGATTGATGTTCTTTTGGTTCCGTCATTTTATAGCTTAGCCAGATAATAGGGCACCCTTTTAGGCTTTTGTGTTGCGCATTAAGGTTGGATGGTTTATTGATAATATTATTATTCATAAACCTATTGGAATTCAGTTCTTTCTTCTCAGTGTGGAGGTCTCACTAGACGAAGTCCATAATCTTTGCTCATCAATCTCTGTAAATCTCCATGTTCAATTTGATTTATTTTGTACATGTGACTTAAATATTCGATGCTTCCAATCGTGTAGTCTTCCTGTTACTTAAAGTGCACCTTTTTATTGTTAAATTGGGTTTCATGAAGTTGGTGCGCATTATGGTCGAAAAGTTTGACTGACATACATGTCCTAGTTAAGTGGACATTCTGAAATAAATATGTAAATTGATCTTTATATAGAGTTCATTCTCTGGTCATGCAGCTTGTAATGAAGAAGTCAATCCTTCCTGTGAAAATGGAGAAGGGATCTGGAAATAAAGTTCTTGCAAAAGAAGATTTACAGAAGCTTCTAAAACGTTATTTTGGCTACTCTGAGTTCAGGGGAAAACAGTTGCAGGCCATTAATGCGGCTTTGTCAGGTAGCTAGTTCTGCATTTTGTTTATGTTGTTTCATTGGTATATTGAAAAATGGAACAATGCTTGGTTTTCACTGATGCTATTACACAAAGATTGGTAGCTCGTGCGTAGGGATTCCATATCCAAAGTCTCGTTGTTATGCATGCAGGTTGTTATCTTTTCATTCTGAAATGTAGGGAATTACAATGATACAACAACAGATTAGTAAATATAATCAAGGATAATTAATATAGACTAAATAATGTGTGCAAGAGAACATGAAAGGCTTTGATGAAGGAAGAAAAAATTAAAGGATACAAGTTGGAAGGGAAAAGTTATATGATAAGGCTAAATGTCATAGTCCTTTATGACATGGATTATGAATACTCTACCATCTAAATGGTGTGTAACAAATGAGTAAGATGTATGAAAGCTAGCAACTGAAATCTCTGTTGATCCTAAAATGAATACAAGTACACCTGTAATTATTGTCATAACACTGGTATTCAAGTTATTCCAGATGATGGGTTATGACAAGCCTACTAGGATTCCTTTTATGATAAACACTACAGCTTTCTTCAATTCTCATCTTCCATCTGCAAACAAATCTTGTTGCTAAGGGTCCTGTTAGTTATGATTCTCAAATGAACAAAGTGAAGCAGAAAAGATTAAACCTATAGATTAGATTTCACAATCAACTTAGTCAATTCAAACAAGAATTAACTTTGTGAGTTAATTTTGATCCAATTTTGACTCAAGTAAACTTAGTACATATAAAAACTAATTTAGAGTAATGCAATTCCATTTAACCTTAATATTAGACTCAATGAGATCTAAATCTTGATTCAACGTACGACCCAAAGTACAACAACAATAAAGCTGTAAAGTCGTAACTATTTGGATCGGTTGCATGGATCTTTTGCCATCATTGAGATCTGTAAAAAGTCATATGTTTAGTTAAGAGTATCTAGATCTTTATTATAGTTTCTATGAAAATCTTTTTAAGTCTTTCTCGATCTCTCATCATCATACTACTAAGTAGTCATTTCATCTCTTTTAACTATCACATCTGTAGCTATTCTATGCCATCTTAAACAATTCCCCTTCATTTTATCTTCTATTAAAGTGATACATAATCAATCATGAAAAAATATATTCTTTTTCATGTCTTTCCTAAGAGCTTCACACATTCACCACACCGCAACATTCTCATCTCAATGACATTTTTTCTTTTTTGTATATGTTGTTTCTTAACTAGCCAACATTCAGGTCTATAAAGCATTGTTAGTCTGAAAACTATCTTATATATATTTTTTATGAACCTCAAAGGTATGTGATGATCACACAAGGATCCTAACTTGCCTCATCATTTTAACTATTCTATTTTTACTCTATGAATAATATCTTCATTGATCTCTCCATCTTATTGAATAATTAATCCAAGATACCTAGAGCTTTTTCTTAATGAAATTTCTATTCTTAATAGTACTAAAATTCCATCTCATATATTCGTAGTGCATGACTCAAGTTTAGAATTAATTCCTTTTATACTCTTATAAATCAAGACAATATCATAAATTTGAAAAGATAAAGACTTAATGCGGGTCCTTGATGTGGTCTTATACTAATAGAAAACTGACTAGACAAACTCCTTATAATTCTAATACTAGGGGCTACATTATCATATATATTCTTAATAACATCAATATAATTTTTAATATAATTAGTGGAGACAATTTTCTTTTCTAAAGCTCATAATAATAAATCTCTAATAACTCTATCATAGGCTTTTCCTAAATAAAAAAATGCAAATTTACTTTTCTCCTTATAATTTTCTATTAATTATCTTAATAAATAAATAGTTTCTATTGTTGATCTTCCAAGCATAAAACTATATTGATTTTCCGAAATATTTGTTTTAAACCTTATCATATTTTTGATAACTCTTTCCCAAAGTTTTATAGTGTAACTTATGATTTTAATTTTTAATTCCTTTATAATTAGAACGATTTCGCATATCACCCTTATTCTTACAAATTGACACCAAAAAATCTCTTCCTTCAATATCTTTATAAATCTCAAAATTTTATTAAATAAGTTAGTTAACTAAGATATTCTTTGATCTCCTAAACTTTTTCAAACCTCGATAGGGAATTAGGGATACCATCAGATCCCACACTCTTAGCTATTTTCATCTTTTTTTAAGGCATATTTTAGCTCTAATTTATGAACAAATATATGATTGTTAATCTACCACTATTATATATTGTGAAAACTCAATCATTTGTGGAATATTTATTAAATAATTTATAAAAATAATTTCTCTATCTTTCCTTAATTGTGTTAATAGTAGCAAATATTCTTTGATCTCTATCTTTAATGCATCTAATATTATCTAAATCCTTGCACTTTCTTTTCCTAGTTTTAGGAATTCAATATATATATATATATATATATTCCCATCTTTAGTACCTAATTTATTATAAAAATTATCTTAAGTTTTATATCTTGCGATACTAACACTATTTTAGTCTCTTTTTAAGATTCTATATATCCTTTAAATTTCTCCTCATTTTTTTACAATTCTATCAATCTTTAAAGCATGATGTTTTAATAATAATTACTTTCTGAACTTTCTCACACCGTCCAACACTTCCTTGAAGCTAGACTTCTGACCTTTAGTACATCAAGAATCTCCTTTATTAAGCTCCTAATAATATTGGCCATTGTAGTCCAAATAATATTAATATTATCTCATTTAAGTTTCAAATCATCTTTCTTTTCGTCTTATTCTTAAACATCTTTATGTTATTATCTTTAAAAGTCCACCATCTAGTCTCGACAATTTTTTACTATATTTTTTCTTCTTTCATTCGTTATGACAAATATCTAATACCATCAACCTATGTTAATTCATCAAGCTTTCGCCAAATATAATTTCATAATTCTTACATATAACTTTATTTAACTTTCTAGTGAGAAAATAATTTATCTGATTATAATTGGTAATTTGGTACCATTCTTATAAATAATCAAGTATTCGTCTCTCTTCTTTTATATACAATTATGATATCATATGAAGTGGCACAAAATCCAAGACCAGACCACCCACCATAAGCAAATAATGTATTTATAGGTACTATACCTCTTTAAATCTACTATACAATTTTCTTACAAGACCATTCAAATCTTTTCCCATCATAAGTTCTTCATTTATAGGTATTTGTTGAATGATATAATCTAAGTTTTCCTAAAATTCTCTTTTGGTTTGATTATTTAGTCCAACCTAAGGGATTTAACTTTTAACATTCAAAACAAATTTTTTAGAACTATATTTCTATCTTTAATATTTTTACATCTATAACTTAAGAACCTTATAAAGTATAAACAAGAATTTATATACTTTTTTTGTGTTTAAAATTTTCAAAATATTAAATTTTAAATCTAATACTATGAATCTTTCTAAACATTTCCATGATCCACTTAGTCTTATAAGCAAATAATGTTTATTCTTCTTGTGGTCATAATCCCTACCAATTCTGGCCCCTTTCTTGAAAGTGTTCATATATTCCATGTTGGTAACTTAATCCTCTTTTCTTGAGCTAACTTCTTTATTAACATTGGTCTAAAATAGTGAGAGATTCCTCCCCTAATTTGCACCACATTCAGACATCGATGTGATGGCCACTTTTGGACGACCTCTTAGCCCATCGTTTTTAAGATACTAGGTGGTGAATGTGCCTCATGTCACTTTCGTGTGACGACCTAGCCTTATAGTGAAATCGGTTAAGATCCATGTTCATGAGATTTGAAGAAGTTTTATGCTGATGCTGTCAGTAACCTAATACAACTCTCCACCTTTTTCATCTGGACTTGGGACCAATAATGGTGGTGTCAACATAAGACCCAATGTGATATTCAATATTTATTGTCATATGTGCAAATAGGCACTTTTGATCAAGGTTTTCCTTACCGAGTGGTAAGGCCCCTTACAGCCCGATACAGCGGTGGATGCGGACGCTATCGGAGCGCTAAAATCATCGTTGGCGGTTGATTTCGGCCGTTGGCGGTCGATTTCAGTTGTCGGCGGTTGATTGACGGAGAAATCGACCATCGACGGTCGATTGAAGAAGAAAAAGGGAAAAGAAGAAGAGGAAAAGAAGAAAGAAGAAGTACCTGGCCACCTCACACCGCGCCCTCGTCGCCCGCAGTCGACCACGAGCCGACGCCCTCGCCGCCCATGGGTCGCCCATGTTACCACCCTCATAGCCCACGGCAACAAAAGTCCTCACCGGGAGAGAGGAGGTGACGTTGCAGTATTTCTTTTTAATATTTTTTAATATTTTTAATATTTTTAATATAATATAATATAATATAATATTATTTATAATTTAATAATACCAGGTGATACGTACTGTGTGTATCACTACAATACCGGTACCGACAAAATGTCAGCATGCAAATATGGACCGGTAAGTAAAACATTGCTTTTGATCATTAATTTTGTATAAAAACCTATTCTTAGACCTCATGCAATGAGATGTCACTGGGATTGGACCACACTCTGCTCCTTGATGCAACAACTACTCTGTACCTTGATCAACTAGGATTTTTTCGTTTGACAAAGTGACCTCAAATTTTTAGCCACTTGAACCATCATGATATAATAATTTATAATAGCAGAGCATTGTAGGAATATAATAGAACTCTCAAACCTCATATCGTGCAATGTCATTTAGTTAAGTGCCATGGCCAACTTAGTTTCTTTACTGAGTGCTCTCAGATTTGTAGTATTGAATCATCATGATTAGATAGTCCATGGACATCGAAGAAAGAATAACAAAATTAGGAAAATAAGATAGGAATTAAATGTGAAATTCAGATAATGAGTTATATAGGAGAACACTTTTTGTAAGATTATCGAGCTTGCTATGATACCAATTGAGCACAAATGTGACCTACTTAAAGGCCTGTCGTATTTGAGCACTCTAGAGTCTGTAATTGTATTATTGATTAACCTTACAGGAAGGGACTGTTTCTGTCTCATGCCAACTGGAGGAGGAAAATCTATGTGCTATCAGATTCCAGCAGTAGCAAAACTGGGCGTTGTGCTTGTGATCTCTCCCTTGATTGGTAAATGCTATATGTCCGTTGCTCAATTTACAGTCTACTGATAGCTCAAAAACAAAATCTATTTTTCTTATTTTTGGTACTCTATCTGACAATTTCTTGTTGATCATTTCATTTCATTGGTGCAGCACTGATGGTAAGCATGCCCACCATTCTTATTTATTCCAAATTTAACATTTGTTGTAACTTAATCTTTGTTTCCATTCATAGGAAAACCAGGTTGAAACCTTGAAGAAGAAAGGAATTCCTGCTGAGTTTCTCTCCTCTACACAGGCTGTGCATGTTAAACAGAAGGTAAAGAATTGCATTACAGATTATCTTTAAGTCGGCTAAAGCAAATTTCAAATTTTTTTTACATGGCTACCTCTGTTTTACTGAAGTCTATTGTCATTAAAGTTGTTTTATCATGTTTCAAAGTGTACAGGAACTGTAGTTCCTGAGCAAGAACTGTTTAAGATTGTCATCGGTCTTATGACTAATTGCTAGTACCTAGCTATATCAGTCTTGGGCTTTATGTTACAGTGTTTAGAAGATTTTAAACTGAGACAAATCTATGTGAAATTCCTATTTTCTGATGAATTTATTATTAAATTAAATGGATAAACATTAGTTCCTAACTCCTATTTGTTCATTGACTGCCACTCTTCTGTTTTTCTAATTATGTTCACCAATGATTGTGTCTCTGATTTGATTTTTGTTTTTTCAACTTGGCATTGTGCTTATGTCAAGAGGGTTGTGCTAACATGTCATGTCTTATAAATGGAGAAAATTGCAAGTGAAGGTATGAGAAGTTTTATTGCTATAAGTTACATAAACCACGCAATGATGCATCGTATGGGGAGCAGTATAATGAGTTAATCTGAATACTTTTCATGGGTTGCAATAGGCAATGTTGTTGCATGTTCATTAATTATTTTTTTATCAGTATCTTTGTTGGACCCCATAGTATGAACTATGAAGAAAGATTTTTTTTCTGGTTTCCATGCTTAGACAAACAAGTTTTAGATATTTTGCACATTTAGGTATTCATCCTAATTTTAGAATTTACAGTTGTCTTATGTGCATCTACTTGATGTGTTTGTATGTTGATAGCGATATTTGTTTGTTTTCTTTTATGGTGATGATACCAGGACTTCAGGAATCTATGCAATAGGAATCTTAAGCTTTCAAGATTTTTCTAGGAACCATTTGAAATAAAAATAACTTACCAGGCTCAGACACTTGAGTTTCTAAGAGTACATCTTTTATGTTGATATTAGTGAATATGATTGGCGAAGCAGAATTGCAGAAAAATCATTCACAACAAGTTTTACTTTTCTATTTTAAGACATCTTTTTTGTTGCTGTTCTCCAGATCCATGAGGACCTAAATTCTGGAAAGCCTTCTGTTAGATTGTTGTATGTGACTCCAGAGTTGGTGGTAACTGTTAGTTTCATGACCAAGCTAACAAAGCTTTATGATAGAGGGCTCTTGAGTCTATTTGCAGTAGATGAGGTTTGAAAATTCAGGTTTAGTTGGAATTCTATTACTTTGTAGCTTCGAAGTTTGTGACCCTTACCTGCCCATTCTGTGTGTTCAGGCTCATTGTATTTCATCATGGGGCCATGATTTCAGGTTAGTAATAAATATCATCAACCTGGAGTACTGCATAGTGATTATTCTACTTATTAATCAGGTTTTGAAGAATAAGAATAATATTCAAAGTCTAGAATAGCCTACTAATATTTTTATCATGCCTGCTTACTTGAAATGCAGGCCCAGCTATCGCAAATTATCTTCTTTAAGGAGCCATTTTCCAGGTGTTCCTATATTAGCTCTAACAGCCACAGCTGTTCCTAAGTGAGTGAAAAATTTTTTGTATTTACCAAAAAAGTGCATTTTTCTTGTTTGCTTTTACAGGTTAATTTCTTTTTTTGCACTTTTATTTTGAATTATTTGCAGTTCCCTACAAGATTGATTTCTAGTATGATAGATGTTTGATTGGATCAATTTTATCCCATGTTAATTCCTATGTTTTAATTATGTGGAGGTTTGAATTGTTTCAAACTATATTGAGCAAGAATTAGCACATGTATGTCACCTTTGATTCATGCCAGTTCATATGTACCATACATGGGCATGGTGGTGAAAATGCAGTACCATGCTAGACAGCACTTGTGTGGGTTGCCAGACTCTTGCTAAGTGGCATGTATGGTAAGTCCATTGCCAGCAATGTGACATGTTCCAATTAAAGAACTTGAGATTGGCATCATGGTATATCTTTTTTGTTCTTTTTGGAATTTGTAGTTGATTTTTGTCATTATCTTCAAGGGCTGCTAGATTTAGGTTGCCTGAAAAATTGCAGTCTGATTAATCAAGTAATACTTAAGAACTCAAACAATGACATGTGGGATTTCTGGTGAAATGTAAGAGGAATTGTCTGCTGCCACTATTGATCTAAGCCATATGAAAATTTTGGTTTGGCTAATTACTACTCCTCGAACTATGCATAAGCTTATAATGAAAAATTACTTGTGATCTCTCTCTCTCTCTCTGTCTCAATTTCTATATGTTTTTCCAGGTTCTATATCTGCGACTTTATGGATATTCTTGTTCTTTTGTCACAGAAAATAACTTGATCGATTTTGTCAGGCTTGTGGGTGTATGTTTAGATTAATTTATGATGTATCAAGCCTATATTTTTTAAAAGAAACCTTTCTGTCTTTTTACATAGCATGCCATTTCCGTGAATCAGACTTGTATGTGGAATCCGTCTAATAATATAAAGGCTTCCAATATTATGCCTCGTTTATCTTCATTAGCATGAAACAATAACTCTGATATTTAGACCTGAGGCAAAGTCCAGTAATCTAGATAGATGATTTATCCTTTACTTTGTATTGACTTTCTTAATCATTTAGGTATAGTTTGTTCTGTATACCTCATTACACTATTTTGGCATTGTTAATATCTGGGTTTTTCTTCGACGCAGAGTTCAGAAAGATGTGATAAGTTCCTTGTGCCTTCATCAACCATTAGTCCTAAGTGCTTCATTCAATCGTCCTAATATATATTATGAAGGTAATATCATTAAGTCAGTGTCTTTTGATCAATGACATTCTCTACTAGTTTGTTTACAAATCTTTGTTTTGGTTGCATTTTTGGTTCCTTTCAAAATTTTCAGTAATATTTGTAGTGCTTTCTAATTCTTATATGTTTTAAATATAGCTCTCAAAGGAAGCTTTTCATTCAGGAACTCATCATAATTTCTTAAAATTTATTGTCTTTGCTTTTTAAGTTTTATAATTTCTTGCATTTCTCTTTATTTTCTGATGATCATGTTAATCATGAAGATGATTGGAAAAAACAATAGTAGTATGCTGTCTTTCCCCTCTTTTTGTTTGTCCTTTTGTTTACATTCTGTTTTTAACCAGAATTTTGACCTATCTAATTTATAATTATTTGTTGCAGTTCGTTACAAAGATCTTTTGAATGATACCTATGCTGATTTGTTAAATCTACTAAAATCTAGTGGCAATGTTTGCTCGATTGTTTATTGTCATGAGCGTTCCACTTGTGATGATTTATCGTCTCACCTATCAAAGTATGGTATCTCATCAGCAGGTATGTGTGTGAGGTCTGAATGTTAACCTTCAAGGATCTTTGTTAATAATAATATCAAAGGATTCTTTTTTGCTTTCTCTTTGTTTTAGTTTACCATGCTGGTTTGAGTAGCAAATTGCGGTCTACTGTGTTGGATGACTGGCTATCTTCCAAAATTGAGGTTGTTGTTGCAACAGTAGCTTTCGGGTATCAATTGTCTCAATAACTTTGGTAAATTTATTTGATATGTTGCTTATTGAACTGTGTTTAATTTCCTGGATGTGATTGTATTGTTAATCGGTTCATCTTGCAGCAAAGTATAATAATCTTTTGTCTGAATAACTTGTTTGGATCTTTCATGGGTAGCACAATAACAATTATGATGAGACCCTTTGTGCAAATCATTTGAGACCTGTGGGATCAACTTCCTCAAATCACGACTCCACATCTCCAAACCAGGGCCTCTCTGAGAAGAAGTTATAACTGAAAATAAGTTACTTAAACCAGGGCATAAATGCGTTAAGATGTCAACTATACCATTTTGATGTGAACTTTCATATACAACTTTGATCAATTTATTAAGTTTCACTAGGGGTAGCCATAAGATCATTGGTATAACTTCTAAGCTCTAACAATGCTTGAGAGTTATGGCTTCAAGCCAATGCCTGCTTGTACTGGTACTTTGCATCCATTATTCAATCAGCAAGTAACATTTCTGTTGTACTTCTGGTGAATTCTCTTGTAATAAAAAAGGAAAAGTGCTTGGCTTGTTTCTCACAAGTGCACTAATCTAGGGTTTCTGCTTGTTTGTCAGTCTATAAAGTTATTTTGATTGCTTGTTTTGAAACCTAAAGAGTTTTTATTTACTCACCGACTTCAAGATTGTTGATGAGTGGCAATGGAATATGATTGTCTGGAACCTTCTATGCCAAGCTACCTCATCATGTCCCATAGAGCTTGAAAAAAGATGTTTCTACTCTATATGAAATACCTCATTAAGGCCAAAGGTAATGGACATGAATTAGTTAACTTTTAGTTTTTAAGATAAAATAAGGAATCAGGATAGTTATGGGGAGAATTCTGAGAATTTCCCTAATATCCAAGATAGTTGGTTCCTTGTTTCTTTATAATTTCTACTTTTGTAAGGATAAAGAAGATTATATTTTTGCTAAGAAAAACATACATCAAGTTTATTATTATCCAGGATATCCCAATACACACATTGTTGCTTTGACTATACTCCTTTTTCTTTTCCTCCATGTCTTTAGAATCTTGTAGTTATGTTTGTTTGATAAAACCTATTATATTGCCTATACAGAATCTCACCATCACTTGCGCTGAATAGGAAGTTCTAGGTTGACATTGCACAACATCAAGGACTTCAAATAGTAAATTTTAAGATTATAGTATGTTTGTTGATTTCGAATTACCAGGTAATTGGTGACACCGTACCTGAAGGATGACTTAACTCATCCTATAAGTTGAAAACAATTTAAATATAAGTTGATCTTGATAATCTACATTCTAGCTTCAATGGTTGTGTTTCTTTTAGTTTCTGCATTCAGACTATTTCATATTTTACTGAAAATCTGTCATCTCATCATTTTGCCTACTGTGTCTGTTGCGGTTGCTTGCTCGTGTCCAATCATAACAATTTGGGGTTTTTACACTTCGGGTTTGGCACAGGATGGTATGAACTATGAACGCCTTTGAGTATTTAATTTTATACAAGTTGCTTTCTCTTGGTTTGAGCACTAGATTGCTTCGCTCCACATTGTCCATTTTGTTACTTATAGGGTATAGATAGAAAGGATGTTCGCATTGTTTGTCACTTCAATATACCAAAATCAATGGAAGCTTTTTACCAAGAGTCTGGAAGAGCTGGCCGTGATCAGTCGTCTTCGAGGAGTATTTTATACTACGGATTGGATGATTGCAAAAGAATGGTGACTATACCATATACCCTATTTCATGCCTAATGGAGATCACCTTTACTAAATGGTCTTTTCTCTATGTAATAGGAATTCATTCTGAGTAATGCTATTGGAAAAAAGAAAGAATCTTCATCTTCCTCAAATGGCTTGCCAGAGAAGTCCCTTGCTGCATTCAATCAGGTATATTAACTGTTCTAGAAGGACAATTTGTACGTTTCTCAAATTTTAGTTAAAGAATATTGCATTGCTGTAATATACAGATGGTGGAATACTGTGAAGGTTCTGGTTGCGGAGAAAAAGATTCTTGAAAGTTTTGGCCAACAGGTTCTTACCATGTAGCTTATTGACACCACATACTTGATAAATTCCAGTCTGAATCCTATTTTAGTTTGTAATTAACCAACATTCCATGGTTAAGTAGATATCAACGTCATTATGTCAAAAAACATGTGATTCGTGCAAACATCCGAACCTAGTAGTGCAGAAGTTGGAGGAACTTCAGCGCAAAAGGGCAGGCCTTTTCCTATTTTCATTAAAAGGTATTGTGTTAGTGTTAAAAAGTTTAAATACCAGTTAAATAAAGTGTTCAAGCATAGTTTGTTGCTTTCACTATTATGCAAACTGCACATCGACAATTAGAATGAATTTTTAATATTGTTTTCTATACAATATTATGATTTTACATTTAGTATTTACACAATCTATGATCATCATGTGTGAAATTTATAAAAACATAACAACAAATGTTTAATTTATATGCACATTATAATGTTTAACATGTTTTGAAGTGTTATATAGATGACATGTAAATATACAAAGTGTAGATAGTCTTGAAACTATTGGACACGTGTTGAAAAGTATTCAGCAACAGTTAGTGTTTGATGGACCAGTCATCGAGCCATGTTATATTACTGTCTTTCAGGATATGTTCTATATATTTGAACGCTACATGTCAAATTGTCAGTTATGACATTATATAATAAAGATATCTTGTATTGCCTCATGCTTGCTGTCCCATATGCTCTTTTTATTGAGGTTTGCCATGTTGTTAAATTTGCAGTCGTATCAGTATCCCATATGTCTAACCATAATTATGCATTATGGTAGCTCTCTTACTTTTGGAGGTATAACTTTAGCCAGTCCTTGTATGGCATGGCCTAGACCCAAAACCTTGCTTATTCGAACAAGCTCAGTTAGGAGTGATGCCTCTGATTTATTTATGCATAATTGACTGTGCGTTGGTTGTTTCCAGCACAACCTATGGCACTTCAGAAGGTCAGAGCACAGAATTCTGGAATCGAGAAAATGAGGATAGTTACTTGGGTGAAGAAATATCAAATTCTGAAGGTAATACATCCATTCGTGGTTAAAGCTCGAACTTTTCTGTTAATATATCTTATTTTCAGTCGTCTCGGAGCTACTATCTAGCTCACGTTTGCTTCCAGCACTTCTCAGTGGTTTTAAGCTCTATGGTTTAGGTTCTGGCAAATAATATAGCTTACTAAATGAGATTATTCTTCTGAAACAAAGAAGCCGTTTGTATTCTTTCTTTTGTATACTATACAATTGGAGTGGCTGAATCCAAGAATCCAATCGCAAATATTCGTGAAGAAAGAATGCTTATTACTGCAAAAAAGGGATAAGAAATTTGAGCTTTACCATTATGAAATTATAAATATTTTTGAGTTGCACATGTATCTTTTGACTGTTACATATAACCTAACAGATGAAACAGATGATGCTAGCAATATGGCTAGATCAAAGATGCCAACAGATGCAGCACTAGATGAAAAATTCAAGATATTACAGCATGCAGAAGAGGTTTATTTTCGTAGTAAAGGTCCAAGCAAGCAGGTACAAATACTCCTTTTAATTAATATGGGGGTTCATTGGAGCTTCAGCTTTTCATAACTTTCACTGCTGGAAAGGTTTATTATATTTCACAAAATTCACCAGTTTCTTTGACTTAAATACCATTTTGTCATTTTCTGCATATAATTCACACCTTGTTGAGATGTCACAGAGTGCACCATCATTATCAGTATTTAAAGACTGCAACCACACTATCTATAAACTGTAACCAACTTTTCCCTTTAATTTAATGTCCTTGTCATTTGTTTTTCTGGACCAAAATGCAAATCTTTTACCCTTTGGACTTCTTAATTCTTTGGATACTTTACTGCTCTATTTGAAATCTGTTCATGGATTCCATCATCCTGCTGGAAGTTGACCACTTCTTTCACCAAATTTTGTCTCCACCTCCTTCAATCAAAGTTGTGAATTAGTTTTTACTTTCTAAGGAACTCAGTGACCATCAAATTGATGGGAGAAGTTTCAGTGAATGAGGATAGTTTTAAATATGAGGGTTTTTTCCTTCACAAATATGGTGGTAAGGTTTATGGCACGTTATTGCAGAGGCTGCTACATCAATTAGATGGATCAGTCTGGTGTTTTCTTGTAAACTGCAAAAGTGTTGGCTGTAGTTTACAATGTAAAGATAACATGCTTCGTGATAAGCTAAATCATTTCAGTGACTCTTTTTATGATGGAAGTGTAATCATATGAATGGTATTTATAGACCATATTTCCGACAAACATGTGGACATGCAGAGGCATGCAGATCTGGCCTCCAAGTATCTGAAAATGAGAAAATATGCCATCAACCCATCAAACTTTTGGTATTTCATAAGATTAAAAGCTGTGTGATAGAAGTTCACATTAATTTCTTACAAGTTGGACATTCTAAACCAAGCTCTACATGGTGTTCATATGTTGTTTAGTCTGCATGCGTCTTTTCTGTCTAGACTTGTCTTCTCATTTCTCTCTTCCTTGTTTGATAGTGAAGTTAATGCAATGCAAGTACTATTGGTTTTGCATATGATTGACAGTTTTGAATGGTTGTATCACATCTCTTGAGTGATTATCAGGGTTGCAGCGACAAAAGGACCATTACTGAGACATTGAGAAAAGAAAGTAGAAGAAGGTTTTTGAATGCTCTGAAGCAGACCAAGGAACGGCTCAGAAAGCTGCCGTAAGCAACTTTTCTTTTTTAATAAAAGCACCATATGTTCTTCCATAAACTTGCCCTGGTTAATAATGCCATACCCCTGAAATGCACTGTGTCTATTGGCAATGATAGACCTGGATCTCATATGAGTATGTTAAAGGACTCATTTGGCGTATTTCTGTTAGTTTACTTAAAATTTGAAAAATGCAAACTTGAAAATCATTGCAAACTTAGTTTTGGTGTCTGTGTATCAAGAAGAGTAATTACCTTATTTATAGATTTTTTTCAGATATAGAAATTCTATTTCCAAAATTAACTTCCACTCTTTTCATCCCTCTGTAATCAGAAATTTTTTTCTGAAACAAAAGAAAGAACCACATATGACTGACTTTTCTTAATTTCTTATGTTCATAGACACTAGGAAAGTAATTAATTGCAAATTACCTTTCTATGTAACCACATTCTGGATTGATTGCATAACTTTGTTTACTCAATCCTCATTCAACCCTATATTAGTTCATTTTCCTTTATCATTTTTTCCAAGCTTTTGATCAAATCCTATGAGTTTTCTTAAGGATGTTCTTTCCTCTAACTTGGCTTTCTTGTTCTGTCATCTTTCAGATTAGACTCTGAGGCTTCTGCTGCCTTCCTTGAAATGGAATGTTTTAAGAAGTACGAGAAGGTTGGGAAAACATTTTACATTTCACAAGTTGCTGCCACAGTCAGGTGGTTGTCAAATTCCAGCTTTGAGCAGATATATGATAGGCTGAGGGATAATTCTACCCAGACTAGCTCCAGTTATGGACAGGATGGTCTTCCAACTGGTACTGATTCAGCTATGCTTCAGGATGTGACTACTACTGAAGCTATGCATAAAGAAAACCAGCTTAATAGTAATACGGTAGTAGAAAATTTTCATTGTTCATTAGAGATGAAGAATCCTACCCAGACTAGCTCCAGTTATGCACAGGATGATCTTCCAACTGGTGCTTATTCAGCTATGCTTCAGGATGGGATCACTACAGAAGCTATGCATAAAGAAAACCAGCTTAATAGTAATGCCGTAGTAGAAAACTTTCGTTGTTCATTAGAGATGAAGAGTCCTAGTGAAAAGATTGATCTTCCTACGATCCCATCCTTCTCAGAATTTGTCAGCAAGAAGGGGAAGGCGCATTCTTCTGGTTCTTCAAATATCACGACTTCAGAATCTAGGAAGCATACGAGCAAGAATCCGGAGAAGAGGATACGATTGCAGTGAACATGCCTGCTTGCATTGTAAATCTGCTTAACTGGCCCCTCTCAGCTGGATGTTACCTCCGACATTTGTCTTTTAATATTAATGTTGTTGAACTATGGGAACCGGCAATATGTTGTTTAGGGGGTAGACATCAATGTTTTGATCCATATTCTAGGAGTTTTTGATGGCTGTAGAAGATATCTCTGTTAAATTGACCCTATAAAAGGTATCTCGTGTCTGGCAAACAAAGATTTTGGGCTTGCAAATTTCAATTACTTGATTAAATATCGTCCTTCTTTGTGAAACAAGTTCTTGGTCCTCTTTGTTTTAGATTGTTCTTTCGCTGTTGCATCACAGGTTTGTTGTAAACTTGTACATCAGCCAACTGGATGATTCAAAGAGTCAGCTAAATAAAAAATACAGGAATCATTTTGGTGCCAATTTATGATGAAGAAACTCCAAAAATCTCTCCTATGAGTTGACCTGGAAATGTTGATTGTTATGTTGTGTCTCCCACTTGTAGGATGCATAGAACATAAAGTTGAGTTAAGGTTTAGGAGTAGGGATGCCAAAGAGGCTTGATAATTCTCCTTACACCATCTATATGGTTCAAATTAGTAAGCAACTACGCCATGTTGCGCGGCAGGGTTGCTAGTTACTGTATGTTATAACGAAGTTCTAACAGTTCCTTTGTTCGTGTTACGCGGCCGCGCTGTTTCACGGGAAAACGCAAAAAAGGATATCAAACGGAACCCACACTCGAAGCTCTATCTATTTAAAAACTGTTCGGCATCAGGGTCTCAAAATGCCGGAGGCACTAGGGATACCAAATTTCAATTAAAAGTACTCTTAATAGTATACTGTTAATAGTCTATTAACAGTATAATGTTAATATATTGTTAAGTATTAACAATATATTCTTATACAGTTAATAATATAGTATACTGTTAATAATTAGTTAACTTAACAATATACTGTAGTGTTAAGTGTTAATATACATTATACTATTAATAGTAGAAACGTGGTGACGAGCTTACGATCGGCGAGAGGAGTGGTAACGGCGGCGGCGATGGCGATAACGATGGCGGCGAAGCGGCAGCTGCGTGGCGGCAAAGAGAAACGATAGCGATGGCGTCGGCGATGTAATCTAGGTGATCGAACCAAGCTCTCGGGCAAAACGCGGCGGTGGTGAAAAGCGAGGTGGCGAAGTCGTCGTAATCCTAATTCGAGATGAGGATTAGTGTTAGCTAACGAAATATATGTAGTCGCGTTAGTTGGTTCGATTGAACCAACTAACGCGAACGATCGAGCCAGAGCTAAAAGCCTGGTTCAATCGCTTGGATTAATCTGGGCGCTCGCTCGAAGAGCTCGACGCCTGGATTAATCTGGATTAATATGTTATTTGGAGTTTGCTACATGAATTTTTTTTTTCCTTGTTAGAACAAACAATATACACAAAAGTGAGAAATTGTGCAAATTTAAACAGCTTTTAGAAACTTTACGGCAGACTTGCATTGCAAATATTGTTGTTGTTCTCCATCCTCTCGACACCACCCATTTGTTTGTGTTTTACCATCATCTTGAACTTGTCTCCACCACCTTGTTCTTCGCGTTGGATGCAGAATAAATGCCTTCATCAAACTAGCGCTGAGAAGTAGAAGAGTATGTTCATATGGACATGGGAGTTGAGACATGAAAATTATGTCATCCATCAGAGAAAGCCAGTAGATAAACCCTAACCACCTTTAACTATTCCTGTTCTCCAAGAACAATAGAAAGAGGCATGGAAACACCAGATAAGTTTGAGCAACCAAAGAACACTTACTGAATTGACACAGTTGCATTTCACAGAGAAGGCAGTGATAATTATACATCAACGATACAAATCCAGAACACAAAATGAGCCATTTTCTATTCGTAGCATACATTGCTATGCCAACCACCGGCATTTAAGGAGTTCCGATACCTTGAAGGAAGACAAAGATGTCAAAGCACACAGAACAATAACTTTAAGCCAGCTTCAATAATATCATGGAGAATGGACACTCTCAAGCTTTATAGCAGACTTCGCCATCACAGATGTATCCTTCCTTGCCATTCTCCCTTTGTTCTTCTCCAGGGCCATCACCGTGTGAATCACCAACTCCATTTGCCTCTTTGTCATCATTCAATGCACACTTGGGATGCAGATCAAAGTCACAACCATCACAGTAGAAGGACCACCCACTTGCTTCCTCGTTGCATGCATCACATATGTAGCCCCTGCGGCGGGACTTCACAAGCTCATGCTGCTCATGTAGCTTATGCTTAAGCTTCTCAGGCCAATCCTTTGCCATCTCCTCAATCTCAGCCTCGAGTTCTTGTATACGTTCCTTGGTGAAGGGATAGGCAGCAGCACCATGGGTCCTTACCAGCTCTCCTGCTCCCGTGGTGACAGTTTTTCCTGTTGGACCAATGGCCACAAGCGATGGAATACCATAGATCTTAAATGTGCGAGACAAAAACTTTTTCCTCTCATCTCCAAAAGGGAGCGCCAGCCATGGCATTTCCGAAAAGAATTCATGAAAAGTGCTCTCATCATGATCACTCGACACAAAAATGAGTTCAAAGGCATCATCCTTCTCCTTGATCTTGAGGTATGCCTCGATTAACTTGGGTAGGAACATGCGACAAGGAGGACACCAATGTGCTGAGAAGTAAAGAAGAATGTTCTTACCAACGAGTTCAGCCACTGGAACCTAATCCATAGAAGCAATAAAATAATATTTAGAATATTGTAATATCATACAGTTTATCAAGAAAAATAGCTTTCATACATCAACTTTCCTATTATCTTGAGAAGAATGAAAAGGAGACAGAGATTCCATACTGACATTAAGTAATACATGATAATTTAAATTACCAATAAAGCAAGTAGCATAAGAAACCCAAGTCCAGCTATTGATGCCTCTAATAATTAAACAAGAAAAGTTTTTGTCTTAGCCTGCTCTTTTCTAGACAGCAGTTCACGTTGTTCAAATCAATGCGTGTTTGATATGTATAAGGATCTACCACCATATAAAGACGATTTTTAAGAGCGAACTCCATTCTGACTAACCTACTTTAATCATATAATATTGGCAGGTGCCTTCTTGTTGGTCAGTACAAGAACAGCAGTTTCACTGACACGACTAACTAGATGAAACTACATCCAATACAGCCATTTCACAGAAACTTCTAGAACTGGCAAAATCATTTTTCTTTTGGCAGCTGCCGGCATGCTGGCCTGGCACAAACCCCTGCTGATGGCACATACCAAGCCAGAAGGTGATGGGCATTGCTGCAGTAAGGCATATTTCACAGTATAGCGGAAGCTACAACTCATTAATCATCAAGCAGAAACCATCATTTATGAAGCATCTTTTTTCCCTTCTTACAAGTAGGAATAGGATGGAGCAAGTGGAAACTGTAACTTAAAAAGTACATAATCAGCAGTGATTCATGATTGCATATACAACTAGGGGGAAAAAAAAAGCTTAAGTTATCAAATTTAGGCACATCAAACACGAACACTTCGAAACATAGTTTGATGTTTTGGGTACTAGAACATGCTGGTATGTCTCGACATACCAACACATGATATGCCAGTGCGTACTGTAAAACCTTTTTTATGACTTAAGCATACATGGTGTTGGGAGCCAAATGTCCCTGTTCAATATGTTGAATAGGGGTACCTATTGGTTACTTTGTACATACCTATTAGATACAGTAGATATAATTATAAAAGACTGGACATTTAATAATACTTGAGATGTACTTTGTAGATATATCATGTAACATGATGGACACATTAAAAATGACTTTGGACTATTCATCAATGTTGGCATCATAACCCTCTGCACAAGTAAATAACTTCTTTATACATAATAGTATACAGTTCATTCAAATTATTATTTACCAACACAATCATACTATATAGTATGCTATTCTTTTAAACATTTGATATTTCAGTGTATTCATATTGTGTCATACCAAGAACTTATTTTCTTATCTGTGCTTCGTAATAGATATTTTTCCATATAGATCAAATGTAAATAAGAGAAAAGTGCAAACACATCATATAGGATTTTTACCCTAATGTCGCCCTTTCCAATGACATAATCCCGCTCTCCAGAAGCAAGAAGTGATTCTAGAGTTTGAGCTTCTCTCTTTGCCTTCTCTTTTTCTGCAATCTCCTCTAACTTCTCAGGAGAAAATGGATATGCTTCAATCCCATGTTCTTCAATGAGCTCAGCAACATTGGAGTTTAGAGTCTTCCCATCAGAGCCAATTATAACCAGTGTAGGAATGGAAGCAAGCTCAAAGTAGCGAACTAGTTTATCACAGATTTTGTCCTTGAAGGGAATTGCAAGCCATGGCATGTCCGCAAAGCTTTGCTCATAGGATGACTCCTCATCATCCAAGGAGATTAGGACGACCTCAAAGTTCTCACCATTTTCTTTCAGTTTTAGATACATCTCTGCAAGTGATTTTGCAAATTCACTGCATGAACTGAATGAGCTAACTGAGAAGTATATACCGACAATCCTTCCTTCAAGCTCAGACACAGGTACCTGACATATATGCTAAAGGTCATATCGACAAAGTTAAGATATTAGATATACAGTAAGCTCCAATATCAATGAGAAGTAATCACCTTATTTCCATCTTTTGAGATCACAAAATCACGCGAGGAAGTCACAAGCAAGCTTCGAAGAGTTTGATTCTGTTTTGCAGCCTCTTCTTCCTCTTTCAGCTTTTCAATCCTTTCATCTGTGAATGGATAACCATTGGATCCATAATCCCTCACCACTTGAACACCCTCACTAGTAAGAACTTTCCCATTGGCATCAAAGATCACTATGTACGGTATCCCACCCACATCAAACAATTCGTTGAGTCTATCACGGATATCGGAGTCTGAAAAAGGAATAGCAAACCATGGCATCTTAGAGAAGTAATGAGTAAATGACTCTTCATCCTCATCAGCCGAGACAAAAACAATCTCAAAGTTGCCATTTTTAGAGGATAGCTCATTGTAAGTCTCAATCAGTTTTGGGGTAAATCTTTGGCAGGGTCCGCACCAAGATGCTGAGAAGTAAAGACCAACAATTTTTCCATCTAAATGGCTGATCTTCACCTGAAGAATTTTAAATAGAAGCACGATGTCAGAATACAATATAATTTACCTGCAATACTTAAACACGTATTGGAGTGAGAATAATATATGAAATTAATATCTGGGAAAGTGAAACTATAAGATGCCCTAGGCAGGATAAATTTTGCTACGTGCACAAAACTGATTTCTTGTAGTTACCAAGCTCACTAAGGGATTTTAGAAAGGATACATTCAGTTGAAGCCAAATAGATAACCAAGCTCAGTTCAAGCACAGCATCTGTTAGGCAATGCTTTGCTCCAATATGATTAATGAAATGGTTCCTTCCCATAGCATTAATATAAATGACAGCCATCAAAAGCACAAATGACATGGATAGTAAATCCTCAATCAGATGCAAAATCAAGGGGTCACCATCAAGTACCACAAACACAGGTCTCCACAATAATCTTCAAAATATACTAATTAATATCATCAAAATTAAGAAATCATCATCCCGAAAATCAGCATAAAAAGCACAACTAAAAATCTCCAATTCACTACCAATGCCTATTCAAACTATATTCATTTGAAGGAATCACCCAAAACTCCACCAATTTATTCATTTTACTAGTTCGTCTATTTGTCTGCATAGTCAAGAATAAGCCCATACTGAGTTTCCAATACCATCTAAAAGGAAGATTTAAGGTACACTATAGTATAGAATGTTAGCTATTAGCTAATATAAACTAGAAAATATATCAGCCATCATAGACACTCCAATGTGCCACTGTATATGACATTGAGAAAATAATCTTGATAGGAAACTGCTGTTAGGTCAATTTGTTCCTTAAATGTTCTGTGGAAGAATGTGCCAAAGATCTGTCAGCATCATCATATATAATTACGCATACATATAGATCCACATCAATAAAGGAACACAGAATCCAAATCCGATAAAACCTTAGATCCAAATTTAAATATTTATCATTTATCAAAATCTAAAGTTGATGTTTGACTTATCTATCACCTAACATGTCAATTGTTTCTATTATAGAAAAAGAAATGTATTATATAAAGGCACCATGGACAATGATATTATAGTTGATATTAACTATTATTAAAATGTGAAATACTCATCTTATGTAATACACATATAGTTTCACAAGTATATTGTATAAAAGCATGAATTAAACTATAACAATTAATTGGATCTATTATCAAAGCTAGGATAAGTATCTAGCAATATTTGAACACAAATCTGTCAAGCTTTTAAGAAGCCATTAAATAAGTAACCTTTCATAGAAAATGATTAACAGATCATTCTTTACTTATTCTTGTCATAGTCATATGCTTTCATTTCTAATCTAACAAGGCCATAGATCCATATCTAAAAGGTTATTGAATATTGGATTCTAGATCTGATGTTTGGCTTCCACTAAGTATAGAATTGTACACGAGATCTGTCTTCTTACAATAAATTAATTTTATCATTTAAATTAAAGTTTAAAGTACAGATGTGTATATCATAGTGCATATATGATATGTAAAAATATATCCAGGTTTTATATTTTTACAAAAAAAAAAATAATTAAAGTGATATATTTCAAGAAATATAATCAAACTCATGGGGGATGAAAATATAGTATACCCAAATTTAAGATGAGTTACATGCTAAATATATGAAATTATGACAAAGAACCACAAAAAAATTTAAAAGAATGTAAATTCTAAGACCATTACCTAATGCAACATGAACAAACTTGATAACTATCCAAACGATCAAGCATTGAAAGAGACAAAGGTAAGATCATACAACTCCAATCATACTCTGAATACACAGCTGCAAAAATGATATGTGGATAGATGGATGTCACTACTGCATATGACATATTTTGACTTTGTTTGAAGTTGTTTGAAGCATTAATTCAAATTACAGATAACACATCTCATATCATGAATAAAAATCACAAACAAGTGTGATAGTAGCATATTTTACGTAATAAAAACTACGAGACACGAAATATAAGCTATATTAATTTATTGAATTTTCCGAACTAGGACATGTATACAAACACAGTCCACCAATTGCCCTAAAAGAAACTAATATCATTCGCATAACCAACATAGTACGGGTGTTTGACCTGGTGGCTAATTTAACCTAAATTTGTAAAATTAAAGTGAATAAATAACTGAAGATAAGCACAAAATGTTTAAAGTCAACAATTCAAAAGTTGACCGTCAGAATTTTAAAAAGACCGACATAGCATGGCGGTCGCTATTACTTTCCAAGAAAGCAACGGTACTCCCGGCCGTCCATGTCAGAACCCGATCATTGGAGAATCTCCGATAACGAGGCCGGTGGGTGGGCGTGCAAAACGCAACACATACAGAAACGACACTGAGAAGAAGCACTACGAGGGCGGCCGAGTCGCTAAATTCTCGAGATGGTAAAGCAGGAAGCAATAGAAAAGAGAAGGGACGGGAAGGGAAGGGAAGGGGACCTGTTCCCCGGTGTTGCGGACGAGGAAGTCCCGATCAACGTTGGCAAGCAGCGATTGGAGCTCGTGGGTGGCCTCCTCGTGGCCCTCGAGCTCGCCGTTGGATTCCGCGTCGTGCTCCGCCATCGTCGCCTCCCTCGATTCCAGCCACAGTCTCTCTCACGCTCCCTTTCTCTTCTTTCAGAAGAGGGATAGCGCCTTATAGACAGACACTTGAAGGCGAAACGGAGCGATGCCTTCCCCAATTATTACCTTCTTTTTTTATAGATATAAATATATAATTAATTTTATTTTTCCTTTTCCATTAAGCAAAGAATAAGCGAAGATTTGACTTCCTTGTGGGAACGAGTCTGGGCTCAGATTTAGTCTTAATCACGATTAAGCCACTGGACGCGTCGTTCGTGGAGTCTTATTTTGTGTGGTGATAGCGACATCCCAATTCCTTGAAAGTTTCCTATTGTCCTGAGGAACTATTATTATCTTCAGCTACATAAAAAAAAAGAGAGTTAATTATGATACTTATTAATGAATTTAAGTATTATAATTAATGATGACAACATTGCGTGATGAATTTAAACTCTTGTGGTGGTACTAATTAATGATCTCATATTGCTTAAGATTAATATTCCATTGCATTTTTTTATTATTCATTTATCGAAAAAAGTTGTGGTTATTAATCTCAAATTTTGTACCCAAAACATTTGGTTTTGGGATTATTAGAGATTTGATTGTTGTTACAATCATATGAGACTAAATTATCTTCTTGTATTTTTGCACCTACCGGATTATGATTTATTAATCGTGAATGGCAAAATATATTTTTGATTAGGATAAATTTTACATATAGTAAATTAATTTATTAAAATTTATATATAATAAATTTTATGTTATCTGGTCCTTTATTAATTGAATAAGATATATTATGGGTTATTTGGATTACGATAAAATATATTAGTCAATATTAAATAAAGTCCATATTATATTGGGATATTTTAGGGATGCTCTTGATGGAAGGAACTCTTCTAATAACTTACCTAGACCCTATGCTCTCGCTATAAATAGACGTGACCTACTCTAAATCCTAGGCACAACACGAGTAGCATGAATATGTAAAGGGTTGAATAGATCAAGAGATTACTTATCCTCTTGATCTAGATCAAGAGATTACTTATCTTCTTGATCTCCCAAAACCATCAATTAAGGTGGTCCTGTGAAAAGATAGGAAGAGAGGATAAGGAGTCTAGATCTATTCTAGTTCCTCTTGTAGATCGATATTCGACGTCATTCAAATCTATCGGACGGTGCTCTTGAAGATCTAATTGGATCTCACGCAAATTGCATATAAAGGTACGCATCGTAAACATATATAGTATTATTTGATTTCAATCCTGGCATAAAAGTTTTTTCCGCATAATAGATTACATAATTATAGTTTTTTATGCCAACAATTGGTATCAAAGCCTAGGTTTGAGATCAAAAAATATTAGATATATTTTTTTGTTTACAATGCATTGATCTGAATATTTTATTGATATGTTTTCCTATCTGTTAATTTTAATTGTTTGCTTGCGAACGATTCTTGATTGTTGTTGTGTGTTAAAGACACAGTAATCTTACCGCGTTTTTGGCCGGATCTACTTACCTTTGGCGTTAATACTTGCTAATCTTTGAATACACTTGTGGTGGAAATCGGCAGCGGTAGCGAGCGATCAGCGTCGTGGCCCTCGCCACTTGACATTAAGCGGCGGCGTATGCTGGCCAATGCGTCCCCAGCAACCCAGCAATGCTTTCGCCAATACCGCTGGCGTGTAGGCAGCCCGCGCGGAAGGCTACAGTCATGTTGTGTCGCGAGCGCGATCTTCCATTGGCGGCAGCGTCTCGCTTTACCATTCACTGCTGCCGGCGATGCGGTCACGAATCGTGTAATGCCCGTTGGATACTTACCTGCCCAATTGTTACGTACCATAATTTTTATCGATTGATATAATAATCATTATGTAACTGTTTAAAGCTCTTAAAATTACTGGTCAACTAATTTTAATATTTACCAGCCGTCTCCCGCCCGGCTCTCTCCGTCTTCTTCTTCGGGTCACTAACGGTAGTTTTATTTTTCCCCAATTGCCATCTGCCATTGTAGTGTACTACTGTCAACCACTACTCGCTCAGCCACTGATAAGCGCAAAAATAATAAAAAGGAAGAAAGAGAACATAATAAGGAACGGTGCTAGCTCACCGGCGTAGAAGTCCGAGGGCCGAGGACCCCATTCCCAGCCAAAAATCTGATAGCCATCTGTGGCCGAGGAGGAGGATGGGCGGCTGCTTCGGTACTCCTTCCACGGCGAAGGCGGCACGCTCCACCACCTCTCCTCGCTGCTCAGCGGGGGCGAGAGATCCACCGCTGGCGGAGCCCGATGTGGAGGAGACGGTGAAAGAGGTCCTCTCGGAGACGCCAAGACCGCCGCCACCAACCACGAGAACAGCGGCAGATCAGGCGGCTAGGCCGAAGGAGGTCGAGATCATCGACAAGGCTCCCCTCCAAGTCGATAGCAGCAATGGCTGCGACACCAGATCCGAGGGCGCCTCCGAAGCCCGGAGCGCCAGCGCGAAGAGCGAGACCGTTCGGCCTCCACCGCCCCGGCGGAGAAGCCACGAAGAAATGCGGCGGAGGCCAGAAAGGGGGCAGCGAGGGAGGAACGGTCGCCGGCCAAGTACCTGAGGAAGCGCTCCGTCTCTGGCGAGTTGGCCTGCACGCGGGATCGGAGCGTGGCGGCCGGGAGATCCTCCCCATCGCCGACGCCAAAGAGATCCGACCACGCGGCCGCCGGAAGGACGGTGGGGAGCTCGGGCAAGCGGTCGGTGTCCCCAGAAAAGAATCGAGCGGCACAGGAGCTGCGGCAGAACGCGGGACGACGCAGAGAGTCGGCAGCAGCGGCAGCGAAGGCAAACGGAATGAGGCAGCAGATGCCAGCGGATGAGGGAGGAAGGAGATTGTGCATGCAGGATGTGGGCACGGTGGACGGCGGCGTGGCCGGATCCGAAGCGGAGGCGAAGGAATCGCTGGAGAACCCCCTCGTCTCCCTAGAGTGCTTCATCTTCCTGTAATGTTATCTTGACGAAGAAAGACGAAAAAATTAGGTTATTTACTACTTGAAATCTAACTGAAAGACGGGTCCGATCTTTTCTGATTTCGTGCTGCTAAGGAGCGTCTCATCGAGGGCAATGGAACGGGCTAATTGCATATTAACCTATATTACCGTATATAATTAGATTCTTTTTTAAATAATTTAATAAATTAAATTTTAAAAAAAATATAAAAAAATATTTATTCTTATTTATTGATGATAGATATAAAAATAACTAACAAATACATATAAAAATATTGATTTTGTTGATTGCAAAATAATCATTTCAAACATTATCGATTGTGTTATATGTAATGCTTTTATGTCACTTTGTCAATCATTGTCACACCCCATCGCCCTCCTCCAATAACACCTTCGTTTACTCCTTATGTCGACGCATACCTATCCTCTTATTTTTATCGACTACACATGCATTGGTAATTTGCTTCTATCAGCTTTCCCTCCATGTCGCTCCACTTTCAAATAAATGGTCATGTTGAAGGTTTCTATGATACGTGAGAAATGTGTTTGTGTCATCATAGGAAAGCCATCAAGGATACAAAAATATATCACACGAGAACACATGACACTCATCATGCACCCATGTCATTTCAGGCAAGTGGACTCATGCTCACTCGTCACATTATTGGCTAGCATGGATTATAGTGAATTCTTTTTCTCATCATATCTATCAATCATAAACATCATCTGACTTGCACATATAAAGGAGGAGCGTCACAATCAGAGCATGAGATCTCATGGTATTAGACTCGAGATTCTATGTCATAAACATAGATGTCATTGGTGAAGGTCAAAGAGTGTTCGGCGGTTGAATACGTTGACCGCCACCACCTCCTTTCCCATAATGGGCACCTAGAGAGTGAGAAGTCATGAGAGTGACTTAGATTGGTGGCAGCAACATTAGGGCATAAGTGGCTAGCTTGAACAATGAGAGATGCAAAACTAGGAAGACAAATAGAGTTACAACTAAGGAGAGATAGGTTGCGGACTGAGCAAGATTGACAAATTTCCTAAGGTGATAGAAGGCAAATCTAGGTGGTACTATCATTAGCAAAATCGATGCTTGTAACATTGATATGTTATATTTCTTATTAATAAGATTAATGATTTATAGTAAATGAGATTAAATTTTTTTTATAATTATATAAAAAATATTAATATAAATTTTTAAAGTATAAAACTGAAATACTAAGAGAATTAACTCTTTGTTAAGATGTTTACCTCTATGTTCGTTTCCAAAATAATTTGCTATATTAATAATAAAAATTTTTAAATGAGTCTCAAGTTAGCACTTTACAATCGATTACTTATTAATCGAATGTCATTTATAAAATTAGTATCAGAGGTATGTTCGATAATATTTATTTAGTCGATAGGAGGTGCCAAGCAAGAATTCAGAACAAGTATACATGCAAGACTTACGTAATGTAAATAACGAAATATTCTTTAAACCTATGCTGATATGACTCATTGCTCTTTATTTGTGAAGTCTCGATTGATAAAAAATATCAGTTTATATATCTTAACTAAATTTTATTTTATAAATGTTAAGTGACGAAAGTATCAATTAAATTAGTCGGTAAATTTATTTATATATCTTAACTCGGTTGTGTGTTGGCCCACTCGAACCTATAATAAATATTACTATACAAATATCAGTTATATAGCCATTTTGCTGTTTTATATAGTCATTTAACTGAAATAAAATATATCACCGAACAATTAAAAAGAGCTTTCACAATGGATATCAACGATACTGACTGTATTGCACACACATTATATAGAATGTATGAATACATATAAAGAAATTTAAGATTTATAAAATATTTGACATTATAATATACGAGCCAACCTTAAAAAGGTGATAATATACCTGCATAACCGATCCTAAAAAAAAAATAAAATTACGGTCTTTTTGTCATTGTAAACTTCTCAAATATAATTCAAATCCATCAAACATGGTCTAATTCGAGTATGGGTTGTATAATTTGTCTCATGAGTGCACGAGTCTGAGCTAAGTCGAGATGTTTGGCTATTTAGTCGGATTCGATTCGAATCAATAATTTTTGGGCCGTCGACTCATGATCGATTAACCTATGACAAATTTTCTAAAATAAACCTAAATTTATATTATTTTATTTTTTAATAAGATATATATTTTATTTATTCTCAGATAGAGCCCCGAAAAGATCACTTTGGACTCTGTCCCGCCGGCCACAACCTTTGCCCTGCCTCCACCCTGTTGTGGTCGCTGCTGCCTCTGTCCATCACCCTCGTCCTTGTCCGTCAACTACCGCAGCGCCGCTAAGGTCCTGTTTTCGCCCTGCCATCTCCGTTGTCGAGAGAGAAAAATGAGGGAGGGGGCAAATGGTGTGGGTGTCAGAAGAGGGCAAAAGGTGGTCGGAGTGAACTGAGGACGAGGGCCGGAACCGGTGAAAGGATCGACCGGCGTCCGAACGGGTGCCACCACTTAGAGACGGCCGAGAGCATGTCTGCTCGCTGGAGTTGATCTCACGCCACCTCCTCACCTACCGTAGCGGCTGCGGTGGTAACACGACGCCGGGCTCACAGACGTCCTCTCGACCTCGTGCATTATCATCGTCGAAATCGCTGACGGGGAGGAGGCGGACCAAGTACTACCAGGTGCCCATAGTTTCTCGATTCCTTGATCGGGAGTCGATCGATATGGGGTTTCTGCTGTTGATCCTCCATGATTTGCTTGTCCATGAACTTGGACGAGTTCATAGCGTCCGTCGAAGCACTAAGGCGGCGACCGCGGGAGAGATCTGTTAAGAAGCTTGTCCGGCCTCGGGTGGCGATAAGAAATTCTAGGGTTTTATACTTGATCACTAAGGAAGATGAGGAAGAGAAGCAAAGGGAGAGACGACAAGGAAGAGACCTTCTAGTGAGGGAACACTGCGTACGATGCACGCAGGTGCCGATCGCCCGTTCGATCGAACGATTCGGGCGGTGATGGGCGCCATCTCATTAATGAACGGTCGAGATTTAAGATTTATCCGATAGTATATGTTTCTTCTCAACTGGCTTAATTCCCTGCCTACCCCCACTCGATCCCGGTCACAGCTCAACAACACATCAGCAGTCGTCCGCCGCCGCCGCCGTCTTGGCGACGAGCATTCCATACTACCAGGTTACTTCGGCTTCCCTTCTTGCTCCTCTCGTCACCTCCTTCCCCTCTCGCTCTCATAACTCAATCTCCCCATAAGGTTATCTTTTCTCCTCTCTCTCTCGTCGGCCGTTAGTATAGCCTCATCCCCTCCGCTCTCTGCTTCCCCCCATCAGAGCCGCCTCCACCCTGCCGAGCCTCCCCGACTTCCTTCTCTTCCCCGGTGCATCTCCCACCGTCACCCCTCCTTTTCCGTTCTCAGTCATCCTTCGCCCCCTCTCCCTGTCTCTCTCTCCTTCCTCTATTAGTATATGACAGGCAGACCGTAGTAGCATCACATTGATAGTCGATTGGATAGGTACAATATGATTAGTTTTCTGTGAAGTTTGGGACCGTGCTCTGCAATGTGACTAGAAATACTTACCAATCAGGACTAATTTACGAAGTTTTTGATATTTTTACAAATAAATATCTATTGGTTTTTATTATCTTTGGTCCAATTGATTGACTTACCATCTCGACCAATGACCCAAAGTGTACTCTAGTCGATATAGGTTCATCAAACAATGAGTTTAGTCCTTGATTAAATTGGTACTTAGAGGTGCTTAATCCTACCCACAATTTCCTTGGCTGAGGATAGATAAGCCCCAAAGGAGCATGCTTGAGCTTTATTTTTTAAAACTAATTGAGGACTTATAGGCCTTACTGATTACTGAGGCCCAGGACTGGCTATATCGCATTGCATTTGCACCTAATAGTAAGATTCGTTTCAAAGATCATTTCTTTTCATATTTTGTTGCAGGAAAAGAGAGGAGATGACAGCCGGAGAGGGGGACAAGTCATTTCTTGATCGTATGCTTTCCCATCTACGCTCCACCAGCAAGTATGGGATGGCTTATTTCTATTATTTTTACATGTTCAATTTGATGCTCTCCTGGATTCAGAAAAAAAAAGAAGAAGAGGAAAACAGAGAACAATCTTATTGATGTATATGGTGGATGAGTTTTTGCTAACCTCCATTCCTTTTTTGTTAAGGTTTTGCATAATTAGACATCCATAGGCAAACAAAGTTTCTTCTTTGCTTCGTTCACTCTGCGAATGATTTTGCTGCACAAATTTGTTATGTTATGCTTTTTTCGTACAAACCGCATCATAATTTGTTTACTCGTTGTATTCCTTTATAGAGTTATACGTCATGTGTAATCCACATACCACACCACAAAATTAAGGAGATCATCCATGAATTAACTAGAAGTTGCTGATGATTCTTTTTTACTGTTATTTGGGTTTCTTCTTGTAAGCTGCAAAAATTTACAAAAAAAAAATCAGTACTACATGCATATAGTGTTGATTTTGTGCAAGTATCATGCATGGCATGTTACAGAAAGGAGGAGCTTTATATTGAATGCTATGTCACATTCTTTTAAATGTTCTATTAACCAAGGTCTTCCTTATCGAGTGGTAAGGCAGTACATCGATACCATATCTGATTGCCACTATCCGGCGTTAAAATCGATCATCGGCGGTTGATTGAGGGAAGAAAGGAAGAAGGAAAAGAAGAAAGAAGAAGAAGAGGAGAAGAAAAATACTGCTCGCGCGCCACAAGACGGGTGACTTTTTTCCCCGTGCAGGGAGAGAGATCGAGGTGACGTCGCCTCTTTATTTGTTTTTTTTAATATATTTAATATTTTAATATAATATAATATAATGTTATATTATAAAAATATTATAAAATATTTATAACATTGTCGGTAGCGGTATGGACTGGTACGTAAAACCTTGCTATTAACATTGTTTTACATACTGGTCACAGTTTTAGACCTTCTATTTACTACTTTATGGTACTAGGAAAAAATGGTAAGTCTGAGCTCAGTTGTCTTGTTTTACATTACAAATCCATTGACAAGCTTCTGTACATACATGTAATGTCTTGAGATTTGGAACCTGGAACAACCTAATGTTGAGATCAAATTATGTGTGTTTGAACATTTTATCATAGTGATTGTATATATCAGTAGTTGAACTATACTTTAGAAGAAAGCATATGCTGAATAAAGGAAAAAACAATATAAGAATAAATAGAAGAATGGAATCAAAGTTGATAGCATGGCCAACAGGAGAGGCAAAGTCTCATAGTGTAAAGATTTGTATCCTCTTAGATGTAGCTTTCTTACCCAAGTGACCGACTTTAGGTAGAACTCATATTGTAGGACTTTCACTAATATTACGGCTCCTAGAAATCCCATGTCAACTATTTTTACACCTACAACATCCAATTTAGAAACAAATAGATCTAGTTCAAATTGAATCTTAATCACTCCCAAAACCTGTATGGAACAATATGACTTGTATGCATCAATTCTGCTCAAAACGAGGCTTTAAAGCTAATCTAAAGGCTCCCTTATCTATGGTAAAAAAAAATTTTCAAAAGAGTTGAGAAGCAACTCCAAATGTTCATGCGATTAATTCTAAAGATAACTTGAGTCATAGATAAATCTGATAAGTTCAATGTAAACCTAATCTATTTAGGCTGCAGTATAACTTATCAGATGTATCGATCAGTTGGTCCATACATAAACTGGTACATATGCTTCACGTGGGGGAACATGTTTTCAATGAACACGGGTCAGTACTAAAATCGATCTTCTTTTAAAAAGCATCAAGAAAGAATTTTATTTTTGTTGTTGGTAAATAGCAGGTGTCACTTCCCTTAATCACTGTTAAATAATAATACATAGATGAGTGTGCTTGATAACATCTTATCATACAATGAAGAAGGTACACAATATATATTGTACCTCCTAAATGTTCTCTGCAATATGTAAATTTACTTCTCTTACATTTAAGACCTATATTTTAGTGAGTAGTTATGTATTTTGCTTGGATTTGACTCTAAAACCCATTATTTGTGTTTCCAAACTATTGGTATTTCTTCTTTATGCTTGTCATGTGGATTTGGGTTAAGGGAATCCTGGTCCACTCTTTCTTTGTTCAGTTAGTTTGAATTGCTTAGCCACATATCAAGTAGGCTGTTGTAACGACTACTCGGTTGGCATCTGATCTCTATTTTTCATGAGTTAATTACAGTTAGAAACTTTTGCCACTGTTGAGTGATCTGTTAATGTTAAGTTCAATATTCAAAGTGACTTTGATGCATCAGCCTCAGATGTCCTGGTTTGGTCGCTTTTGGACTTGCTCAAGATTTCAGTTCAGGATGCTTCATGTTTCTTTTTTACTTTCAAGATGCTGTAATTCATTTAGCGTAGCTTGTTCTTGCTTACTGCTTGTTGCATTCATTATCATTTGGAGTAAATTTCTCACTTTCATAGTGCTTTATTTAGTTGCTCTGTGATCTTGAATTTCTTTGCTGCAACAAAATGTATCATGTGATACAACAATACCAGGAACCCACCATGAAAGTGTATCATGTGATATAATTGGTAAACTAATCTGATTTCTAATTAAGGATTGAAGTTTTCTAACGCATAATAAAAGTATTCTTGGAGAAAATATTTTGGGCTTTGTCCAACATGTCATTTTCCTTTGGTATTCTGATTTTATATTGTTGTATTATTTTCAATTTCAGGTATTACACTGGATATCCAAAAGATCTTGGACCTTCACGAATTATTCACTTCACCTCCAGCGTCATTTTGTTCAGCTCCTACATGAAGGCAGTCCTGTAGTTGTTGCATTTACTATTAGGTGTTGCTAATTATTTTACTTTACCAATTGATTTTCATTGGCTTCTATTGGTAAAGCTCTATTAAAAAATAAATGTCGCACTGTTTTTGCATGTCCAAAACCATTTTTTCTAGTGTACTCAAATCCAATGCATAGTTTGGTGCTCAATTTATTTCTTTATAATCACTTGTCCGAAGGATGATCCATAAGTAGAAATCTGTAGTTAATGGTTGTTTTCTCTCCTAGTTTTGCTCAAGTGTTTGTTATTAACATAATGATCCTTAATACATCTGTAGATTGGATTGAAAAAGCAGTTTAACACATTTGGTAAATTACTTGGAGATTAGTTTGAATACATGCATAGCCTATGTTAGTGTACCACTGAACATATTTAAGTAGCTTGATGTATAATTGTAGGGGTCCTTACACAAAGCATCTTGATCAAGTGTTGGAGGAAGCTGCTGCTGAGTTTTACCCTCACTTCAAATTTGTGCGCGTATGTCTATTTCACTTTGTGCCATTGCTTATATATGTTTAGTTAGTATCCTTATTCAGGAGTTTCCATGTACTTGTATATTTTGTTGATTATTATTATTATTATTTTTGCTGAGTAAACAGCTTAAGCACATTTCATTGTCATTAATCACATGAGTTACCTAATTATCTCAGTTGTTATTTAGAGATATCTCGTTAATCATAGTATACATGCTTCTTGGCCATTATCATCCTATGACTTCTGCATAATTAACTTTCTGCATTTCTAGTTGTTTCATGTTGATTGAACCCAGGGACCTGCAAGATGGTCACGGGGACTTCTTTACCTAATTTTCAATGGATTTATCCATGTTGTCGTTTTTTAGTTAATTTCTGTATTGAGAGGCAGATGACAGGTTACAATTGTTATATTTGGGCTGTCGCTACACCTCGTGTTACTTTTCTTCTGTTCTCTCCCACCTCACTTTGTTCTCTTCTTTTTTGCCTAGTTCCTCTATTTTCTTTCTTTCAATGCTAAACTCATCGGCTAAGACTAAATCAGCATGTGTATGACAGAATTTCGCTTCATATGAACTTTGGTTATTTATCTGTTAGGCAGTTTATTATTGTCCAAGATATCTGGATGTTGGGTTTCACCTTTGTGAATCCATCCTTATTGTGATTCATGCCTTACATCACAAAGATGAACCTTAAAATTAAAACTTTCTGGTGCTGGTTTTGGTGCTTGCTTCAACCACGAGAAGTTTTGTGTATAATGCTTCTGTTTTTACAGTATATATGTGTATACAGTTTTCTGTTTTTAAGCATACTCATGCATGGATGTATCTGTAGATACACATACATCTAATAAATTTGATGCATGCATGGATACATATCCTTGTCTGGTTCTATAAGTCAACATTTCTCTTGCTACTTAATAATTGATTGTAATAAGCAAGACCATTGTGCAAAGTCAACAGAAGAGGACAATTATATTCATTATGATAGGTTCTAGCATGGAAGAAGCTGGACAATATTTCTTGTTGATCTACTTGATACAAGAATCTAGTCCCTTGAGCATTGGCAGATCTATATTTTCTCTGGGGCCTTCCATGCCCACCCTTGAACAATCGCCTCTCGTTCCTTTTTTCTTCTCTTTTTCCTCTACCTTTTCAAACTTCGTCCTTTCAGGGTAACTAATTTCAGCAAGCATCACACTGTGTGTTTCCTTTTCAAGTACTTTTTGATCTTTCCATACAATTTCTTTAAAAATCTCATTAGCTTAGTTTTGGAATAGTACTTGTCAAGGAATGCAATTTCGATCTATACTGCCTGGTACGGGCGATACCACCAAAATCGATCGTTGGTGGTCAAATTCAACCGTCGTCAACCGATTGAGGGAGAAATCGATCGTCGACAGTCGATTGAGGGAAAGGAAGAAAGAAAAAGAAGAGGAAAAGAAGAAATAAGAAGAAGAGGAGAAGAAGAAAGAAGTACCTCTTTTCTCCGTGCCATCCTTGCCCGTGCGTTGTTGCCGCCCTCGCCCGCGGGCGATTTTTCTCCCGTGCGAGGAGAAAGATCGAGGCGACATCACCTCTTTTTTTTCTTTTTTTAATATTTTAATATATTAATATTATATTATGTAATATTATATTATATAATATTATATTATATAATATTATAAAAAATATTTTAATGTACCAGGCAGTATACACTGTGCGTACCACCCAGTATTGGTACCATACCAGTATCGAGATAATCTCGGTACACCGGTATGTCAAGCCTTGGTACTTGTATTAGTTCATATAAGCATAAATATGAAAAAGAAATATCACATGTTAGACAATGCTGTATCAAATAAAGTTGGTAAAATAACCTTATCAGATCTTCATTTCTGCAAATTCAGCTTATCATGAAACTGTAACCAAAATTCTTTTTGATGAGTGGTCTATTGGAACCTATTAATGGTTGTCACTGTTGGTATCTAGTGTGAATGTAGTTCTGTACCAATATTGATGAACTTTTAGAATTATTATCATTTTGTCATTCATTATGTCAAATTAGTAATATATATATGTTGTTGCTTACTGTGGTTTATACAGGTGGAATGCCCAAAATATCCAGCATTTTGCTTAACAAGACAAAAGAATGAGTATCCATTCATTGAAATATTTTACAGTCCAGAACAAGTAATCTTTTCACCTTTTTCTTTCTTCTTTAATGTATATTCTAATCAAATCCTCTTGACTTGTAATAACACACTAACAATTTGTAACTGAATCTGGCAGTTTTATCATGCTGTCAGTTATGGGATGAATACATTAGTGGTGTTAACTATTTGTTCACGGATTTGGATTACCATAAATGAGATTTTTTGTTGTTCTATGTTGTCTTTTTCACTAATCTCTTATTATGATTTACTAGGCAACTAACCAGGGAAAAGTGGTAGATTCTAACATCACAAAGTATTCAGTGAAGGTCTTACCAGTAAGTCTCTAATTTTGTGTTATGTCATCATTTACTTATTCATTTAAAGCTTAATGTTTCTCTGACTCTGTTCCAAACCATATACCACATGACCATTTTGATATATTTTCCCCTCCGGTGGTTTTATTTATCATGAAATCCTAATTTGAGATGCCTCCTACTTTTAAGCTGCGATCTTGTTAGTGTGATTAATGTAGTTCTTACTTCTTACCCTCAAATGCTGCTTCTGAAAGTTCTCATCAAGGTTTTGACACCGTTTACTACCTGGTAGACCCGATATGCACCAGCCTGAGCCAGGTCTGGGTATTCTGGCGTACTACACCTCAGGTCTTAGTGGTAAATGCTCTTTTTATTATGCTTTTTGGCATTGTGCCAACCAGTACCAACACAATGATCTAGGTTCCAGCCCGAGCTGATTCTGGTATGGGTACTGTTACTGGTATTCTAAGGCATGTTTTAATTGCCATTAGGTAGACTTTGTAAATTATGAAATTTGACTTTAAGATCTACGAAGGAACTCCTAAAGCGAAGATGCTCTCTGAATCCCTACCAAAACTGAACTGAACTCCTATATGCTTACTCACTGTAGTAAAATGGCACTGTGAGACTGATCAACATCTCAGAGGAAGATAGTCTCTTCTCCTTCATGGATGGATAGATTTCCTTCTTGAGAATTCTACTAGACTTGTAGTTCTCGTAGCATCACCGTTTTTGGTACTCGTTCCAAAGTCTGAACTTTTGGTTACCAATTGAGCATATTAGATGTTGGACTCATCTCAATCCTTCAAAGGTTTTGTTTTTTGTTTTTCGTTTAGGAAGAGCCACAGGTTGATTCTATCAACTTTCCTGATGTAGTTCAAAAGCTTAAATTGTTTCAGACTTGCAAGATGTGCTCTAAAGATGCTGGTGCCATATAAGCTGGAATTTGACCTTGTTACAGAACACAGGTTGTATCGTCCCATTTTTCTTTCTTGACAATTATAGGAGAATTGCATCTTAATCTGTTGCAGTCAGAAGGTCAAATTGTTCAATTTTACAGAAAACATATAAAATATTTTTTTTTTCACCTTTACAATAAAC